>CM065819.1:119479976-120713392 GCA_033398695.1 Orobanche coerulescens | reverse complement strand
TCAGACCAAAGAACAGTAAGATTTCCTCATCTATCCTTTTCATTTGTGATCAAGTCGATCATGTGAATTCATTAATCACTCAGTTCATTTCATTGTTCAGTTGTTGATCTTGAGGATCATGTCATTAATCTTGTTAACTTGTTCAAGATATTCATTTCAAGAATTTCATCAGATAATCACGTCATTTCAGTTGATCATTCATGTAATCATTGTATTTGAGCACGTATTCTCATTTTCATCATTTCATAATATAATCATAATGTGATATTCATGCGAGATATATAATCATCATATGACTTTCCACTTCAGTATGGAAAGGGCTGGCAGAGGACGCGGGGGAAGAGGCTGTGGTGCAGGCCGGAACCCGAGAGCTCGTGTGAATACACGCGCGAATGCTAGGAATAATGCTAACTCATCGAGCAGTGACGCTGCCACTCATTCACCTGGGCGTAATCATTCACTATCAGGGAGTCGTACCCGGGACACAGCTCAGTCAGAGGGTGTTCGGGTTGACCCACTCGCTTTTATGCAGGGCATGATGGCCCAAATGACTCAGATGGCACAACTAATGGAGACGATGCATAACTCCACTACTCAAAATCAACAGGCTCCTCCGCCGCCACCTCAGAGGCAAGAGAGGGGTGTAAGCAGTATCATTGGCGATATCTCTCGCCAGCGACCACCTACCTTCGAGGGCTCATATGAACCGGCGGATATTGTTCATTGGCTTGAGCATTTCGAGAAGTTATTTGCTATGGTGGATTACCCTGAAGGGCATAAAGTTTCAGTTGCGGCCTACTATCTTGGTAAGAGCGCTCATTCATGGTGGTTATCGTTGAAGCCCACCGACGGATCATGTACTTGGGATCAGTTCAAAACTCTCATGATGGAGAGATATTATCCAGCCCCACTCAAGGAGGCTAAGTTGTCGGAATTACTCACTCCCGACCTCTCAGCAGACGATGATGTTCTTGCCATCGCCGAAAAATTTCAGGAACTTCTTCCGTTCGCCTCATCTATCATTCACTCTGAGGCGGACAAGATCAAGTATTTCAGCAAGAGGCTGAAACCTAGAATGCGGCTACAGTTGCTTAATCATAATTGCACCACTCTAGCCGAATTCATCGAGAAAGCTCTTATTTACGAGCTTACTGCTAAGGAGATTGCTAAGCAACAACCTTTATCTGCTGGCAAGAAGTCTAAGAACCGTAATCAGTCTGACAGCAGTCAGGCCACTTTCAAGAAACCACGTGCGGGCTCTACCTTTTCTGAGCGACCTCCTATGGCGCCTAAACCCGCGGAATCTCAGTCACGAGCAGCCAGTTCGGCCATCACCTATTTCAACTGTGAAGAACAGGGTCATTTCAGCACCAAGTGTCCGAAACAGACTGTCACGTGCCACAACTGTGGGATTGCTGGGCATAGGGCCCGTTTTTGCCGAAGGGACTCTAAACCTACTCCGGCGTCATCTCAGGCCCCAGGACATTCAGCGGTGCAGAATCAGGCCACTCAGTCAGCGTCATTCAAGACGACAGGAGCTAAAGACGGAGCCAAGAGCTATCAGACGGGAGCATCCGGTTCGGAGGCCGGCAAGCCCCGAATTTATGAGATGAAGAAGACCGGAGATCCAGAGGCCCGGATGATCTCAGGTACACTCGATATTTTATCTCAACCTATATGTACCCTTTTTGATACTGGTGCATCGCATTCATTCATTTCCGAGTCATGCTTGAGTAGACTACGTCTGGGTAGTGCTACTAGTTGTGAGCCTTATGTCATTGGCCTACCTGATGGTAGAAGAATTATCGGTAATCATGAGATTAAGGATTGTCCGATTCAGCTTCATGGCCGTGTTTGGTTAGCAGACCTAATTATGGTGGATCTACCGAGAGATGACGTCATCTTGGGTATAGATTGGATGGATCGTCACGATGCCATCATTAGTGTCCGTAAGCGTATGGTCACTATCATTTTAGACGATGGGGTTGAATGTGTTTTTCAGGGAGGTAATCCCGGCTGTTCGGGTAAGGTCATTAACTTGATGAAAGCAGTGAAATTTCTCAGTCAGAGGTGTGTTGGTTATTGGTGCTATATGACCAAAACCGAGAAATCACCAGTAATGTTGACGGATATTCCGGTAGTGAGGGAATATGCCGATGTTTTTCCAGACGAGTTACAGTACGCCTCCACAGAGATGTGGAATTCACGATTGAGTTGGAGCGATGCGTCCCGATATCGAAGGCACCGTACCGGATGGCCCCGACCGAAATGCAGGAATTAAAGAACCAACTTGAGGAGTTGTTCGAGAAAGGTTATATCCGACCGAGTGCGTCCCCGTGGGAAGCACCAGTGTTGTTTGTCAAGAAGAAGGATGGTTCGTTCCGCTTGTGTATTGATTACCGGGAATTGAACCGGGTGACGATCAAGAATAAGTATCCTTTACCCCATATCGATGATCTTTTGGATCAACTTCAGGGAGCTTCAGTATTTTCCAAGATCGACTTAAGATCTGGATATCATCAGTTGCGGATTCGAGAGTCGGATATCGCGAGGATGGCGTTTCGAACACGCTATGGTCATTATGAGTTTGTGGTTGACTAATGCACCTACGGTATTCATGGAGTTAATGAATCGGGTTTTCATCGACTATTTGAATCAGTTCGTAGTTGTCTTCATTGATGACATTTTGATTTATTCTCGTAACCGGGAGGAACACGAGTTTCACCTTCATCAAGTGCTCGACGTGTTGAGACGAGAGCAACTTTTTGGAAAGTTTTCCAAATGTGAGTTCTAGATGTCCGAAGTGACGTTTCTCGGACATGTAATTTCATCAGACGGAGTTTGTGTCGACCCTCAAAAGACGGAGGCTATTCGAGATTGGCTACCTCCGAAGAATGTTAAGGAGATCTGAAGCTTTCTCGGATTAGCCGGTTATTATCGGCGATTTGTGGAGGGATTTTCTAAAATCGCTCAACCTATGACGAATCTTTTATGGAAGGATAAGAAATACACGTGGTCCGACGCATGTCAACAGAGTTTTGAGGAACTCAAGAGCCGGTTAATTTCAGCACCTGTCCTTTCTTTACCGCAAGGGACGGAAGGATTTGTGGTCTATAGTGATGCGTCCGGATAGGGTCTCGGATGTGTACTAATGCAGAACGGGAAAGTCATTGCTTATGCTTCACGACAATTGAGACCTTATGAGGTTAATTATCCGACCCACGACCTGGAGTTAGCAGCCGTGGTGTTTGCATTGAAGATTTGGTGTCATTATCTTTATGGCATTACCTGTCAGATATTCACCGATCATAAGAGTTTAAAATATATATTTACTCAGAAGGAGTTAAATATGCGACAGAGACGGTGGTTGGAACTAATCAAAGATTATGATATCGAGTTTCTTTACCACCCAGGCAAGGCGAACGTTGTCGCCGATGCCTTGAGTCGTAAGTCCGTTCAGGAGCAGATGCTTGCTCGATTAACAGTTCAGAAGGACCTTCAGCAGGAATTTCTGAGACCCGAGATCGAGGTCTGGTTACAGCGAGTACAAGGGCAACTTTGTACGTTGGAGATTTCATCGCCACTTGAGGGGGCGATCAGGGAGAATCAGGGTTCAGACCCATTTCTGTTACGCATTCGTGAGGATGTAACTCAGGGGAAAGCCCCCGGGTTTGTGGTCCACGAGGATGGACTTTTGCGTTTTAAGAATCGGTTGTGCGTATCGGCGATTGACGAGTTGAAAAACTCGATTTTGAGAGAAGCTCATGCTACCCCTTATTCCGTTCACACGGGGTCTAGCAAGATGTATAAAGACTTGAAACAGAATTACTGGTGGAGTAATATGAAGCGAGAAGTCGCGGAATTTGTTTCGAGATGTTTGACCTGTCAGCAAGTCAAGATTGAACATCAGCGACCGGCGGGTATACTGAAACCGCTCCCTATTCCAGAATGGAAGTGGGAAGATATTTCTATGGACTTCATCACGAGTTTGCCGACGAGTCGTCGTGGCATAAATACAATCTGGGTGATTATGGACCGCTTAACTAAATCAGCTCATTTCCTTGAGATTAAGGATACTTGGGGTCCCGAGAGACTTGCCCAGTTATTTATCAAAGAGATAGTGAGATTGCACGGTACTCCTAAAAATATCGTTTCCGATCATGACGGACGATTCGTGTCTCATTTTTGGAAATCAGTTCATCGTGCTATGGGAACTCAGCTTAATCTCAGTACAGCTTTTCATCCTTAGTCTGACGGACAATCAGAGAGGACTATTCAGACTTTGGAGGACATGTTGAGGGCATGCGTCCTCGATTGGAAAAATGATTGGGAAGCCCACCTACCATTGATCGAGTTCACGTACAATAATAGTTGGCATTCTTCGATTAAGGTGGCACCTTACGAGGCCTTGTACGGTCGTCGTTGTCGATCTCCTTTGTGTTGGGATGACTTATCAGAATCAATCGGCATCGAGCCCGATATGCTTATAGCCGCCCGTGAGAAGGTAGCTTTGATTCGGAGTCGTTTGTTGACCGCTTAGAGTCGACAGAAATCATATGCAGATAATCGTCGTCGACCAAAAGAGTTCGATACGTGTGACCATGTTTTGGTCAAGGTATCCCCGAGTCTTGGTATCTTCCGTTTTGGGAAGAGGGGGAAGTTGAGTTCGAGATTCATTGGACCGTTTGAGATTTTAGATCGAGTAGGCGAGCTAGCTTATCGATTGGCCTTACCTCCGGTGTTGAGCTGAATTCATAATATTTCACGTCTCTCAGTTACGGAAGTATGTTGCCGACTCGAGTCACATACTTCAGTTCGACGAAATCGAGATCGCTGATGATCATTCATATGAGGAACGTCCTATACGAGTTTTAGAGCGGCGAATCAAACAGTTGAGGAACAAGACGATTCCTTTAGTTAAAATTCAGTGGTCTAGACACGGAGTCGAGGAGGCTACTTGGGAAACCGAGGATAGTATGCGGGACAGTTATCCCGAGTTGTTTGACCCTTAGTTTCGGGGACGAAACTCTTTTAAGAGGGGTGTATGTAATACCCGGTTGTAATTCAGTCATTATCATTCAGTATTTATCATTCAGTAATTGTCACTCAGTATTTTTCACTCATTAATGATCATTTGTCACTCATATTCAATCATTGTATTCATCGTTCAGAGTAATTGTATCGTGTATCAATCGTCATTCATCATCAATCTAGTTGGAGAATCGTGCGGTGTTTACCATCGTTGTCATTTCAAAGTGTGCTGTGTGAGAGGAGTAGCGCACGCTACGTACTCTCTTTAGTGTGCGCTAGTAGGCCGGAGTAGCGCACGCTATGCAGTCGGTATAGCGCGCGCTAAGGTCGGATCAGGTTGAGTCCAGTGGCTACTGGACTGAATTGGATTAATTCATAGCGCACGCTATGAGTGGTTTTTAGCGTACGCAATCGATGTTGTAGCGCACGCTAAATATTGATTGTAGCGCACGCTACCGCGATCAGATCAGAGGACAAAAGGTTCTGGACTCCAGTACTGGGCATCAGATAATTCGTTAGCGCACGCTAACATTTTGGGGTTAGCGCACGCTAAGTGTTCAGCTGTAGCGCACGCTACAAGAAGGTACGTAGCGCGTGCTACCATTGTCGGACAGTGAGTACTGGACTTACCAAAACACCCGTTAGCGCACGCTAAGAACTGGGGCTAGCGCGCGCTAAACTGGAATCTCTATAAATTGGACAGTGTAGCCCAGATTTCGGCATTTGTCATTTCTTCTCATTCTCTCATCGGTTCCGGGCGATTTGGAGTGATTTGGGGAGTATTCTTCGAGGTGTAATCATCAATCATCATCTTCAAGTCTTTGAGTTAGATTAATCATCACTTCATCATCTCCAAAACATCAAATCAAAGGTATTAATCTCTTGGATCTAGAATTTCGAATTTTTGGGGTTTTCCTTCCGATTTCTTCGTGTAAGCTTGGATTGTTGTTGGAATATGTTAGATATTGATTATCTACCTTGGATAAATAGATTCCTACAGATTTAATGGCTATTTTGGGGATTTATTTCAAGAACCCTTGGGGTTGACTTCGGTTAATTTGGGGATTTCCGATTGATGTTGTTGTAATCTTGAATTGTGGATTCCTATTGGATTATTGATGTCATTGATATAGTTTTGCTGGTTTGAATCAATCTTTTGATAGTTGCTTTCGATAATTTAGGTTTGGTTGTAACCAACGGGAAAGATTTTTGCTACGTATTCGTTTGAATGCCCCGATGAGTTTAATTATCGTTGTATCGACGTTTGAGTTGGTTATAATCGGGTTTGATACGTGTATTGAATGGATTGTTGGTAATTGTGTTATTCAAGGATGTTCGAGCGACCGACATTTCATTTAGAACGTTGTTCATGGACGGACATTCTTCATCGGTGTTGTGTAAGTTAATTCTTACTCAGTTAAAAGGATATTCATTCCTTTCGTTGTTGTTCATTCATAATCATAATTCATTCATAAGGTACTAACTGTTTTAAAACTTGTAATTGTCACTTAATTACTTCATTCACGAGGAATGACGGTTCTAATCATTTCATTGAGCTGTCATTCATTTCACCATCATTTTATCTTGGTGAGTCATTATTCATTTTCGATGTCACTTTTTTTATATCGTGGCATTCCGGGTCATACTGGCGTGCCGGTTGGTATGTGTAGGATTTTCATGTCAGGCACATTTAAGTCGTGTGTTGGTTGTTGGCCTCACATTGGACTGTGCACACGAGTCGATTGCTTCGTGAGATCGACAGGTACAAGACCACACGTGTATTCGATCGATACTCGTTGGTGGCTTGTGCACGGACACATTTCCATCCCGGACGTAGTGTGGCGCCATTTCTTTGAGCCGTACTGTTAGTTGATTCATATAGCATGTTTGATTGCGTATGTTTCGACAGGATTGTGTGTATTCAACTCTTGAGGATTGTTGTTCTGTGTAACTGACCCCGTTGGGGGATATTGTTTTTCAGGTCATGGCAAGGCAAAAGCACGGGGATTGACGGCGAGGAGTCCCAATGATACTAGTAGGGGCCCCAGTCTTTTCAGTCATTTATGTTTCCTTCATTATATTCCACTGCAGACATTCCGTTTGAATACTCATTTTATTCAGTGTTGTATATTTTATCTCCATATAAAATATACATGTATTCTGTAATATCTTTGGTGTGTTGTATGAAACTCCTCATCGGAGTAATTAATGTTGTAATGTGGTTCGGCACTACATTTACCCTGTGTAATTCATTCATTTTCATTCGCCTAGTGGGTCCCAGTCGAGGGTTCACGACACTGTAATATCCGCCAAGTTTGGGGTGTTACAGAAAATCCGGCCACTTTGCGAAAAATTGTCGTGGCTCGACTTCTAAGACGGAAGTGTTGATAGCCACCTGGAGTGACGAGGATGAAGAAGAAGAAGATAAAATTCAAAATAAGCTCGCACTCATGCCAAGGAGCTCGTTTGATGATAGTGACGACGAAAGCCAGGTAAGTACCTCGTCTCACGACGAACTTTTCGATGCTTTCGAACAATTACACATGGATTTTCAAAATTCGTTGAAAGATAATAAATCCCTAAACATGAAAAATAAAATTTTGAAAGACGAAATCTCCAAATTAAAAAGAAAAAGAGAAATTTATTGAAATCGATCATTCTCTATGTCTTGAAAAAAAATTGAAAGATGATTTATTAAAAATTCAAAACGAACTTAAAGACTTGAACAAATTTTCTTGTGGAATGACAATTGTAAAAAATTGCTTTCAGTTCAAAAATCTTCGTTAAATAATCAAGGATTGGGATTGAAACCGAGCGATAAAAATAAATCCTTAAATTTTAAAATACCCAAATTGGTAAATGTTTAAAACTCGAGCATCATATTACAAATTGTAAAATCCCAAGACGAACGATAAAAAAAATATGGATTTCAAAAGGACCCATAATACCGAATATCGTCTATTTGCCAAATGAAGAACGACCAAGAGTCGGTTGTTGCGAATTTCGGTGAACACAAGTGCACGTTGTCGTAAACAAGTAATAAAGTGATAAGTAAGGTATCGTTCCCTCGAGGACTGACTTACTAATTACCGATTTATGCGTATTCCAATTTTATTTGAACTATCGAAATTTGAGATGCAAGCAATAATTAAAGAAAATTAATAAAAGCAAAAAATAGTAAAATCGATTGTTTGAAGGAAGAAAAGCAAATAGGGAATTAATCTAGGATTGTGAATCCACCTCGGTTTATCCGAATTACTCTTGATTATATGAATTTAATGATTTCCCAATTTATCGAAGGCGAAGATTGCTAAAATATTCTACCGCCTCTCCCGAGGTCAATAGAATTTTCTAAGGCGAATAACACACTCTATTCCTAGGTGAATTAATTCGACAATAGGCAAGAAGTACGAAATCTTCAGAAAGGCCACGTAATTCCTATGAGTATATTCCTATCTCACAAGATAAAACGGTTCTCACCAATTTTTCCTACCAACTCTCCTCTCCCGATTCGAGTTGCGTAATCAAAACAAATCAATCATAGGCTACATAATTGACAGTGATTAAAACAATTGGGAAAACTCAATAAGAAAGGGAAATATTGTAATAATGCAAAATCAAAAGTGAATTCGTCAAAACCTTGGTTTCATCAAAATCCTAGACTAGGGTTGTAGCCTGACATGCTAGAAAATAAGAATACACAAAAAAGTAAAGAAAGCATATTAGAAATCAAACGCAGTCGAAGAACTTGGATTCCTCCGTTCTCTAGCTTCCGCTCTCTGCTCCTTGGTGTTTTCTGCTTCTTCTCGATGATCCACAATGATCAATCTTCAGACCTTAAATCCCTATTTATAACCCCCATCCGCCTCCAAAATGCGTCCGTGGATTAGGTCGAGAACAGGCTCTAAAAACGGCCCAGAAACGCGGCAAACATATAAAAACCGCCCCGCGGGCCGCGGCTCAGTAAGTGTGTGCCGCGGCCCCTAATGCTCAGCGCCATATGCCTGGGCGCAGTTTTCTTCATGGGTCGCGGCTCAGTAAGTGTGTGCCGCGGCCCCCGGTACAGTGCGCTCGGCGCCTTGGTGTGTCGTGCGTGTGCCGCGGCTCGCTTTCCTTGTGCCGCGGCTCATGACCAGAAATCGCCGTTTTCACCCATTTTTCATCGTTTAGGCCTCCGGACTTCAATTTCCTGCAAAACATATAAGAATAGTGCATTAAAAGCTCATTTATGCAGATTTAAACTTCAAATGGATATAAAATAATGATAAATAAGCGCATAAAAATACGCCTAACAAATACCCCCAAACTTGAGCCTTTGCTTGTCCTCAAGCAAAAATCAATTTTCAAATAAAAAGTATCGTGAATGATCGTGCAAATCTATAGTGCTCAACTTAATCAATACTACCCTGAAAATCTCATAGAATAATACGAGTATCGTATTAGTGAGTCACATCAAGGACACTGATTCCACAAAGTATCCATTTTTAGTGCTAATCAATCGTTTATGAAGAAAATAAAGCTCAAAGATTAACAAGCATGAATTTAACCGACCGCCAATACGAAGGGTTTGAGTAAACAAGCCAACTCGCCCAGTCCCACAGTTAAGTGGCAAAAATTCAAGAGTTTCATCGTCAAAATAATAATCCTCGGACAGCATTCCCTTATGTATGATCATAATAAAGATTCGAGTTAACCACTAGGTTCGGATCTCGGGATGTTTCATAGGGATAATCCTAGGGTGGATTTCCATTCTCATGTATTGGGGAACCGTTTGACGTAAAAGACAATCGTGGGGCACATGGATGCTTCTAGTTACTAAGTCCCCCTCTACAGCGGAGAAAAAACTCGAATAGCAATTCCCGCAGGTCAAGGTTGCTGTTTTACGCGAGAGTAAACAACGGGTCACGTGAATACCCCTAGTTACTAGGCTTCCCATCATCGGTAATGCGATTTTTCTAAACCATTAGTCTATTCAGGGTTGTCGTTTTACGCGAGAGTAAACAACGGGTCACGTGAATACCCCCGGTTACTAAACTTCCCATCATAGAATATGTATAATATCTCGACTTTTTGGGAAAAACTGTCCGACTCTAAACTCAATATAAGTGCCAACAAGACTCATGTTACTGGACGACTAGCTACGCAAAAAATGTAACCAAACGTATAGACGGCGATTTGAAAACACGTATGTCTCCTTTCTTATACGCTAAAATTTCTACAATAACGAAAAAATATAGACCTAAATGAAACCTCAGAGGAAACAGATATCGCTGACTGCAAACTCGACCAGAACTCAACCGTTTCTTCAAAGAGAAATCAGTATCATAACATCAGTTTTACACAAAGAAGCACAAAAAATTCACGAATGCAAATAAAAACAAGACAAGCAAGGCTAGCGTCAAAAATAACGAAAAATAACGAAAAATGCAAATGAATAAGTAAAAAAAAAAACTGAAAGTAAACCCCCCCAAACTTAGGACGTACATTGACCTCAATGGACATAGATAATAATATGCAATAAGAGAAAAGGTCAAGTACTCCCCTAATCTCCGCTCATGAACTGGTGCCGGACTCGCCCGGCGAGGAGGGTGGTGTGGATGGCCTAACTGGTGGGATGAAGGGCCCGTCCGGGTGCAGTATGTGGCTCCTCCACGCAGCAAGGTGGTCCTGATGGTAAGCATCCCTCGCCGCCAAGCGCCTCTCCTCCCGTCGATTGGCCCGGCGGGCCTGCTCTCTCATCTCCTCCAGGACAGCTGCGAGGAGGCTCTCTCTCTCTCTCTGTCTGCATCTCCTCTCTCAAAGAAGCTAGATGGTTCTCTCTCTCTCCTCATCTCCTCTCTCAGGCCGTCAAACATCGCCTGGAGCTGCTCTCTCTCGGGCAGTGGGCTGGACTCCGCCTGCTCATGCGTCAGAAGAAGAGGCTCGGAGGAATGCTCATGTGCCTCGTCAAGAAGAAATCCTCGTCCCCAAGCATGTGCCGGTGCTCCACCATACTGGTCAAAGTGAGAAATAATGTGATGATCAATCGGACCCTCGGGTGCTATCATCGGCTCATCATCTGACCAAGTCATGCCCGACTGGCGGCATAGAGCGCAAATGAGAGATGGGTGCTTCAGCCTCGTCTTGGCCCCTCCTTGAATGCACTGAAGGATAGATCAGA
The DNA here is from genome assembly GCA_033398695.1 of Orobanche coerulescens. Classification (NCBI taxonomy): domain Eukaryota; kingdom Viridiplantae; phylum Streptophyta; class Magnoliopsida; order Lamiales; family Orobanchaceae; genus Orobanche; species Orobanche coerulescens. Next base: position 120,702,201 of record CM065819.1, on the reverse strand, counting down.
CCAGATGAGGGGCCACATCGAATCTGAGCCCGGTAGTGATAGCATAAAGTAGTCGGGCGTGATAGAGTAAGACAGAGCGGATCTGCGAGGTGGGATCGACTCGTGCACAGAGGAAGTATAACCAGGCTCGCCCGAGCCGACTGAGGCGCGAACTCTTAAAATAGAAGGCTGGAGAACCCGGGGCGCGCGTCTCCCAGACGGAACCGGGCTGTGTGAGTGCCTCAAGCAGAGCCTCCCTCGTGAGGCTACTCATACTCTGCGTATACGCCGTCTCGTCCACCACTGGCAGCTCGTATAGTCTCCGAATTGCAGCCACCGAAAAATCCACAGTATGGCCTCGGACGACGACCTGAGTCCGCGTATCTGATTGCGGTATCATCTGCCCTGCCCGAATATGTCACAGTAGAGTGCTAGCATAAAACTCCTGTACGATAGAGATCACAGCCGGCTCGGGAGGCGCAGTGAAACGAGCCCATCCCATCTCCTCAATCATAGTCAGAAGCTCACCGTCCTGGGGGGCGGGAGTGAATCCCCGCTCCGGGATTATTGGTCTAGGCCGGATTTTTTCATTGAATATTCTGTGAATGTCCGGATCGGAAAATTGGTGAGACTCTAAATCGGCTCGGCTCTGTGATGTCTCCCCTCGTGTGGGGGATGATTGTGTCCTGGCCCTCGTACTTATCTTCCTTTTTCTAGCCATGGCGAGGTTCCTGAAAAAATAACCAACGGAAATTACACACCTTTAAGGAAAACTACACCACTCTCGACTTAAGATACGCGAAACGTGAATATAGAGTCTTGTATCATTGTAAGAGGAAATTAAGGTTGAGCTTTCAAGTTTAAACATGAGGTAAGGGTTGGGGTATAATGTAATTCGATAATCAATTTCGTTGCATATAATTTGAAAACGTTTTGCTCAAAAATTTTCATTGACGCATTTTATCAAACACTTAACATGCATGGGTTTGAATGAAGAACAAGAATTATAATGGCTAAATCCAATCCCCAAAAATAACAACATAAATCGATAGTCATGTCAAACGACAAATAACATCAACAATTCATTCATAGTCAACAAATACAATCAATAATCAATCAATAATTTCATATCCCAACTCAACCTTGATAGAGCTAAACATATTCAATATTGAATGAAGAACAATACCTCACTTTTCAAACCATGTAGCAATCAAGATTAAGGATTGAGAATTACCTTGCTTGGATTGAAGAATGCAAGAAGAAGAAGAGTTGAGAAGGGGTCGTCCGAGTGCTTGCGCGAAGGAGGGAAAGACACTTACCTGTTTGTGCCGGCCGATTGATGTTAAAAAGGGGTACTGGGCTGTTCATCTTCGCAACAGGGGCCGCGGCACAGCTTAAGTGAGTCGCGGCCCAGAGTACAGCCTGCCTGGGCATGTTTGCTATGTCGCCATGTACCGCGGATCAACATATGGGTGCCGCGGCTCATCGCGTAAGTGTTCCGCGGCTCATTTGGTCCGTGTCGCGGCACGTAGTACAGTTACCTGGGCATTTATGGGGCATTTGGCGTACCGCGGCTCAGTATATTTGTGTCGCGGCTCAGAGGTCTATTGTGCCGCGGCTCAGTAAGTGCGTGTCGCGGCACATGGTACAGGAAGGTTAGCCCTTTTCCTTCGACTTGTGTGTGCTGCGGCTCGCTATCCTTGTGCCGCGGCTCAGGGCTGAATTTTTCCCTGGGGGGTTTTCTGCACAGAATTTTCAAAGGCAAACACCAAGAACGTGAGAGATAAGCATATCCAAGCAAATATGACGAAAAAATAGACTCCTAAAGTGACAGAAAACACTAAAAATAAAAATCTACAACTAATACTCGGGTTGCCTCCCGAAAAGCGCTAAGTTTATAGTCTTCAGCCGGACTTTTTGAAAATCAGTTTGCTTTTCGCAAACACCATTTGAACTCCGCCCCGTCCATCGAACCGTTAATATGTGTTTTAAATTTTTGACCATTGGTCTTTAACAATTCGATTTTCGGTTTGGACACCCAATGTTCTTTGCGAAAAGATTTGAACGAAAACAACTTTCCAAAACACCCATATTGCACATGACTTGGCACCCGTTTCACTTCCGGCTTATTCTCCTTTTTCACGAATGAACTTATGACAGCATTAGAATTTTTCGTTGGTGCATGAACAGTTGATGAAGATGACATGTCCAAATGCCTAAGATATGCGGCTTGTTCTTCATTTTTCTTAAACATCGGAGCAGCTGAAACGATTTCTGAACACTTCGGCCGACAACTCTCCCGGTGTGTGTCTTTCTCAAAGATATTAATTTGTGAACATTTCTGGTCCTTGCTTGGACACGGGAGAGATCGAAACACTTTGAACGTGACTTGCTCATCTTCAACCCGAAGTATTAATTTACCCTCCTGAACATCGATAAGGGTCCTTCCGGTGGCTAAGAACGGTCTACCCAAGATAATCAGAATCCCATGGTCTTCTTCCATATCAAGCACAATGAAATCAGCAGGGAAAATGAATTTATCGACCTTGACCAAGACATCTTCTATTACCCCTCTCGGGTACTTGATGGATCTATCGGCTAGTTGTAAAGAGACCATAGTAGGTTTCATTTCCCCAATTCCTAGCTTCTTGAAAATAGAAAGAGGCATGAGATTAATGCTAGCGCCGAGATCACATAATGTTTTATCAAAAGACAAGTTCCCAATAGTGCACGGTATAGTGAAGCTTCCTGGGTCCTTCAATTTAGGCGGGAGCTTTCTCTGCAAGATTGCGCTGCACTCTTCAGTCAGTGCCACCATTTCATATTCCTCGATCTTCCTTTTGTTAGATAAGATTTTCTTCATAAAATTCACATAGCTCGGAATTTGTTCTAAGGCGTCGGCAAATGTAATGTTGATATGTAGTTTCTTGAAGACGTCGAGAAACTTGGAGAATTGTTTGTCCAATTTTTGTTTTTTTGCAAACGCTGTGGAAACGGGACGGGTGGCACATAGGCTATCGGATTATCTGGAAATAGTTTCGAGCTCTTAGAAACTTGGGATTCCTCGGTCGCCGAATTTTTCTTCCCCTCATCTTCACCTCTCTTTTTGTTCTGCCTGGGCTGCTCACACACTTCCTTCCCGCTTCTCAAACCAATGGCATTAATACTCTCTCTGGGGTTCGTCTCGGTTGTACTTGGCAAGGTACCCTCGTATGGGTCATAACACATTTGCTATTTGACCCAATTGGACTTCCAAGTTGCGAATAGAGGCGGAATGGTTTTGCAAGGTTGCTTCTGTATGGGTCATGAACTGACTCGTATTTGCTGCTAATTTCACCATTGCCTCTTCTAGAGAGATCTTTAGAGCGGGAGGGGGTTGCTGTTGGTGTTGAGCAAACTGAGGTTGGTTCAAGTTTTGTCCGTTTTTCCGCGAAAAGTTAGGGTGATTTCGCCACCCCGGATTGTATGTGTTGGAACCGTTCCCCACAAACTGAGCTTGTTCCATCGGATGTTGCTCGAAAGGATTTCCAACTTGGCACTTTGTGCTAGGATGAGACCCATTACACTAGTTACATGATTCTGGAGTAACGGAGGAAGGAGCATGTGAAAAAGCTTGCAATTGCTGAGTCAAGGCGGCAACTTGGGCCGATAGCGTAGATATTGGATCATTGTCGACAACTCCCATAACTCTCTTTGGGTTCACTCGTTCGGAAGGCCACTGATAAGCATTTGCAGCCATCGCTTCCAACAAAGAATGAGCTTCCGCCATTGTCTTGCCCATTAACGCTCCTCCAGCGGCTGCATCAACAAGAGTGCGTGTAGATGCACTTAGTCCGTTATAAAAGGTTTGGATTTGTAGCCAATCCAGTAAGCCATGGTGTGGGCACCTCCGTAATAAATCCTTGTATCGCTCCCAAGCTTCGTGAAGTGATTCCATCTCAAATTGCCCGAAGGTGGTTATCTCGTTCCTAAGTCTAGCTGTCTTTGACGGTGGAAAGAACTTAGCCAGAAAGGCTTGTGCTAATTCTGCCCAAGTCGTGATAGAGCCCGGCGGTAATGAATTTAACCAAAACTTGGCTTTGTCCCTTAGAGAGAAAGGGAAAAGCCGCAGACGAATAGCATCATCAGTAACACCGTTATTCTTGAAGGTGTCACATATCTTGAGAAATGAAGCGATGTGTGCGTTGGGATCATCGTTTGCCAGTCCACAAAATTGGCTTGCTTGTACCATCTGAATAATAGCCGGCTTAATCTCGAAGTTGTTCGCTTGAATGGTTGGACGCCGAATTCCCGAAAAGTTTGCATTTATTTGTGGCATTGCATAATCACGGGGTGCCAATGCCGGTTGAGCTTGCTGCATAGGGTTGTCAACTCCGTGATTTTCTGTGTTATCGGCCATGTTGTCTTTTGTCGGTCGCTCACGCTTTTCCTTCTTATTTTCCGAAGAGTGCGCTCGAGTTCAGTATCCAAAGGTAATAGGCCTTCGTTACCGAATTTTCTCATGCACTAACCAGAAATTCCTGAAAGGAAAACAAATAAATAAAAAAATTACACAAAAATAATGTAATGTTCAAATTAAGACTAGAAATAATGAAATCGATATTAGTAAAATAATCAGTCCCCGGCAACGGCGCCAAAAAATTATTGCGAATTTCGGTGAACGCAAGTGCACGTTGTCGTAAACAAGTAATAAAGTGATAAGTAAGATATCGTTCCCTCGAGGACTGACTTACTAATTACCGATTTATGCGTATTCCAATTTTATTTGAACTATCGAAATTTGAGATGCAAGCAATAATTAAAGAAAATTAATAAAAGCAAAAAATAGTAAAATCGATTGTTTGAAGGAAGAAAATCAAATAGGGAATTAATCTAGGATTGTGAATCCACCTCGGTTTATCCGAATTACTCTTGATTATATGAATTTAATGATTTCCCAATTTATCAAAGGCGAAGATTGCTAAAATATTCTACCGCCTCTCCCGAGGTCAATAGAATTTTCTAAGGCGAATAACACACTCTATTCCTAGGTGAATTAATTCGACAATAGGCAAGAAGTACGAAATCTTCAAAAAGGCCACGTAATTCCTATGAGTATATTCCTATCTCACAAGATAAAACGGTTCTCACCAATTTTTCCTACCAACTCTCCTCTCCCGATTCGAGTTGCGTAATCAAAACAAATCAATCATAGGCCACATAATTGACAGTAATTAAAACAATTGGGAAAACTCAATAAGAAAGGGAAATATTGTAATAATGCAAAATCAAAAGTGAATTCGTCAAAACCTTGGTTTCATCAAAATCCTAGACTAGGGTTCTAGCCTGACATGCTAGAAAATAAGAATACACAAAGAATTAAAGAAAGCATATTAGAAATCAAACGCAGTCGAAGAACTTGGATTCCTCTGTTCTCTAGCTTCCGCTCTCTGCTCCTTGGTGTTTTCTGCTTCTTCTCGATGATCCGCAATGATCAATCTTCAGACCTTAAATCCCTATTTATAACCCTCATCCGTCTCCAAAATGCGTCCGTGGATTAGATCGAGAACAGGCTCTAAAAACGGCCCAGAAACGCGGCAAACATATAAAAACCGGGCCGCGACTCAGTAAGTGTGTGCCGCGGCCCCTAATGCTCAGCGCCATATGCCTGGGCGCAGTTTTCTTCATGGGCCGCGGCTCAGTAAGTGCGTGCCGCGGCCCCCGGTACAGTGCGCTCGGTGCCTTGATGTGCCGTGCGTGTGCCGCGGCTCGCTTTTCTTGTGCCGCGGCTCATGACCAGAAATCATCGTTTTGGCCCGTTTTTTGTCGTTTAGGCCTCCGGACTCCAATTTCCTGCAAAACATATAAGAATAGTGCATTAAAAGCTCATTTATGCAGATTTAAATTTCAAATGGATATAAAATAATGATAAATAAGCGCATAAAAATACGCCTAACATCGGTTGGATCCCCAAAATTCAAAATTAATATATTTTATCAATTGGTATTTTAATAATTAATATTTAACTCACGAGAGCTATTATTTTAAAAAGGGGATATCTAATTTTCACGGGGAGTTTTACCCATTTCCTTCAAAATAATTGGTATCACTTTAATAATCAAATGCACTTTTTGCTAGTGACAAAAAGAAGGAGAATGTGAGAAGTTGTGGAAGAAATGAGAAGAATGATGGGGAGGACAAAACTAACAAAATGGACAAACCCGAAAACTTTGATCCGTATATTGTTTTACTGTAGTCTTGCAGGTATTTATCCCATCGAATAATTGTTGTTTTGTCATCATTAAAAGGGGGAGATTGTTAGAATATTTTTTTCTGAGGTTTTGATGATTTGTTGATAAACAAAGAAAAACAACAATGAATCAAGAAGAAGTCGAAGACGCACGAGTTGGACAGAAAACTTTTGAATTGAAGCAAAAGCATATATAACGTACGCTATGAACTACAGCTAACGTACACAACGAAGACTCAACTGCAGACTGCCGAGAAAGTCATGCTTAACGCACGCTATATTGCAAACATAACGTACGTAATGAGGAGAGCTTAACCTACGCTATGAGAAGAGTTTGAATCAGAATTCAAACTATAAGACCATTGTTGACGTCATGGAGTAAGTCATCATATCAACGGCTATGAGCAAGATAACGTACGTAATGAAGAGATGATAACGTACGCTACAACAAACAGATAACGTACGCTATGTTGAATAATAACGTACGCTACGTAAAAGACAGAAGCTACTGGACTGAAATGAATAGAGCATAACGTACGTAACAAGGATGTTCAACGTACGTAATATGCATAACGTACGCTACGGATGATGTATAACGTACGCTATGAAGAGTCAGTGTCCAAACGGCTAGTTTAGGCTTTCAAGCCTATAAATACCACTTCATATGGTATTCGTCCAACAACGCCAAGCAAAGCTTATATACTTCAGATATCATTGTATACATTGTTGTTGTTGTAATTGGGCTTATCTATCAAGTGTTTGAGTGTTCATACACTAAACTAGACACGATATGAAAGAAATGATTGTAGATTTCATTCGGTGTTATTAGGATCATTGATCCGGCATTATTAGAATCACAATCTAAATACAAGTGAGGTTTGTCTAGTACCAATCGAAAGCTAGATAGGTTGCTTCAATTCCTTATTTGCCTCGGACCGATAGAAGACAAGGCAGAAAGATTTATCTTAAGCCTATAGAAAAAGATAGGCATATTTGGTCGAACCTCTATAAATCGTGTGTTGTTTATCTTCCGCACATTAAATACGCTTCCGCAAATGCAAAAGAGTTTGAAAACTCTGCATCGCACTATTCAAGTGGTGGTATCATACCCGATAAATTTTCAACAGATACTAATGGGTACGGCCATGGGTTACCAAGTGTGGATTTCGTGATGATGAAATGTGATGATATGGTTTTCTTGATGATTATGTATTGATGAAAATATGGTATTCCGGAATATTGTTTTCTCAAATGTTTTCAAATGTGTCAATAGTGTTGAATTGTATTCGTATATAATGTTGTGTAATTGTGTACTTGCACTAGCCATTCGAATAAAGTTGTTGGCAAAGTCCCCTGCGTGGGCAATGAATTTATTTTATCTTCTGTTTTCCTACGTTCAAACTAAAATATTTTGGCCGAGGCCACGACTTTATTTATATTATTAAATATTGTCATTATGGGATTATTGTGAAATTGTGTGAATGTCCTAATTTTTTAGATCTTGATGAAGGTTTTACGGCGTGTAATGACCTTTATGAGAATTGGGATGTTAGACGTCCTATTGATCAAAATCCATCAATAGCTTGCAATTGTTTGGAAGACACTGACAGGTTGCTTCATCGATGAGATTTTGTTGTCCAATTGCTGACATTTCAGGCTTCTCTGGTTAGGGTTCAATTGTGCTTCTTATGAATAAATTTCGACATAATCCTACAAATTTTAATTTATTAATATCCTAATATAGTATAAATATCAAAGTTATCAAAAAAAAATGTAGTATTATGTTATTTAAAAAGTCAGAGGATGTGTAGTTGATTAAATTTTCGATTATAAATAAGATGAAGTAACTTGGGTGTTTGAACCAACTGGGCCAGTTGGTTCACCACATGAGTGTAAAAATTCATGTGGGGTGGAGGTCAGGAGTTCTATCCCTCTTGACTCCACTTCGAAAATTTTTTCCGGGAATATACGCTCTAATTAAGCCTTTGACAGGACCTCATACTGAATATCATCCGTGTGGGTTCGATTCGCGGGGAGGACTTCATGTTCTCTTTACCTGGGAGGATCTGGTTGTACGTCAGCAGAACCCGACAAGACACTGATCAGTTCGTGCACATTCCGCGATTTAACTTGGTGGCAGTAATGAGAAAGCGGAGCTGTTACCCTCACATATAGTTAGGTGTAATTTTAAAAACTGAGTTATAAAAAAAAAAAGTAATTGGGGTGTTTGGCAAGATTGTGGACTATTGATTTTTTTTTTCTAGTTTGATCAATTATTTGCATAGATTATTTCTGTTGGCTGTTTATAATATATATTTGGTAAAATCAAATGCGGGATGTTATGTTAGGGTGGTGGCAATCATACCTCCCAAAAAATCTCATACCTCCCAATCCACCAATAGTATCATTCCACGTCATTCATACTTTTTTCATACCTCTCAATCCTTTTTTAGTGGCAACCATACTTTTTTCATACCTCCCAACACCACCAACTTATTTTATTTTTTTTATTTTTTATTTTCATAAATAAACAATTTAATAAAAACATAAATATTTCATTAATAATTAAAATAAAATTACATAATACTTGAAAAAAAAACATAATTAATAGAAAATTACATAATACTTAAAAAAACTAGTCATCGAGGTATGCTAAGTTTTGAGCCTCTACGTGCTCCGTAAGATCATATTGGAGACGATAATGGGTTTGTTCGTCGTGTAACTCCTCTAGTACTCTATCGTCATAAACTGGCGCGACCGGCGGATCCATTATATGAACCGGTGATATTGCCACCCGATCATCTTTTAAAATTATATTGTGCAATATGACACACGTATAAACGAGTTGTCGAATCTTTTCGACCGACATAGCCCGTAGAGGACGAGTGAGAATCATCCATTTTGACTTAAGACGACCAAAAGCTCGCTCGACATCTTTTCTTGCAGACTCTTGTAGCTTCTTGAATCTCTTTTCCTTCGGTTCAGTGGGATACTTATATGCTTTAACAAACGTTGACCACGTAGGATAGATTCCATCGACAAGATAATATCCACGTTTGAAAAGCCGTCCATTTACATGAAATGAACTGTTTGGCGCCGTTCCATTTCGCGTCGTAAGATACAATGGAGACTGATTCAAAACATTGATATCGTTGTTTGAACCGGGAGGACCAAAAAACGAATGCCAAATCCATAAATCGTATGAAGCGACGGCTTCAAGCATAATAGTGGGGAATTTTTGATCACCTCGCTTATATTGACCTTTCAAATGTCTAGGACAATTTTGCCAAACTAAATGTGTACAATCAATGCTACCAAGCATTCCAGGAATGTGATGTTTTTCTCCATGGACCTCGAATAAGTGTGCAATGTCATGGGATGTCGGCCTACGTAAGAACTCTCGACCATATATTTCAATAATCGCTTGGCAAAAATGATCAAGGCATTCTCCTATAAAAAAATTAATAACGATAACTTTAAAAAAATAATAATAACGACAAGTTTAAAAAAATAAGAATAAATTAATAACGAGAACTTTAAAAAAAATTTAACGTGACGTTCTTCGTGCAATGTTTAAATAGTCATCAAATCTATCCGGAGGTTCACCCGTTGCGAGTTGCCGAATGGCCGATGTGCATTTTTGTAACGCCGTGAAACTTTTTTTCCCCTCGCATCTACGCCCTCTTGAAACCATTCGCATCTCGCTTCAACGTCACCAACAATTCTTAAAAACAAGCTTTTATCCATACGAAACCTATCACGAAATGTATTGTCGGAAAACTTTGGTCGTTCCACAAAATAATCATTCATGAGGGTTTGTAAAGCTTTTTCACGAAAACGGGTTACAGACTCCCGAGTTTCGGTAGAGCTTGCCGTGTCTTCAATTGAATCGTACACGGCTAAAAAGGTGGATAGGGTACTACCGGATAACCATAGTTCGGACGATTCCTCCGGAATAAATATCGAGTCGGATGAAGAAGAGGATGAAACCATTTTTTTTTACTTTGTTAACTTTACTTTGTATTGTTTGTGTTTGTATATGTTGAATTGGTTTAGTATATATAAGGAGATTTTTTTTTTTGTTTCTAGTGCCAACGTCTATCTCCAACGTTCAAATAAGCTCCCAACGGTCATTTTTTGCTCCAAATCGTGGAGGCAAATATACCCGTTGGACCATACCTCCCAACCAAACCGCTGGGGTGGCGGTGGTGTTTCCCGGCGGTTTGGGCATACCGTTAGCCCATAAACTCACCATTGCCACCACCCTTATATGCAAAATGACCTATATTCACATTGACATAATCTATTATTATTATTATTATTATTGATTCAGTATATTTACAACAAAAAATTATAGATTATACTCTATATTAGAAATTATACTAAAATGAAAAATTTGTACCAAAAATATAAAAATAAAACTGAAACGGGAAATAGACTCTTTCGATTGGCTACCGCCGGAAAGTAGGCCGACGACTGACATTTGAAAGAAATTTGGCCAGTCATGGGTGATCCGCTGGCAGTGGCCCGTCGGAAAGCTGACCGGCGTTCTGGCATTTAAAAAAAATGGTCGTCGCCGGAGGTCCGCTGGCCAGTGACCTGGCGTTAAAAACAAATGGTCGGTCGTAGGAGGTCCGTCAGAAAGCAAGTGGGTGGTTGACGTTAAGAAAAAAGAAAAAGAAAATTGACCGGTCATCGTAGGTCCACTGGCCGCCTGCGGTGGCCCGCCGAAAAGCTGATCGGAAGCCTGACGTTTAAAAAAAAAAAGAAACTGACCCGTCATGGGAGGTCCGCCGACCACCAACGGTAGCCATCGAAAAGCAGATCGGCGGCCTGGCGTTAAAAAAAGTGTCCAGCCTCCGGAGGTTCGTTGGAGATCCTCGTAAAATATCTTTTTTTTTGAAAAATTAATTATCTCTTTAATTTAATTTGATTTAATATTCTAAGAGTATGTTTTGATATTTATTGTTATCGAATATCTTTTGATATTATTATTATTAAGTATTAAAAGAAAAAAAGAATAAGGAATGAGTAAATTGTTTCTTCTCAAATGCACACAACTAAAAAATACCATTATACTTTATATTATATATTACATCCAATCGTATGTCGAAAAACTTATGAAAATATCTCAATTTAATGCTCAAGTGGGGCAGATGTACTTTCAATTCGGTAAATATTAATCTATAAATTACATACACAGTCCTAGCCATAAATAAATAAGTTTGTACATATCCTTGAGTTTTCACTTTGGTTCAAAAGTAATTTTATTTCGCTAGGGACAATGATTGCCATTTATGTGCAGGCACCATTGCTAAAAATACATTTTTGACCTTTGATTTGATGGTAAAAAAATGGGTTTTTTAACAATGGTGCTCTCTTGCCCCTCTTTTTAATTTATTTTATTTAAAAACTGTTTTTTATAGTATTAATTGTTATTTTTAAAAGTACAGTTAAATTTCGATAAATGAATGTTTGATAAACGAATAACCTCACCAAATGAATAATTTTCTCCGATCCCAACTCTTTATAACATGTTCAAATTTTCTTTCGATATTTGAATAATTTCACTAAATAAATATTTTTCTCCGATCCCGATAATATTCATTTATCGAGGTTTTACTGTATTAGATGTTTTTGTGATATCATAGCCGCTGTCGAGCGTGTCTTTTAGGCGCTATATTTTTTATTTAATATTTCAGTCAAGTCCAATTATTTTTATTTACTCGCTATAGTAATTTTATTTCTCTCCAGCTCATTTTTTATGATAATCTTTTAATGGTAAAAAAATTTCTTGTGCACAACAATGAAGATGAACCACGACGAAAATGGTAAAAAATAGAAAAATATGAAACACGATGGAAATGGTAAAAAATAAAAAAACTAAAATTCAATATGAAACAATTGGTATATTAGTATCTTTTCACGCTGCTTTTGTTTTTCAAATTTCAAATATACGTACACGTTCCGTTTCATACTCTGCTTGTAATCTTTTTAGAATTTTGGTTAGAAGTAACCACTTTTTGGCACTAAATTTTAATTTACACATTTGGAATATGTTTAGTATTTAGAAAAATTATGTGTTTAACAATGATAAATTAGGAAATTACTTCCAATGTTCCCTATGGGTATGCGACGCGTCATACCAATATTGGTATGGCGTCATACCAATGTTGGGATGACGTTCTGTTTATTTACACCAACTGCAGTAAAAAAAAGATTTAACTTTTAAGAGATTTAAGTTTTTTTCAACTGTCAAATAAAACAATAAAATCCCATTTTTTCTCAACTGTCAAATAAAACAGCAAAAAGATTTTTTTTTTTTTTTTAGCTGTCAAATAAAATATCAAAAGACAAAAAAAAAAGTTTATCAATAAAGTAGGTTTTTAAACAGAATTTTGTGTAAAAAAAAGGGGCCCTATTGACTATTTTAAGAAATGTGTATTTTTTTAACATACAACTTAAGAATAGGTATTTTCTTCCTACCCATTTAAAAGGGTATTTTGAATTTCGGCCCTTATATAAATATGAGGTTTGTTGAATTATTATTGTAAAAAATATGAAAATACGTATTGAAAAGTGTAAAAATACGTATTAAAAATTAAAGTTTTTTTGTTTTATCAGCCTGTAGCCTTCAATTTTTTTTGCAAATTTTTTTTTTTTTTTTAAATCAGCTACCGCCCATCACATCAATCGGAGATGTGCTTTTAGTCTCTCATGTGCAGGTATAACATGTGAAGAGGCACATGTCTGAAAAGACTTTGATCGGTAAGTAGAAAACAACTATTGATTGGTGACGTACAATATATCCTATAGTACTAAAATATCTAAAAATCGGCAACGTCTCATCCACTCTAAGTGGAAGATTCAGAGTTCGAACCTTTCAAGGGACAATTTTTTTTTTTAAGAGTTTATCATTTCTTAGTTTATGAATAAGGGAAACATCCTAATCCCCGAAATACACTAGTAGAATAATTAAATATTTATGACTTTAAATGACAGTATCGAAGATCTAATCTCAATAGGATCTTATAGTCGAATTGGAGGGGATTCAGCACCCAGGACCGGCCGTGCTTCAAGGCCACCAAAGTCAATGCTTTGGGCCTCTCAAAAAATATGATATTTGGGGCCTAAAATTATTACACCAATATATTAATTATTGATTTATATTTAATTCTTATTGTAAAATGTTTGTGGTGTGGATTAAAAAAGTAAAATGAAATTGATAATAAATATGTGGTGGTGATTAAAAATAAAATGTGATTTTTTCATTTGATTGTGAAAAGTGATATATGTAAAGTAACTAAATAGACAATTTTTTAGAGAAATGTAAATATTTGGGCGGGACAGAGAGAGTACTTATTAGGGTATGAAAAATTGGTTATTTTAGTTTGAACATTAGAGTAATTCAAGTTGTGTTTGCGAAATTGGTTCGACGATGGTGGATATTTGTGTATATGTAGTTTTTCTTTCTTCCTATAGATTGAAATCAAGAAAAAAGAATATAAAGATTCAGGATTTTGCTTCTAAATGTGGTAAAAAAGTGTTTAGATAATATATTGTAAAAATATATCGTTTTAACTTGGAGCAAAATATTATATTCACTAATTTTGTATTGATTATTAAACTAATTTTTAATTTTAATATTACAAATTTCTAAAATGAAAACTTCACCTAAAAAGTTGGCTTGGGCCAAAATCCCACAGAACCGGTCCTATCAGAATTAAATAATTATTCGAGAGATAACTCTTCGTACAGTAACTAATGATATTTACAAACTTTAAAATTGAATACATATCTCGTGTTTTAAGAGATGAAAAGTTGGGATTATTGTTTCAAGAAATAGTCGGCGGGAAAATTTCAAACCCTCAGTATAAGAAGAATATATAATCCTCCCACCAAAAAAAAAGAAGAAGAATATATAATCCGTGTACAATGCATATTCTGCTTCCATAAAGCAGCTATCAGTAGACCATCCAAACCCTCAGTAATTTAATACTCCCTCCGTCCAGTTTTTAAAGTCTCATTTGCTCTCAAATATTTGTCCACAATTTAAAGTCCCACTCTACTTTTTGTACCATATTACCCTCTTTTCTTTATTTAATAACTACCTTTTTACTAATGGACCCACTACTTTTTTCTCCAAACCACTACCTTTTTCTTTAAACCACTACCTTTTTCTTCCAAACCACTAACTTTTTCTTCCACCTACTACTTTTTTCTTTCACTCACTTTACCTTTATCATTTTTTCTTAACCTCCGCGCCCAACATCAAATGGGACTTTAAAAAGTGGATGGAGGGAGTAATACATTCAACATTAAATCTCGTGAATGATTAAAAAAATTATTGGTGACTCGTATATTGACAACCCGTGACCAGCCGCACGATCCAACGAACAAAAATTAATTGGAGGATGATTGGTATAATTTAGAAAAAAAATGTCCTGAAAACACATTTATTTTGTTTTTTTAACCCAAACATACGTTTCCTATTTTTAACAGACAAATTCAAATTTATTTCATTTTTAAGTTCTATTTATGTATTTACTATAAATTAAAGTAACGAGACATTCTCATGGTCCTGGGAGCTGCCGGCCGCCGGCCAGCGAGCCCCCAAAATTATTTTAGTTTACATCTACTCCACTATCGGATTGTTCGTCGCACTGCCGATTAACTTCGACAACTTAAATTACCATTAGAGATGTTAAACGGGCTAGCTCTGGCTAAACGGTCCGGACCAAAAAAACTCGAATTTAAACGGACTAGAAAATATCGGTCATAACCCGATTTTTTAGCGGGTTAAACAGGCCAGCACGCCGAGCCCGAGCCCGTTTAACATCTCTAGTCACCATATGGTCATTTAAATTGTAAATGAGTATTGTATATTATTATACATCAACAACAAAAGTCATATGGTATTTTACTGTCCGTCTCATGTTAGTCGTCGGTCAACACCGGCAATATAATTGGTAACTAAAATGTCATAAGGTTTTGGAAGGAAAATAATTCAACAATAAAAAATGAATACGAACAAAATATTTAGATTAACAACCTTCATATGAGGACAACTAATCCTTCATCGTGATAGTACTTTATAACTAATCTCTTTCGAACTGCATATGAGGATTACTATTCCTCATGATGAATGTCATCCACACATATACATGACAAGGAAAACAATATCATCCTCTCGCGTTTACTATAAATTCATGGATCCTTCTTGCTTCTGACAATCCCAAACGATTCGATAGTTTTGTCGAAGCAGATATTTCATGCAACTCCCTCCGAGTAGAGGCTTGCTTGAGTCCACGATGGATGGCTTAGAATTTAACTTAGATGTAAAATTATATGATTGTATTGATTGAAGTATTAAACTCATATTAGGAAAATAAAAGCCTTGCTATCAATATATACAGATCATGTAATACCCGAGATTTTTATTTCCGGTTATCTTGAATTGTTTGTCATTTTATGTGGTATATTGTTTGTCTGTTGTCAAGCTGTTGGTATTATTTACTCGTTGATTGATACTTGTTAGTATCGTGTTATCGTATTTACGATATAAAGCGGATATGTGGTGCATGTGTTTATGTAATCGTATGTCGTGCTTTGTTATTTGTTTGTTTTCAGGTTGGATCGTTGGTGTTGTCCGTTAATGTTAGGTTGCATGTTGATTGATCGTTGTTTTGTCGAGGAGTATCATTGTTGTGCATTTGAATCAACTTTGTACGATCACCACCGGCACTCATAAGGTCTAAAATTTTTGAAACTTTACAATCTGATAGAGCATCAAGTTAGCTTTCAAATGGTTCAAACAGTGAGTCAATCGGAGTCCGGACGAAAGAGTTATGGTCGAAAATAGCAAAGTCTATACTGTCAGCGTATAGTGCTAAATAACGTCTGTTGAAACACGGTGCTAAACACGGTGCTAATTTGCGCCGTTTTCTTCAGGTTTTTCATTTTGCTTGTTGTCCAAATACGGCGCTGGAACACGGCGCTAATTCAGCCATTTTGCTGGACCATTTTGTCCAGGTGTATAAATAGGACAGTCGTGTTTTTCAGCCCATTTCACTTCTCTCTCTCTCTCGGTTTTTGGGCGATTTGACGAGGATTTCAATCCTTGAGCAGGTTATCATCATATGTTGAGGTCTTGATCATGTTTAACATCATCTTTCATTGATTCTTCATCCAAATTGAGGTAATTCCTTGTAAATCCTCTTTCAACTATTTTTTGGGGTTTTCTTCTTGATTTCGATTCTAGTCCGATTTTGATGAATCGGTTGATGTTATATGATGTTATTAATCATGTTCTACAGATTGTATATCCGTATCTCGGATTCATTTGAGTCCAATCGTGATTTTTGTGTTCTAAGGAAGCTTTAATGTCCGATTAAATGACTCAACGGGTTTCCTTTTGATTCTTGGGGGTGTTTCTTGTTGTTTTCAGTTGTTATACTCGTAGTAATTGCATTTTCGTTGTTTTTCACGGAGGATTGTAGGTGTTCAAGGTTTTTCCGGTTGTGCCGTAGTCGTCGGAGTTTCGGTATCTATTATTGAGGCAAGTATCTTGCTTATACGATTTGTGTCTTGCGAATAGAGGTTACGTGTTGGGTTTATGATGACTTGGTTTGCCTTTGTGGATATGATTCATGTGAATTTATTATTTCGAATGTTGATTGTATCGATGATATATTTGCTTGTTTAATGTTGTGAATTTGTGTTGATGATGTTAATCGTGTTGTTGTGTTGTGCGTGGTTGTTCTTGGATTTGGATCAGGTACCGTGATGATTATGATAATTGGATCGGATTGATTATATACTTGGGTACGTATTGTGGTGTATTGTTGATTGGTTGGACAAAATTATAATAAGGTGTATTGTTTCGTGGTAGTGTCTTGAGATGATCTTTGCGTGTGGTGAAATGAGTGTGTGGAACCAGGTACGGTCCGTCGTGACCTCTGGAGTTCGGTACATGATGTGTACGAACAGTGTATATATGTGGAACCAGGTACGGTCCGTTGTGACCTCTGGAGTTCGATACACGATGTGTACGAACAGAGAATATGTGGAACCAGGTACGGTCCGTCATGACCTCTGGAGTTCGGCACATGATGTGTACGAACAGTGAATATGTGGAACCAGTTATGTTCCGTCGTGACCTCTGGAGTTCGGTACATGATGTGTACGAAAAGTAAATATGTGGAACCATGTATGGTCCGTCGTGACCTATGGAGTTCGGTACATGATGTGTATGAATAGTGAATATGTGGAACCAGGTACGGTCCGTTGTGACCTCTGGAGTTTGGTACATGACGTGTACGAACAGTAAATGTGTGGAACAGGGTACGGTCCATCGTGGCATCCGGGGTTCGTTACTTGACGAGTACGAACATCGATCGAATGGATAATGTTTTGATGTTGGGTCATGGACCCGTGATGATATTCTAGCTAATGTGTTTTGAAACAAGAACCGGGCTGAGGCCCTAATGATTTCGGAAAAAGTTTTGTAACTTGGACTTGAGGTCCAAAAAAGTTTCTACTTCTAAAAATCCCCGAGATGATGTGTCTATTTTCAAATACTTCTTTGCTTGAATTCGAAATCCTAAATCCTCTCGGGATTGTTTTGATAGTTGATTGTCGTATCTGATTCGTGGTTGCTATTTGCTTGTTACATTTCGTATATTATTATACTTGCACTAGCAAAATAGTGGAATTTTGCTAACCCCCGAGTAATTGGGGGGTGGATGTCTGTTTTGCGTCCAGGTACATGCAGGTTCGTGGGAGCAGTCACATGATCGGCACAGGAAATGACGAGCTACGATACTAATCAAGAGTTAGGTTGAGTTATGTTGTATCGACAGAGTTGTAATCCGTCTTCCGCTATTTTGTATCCCTACCCCTGCGTGGGTATGTTGGAAGTAAAACGCAGTGGAAGCGAAGTTTGGTAAAGTTTGATAATTGCGTTTTACGCATCCACGAGCATAAGATCTATTTAGGCATGCTAATTAATTCATTACTACGACTAATAAGCAATTTAAATATTATTTATTATTTATTAAATAAATATGTCAGTTATGTAATATCCGGATAAATTATTGAGTATTCTCGTCTATATTTGAACCTTGTATTATTCGAATTTGTGATATCGATAATCGAAGTATGATCTTTCCCGTATTCGTATTCCTATGCATGATCATGACAACCTTGTAACTTTATACATGCAACTGCATCGTAACGTACGCTAACTAGTAAGTGTAACGTACGTTACGAGTCACAGGTAGCGTATGCTATGAGCAAGGCATAGCGTACGTAAGGCAGTCAATTATTGATCAATATTTGGTCGGCACATGGGCCACCACGGCACGGAGACAAGGATAAGATTCCCCGCGTGGCCCGGACAGCTTTTTGAAAAAGCAGGTCAACGATGCTAAGTATGTTTATTACGTATGTAACCCTGTTGATGTAGCGTACGTAAGAGAGTACAGAATGAGACAGTAAGCTACCATTGAATGATAGCCTACGCTAAGGACAGCGCGTAGTGGACGCTAAGTGAATAACGTACGTAAAGCACTATGGCTAACGTACGTAAAGCTCATGACATTATATATATGAACAACACCCCATTTCATTTCACTTCGTTCCTTTCACTTGTCCTTCACCTCCCTTTGTCTCCAGAGAGTCTCCATCCATCTAAAACACCTATAGATCACATATACTTGAGCATTGAAGATTGGATATCACATATACTTGATCATTGAAGTTAAGAAACACCTTGGATTGGCACTCAAACAACCGGAGTTGGATTCTACCTATTGTCTCGGCATTTTCTTCATATTAAGGTATGTTAATGCTATCTCCAACCTTGAATTCGTGTTCTTAAGGATTTTATGAACATACTACCGAGATTATTAAGCTCCATAGATGACTTTTAACCGAACATCATGTTTTGGAAGTTGGAATGTTTATGTTTTAGTTACCATAGTTAAGAACATTATAGTTGAATCTTGTTACGATGAACAAGTAAGCAAAGCTTTCCGAGATTGATAAATCCGTATTGAATGGTGTTTCTATAATGGTAGACTTGATATTGATATCACTTTTGTTATACGGACTTAAGATAAGGATCATCGAAGGTTTTATTATATCTTGTAAAGGTGGATTGTTAACCGATCTTCAAGATGATAGTTTGAATGTAATGATGATATTGATAACAACCATAGATTTTTCGAACTACATTTGAAGATTGATAATCGAGATTGTAGTAAAGTTTTATGATGGCATGTTTATCCTGGAAATTCGAAGACATCATACACCATAGGATCACTCTGATTCGCATGAGTAATATATGTGTGAGTATAACGTACGTTAAGCATTATGCATTACGTACGTTACACCATCAGGCAAGACAGTCGTCTGACCAGACAAGAAACTGTCAAATGCATGCTTAGCATGCGCTAGGCTTTGTAGCTTACGTATGCTAATGAGCAGACTTAACGTGCGCTATGTTGGGTATGTAACGTACGTTATGCAGATCAGACACGATACATTTTGTTGAACTTTCGGCCATAGTTTAGGATATTAGATGTTTGTACGTTAGTTATGATGTAAGATGAACTCTTTATTCATTTATATTGTTTAAGGTTCGAGCTTGCAACGTGATAGATCGAGGGGGTGACCTTCGAGTGTATTGATTTCTGTCGAAGTTTTATCCTTGTCATCAACTTGAGGCAAGTACTTTAATTGTTTTATGTATTGATGTTATTCATATTGTCATGCATATGTGTCGTTGTTGTATGTCCACCTCATGTTGGTCCGATGGGATCATCTGTAACACCCCCAAGATATTCGAGGCGTATTACAGCGCCGTAGACCCCTACATGGGACCTACCAGGCTACAATAGAATAACTCCACTCGACTAACCATCTTGGTTGGCGAGGATACACAATTAAATAATACGACATATAAAGATACGCCCGGAGCAACCGGCCAAATAAGCATCAACCAACAACGTGACAATTTAAAAACAATACAATCCGGAGTTTGAAACAAAAAGCCTAAGTACTC
Source organism: Orobanche coerulescens (assembly GCA_033398695.1). Classification (NCBI taxonomy): domain Eukaryota; kingdom Viridiplantae; phylum Streptophyta; class Magnoliopsida; order Lamiales; family Orobanchaceae; genus Orobanche; species Orobanche coerulescens. Next base: position 120,681,928 of record CM065819.1, on the reverse strand, counting down.
GCGAGTACAATCTATAAGTTTAAAACTGTGGGAACAACCATATCGAAATGGACAAAAGAAATAAGTAAACCCAAGTGCACATATCAACGACCCTGGCCAACATCCTCGTACTGTCCCGGTGCTCGCTCATCCGGATAATCATAACCTGAAATCCATAATAAGAATTTCCCCAAAACGGGTCCCCAAAGGGGTTAGCAATTACACTAGTACAAGTAATCAAGGCAAACCAATTGCTTACACATTTCATAGTACATGCACCAATATCATTTCAAAAACCAAAACCAGACATGTCTTTTCCGGAAATAAACAGTCAAACAATTTGCCGTGGGAACAGGGCTATACCATTGATCCCGCTCCGTGATCCCTAAGGACCCTCCCGAGCTGGCCATATTATAAAACAAATCACGCACACGCATCGCCTTGGGAACAGGGCTATACCATTGATCCCGCTCCGTGATCCCTAAGGACCCTCCCGAGCTGGCTAGCGAAACAAACTCGTGAATCCGTGGCTATACCATCGATTCCCTCCGTGATCCCGCGGACCCTCCCGAGGTGAGCAATCACACACAATATACATTACTATTTCACGTTAAGCATAAAGGTTTCCAAAAATACTTGCCTTGAATAATTGACGACGCAATGAACGGGAAGGATAATCACCGACGAACACTAGGAATCAACGGAACCGATCCTAACGATTCGAAGAACATAATTACAACCAACTCTTGACGAATACGGAAATGGAATACACCCGAAAACCCACCCACGATTCATGTATATTCGTATGAAATTAACGACGAGGGCGGACCACAACCAAACCCTCTCGATTCCGTAAAAATCACGAAATATACCATGAATCCGTAGGGAAACTAAGAATATCAACAAGATTAATCATATTCATCATGAATCCATCAACAAAACGGAACGGATCGGAAGAAAATCCCAAAACCCCCAAATTATCCAAAAAATAGGGTTCTAAGAGATTACCTTGGATTTAGGATGAGAAACACAAGTGGATGATGTTAATCTACACCAAGAATTCAAGTAAAAGAATCTCTGAAGTGATTGGAAGAAGAAAATCGCCTCAAATCGCCTTGGAGTCGCTCGGCCGGAAGAAGGAGAGAAATGAGAATTTGTGACTATCTCGGCCAACTCCCCGGTTTATATAGCCAGGGAGTGTTAGCGCACGCTAAAGCCTCAATGTTAGCGTGCGCTAACGGATAAGATTACAACCCTACCGTTAGCGTCCTAGTCCAAGAGCTGGTTTTTGGCCGTTAGCGTGCGCTACCATACATGAGTGGCGTGCGCTAATAACCTCTCGGTAGCGCGCGCTATCGATCAATAGCGTGCGCTACCTGGACATTAACCGAGTCCAGTGGCAACTGCCCAGAACCCACCTGATACGTTAGCGTGCGCTACCATACAAGCGTAGCGTGGCGCTAATCGATCCGTTAGCGTGCGCTACCATACAAGCGTAGCGCGGCGCTAACCGCACTGACCGGGTTCGTGAGTAAATCGCCCAAGATCGACACTCACACTAGCGCACGCACGGGCATCATCGCGGCGCTAGCCTCTCGACATTAGCGTGCGCTAGCATGTGTAGCGACTGCCGATACTCGTCCGTAAGGCCGGAAAACAACACCGCCGCTCCTGGGGCTACTCGCTAGCGCCATTTAACAAACGTAGCGTGCGCTACTAAGGGAACTCAGCGTGCGCTATGCGTAAAGAGTAGCGTGCGCTAGGTACGAAATATGAACGGTCCAAAAACACCTAATGTGAACGAAACATCAAACGGAACATCTCAACAGCATCATAACGTAGAATGGATCCACAAAGAATCAAACGGCGGTTCCGCAAGACAATAATGGGAACAAAATCCATAGATAATAGGAAAGATACACTGAAAGATACACGAGGGTCACTACTATCGGGGAAATACGCCGAAAAAAGAAAAATACAAGGGAAAGAAAAATGCGGATATTACATTCTACCCCTCTAAAAACAAGTTTCGTCCCGAAACTTAAGAAACAAACAACTCCGGGTACCTAGCACGCATGCCATCCTCGGTCTCCCACGTTGCCTCCTCGACACCGTGTCTCGACCACTGCACTTTGACCAAAGGGATGGTCTTATGCCTCAATCGTTTCTCACGATGTTCCAAAATCTGCAAAGGGCGCTCCTCAAAAGTAATATCCTCGGCGACGTCAATCTCATCATAATCGATGATGTGACTAGGGTCCGGGACGTATTTCCTCAGCTGGGAAACATGAAAAACGCTATGAACATGACTCAGGGCCGGGGGCAACGCCAAACGGTATGCCAACCCACCGACTCGCTCGAGAATCTCGAAGGGTCCAATAAATCTCGGACTCAACTTCCCCTTTTTCCCGAAACGGAAAATTCCCTTCGTCGGCGACACCTTCAGCAAAACGTGGTCCCCCACCTCGAATTCTAAAGGTCGACGACGAACATCGGCATATGACTTCTGTCGACTCTGGGCAGTCAACATCCGTTCTCGAATTAATTCTATCTTCCGTCTCGTCTCTAAAACGACATCCGGTTCGGTCCCGACCAAATCGGACGCCTCATTCCAACAAATCGGCGATCGACATCGCCGCCCATAAAGTGCCTCATACGGTGCCATCCGAATCGACGCGTGCCAACTATTGTTGTACGTGAATTCGATCAATGGCAAATGCTCCTCCCAGTCGCTACTCCAATCGAGGGCACAAGCACGCAACATGTCCTCGAATGTCTGGATGGTGCGTTCCGACCATCCATCCGATCGGGGATGAAAAGAGGTACTCAAATGCAAACGGGTACCTAACGCCTTATGCACCGCCAAAAGTGCGATACGAAACGGCCATCACGATCCGAAACAATAGACTTCGGAGTACCGTGAAGTCTCACAATCTGCGCGATAAACACACGAGCTAACTTCTCCGGGCCCCAAGTGTCCTTGATGCCCAGAAAATGTGCCGACTTGGTCAGACGATCAACAATCACCCATACCATGTTCATGCCCGACCTCGATCTCGGCAAACTCGTAACGAAATCCATCGATATATCTTCCCATTTCCATTCCGGAACGGGAAGTGACTGCAATAACCCAGCCGGTCGCTGATGCTCGATTTTGACCTGCTGACAAGTCAAACATCTCGCTACAAACTGTGCGACCTCATCCTTCATATCATTCCACCAGAAATTTCTTCTCAGGTCCTTGTACATCTTACTCGAACCAGGATGAACGGAATAAGGTGTGGAATGGGCCTCACGCATAATATTCTGTCGTAACTCTGGATTGTTCGGCACACAAAGCTGACTCTGGAATCTCAAAACACCATCTTCGTGAATCACAAATCCAGGAGACTTATCCTCGTGCGGTAGTTCATGATTGCACCATGCCACTCGAGCCAATCATCCCCGAGAATCAAATCCTCGCCCTCAATACCCACAACAATAAGATTAGAGGGCCAAACCCTCTCACAAATAAGCATGTAATGGGCCTCGAACCTCCTGATCACCCACGATCCTATCACCGCTAGGAAGCTTAACGATGAAGGGTTCACAAGGCGTCAAACAGTCGAGACTCAAACGGCGCACACACTCTAGAGATATGAACGAATGCGTAGCACCAGAATCGAAAAGCACACTGACAGGATGAGAAAGAATATGAACGGTACATGTGGCCACAGTAGCTGCTGGGTCATCGGCTCTCCGCATCTCATAGACACGCGGGTGGGCTGAGCCGATACTGGAAGCTCCCCCCTTAGAGGGCTGACCCCGAACTCTCCCCCGACTAGCACTCGGCGGAGATTGAGAAGCAAATGATCCTTGATTCACACTTGGTTCCCTAGGCGCTGGAATGGAAGCCCGGGCACCAAGGATTTTCTCCCTCTCAGCACAGAAAGCAGCCTTGTGGCCCGGCTGGCCACACTGATTACACGTCAGCAAAGGGTTCGGACAAATACGACTGATGTGGCCCTGATGGCCACAGTTAAAACACTTCACCTCTCGAGAAGGGGCACTGGCAGCCCTACGGGGAAACCCAGTAGATCGAGCTGGGCCACCACCAGCGGAAAAGTTAGCAGACTGGAATTTCGCGACCCCCACCTTTGTAGCCCGAAAAATTCCCGGCGGACTTCTGCTTCTTGCTCTTGCGGGCCGCCTCACTCGCCGCACAGACATATCGTAAGCAAAGGCCCTGCTCTGGTAATCTTTTAAGGTAGTACAGACGAGCCCCGACATATAGTCCCAGATAGACAATTTCATCCGCCTGGAAAAATGGAAAATTTTGTCGCTTTCCTCGACAACTTGGGTCTTCACATAACCCAACTCCCTGTTAAAATCGGCAATAGCTTGAGATACGGGAATATCCTGTGGTTGAGCATCATAGAAAGCATGTACCCGAGCCTGTCTGACCGGCCACGGGCAATATTCGGTCTCCATCAATTCTTGAAACTCGGCCCACGAAGCAACATGATCTTTGGGCCCAACGGCCTCCCACCAGTCTGTAGCGTCCCCAGTGAGAAAGTACTGGGCAATAGGGACCTTACGGTCCACGGGACAGTTGGTAGCAGTGAAGACTTTAGATATCTCCTTGATCCACCCCTCCCAGCCGATCGGGTCCGAAGCTCCCGAAAACCGAGGAGGATGCATCTTGATGAAATCCTGAAGCCAGTGGTCCGCTCCGCCCCGATTAGCGTGGGCCGGGTCCGGGTTCTGAACCGCCTGAGCTATCGCCGCCATTTGATTCACCATTTGTTGCATAACGGCCGCAATGCCAAGGTCGGCGCGCTCCTGAGAAGAGGCATGACTGTGACGGTCGCCGGTACTGCCGGCTCCCGAAGACTGCGATGTGGCCGCCCCACCGGATGCCCCACGTCCTCGGCCGCGTCCACGACCACGGCCTCTTCCATCATCCATACTGATGTTAAATAAATAGCAAAAGCCATATCGATGGTGAGTACGAGAAGAGAAACAATCACAATCGAGAATCAAAGGTGCGATACAAGGAAACAAAGAACAGAGTAAGGAAAAACTTACGGACACTGGTAGTAACGGAATCATGGCAGCGTGACGATGATGTGCAAAACGAAAACACATCAAGACCCAGTAAACCGACAAGCCTAGGTATCCATAAACCTAGTGCTCTCATACCATTTTCTGTAACACCCCCAAGATATTCGAGGTATATTACAGCGCCGTAAATCCCTATATGGGACCCACCAGGCTTAATCAACATCATACTCCTCGACTCACGAAAACAACAAAATAACATCTCATCATAAAGACGCAAAACAAAATAATCCACCCGGTCCAACCGGTCAAACATAACTCCATCATCTGACACAAACATAATAGACAACAATACAATCCGGACGAACAAGGACTCTTAAGTACTCGAGTACTTCTATTAGTTTAAAAACCACAAAAGATAAAAAGATAGAAGACAATAAGATATCACTCGTGCACAATCATCACGCACGACCATCATCCGCATACTGGTCCAGCGCCCGCTCGTCTCGATGAACCTAACCTGAAATTCATAAAACGAATTTCCCCAAAACGGGTCCCCAGAGGGGTTAGCAATTATGCTAGTACAAGTAACCAAATGAATAACTTACATCTTACACATATAGTAAATGCATGCAATCAAGAAAACATAGTTCCAAAACACTCATTTCCGGAAATGCCAAAGATCAAACCACATTTGTAAAATGCACCACAATTAACCGCGGACCCACAACTTTGTGGATCCCTACCGAGACCCCGTCGGATCTAACCCGTAGTTGTTAAAAGCAAACTCGCGGTTCCACAGCTTCGTGGAGCCCTACCGAGACCCCGTCGGATCTAACCCGTAGTGAGTATACACACACACAATTTCTCATACAATACTACTATGTCAAGATCTTAAGTTCATAAGGATACTTGCCTCGATCAAATAGACGGTGACACGAACGGGAATGAAGGATCAAACACGACCACGAGGAACCGGCGGAAATGAACCTAACGATTCGAATAACACAATCACAACCACTTCTAAACGATTACGGAAATGGAATACACCCGGAAACCCGCCTACGTTTCATGTATATTCGTATAAAAATAACAACGAGGGCGGATCACAACCAAACCCTCCCGATTTCGCAAAACTATGAAAATATACCATGAATCCGTAGGAAAACCAATAATACCAATAAGATTAATCCTATTCATCATGAATTAATCTATCATACGGAACGAATCGGATGAAAAGGTGAAAATCCCTAAATTTTCCCAAAAATAAGGTTCTAGGAGTTTACCTCGAATTAAGGATGAAGAACACGATTAGATGTTGATAATATACTCCAAAAACTTGAAGAAGATGATGGCTCTGAATTGCTAAGCTTCAAATCGCCGAAAGTGCCAAGAAAATCGCCTAGGAGTCGGATGGGGAGGCTGAGGAGTAAAAATGGCCGAAATCGGTCAACTCCTGGGTTTATAAACCCAGGCCTCGTTACGTACGTTAGCCACCACATGATAACGTACGTAAGTGGTATTACGTACGTAAGCCATAAGGGCCTTACGTACGTAACCAAAAAGGCAGAAATGCCTGTACCGAAATACACTAGGACGTTACGTACGTAACCAAACGGGTGTTACGTACGTAACCAAAAAGGCAGAAATGCCTATACCGAATTACACTAGGATGTTACGTACGTAACCAAAAGGGTGTTACGTACGTAACATTCCTTTTGGTGGAGTACAGGCCAGAATGAATGAGGGAGGTACCGAAAAAAAATCGAAATACAACGGTGAACAATTCACGATGGTACAGACGTAAAGGACCTGAAACGACGAACTTAAGTGCCGAAGGAAAGCATATTCCCGACTACTCAAAGGTTCAGAAAAACAACAACAAACGTAATTTTCCCAAAAGTTTGGAAAATTTACAAAACGGCCCAAAATATCCGAAATGTACGATACATAACCGAGACATCAAGCAAAGCTCACAACACGCGTAATAACATGAGACGGATCCTCGGAAACCTCGAAACGGCAGTTCCGAGCGACGATTTACGAGAATACACGAAATAGCGACGAAAACGACGTAAAACACATAAATCGAGTAAAACGAGTCCGAAACAAGCTCGAACGACAAAAAGTCCAATATTAAATATCCTCAAAACGTCGATACGGTTACAAGCGAGTTGCCAAAAACGAAAATACACCAGAATGAGAATATCAAGAGAAAGGGAAAATACGGATATTACACATATCATTCATAAAATCCAGGGAGTCTTTCTTTCATTATTCTCACACATATAATAATTATAATTTTCTAAAAAACACATTAAAAAAAAATATAAAAAATATATATATATATACGGCCGTATCCAAAATAATACGGCCGTAAGTAGTATCATGATTTTAACGAATGCTTTATACAGCCGTACCTCCTACATGTTACGGCCGTATCTTAAAACAAGTTCAAAAAAAAAAACGAAAGAATGATTCGGCCGTAAGTCTGCAAAGATACGGCCGTAACTTAAAATCCTGTCAAAAAAACGAATGCATCATACGGCCGTAACTTGGGTATGTTACGGCCGTAACTTTGCGTCTGTATTAAAAAAAAACGGACTTAACACATTCACAAATCAGAACAAAACACCAAGAGACAAGCAGTGCGAAATTTTTTTTTCCCCTATCAATCCCTACTTTCTAAAACTCAAATCATCAATACAATTCATTATATTACCATCATTAACACATAAATCATCAGGTTTTCTTTCAATCCTTGTTTCAATTTATATATTTTTTGAGTTTTAGTTTTTAGTTTTTCACTTCATATTTGTTTTTCGATTCTTATTTCCGTATGATTCGTTGATTAAATCTTGTTTATTTGTTAGTATTGTTGATATTTGTGTGGTTATTTGATTCATTGATTTGTGGTGGCTTTATGGATTTGAGTTTGAATAAAAAAAACTTGTTAAAAAACTATGAACTCAAGGTGTCCGACGAAATGCCACAACGAAAATCTTTGAATTTTTTTTTTGTTTTTATTGGTTTTGCTTGATGATTATAGTGGTGTGATGAAAAGGAAGTTGATTTTGTTAAATTTCAGGGATGGCACCGAAGAAATCGTCAAAAGAAAAAGAAAAGGTCGGTTCGTCATCTCAAGGTCCGGCACCACCGCAAAGAAATCAAAACACAAAGTGCATTAAGGAAAGATTGTTCAATCTTGATGATTTCATTGGCGATTCGGATAGAGACACTATCACTAGACCTTTCATCCAAAAATTCATAGACAACGACTGGGAAAAATTCGTTTCCGATCTCCCAAATGGTAACCCGACCTTGACCCTAAACTTTTACAATTCTTTCAACAAGTCCATTGGGTAGGTAGGGTCGCCTACTTATCATCAGACTACTGTGAATGGGAAATCGATTAATTTTTCACCGGATGTCATTAACAAGTATTTGGTGGTTAATTGTACTAACGCGGTTGACATTTCTATCTTACCTAATGAAGAGGTGCCAGATGATAGGGTTTTACGCTGGGCGTTAGTGAGCGAGCTGCATGACAGTATTGGGATGATCAAACCCCAATACAACTAGGCGGACCTAATTGATGATGCTTGGTACTTATGGATGTGGGCAGCCGGGAGTATTTACCCGACCTCGACTCTGACGACGGTTTCCATTGGCCACCTGTGAGGTTTATTTGCTATCCGCCGAGGGGTAAAAATGGATTTGGGTACTCACATTTATACTACGATTTGTCACTATGCCGGCATGGTCCCGACTAGGCAGAAGATGCCATACCCCTGCCTTATCACCGGTATTTGCAGGAGCCAGAGAGTAAAAATTTCGGCGGGAGGTGATATATTAACAGATGGGGATCGACTGAACGGCCGGAGTAGTATTTTTCGAAGTACTCAGTTGAGGAGCAAACGGGCACGTTTGGAACCGGAAGAGGATAGTAGCTACGAGGATGAAGATGAGGCCGAGGAGGATGCCAGTGATGACTTGACGCCTTTTGAGGAAAATTTGCTTGAAAGAGTTCGGGGATTAGAAACATCCCAGGCTGAAATTTTGAGAAATCAGAATGAAATAATCGAGCGACAATTAGAAACGGAGAAGTGCTTTGAAAAGCTTTTCCGTTTTCTAAACATCCCTGACGACACACCTGGGGGATCAAAAAGCTAAAAATTTCAGGGAGTTTTCTGTTTTCTCACTTGCTTTTAAATTCTAAAAAAAAATCGGGACAGTTTTACTTATAAGTTTGGGGGTGTTTTCGTACTCGTGTGTTTTTCACACTTGTGTGTTTATTTTGTTGGTTTTTGAACTATGATGTTTATTTTGATTTTGATTGTGGTATGTTTTGATTAGTGTAGTGTGTGATGTGTTTTTATTATTTGGCATTGATTAGGTTTAGTGAATATATATATTTATATATATATATATATATATATTTATAGTATTTTGATTTATGAGATTTCTAGATCTGGCCATAACACCAATAAATTAGCTATATACAAGCTTCTAAAATCGTTTTAACCGGTAAAAAAATTGTATATTCCAAAAATTTTGAGCCTTAATCTCTCTTTCCAAGCCTTGTAATTGTCATATAGAATCGAGTCATCAGTTACCTTGAGAAAAGAAGAATCAATCGGTTGATGAAAAATAGAACTGAAATTTACTTAATTTGTGGAGTTTTTGATTTTTCATGCCTAAACTAAGAAATGATTTTCTGCAAAAATTCTATTTCCTAAAAAAAAAGGAGTCATTGGTGAAAAGAGCTACACATTAGCAAATAACGATGTGAAAGCTATCACTTAAAAAAATGACGAAAAGGAGAAGTGTTGAGCAGCAACAGCTGCCTAATTTTGGAGGTCTTAAGTTTTGCGAAAAATAAAGGACTAACCATTGTTGGTGCGTAGCTGCCGTCTCAGAAAAATTGGTGAAAAGAGCTACACGTTAGCAAATAACGGTGTGAAAGCTATCACCTTTTAAAAAAAGAGATAGAAATTGTGTTAGTGAAAAGAGCTACACGTTAGCAAATAACGGTGTGAAAGCTATCACTAAGGGATGTAGTTTATGAACAGATTTGAATTAATTAGCGGCTGAATTTCAATACACTCAATTTCGTGAAAAATCACAATATTTGATGACGTCAATGAAATTCTTCTTCATATTGAGTCGAAAAATAAACGAGTGATCGAGAGCAACCATTAAAGGGAGTCGTGTGTATCACGAGTGAGAAAGAAATAATCAACCTTTTGGGGGAAAACCTTGAATTTGGAATTACAAAATAAAAACCGTGTTTTAACTTCAAAAACATTAGTAGATTTATTTTGAATCTTGATTCATTTATATCTACTGTATAAAGCTGGTTATTGTGTATTAATGACATTTTGATCTCCTTTTCTCTTTTTATATTTTGTGTGTATTAGTATTTTTGCGTCTTATTTTTATTTTTATTTTTATTTTTGGAGCATGAATAATAAAGAGTCTTGCTCGGGACTAGCAAGAATTCAAGTTTGGGGGTGTGATAAGTGTCAGTTTTGTACACTTATCCATGGTTTGTATCGATAAAATTCACCCATAATTGAGATAGTCTACTCGTTTTTTGCTTTTAATTAATTAGTTTTTAATAATTTTATTTTTATCGGATGACGATCGGATTAAATAACTGATTTACTCAAGAAATAACATGTTTATTAAATATTATCTTTGTTTAATTTTGATATATTCATGTTGTAGGGCTTTCGAGATGAATTCGGCAGTCTTTCCGGATTCAAAATCAGAGTTATATATCAAAAGTTATCATCCGAAGAAGATTTGGGGCAAAAACGCAAAGTCTGAGAAATTCTGGGCTGAAAACGTGACTTTCAAAGCAACCAGTGAACAAATTGACGAAGCCAAGTTATGGCGGTAACTACAGAATGTTACGGCCGTAAGTCATCCAAGTTACGGCCGTAACTCCTTAATGTTACGGCCGTAACTCTTGACAGATTGTTAAGATTTGTCTAATTTTTTATACTTTTTGTGTATTATTGAGGGGATGGCTGACATTGATCCGATCTATTGTAATAATGCTGGAGTTTTGGAGCTATTAGATGACTTTAGGTGTATAAATAGACCCCTTAGATCCTTCATCATTCATCATTCATCTTATAATTTTCCATTTTTTGTAAACTTTTCTTTTTGTGTGAAGAACACACTTGTGTTCTTGAGTGATATTTGTAAGTGTGGTATAGCATATGTTGTTCAGAGAGTTTATTGCTTCTATCTCCTTTATCTACTAAGGGAGTTAGGATCAATTCTTTCTCTTGATTCAACTAATAATGACCACCAAAGCTTGTAATATGTATAATAAACCCTTCATGGGCTAAGTAACCTTTAGTTGGGATTATAAACAAGGTTAGTCATGTTATTTATATTTGTATAAAAGAACTATTGCGAATTACTTATTATTGTGTGTGATTTTCATTGTTTTAACAATCTTTATTTATTTGGCCAATAAATGACGATATTTATGGTCTTCATATGTTTCGAAAGAAAATATGTTTGATTAGATCAAATGATCTTCACTCTAAGTTGTTCTAGGGGATAGAAATATACCTCTAGTCCTTAGATGATTCTTTGAGTTATTTTCATAAATCCTAATGCTACGTATTGAAGCCAATCAACATAGAAATATAGTGGATTGATTCAATATGTAAGGGGCGTTTTATAGTTCGAAAGAGAAACCGTCTTTTTAAGGAAAATCGAATCTACACAACATAATAAGTAAATTCATCTTATGATCTCCTATACATCTTTTATAACTAATGACGAACTAAGTTTGTAATCCCAACTATTTCATTTTGTCGTTTAATCAATCTATTATTATTGCAATATTTTTATTTCCTTAAAATATTAGAACTATTATTGCATTTTCTTTGCAATTATTAAACCAAACTTTTTAATCGTGTGTTTCACTCATCTTAGTATCTATAAAAATAGACTAATAGTGTATAATTCAAATTATAACCAAACTTCCTTGTGGGATCGATAAACCGGACTCAAAAAGTCCACTTTACTACTTGATACGATATCGTGCACTTGCGATAGTTACACTAAAAACGTGTCAGTCGCCACAGTAGCCGCTGGGTCATCGGCTCTCCGCATCTCATAGACACGCGGGTGGGCTGAGCCGACACTGGAAGCTCCCCCCTGTAATATCCGCAATTTCGGATTTCCGGTAATTTTATTTTTTCGGCGGAAGTCCGTTTCGACGACTCGCTTGGGACCGTCTCATCATTCTGAGAATGATTAATTCTGCACTTTTTGTCATCCGAGTTCGTTTCGGTATCATTTTGCTGAGTTCCGAGCTTTTTAACGACTTTTCCGCACTTGAGTTCGATTCTTGCGAATCTCGTCCGAAACTGTTGTTTCGAGTTTCTCGTAAGTTCATTTAATGTTATTATTCATGTTGCGAGCTTTGGTTTGGTGTTTCGATCGCGTATCGTGATTTTCGGACGTTTTGGGTCATTTTCGTAATTTCCCAAAGTTTTGGGTAATTACTTTCCGTTGTCGAATTTCGAGCCTTCGGGTGGTCGGAATCAGGTGTTCTCTCAGTATTCGGATTCGTATTTACGAGTACTTCGTAACCGTGCTTTCGGTTTACGTTCGTGTCCGAGTTTCGGATTTTTCTGACCGTCGGATCGACCGAGTCATGGCCGGCCGGACTGTGGCGAAACGGCCCTCGAAACGGCGCTGCCCAGCCGTGTCTTGCGCTGGGTCGGCCAGGACCAGCAGCCTGCCGAGACACGGCCGAGACACCCGGCGCCGGTCTGGGCCGTTTGTTGCGCCGTGTCCGGCAGTGGCTATAAATATGGCAGAGCAATGGGTTTTTCTTCATTTTTCTCACTCGCTTTCTTCCTCTTCCGCGGCTGGAACTTTGATGATCATGGAGGGATGTTGTTAGGGGTTAAATCCATGAAGTTTGGAAGTTCATAACATCGATTAATCCTTCCATAACTTGCTCCGATCGACCGAATCAAGGCAAGTTTTCTTAAAATATAGTTTTGGGGATTTTGTTCGATTTGTCCGTTTAACTGCTTTAACTCGAATATTGATGGATTGATGATTGTTAAGCTATATTATATCTAATTCCTTGTTATTCCACGGTTGGATTGCCACGGATTTGTCGTTTTATTGAGTATTTTATCGACGCCTTGAAGGTGTTCGATAAAATGTCACAAAGAGAATTCGAGCGTTCTACGATTATTCTTCCTCGTATGATCGATGATTTATTGATTATATGTTGTTAGGGTCGAATTCTTGTGAAGAACTCGAGTCGGAACCCTTCCGTTCGTTGTCTCCTTTGGGGTCCGAGCTTCCCGATCGAACCGTGTTCTTCGGAGCGTTTGGTAGCGGTTATTAAGGCAAGTATCTTATTATACGACTTGTATCTTGTGACTAGTAATTACGTATGATATGTATGATGATTTTGCTTGCCTCCGTAAATATGTTCCGTTTGAGTTGGTTGTGTTTTCCGAAATTTGAAGGCTTTGTGATAATAGTGATATATTGGTATCCGTGTTAGGCGTTGTGCCATTTGTGCAGGATTGCGATGTACATATGAGATGGTTGTACACGTGGTTGTTCAATGTATTGTGTACCGAATGTGTGTTACGTTGGTTAAGAGTCGTTGTGATGATCATGATATTTGTGTTGTTTTGGTTTACATACTAGATTGTACATTTCATTGTAATGTGGAATGGCTTGACATTTAATGATTATGAATTGTGTCGTGTCGATGTGTGTGTGTTCCAGGTAGGGTCTGACGAGGCCTCTGGAGTTCGGTACATGATGTGTACGAACAAAGTGTGTGATCCAGGTAGGGTCTGACGAGGCCTCTGGAGTCCGGTACATGACGTGTACGGACAAGTTGTGTGATCCAGGTAAGGTCTGACGTGTAATATCCGTAATTTTTCCATTTTTAGCAGTTTCCATTTTTGGTGTATGTCTATTTTTATCGACTCGCTTGTAACCGTTTCGACATTTCGAATCTACTTTGTTCTTAGAGTTTTTCCATTTGGACGAGTTTTGATGATGTTTTCACGTAATCTCATTTTATGATATGTTTTGCCGTATGAACGTTCGATTCTCGTAAAACTCGTTCGTTTCCGTTGTTTCTTGGTTTGTACAATCCTTATGGTGGAGTTGGTCATGTTGAGACTTCCGGTTTGTAAATCCGACGTCGTATCGTGATTTTCGGACGCTTGGGTCATTTTCGTAATTTCCTATAAATTTAGGGAAATTTATCTCCTCGTCGTATTTTGGATTCCTCGGTAGTTGGGAGTGCATTTACTTTCGAGCACTCAACTTGCTTGTTATGAATACCTCGTATTTACACTTTTGATTCTATCCTCGTGTTGTAGTTCGTCGTCCGAATCGATCGTGCGTAATTGGTGTTCGTAATCGGGTTCTGCATTACGCATAACGACGTTATGCATGATCCATAACGACGTTATGACCCTTCACAATTTAGTACGTACATTTGGTTACGACGTTAACCAAAGATTGGGTTACGACGTAACCATCATAACGCACGTTAACGGCTTGTGTTAACGCACGTAACGCTACCGTCGCTTTTAAACCCGACTTAACCTCGCCGATTTCTTTTCATTCTTATTCAACCCTTCTCGACGTGAGTGTTCTTGAGTGCATTTGGAGCGATTTGTCCGTAACAATCCGTGGATTTCCTTTAGAGATTGATTATTGTGTACCAAGGAGATTAATCTACAACATTCACATCTTCCATCACGAATCCAAGGTAATTCCTCAGAACCCTAATTTTGTCGCTTTTGGGGATTTCGGGATTTTAGGGTTTAATTCAATTGTTCATATATATTACGATATTCTTCACCGATTGTGATTATTGAATGATTCCAAATCCAGCTTCCTTGATTTTAATCCGTGAATTATCAATACGGGAGATTTTGCGTAAACCCTCACCCGTATTGATTGAACGTCTTTTGTCGTTAATTGTAATCGGGTTTTGGGAGTATTCCTTTCGATTATTGATGTCCGTTGGGACCGAGTTATGCTAATTCTTCGTTTAGAACCGCTGCTTTCCATTCGGATCATCCGTAGTCATTTTTCACTTCCGATTCTTCAAGAATGTCTCAAAGGCAAGTACTTTACATTTGTTTACATGTTCTAGTATTTGAATTATGGTGTATCGTGGTTGTTGTGGATGGTTATGTGTATGTTCACCTAGGGACGGTCCGACGGGCCTCTAGGGATACGTATTGCCGTGAGTGTGCGTATCACGAAGCGTGGTTAGCCACCCAGTGGATGTCCGACGGGACTCTGGGGTACGGTGGCCGTGAGTCTCGTACCAACGGTTAACTTTGAATTGTGATTTGTTGGAGATAATGTGTTTTGTGATTGTAAATATTCCTAATATAAAATGTTTTCTAAAATGACTTTTTGGCGCATATATTCATCCGATTAGAATGTACTTCAAATGGATTGTACTTGCACTAGCGATTGTCGCTAACCCTTAAATGGGGAAATACTTTTGTATTTCGTATTGATCGTGGGGATAAACGAGCACTCGGGACGTATGAGGATGATGGGCAAGCATGATATTGTCCAAGATTTGATTTTCGATGTTATGTCCGGTTACTATTGATGTCCGATTTTGGGATTTATGTATTATAAAATTGGTTTAAGTACTCGAGTACTTCTGCTTGAAATTGTTAATGTTGTGTTCCCGCTTTGGGAAATGGATTTGATGTCGAATTTAATGGTCGGTTTGTAGTCTTTTATTTGAATTGTCGCTTTTATTAAGGATAGTTTTTCGTTGTCGAATGTCTTGTTGTTATGATAGCACAGTGGATTCCACGGTGGGGTCCACGGCGCCGTAATATGCCCCGAACGTCTTGGGGTGTTACGTAAAATGGTATCGAGCTTAGGTTTATGGATACCTAGGTCGCCGGTCATTCGGGTCTAGTTAAGTGTCGCTTTTGGGACAAGATCACCGCTATGCCATCATCTCAAGACGCCGGTGCTCGTAAGTTTTCCTAACTTGACTCGTTTCACCGTCTGTTTCTATTCTGTCTTAGTATCTTTTGCGTTTTGCGTTTGAATTGTACTTACCCATTGCTTCTTGAATTCGCTGGTAGAGGACGCGACGCGGCCGCGGACGCGTAGGGGACGTGGTGCGGTGGGGCGGCCATGTCCGATCACTCGGAACCGATTCGCGATGCCCTCTTTGTCGAACAGTGTTCCCTAGTTCCGGAGGTCACAGGACTACCGCTAGCTCCGGTAATGCTCATGAGAATGTTGGAGTGGCCAACATATTACGGCAAGTAGCGAACCAGATGACGCTACTGACTCAGGCCGTTCTGGTCGGCCATGCTAATGCCAACCCGGTTCCGCCTACCGGGTCCGGCAATGATAAGCTACTTCAGGACGTGATTCGTATGCGTCCTCCGCAGTTTGATGGTGCTTCCACCCTTCTGGTTGGGAGAATTGGCTGTTCGAGATAGAGAAAGTGTTTGAGGTCGCTAATTGCCCCGAGGAGAGGAAAGTACCCATTGCTCAAGACTTCCTCGCCAAGGAGGCAATGACGTGGTGGCAAGCGGTGAAACCGCGTGACCGGCAGCTACGTGGGCGAGTTTCGAGATCCGATGGAAGACGACATCGCCCTGGCGGTGAAAGAGGGAGGATCCGAGCCTTCTTTGAGGCTAAGCCCCAAGATGTTCCTATTTCTCAAGCTATCAAGGACTACAATCAACAGCTACATTATGTGAGAAACCAAGTCCGCGATGAGCTTGATAAGATCCGCCACTTTGACATGCGGATGAAACCGAGAGTGCGCCACTACATGTCCGGGTGCACGACTTTGAAAGAATATCGAATAAGGCGATGGCTTATGAGATGTCGTCATGGCAGAGACGGCAACCGAAGGAAAGAAACAGAAACCGCCGGCCAGTTCGGGAGGCAAGTCAGAGGGTATCCGAAGACTCCGGGCCTGTTCGCGAGTCTTCGGGGTCGGGCCGCCATCGATGGTCGAGGAAACGGTTCTAGGTCCGCTCTCCGCCGGGTTCCGTTCGTGGTCCTACGTGCTTCAACCGCGATCGTCCGGGTCACATGATGAGTGAGTGTGATAGGCCTCCGATCCAGTGCCTTGCTTGTGGTCGTATGGGTCACCGTGCTAAGTTTTGTACGGATACAGCTCGGGCTCCAGTTACTCAGATATCTGCTCCAGCTGCAGGAGAGCCGAGTGTGAATCAGGCACCGACAGTTCCTCAGCCGCAGCAGAGTTTTGGTAGAGGTCGAGGTCGTGGTCAGCCTTCTAGAGGGGGAGCTTCTAGTGCGGGGTCTGTTCCACCCCGTGTGTATGAGATGAGGCGAGCCGGAGATCCCGACGCGACGGTGGCTACAGGTACCGTCCACATCCTTGACCATCCTGTTTCCGTATTGTTCGATTCTGGTGCTACTCATTCTTTTATATCTATGGACTGTGTGCGTCGCCTGCATGTTGATTGCCTTGTTGCTTGTGAGCCTTTTGTTGTTAAACTTCCTAGCGGGGATAGCATCGTGGGGACCGTGAGATTAGAGATTTTTCTGTGAGTATCGCGGGGAGGGATTGGCTTTCTAATCTGATTGCGGTAGATATTAGAGATGAGGATTTTATTCTGGGTGAGGATTGGCTGGACCGTCATGGGGCGATCATGAATTATAGAACGAGGACTGCTTCGATGTTAGCCTCGATGGTACCGAGCATTCTTTGTGGGGCGAAGCGGGTAGCCAGAGATTACCGATCAGCGCTTTGAGGGCGGTGAGACTCCTTCGGGAGGTTGCACGGCTATTGGTGTTACGCTTTGAGATCGGAAGAAGGGGAGTCGAGCTCGTCTATTCCGGTAGTATGTGAGTATCCCGACGTCTTTCCGATGAGTTGCCGGTTTGCCGCCGGCCGAGAGGTTGAGTTTACTGTCCGATCTAGAGCCGGGTAAAAGACCTATCTCTAAGACGCCATACCGTATGGCGCCCGCCGAGATGCTTGAGTTGAAGAAACAATTGGGAGAGTTGCTAGACATGGGGTATATTCGACCGAGTGCTTCGCCTTGGGGCGCACCGGTCCTATTTGTAAAGAAGAAGGATGGGTCACTTCGTTTGTGCATCGACTACCGAGAGTTGAACAAAGTGACCATCAAAAACAAATATCCACTCCCGAGGATTGATGACTTGTTTGATCACTGCAAGGAGCGACCGTGTTTTCAAGATTGATTTGAGATCGGTATTATCACCCGAGTGAAGGATACCGATATTCGAAGACGGCCTTTCGGACGAGATACGGTCACTACGAGTTTGTGGTTATGCCTTTTGGGCTAACTAACGCACCAGCCGTGTTCATGCGACTTATGAACAAAGTCTTTATCGAGTACCTCGATAAGTGTGTAGTCGTTTTCATCGATGACATCCCGATTTACTCGAGGAGCGAGGAGGAGCACGCCCGTCATTTGCATATTGTGTTAGATATTTTGAGAACTCAGCATCTTTGCGAAGTTCTCAAAGTGCGAGTTTTGGTTACGGGAAGTTATGTTTCTCGGTCATGTGATCTCGGCCGAGGGTGTTCGTGTGGACCCACATAAGGTAGAGGCGGTGTTGGATTGGGCGCCGCGCAAGAACGTGAAAGAGGTCCGTAGTTTTCCGGGATTAGCCGGGTATTATCGTAGATTCGTCGAGGGTTCTCTAAACTCGCTCGACCGACTCGCTTGTTACGTGTCGAGAAGTTTGTGTGGACCGATGAGAGGCGTAATAGTTTTGAGGAGTTGAAGAAGCGGTTGACGACCGCTCCTGCTTTGGCCTTACCGAGTGGTAATGATGGTTTCTCGCTTATAGTGATGCTTCGGGCCAAGGGGCTCGATGCGTACTTATGCAAAGACGGAGGACGATTGCTTATGCTTCCGTCGCTTGAAACCCTATGAATTGAATTACTCTACGCACGATCTTGAGTTGGCCGCAGCTTGTTTTTGCGTTGAAGATTTGGCGTCATTACTTGTATGGCTCGCCGTGTCGATTTTCACCGATCACAAGAGCACGAAGTACATTTTCACGCAGAAAGAGCTTAATATGAGGCAGAGGAGGTGGTTGGAATTGATTAAGGATTATGATCTCGAGATCCTTTATCATCCGGGCAAGGCTAATGTGGTAGCAGACGCCTTGAGCCGAAATCGATCGCTTCGAGCGCTTGAGTTGCTTACGGCCCGCCAGACTTCGGCCGTGATTTTATGAAGCCGAGCATTGAGATTGTACCGCCAGAGTTCCGGCGATTGCGTACTCTTGAGATTTCTTCGGCTCGTCGAGGACATTAAATCGGGATACTTGGAGGACCCGATGTTTATTCAAATTCGGGAGAGTGTAGAGAAGGGGAAAGCCTGTGGATTTGTTATTCATGAGGATGGAGTGTTGAGATTCCGAGGTCGGTTGTGTTCCGAACGACTGAATTGAGACAGAATATCATGCGAGAGGCTCATGCGTCACCTTACTCACCCATCCGGCTCGAGTAAAATGTATAAATATCCGAGGAAAAATTTACGTGGAACGATATGAAGAAAGAGGTAGTTCACTTTGTAGCTAAGTGTTTGACTTGTCGACAAGTCAAGATTGAGCATCAGCGCCACCGGATTATTGAAACCACTTCGCTCCGAATGGAAGTGGGAGGACATCTCTATGGATTTTGTCACGAGTTTACCGAGGACGAAGACCGGTATGAATATGGTATGGGTGATTGTAGACCGACCGACTAAGTCGGCACATTTTCCGGGCATCAAGGATACTTGGGGTCCTAAAGCCGGCTCGTATTTTTATCACTCGATAGTGAGGCTTCATGGTACGCCGAGGACCATTATTTCGCAGAGATGGCCGATTTGTATCGCATTTTGGCAAAGGTGCATAAGGCATTGGGGACTCAGCTACGTTTGAGCACTTCGTTCCATCCCCAGACCGATGGGCAGTCCGAACGTACCATTCAGACGTTCGAGGATTTGTTGCGCGCGTGTGCGCTAGACTGGAGTAGTAATTGGGAGGAGCATTTGGCCTTAATTGAGTTTACTTATAATAATAGCTGGCACGCGTCGATTAAGATGGCACCACATGAGGCACTTTATGGCCGACGTTGCCGATCACCGATATGTTGGGATGAGCCGTCCGATTTGGTTGGCACCGAGCCGGATCTGGTGTTGGAGACGAGGGAGAAAATCGAATTGATTAGAAAGAGGATGTTGGCTTCTCAGAGTCGACAAAAGTCTTACGCGGATGTTAGGCGTAGACCTTTGGAGTTTGAGGTGGGGGATCATGTTCTGTTGAGAGTGTCTCCGACGAAGGGAGTCTTCCGTTTTGGGAAGAAGGGGAAACTCAGCCCGAGATATATTGGACCTTTCGAGGTATCGAGAGAGTCGGTGAGTTAGCGTACCGTTTGGCTTTACCTCCGTCGCCGAGTCATGTACATAGCGTATTTCACGTTTCCCGATTGAGGAAGTGCGTTTCGGACCCGTCCCACATTATTGACTTTGGGGACGTGGAGATTGAGAAGGATATTACGTTTGAAGAGAGGCCCGTCGAATTTTGGAGCGTCGTGACAAGCGGTTAAGGCACAAAACCATTCCTTTGGTTAAGGTGCAATGGTCGAGGCACGGAGTAGAAGAAGCGACGGGGAGCTAGAGGAGGATATGCGTCGAGATACCCCGAGCTTTTTGATTCTTAAGTTTCGGGACGAAACTTTATTTTAGAGGGGAGAATGTAATATCCGTAATTTTTCCATTTTTAGCGCTTCCATTTTTGGTGTATGTCTATTTTTATCGACTCTCTTGTAAACTGCTTTCGACATTTCGAATCTACTTTGTTCTTAGAGTTTTTCCATTTGACGAGTTTTGATGATGTTTTCACGTAATCTC
The DNA here is from genome assembly GCA_033398695.1 of Orobanche coerulescens. Classification (NCBI taxonomy): domain Eukaryota; kingdom Viridiplantae; phylum Streptophyta; class Magnoliopsida; order Lamiales; family Orobanchaceae; genus Orobanche; species Orobanche coerulescens. Next base: position 120,660,980 of record CM065819.1, on the reverse strand, counting down.
ATTTTATGATATGTTTTGCCGTATGAACGTTCGATTCTCGTAAAACTCGCTCGCTTCCGTTGTTTCTTGGTTTGTACAAGTCCTTATGGTGGAGTTGGTCATGTTGAGACTTCCGGTTTGTAAATCCGACGTCGTATCGTGATTTTCGACGCTTGGGTCATTTTCGTAATTTCCTATAAATTTAGGGAAATTTATCTCCTCGTATTTTGGATTCCTCGGTAGTTGGGAGTGCATTTACTTTCGAGCACTCAACTTCCTTGTTATGAATACCTCGTATTTACACTTTTGATTCTATCCTCGTGTTGTAGTTCGTCGTCGAATCGACCGTGCGTAATTGGTGTTCGTAATCGGGTTACGTGCATAACGACGTTATGCATGATCCATAACGACGTTATGACCCTTCACAATTTAGTACAGACATTTGGTTACGACGTTAACCGCATTGGGTTACGACGTAACCATCATAACGCACGTTAACGGCAGGTTAACGCACGTAACGCTATTGTCGGCGTTTTAAACCCGACTTAACCTCGGTCGCTTTCTTTTCATTCTTATTCAACCCTTCTCGCGACGTGAGTGTTCTTGAGTGCATTTGGAGCGATTTGTCCAGAACAATCCGTGGATTTCCTTTAGAGATTGATTATTGTGTACCAAGGAGATTAATCTACAATATTCACATCTTCCATCACGAATCCAAGGTAATTCCTCAGAACCCTAATTTTGTCGCTTTTGGGGATTTCGGATTTTAGGTTTAATTCGAATTGTTCATATATATTACGATATTCTTCACCGATTGTGATTATTGAATGATTCCAAATCCAGCTTCCTTGATTTTAATCCGTGAATTATCAATACGGGAGATTTTGCGTAAACCCTCACCCGTATTGATTGAACGTCTTTTGTCGTTAATTGTAATCGGGTTTTGGGAGTATTCCTTTCGATTATTGATGTCCGTGGGACCGAGTTATGCTAATTCTTCGCTTAGGAACCGCTGCTTTCCATTCGGATCATCCGTAGTCATTTTTCACTTCCGATTCTTCAAGAATGTCTCAAAGGCAAGTACTTTACATTTGTTTACATGTTCTAGTATTTGAATTATGGTCGTATCGTGGTTGTTGTGGATGGTTATGTGTATGTTCACCTAGGGACGGTCCGACGGGCCTCTAGGGATACGTATTGCCGTGAGTGTGCGTATCACGAATCGTGGTTAGCCACCTGTGGATGTCCGACGGACTCTCGGGTACGGTGGCCGTGAGTCTCGTACCAACGGTTAACTTTGAATTGTGATTTGTTGGAGATAATGTGTTTTGTGATTGTAAATATTCCTAATATAAAATGTTTTCTAAAATGACTTTTGGCGCATATATTCATCCGATTAGAATGTAGTTCAAATGGATTGTACTTGCACTAGCATTGTCGCTAACCCTTAAATGGGGAAATACTTTTGTATTTCGTATTGATTGTGGGGATAAACGAGCACTCGGGACGTATGAGGATGATGGGCAAGCATGATATTGTCCAAGATTTGATTTTCGATGTTATGTCTGGGTTACTATTGATGTCTGATTTTGGGATTTATGTATTATAAAATTGGTTTAAGTACTCGAGTACTTCCTGTTTGAAATTGTTAATGTTGTGTTCCCGTTTTGGGAAATGGATTTGATGTCAGAATTTAATGGTCGGTTTGTAGTCTTTTATTTGAATTGTCGTTTTATTAAGGATAGTTTTTCGTTGTCGAATGTCTTGTTGTTATGATAGCCTGGTGGATTCCACAGTGTGGGGTCCACGGCGCTGTAATATGCCCTGAACGTCTTGGGGGTGTTACATGACGAGGCCTCTGGAGTTCGGTACATGATGTGTACGAACGATGTTTTGGTCGGGTAGGGTCCGTTGAGGCCTCCGGAGTTCGGTACATGATGTGTACGAACAGTGTGTGTGGCCGGGTAGGGTCCGTTGAGGCCTCCGGAGTTCGGTACATGATGTGTACGAACAGTGTGTGTGGCCGGGTAGGGTCCGTTGAGGCCTCCGGAGTTCGGTACATGATGTGTACGAACAGTGTGTGTGGTCCGGGTAAGGTCCGTCGAGGCCTCCGGAGTTCGGTACATGATGTGTACGAACAATGATCGTATAGCAGTGATTGTTCGGGTAACATTTTAAATATGGATCTTGGACTCATAATGATATATTATTTAGTATGCTTTGAAACGAGAATCGGGCTAAGGCCCTAATGTTTACGAAAAGGTTTTGTAAATTGGGACTCGAGGTCCAAAAGAATTTCTGCTTTAAAAATCCCCGAGATGATGTGTTCCTTTTCAAATATCTCTTATTTGAGTTCGAAATTCTAAAACTTCTCGGGAACATTTTGATAATTGATTTCCGTATTAAATTCGTAGTTGCTATTTGCTTGTTACATTTCGTATGGTTTGATACTTGCACTAGTAAAACAAATGAGTTTTACTAACCCCGAGTATTCGGGGTGGATGTCCTGCTTGCATCCGTACATGCGCATTCTGTGGGAGCAACACAGATGTGGATCGCACAAGAGGATGACGAGCCGCGATACTAATCAAGAGTCGAGATTTTGTAGAGTTTGGTTGTTTTGTTAGAGTTCATTCGCCTTCCGTCGTATTGTGTTTCGACCCCTGTGTGGGTAATGTTGTTAGTCGGCCTCGTTGATAGAGTTGTGTGACCTCATCGGTCTGTGTGTTTATGTGTAAGTGACCTTAACGGTCTGTATTATTATATTGTTTGACCCTGGTCGGGCAAGCATTTAGTCGTTTATGGATGTTTAGCCTGGTAGATCCTTGTGGAAGGGGTCTACGGCGTGTAATATTCCCATACGGTTTTGGGGGTGTTACATTTATGGTATCAAAGCTTAGGTTGCGGAAACTTAGGCTGTCGGGTCGAGTCGAGTCGTGGTTTGTCGAGTAATGTGTGGTCTTGTCGTTCGAGTCGTCAGGTGACAAGTTGAGTTGTGCGTAGTCACAACGTGTCGGATATGTTGTCGGACGAGATTAGTATCGTGGGCGACCGTCACCTCCGTGCAACCTGTTGATGTAAGTCTCCTCCTTTATGCGTAATACCTGTGTATCTCGATTTTATCTTAGTGAGTTAATTGCGGTGCATAATTTTATTTACACAGTATTGTGTAATATAGTTGTGTTTAATACTTGTGACACATAGTATGTGTATAGAATCGGCACGTTATTGTTTTATCTTTGAACCACCGGGTGGGGTGGTAGGTTGTGAAAGTTTTAAACCTTGATGGGTTTCGAATAGGTACCGACGGTAGAGTTTGTGAGAAACTCCGATGAATGATTTTGCTGAGTGTTTAAACTTGATACCACGAGATGCATTTGATTGAATTGGCGACCCTGGTTTCCATTTGAATATATGGTTTTAAATTCGACTGTTTTTGGAATGTTGTAATTTTTGTCCGCTATGGGTAAGTTTGAGAATGTTTCCTGAAGGACTTTACAGTTTGAGAATTTTGTAGAAATCGACTTTTGGAAAATATTTTGGTGGTGCGGTCAAACCATGGCTTATATGGATTTTTAAAATTTGTTAAATTTTGACAAATGGGCCGTGTATTTTCAAATGACACAATCAGGCGGTATTTGAAAAATGTGTTTTGAAATACTTCGGACATTGTAAAATATTACCGTCATCGACCTTTTTGGCGTTTTGTAAATGGTTTTTAGCTCGTGGATTCCGCGGGACCCACGGCGCTATAATGTTCCGTAATTATCTGAAATTTTTGGGCATTCTAGCCCATTGAATTATCGTTGAAAACTTTGAGTACCTTAGAAAATAAATTTCGAGACGTCCTTTTAAAATGAATTATTTTCTTGTGGTACATCCAAGGTGCCACAATATGTTTCAAGATTCTTCTACCTCGAGGACCAAAATGTTTTGAGATATTTTCCAATGTTTTAGAAACACTTTTACTTAGACCCGAGGGTCGAATACTTCCGAAAGTTTTTCACGAAAAGAAATTGTCCTCATTTTTATCGAATGCGAAATAGTTTCCAAAGTCTCGATAACGATGTTTCACGATTGTATTTTTATTGAAGGGTGATACTCAAGATCAATCGGTGTTTCCAAAATTATTTTCAAAAGGAGGTTTTCGTTTTTAAAACCTATCCATTCCCGTTTGAGGGCTGGGTATGTATGTATGATGTTCGCGTTGTCGTTATGATGTTTGCTCCCGAGTATGATCGAATTGGTGGCATGAACGTCGAGGCGTTGCCACGAATTTGTTGTACTAGCCCTCTGTGAGAGGTGTGAACTGGTGTTTACTGTTTATCGCCTCGTGGGTGATTTGCGTGTTGTCGCACGAGTGTGAGCTGTTGAAGCTTGGGTTTGTACGTTTGTGTACATGTGTGATTGTTTCATAATGTTTGTAATTAGGTGCTGGTTATCGTTCGGGCCGTTGATGTCGCCGAACGATACCGTCGTGATTATTTGTTGTGCTGAGTTGGCATCTCCGCTATATTGTTTTGCGACTTTATGCCCCATTGTATCTAGCATTTATATTTTCGGTATGCCGAGCCGAGGTATTTCAACCGTGATGTGCCGGGGCATGCACGTGTAAATTGTCCTTCTCGTCAGTGACGCGTTTCGAGGGACACCGAATTCAGTTTTGCGAATTGGCTATTGAGACTTTCGGAGTTCGCGCTTCAGCACAGATATCAGGATCAACTCTGAGAGACCCATGGGAGATTTTCCTGTCGGATGCTTTTTGTGTTGTTACCTTGTTTCCGTTGTTGTGAGTTGCGGGGACGACATTTCTTTTATAAGAGGTCGGATGTAATACCCGTACTATATTTGACTTCTGCAGTTTCTCCTTCTAAATTCTATCGACTTGCACGTGTTCGTCGATACTTTTTGAACTTGTTTGATGTCTCAGTTGTCATCATTCGAACTGGTTGTGACACGGTTTTAGATCGACTGTTTGTCATCGTGACCTTTCCGAGTTCGGTTCGATTCTTGTGAGCCTTGTTTGGAAGTAACATCTTTCACTTTCTACCGCTTTTTAATGTCCGGAGTTGAAGTGGGGACTTGAGTCATTGTTCATTGTTGTCATTCGATCATTGTTATTTGATCATTGTTGTTCGATCATTGTTATTTGATCGTTGTTGTTCGATCGTTATTGTTCGAACGGGGTTGTCTGACTGTTGTTGCCTGATCTCGTACTGCGAAGAATTGTCGTTCACCGTTAGTCAACTGTTTCGAGTGTGGCCAAGTGGGTCACCGATCGGTGCATTGTGAGACCGTTGCCACGATGTTCGGGAATTGAGTTTTCGTTCCTACTCGGGGAGTGCCTGGTGGTGTCCCGTGATGTAGTTGTGTATCGTACTTCGTGCTGTAATTCGTGTAGAAATTGATATTTGTTGCGTGGACTTTTTGGTTTTGTTTGTATTCTACCATGATGTTTTATTTTAAGTTTCGGGACGAAACTTATTTTTAAATTGGATAGAATGTAATGTCCGGTATTCTCGTTTTCCGTTATCTTGAATTGTTTGTGTTTTGACGTCGGATATTTTCTTATTGATGAGAATCGGAATGATTTCTATCGTGATACTCTATTTGTTTCTATCGCAAAGCCGTTTTAGTCGGGTGCAACTTGTTGTAGCGTACGTTTCTTCGATTAAATGTGTGCATGTGATGTGGTATGTGATGCGTCGTTAATTGCTCGTTGTTGTTTGAAACATAGTCGGTGGCGTTGCGTTAGTCGTCTTGGGGCGTGTTTTTGCGCCGTATATTCCCTTGCGTTGCTTGTAACGTTTCGCCGTTGGGCACGAATTTTTTTCGGTTCTTGTGTATCTCGTTGAGTTTTCCTGGCGGGATATTGCTTCTCCCTACTTGATTTAAGTTTCGGGACGAAACTTCTTTTAAGGAGGGTAGAATGTAATATCCGCAATTTGAATTTCGGTAATTTTATTTTTCGGCGGAAGTCCGTTTGACGACTCGCTTGGGACCGTCTCATCATTCCGAGAATGATTAATTCTGCACTTTTTGTCATCCGAGTTCGTTTCGGTATCGTTTCTTGAGTTCCGAGCTTTTAACGACTTTTCCGCACTTGAGTTCGATTCTTGCGAATGTCGTCCGAAACTGTTGTTTCGAGTTTCTCGTAAGTTCATTTAATGTTATTATTCATGTTGCGAGCTTTGGTTTGGTGTTTCGATCGCGTATCGTGATTTTCGGACGTTTTGGGCCATTTTCGTAATTTCCCAAAGTTTTGGGTAATTACTTTCCGTTGTCGAATTTCGAGCCTTCGGGTGGTCGGAATCAGGTGTTCTCTTAGTATTCGGATTCGTATTTACGAGTACTTCGTAACCGTGCTTTCGGTTTACGTTAGTCCGAGTTTGGGATTTTCGACCGTCGGATCGACCGAGTCATGGTGGCGGACACAGGCGAACGGCCCTAGAAGCAGCCGCCGGCCGCGTGTCTTGCGCCGGGTCGGCCAGGACCAGCAGCCTGCCGAGACACGGCCGAGACACCCGGCAGTCTGCAGGCCGTTTGTTGCGCCGTGTCCGTGGCTATAAATATGGCAGAAGCGATCGGGTTTTTCTTCATTTTTCTCACTCGTTTCTTCCTCTTCCGCGGCTGGAACTTTGATGATCATGGAGGGATGTTGTTAGGGGTTAAATCCATGAAGTTTGGAAGTTCATAACATCGATTAATCCTTCCATAACTTGCTCCGATCGACCGAATCAAGGCAAGTTTTCTTAAAATATAGTTTTGGGGATTTTGTTCGATTTGTCCGTTTAATCCGTTTTAACTCAGAATATTGATGGATTGATGATTGTTAAGCTATATTATATCTAATTCCTTGTTATTCCACGGTTGGATTGCCACGGATTTGTCGTTTTATTGAGTATTTTATCGACGCCTTGAAGGTGTTCGATAAAATGTCACAAAGAGAATTCGAGCGTTCTACGATTATTCTTCCTCGTATGATCGATGATTTATTGATTATATGTTGTTAGGGTCGAATTCTTGTGAATAACTCGAGTCGGAACCCTTCCGTTCGTTGTCTCCTTTGGGGTCCGAGCTTCCCGATCGAACCGTGTTCTTCGGAGCGTTTGGTAGCGGTTATTAAGGCAAGTATCTTATTATACGACTTGTATCTTGTGACTAGTAATTACGTATGATATGTATGATGATTTTGCTTGCCTCCGTAAATATGTTCCGTTTGAGTTGGTTGTGTTTTCCGAAATTTGAAGGCTTTGTGATAATAGTGATATATTGGTATCCGTGTTAGGCGTTGTGCCATTTGTGCAGGATTGCGATGTACATATGAGATGGTTGTACACGTGGTTGTTCAATGTATTGTGTACCGAATGTGTGTTACGTTGGTTAAGAGTCGTTGTGATGATCATGATATTTATGTTGTTTTGGTTTACATACTTGATTGTACATTTCATTGTAATGTGGAATGGCTTGACATTTAATGATTATGAATTGTGTCGTGTCGATGTGTGTGTGTTCCAGGTAGGGTCTGACGAGGCCTGCGGAGTTCGGTACATGATGTGTACGAACAAAGTGTGTGATCCGGTAGGGTCAGCGAGGCCTGCGGAGTCCGGTACATGACGTGTACGGACAAGTTGTGTGATCCGGTAGGGTCCGACGAGGCCTGCGGAGTTCGGTACATGATGTGTACGAACGATGTTGTGGCCGGGTAGGGTCCGTTGAGGCCTCGGAGTTCGGTACATGATGTGTACGAGCGGTGTGTGTGGCCGGGTAGGGTCCGTTGAGGCCTCGGAGTTCGGTACATGATGTGTACGAACAGTGTGTGTGGCCGGGTAGGGTCCGTTGAGGCCTCGGAGTTCGGTACATGATGTGTACGAGCGGTGTGTGTGGTCGGGTAAGGTCCGTCGAGGCCTCGGAGTTCGGTACATGATGTGTACGAACAATGATCGTATAGCAGTTGATTGTTCGGGTAACATTTTAAATATGGATCTCGGACTCATAATGATATATTATTTAGTATGCTTTGAAACGAGAATCGGGCTAAGGCCCTAATGTTTACGAAAAGGTTTTGTAAATTGGGACTCGAGGTCCAAAAGAATTTCGCTTTAAAAATCCCGAGATGATGTGTTCCTTTTCAAATATCTCTTATTTGAGTTCGAAATTCTAAAACTTCTAGGGAACATTTTGATAATTGATTTCCGTATTAAATTCGTAGTTGCTATTTGCTTGTTACATTTCGTATGGTTTGATACTTGCCCTAGTAAAACGGTGGAGTTTTACTAACCCCAGTATTCGGGGGTGGATGTCCTGTTTTGCGTCCGGTACATGCAGTTCGAGGAGCGATCACGGGATTGGCACAAGAGGATGACGAGTGCGATACTAATCAAGAGTTGAGAGTTGGTAGAGTTTGGTTGTATTGTTAGAGTTCATTCGGTCTTATTTGTATTGTGTTTCGACCCTGTGTGGGTAATGTTGTTAGTCGATTACATTGATAGAGTTGTGTGACCTCATCGGTCTGTGTGTTTATGTGTAAGTGACCTTAACGGTCTGTATTATTATATTGTTTGACCCTGGCCGGGCAAGCATTTAGTCGTTTATGGATGTTTAGCCTGGTAGATCCTTGTGGAAGGGGTCTACGGCGTGTAATATTCCCATACGGTTTTGGGGGTGTTACACCCCCTTAGCGGGCTGACCCCGACCTCTCCCTCGACTAGCACTCGGCGGAGATTGAGAAGCAAACGATCCTTGATTCACACTTGGTTCCCTAGGCGCTGGAATGGAAGCCCGGGCACCAAGGATTTTCTCCCTCTTAGCACAGAAAGCCGCCTTGTGGCCCGGCTGGCCACACTGATTACACGTCAGCAAAGGACTCGGACAATTACGACTGATGTGGCCCTCATGGCCACAGTTAAAACACTTCACCTCCCGAGGAGGGGCAGCGCGACCTGCGGAAACCCGATGGGTGGTGGGCCACCACCAGCGGAAAAGTTAGCAGACAGGAATTTCTGCTGACCCCCACCTTTGTGGCCCGAAAAATTCCCGGCGGACTTCTGCTTCTTGCCCTCGCGGGCCGCCTCACTCGCCGTCACAGACATATCATAAGAAAGGGCCCTACTCTGATAATCCTTCAAGGTAGTACAGACGAGCCCCGACATATAGTCCCGAATCGACGATTTCATCCGCCTGGAAAAATGAAAAATTTTGTCACTCTCCTCGACAACTTGGGTCTTCACATAACCCAACTCCTTGTTAAAATCGGCAATAGCTTGAGATACGGGGATATCCCGTGGTTGAGCATCATAGAAAGCATGTACTCGAGCCTGTCTGACCGGCCACGGCCAAAATTCGGTCTCCATCAATTCCTGAAATTCGGCCCACGAAGCAACATGGTCTTTGGGCCCAACAGCCTCCCACCAATCCGTAGCGTCCCCAGTGAGAAAGTACTGGGCAATAGGGACCTTACGGTCCTCGGGACAGTTGGTAGCAGTGAAGACTTTAGATATCTCCTTGATCCACCCCTCCCAGCCGATCGGGTCCGAAGCTCCCCAAAACTGAGGAGGATGCATCTTTATGACATCCTGAAGCCAGCGATCCGCTCCGCCCCGATTAGCGTGGGCCAGATCCGGGTTCTGAACTGCCTGAGCTATCGCCGCCATTTGGTTCACCATTTGCTGCATAACGGCCGCAATACCAAGGTCGGCGCGCTCCTGAGAAGAAGTATGACTGTGACGGTCGCCGGTACTGCCGGCTCCCGAAGACTGCGACGTGGCCGCCCCACCGGCTGCCCCACGTCCTCGGCCGTGTCCACTACCACGGCCTCTTCCAGCATCCATACTGATGTTAAATAAGTAGCAAAAGCCATTACGATGGTAAGTACCAGAAGAAAACAATCACAATCGGGAATCAAAAGTGTGATACAAGGAAACAAGGAACAGAGTAAGGAAAACGTACGGGCACTGGTAGTACCGGAATCATGGCAGCGTGATGATTATGTGCAAGACGAAACACAACAAGACCCAATAAACCGACAAGCCTATGTATCCATAAACCTAGAGCTCCGATACCATTTTCTGTAACACCCCCAAGATATTCGAGGTATATTACAGCGCCGTGAATCCCTATATGGGATCCACCGGGCTGAACAAACATCATACTCATCGACTCACAGAAACGACAAAATAACACCTCGTCATAAAGACGCAAAACAGAATAATCCGCCCGGTTCAACCAGTCAAACATAACACCATTATCCGACGCAACATAATAGACAACAATACAATCCGGACAAACAAGAACTCTTAAGTACTCGAGTACTACTATCATCACGCACGGCCATCATCCGCGTACTGGTCCAGCGCCCGCTCGTCTCGATGAACCTGACCTGAAATTCATAAAACGAATTTCCCCAAAACGGGTCCCCAGAGGGGTTAGCAATTACGCTAGTACAAGTAACCAAATGAACAACTTACATCTTGCACATATAGTAAATGCATGCAATCAAGAAAACATGGTTCCAAAACACTCATTTCCGGAAATGCCATAATCAAATCACATTTGTAAAATGCACCACAATTAACCGTGGATCCACCCCTCCGTGGACCCCTACCGAGACCCCGTCGGATCTAACCCATAGTGGTTAAAAGCAAGCTCGCGGATCCACCCCTCCGCGGAGCCCTACCGAGACCCCGTCGGATCTAACCCATAGTGAGCATACACACACACAATTCTCATGCAATACTAATACGTTAAGATTGTAAGTTCATAAGGGTACTTGCCTCGATTAATAGACGGTGACACGAACGGAAAGGGAGAGTCAAGCACAACCGCGAGGAATCGGTGGAAATGAACCTAACGATTCGAATAACACAATCACAACCACTTCTAAACGATTACGGAAATAGAATACACCCGAAAACCCGCCTACGATTCATGTATATTCGTATAAAAATAACAACGAGGGCGGACCACAACCAAACCCTCCCGATTTCACGAAACCAAGAAAATATAGCATGAATCCGTAGGAAAACTAACGATATCAACAAGATTAATCATACTCATCATGAATTAATCGACAAATCGAGACGAATCGGACGAAAAATCCCAAAACCCCCAAATTATCCAAAAGTAGGGTTCTAAGAGATTTACCTTGGATTAGGATGAAAGATTCGTGTTGTTGTTGTTATAATACACCAAGAACTCAAGAAAGATGTTGGATAAGATGATTGGAGGAAGAAATCGCCAAGAAAATCGCCCGGAATCGCCTTAGCTGCGGAGAGGAGGAAGAAATGAGAAAATATGTTCATCTCGGTCAACTCCCTGGTTTATATAGCCAGGGAGTGTTAGCGCGCGCTAATCCTCAAAGTTAGCGTGCGCTAACGGAACAAAACTCGATCCGATGGCAGTTACGGCGTTAGCGTGCGCTACTCGAAACGTAGCGTGCGCTAATAACCTCTCGGTAGCGCGCGCTATCGACCAATAGCGTGCGCTACCTGGACATCAGCCGAGTCCAGAAGCAACTGTAAGTACAGACCTGATCCGGTTAGCGCGCACTAACGTCCAAACGTAGCGTGCGCTAAAGTGCATCGGTAGCGCGCGCTATCGACCAATAGCGTGCGCTACCTGGGCACCTGTTAGAGTCCAGTAGCAAACTGTCCAGTACTGGACAGTCACACTAGCGCACGTTACCGGGAGTCTCAGTGTGCGCTAGCCTCCGTCATTAGCGTGCGCTAGACTACGTAGCGTACGCTAATCCACCAGTCCAAGGGGCTGGAATCAGCACTGCCACTCCCAGGGTTAGCTTGCTAGCGCGCGCTACGTAACAGACGTAGCGTGCGCTACTAAGGGACCCCCTAGCGTGCGCTATGCAGAAAAGATAGCGTGCGCTAGGTACGAAATATAAACGGCCTAAAACACCGGAATATGAACGAAACATCAAACGGAACATCTCAAGACGCATCAAAACATAGAATGGATCCACGGCAACCCCGAAACGGCGGTTCCGCACAACAATTTTGGGAATCAGATTAATAGATGACAGAAAAGATACACTGAAAGATACACGGGGGTCGCTACAACCGAGAAATACACCGAAAATGAAAATACAAGGGAAAGGAAAAATACGGATATTACAACACCAACACACCACATTATCTACAATATAAAATAATTAGACATCTCATTTGTATAACCATAACGTGAATAAATATGCAAAATATGTGATTAAATGTAATTAATGTTCTCATAGGTAGTTACAGGGAAATAAGGTAATACAAGCATAAAATATGCTTTGTAGTATACAACCCTAAAATGATATTTATTGTAAAGAATTGTATTTTTCTGTTTATGTCAGTCGTGCGACCTCATCGGTCAGTTTAGTTGTTTATAAGTATTAATGTATGTTTGCCCCCGGCCGGGCAAACGCTTGGTCGTTTTGTGACGTTTAGCCTGGTAGATCCTCGTGGGAAGGATCTACGGCGTGAAATACTCTCATATGGTTTCGGGGGTGTTACAGATCATCGGTTACTCCTCTCATTGCCAATTGATTTTGAGATGGAACCCCAAACTTTAACATGGTATCAGAGTAGGCTCTCTATACCTGTCAGCCCGACGGTCCACGATGTTCTAGCTCTGCACCACTCGAGTTAAAAAAGTTCACGCTGTAAGTTTTGATTCAGGCTGCGCATGAAGGGGCGCGTTGAAGCATACATACATTGGGGAAATAGAAACCTTGTCATTAATAAATACAAATCCTAAGCTATTCCTCTTATTTTGAGATAAAACTCCAAACTTTAACAATAATATATACACGTATCCAAGTCAAAGAATATAATCTGGATTGTCATGATCCTCCAAGAAGAGTCTACCTGGTCGGTTCACGATGAATCCTAATAGACCTACATAGTTTATTGTTGTGTTTTATGTCCGAACATCCCAATCGTGAAGAGGTTCTTGTATGTCGGATTGTCAACACCTTTATCTGATAATTTTTGAACTAATAAGGTAAATCCATATTTTTAGAACACAAATTAATATTATAAATGTAGCTGAATAAATAAATTCAATCGGGATGAATATGGTACGAGATAGCACGTGAGGAATAATAATTTTTTTCTAGAATACAAAACTTACCCGCGTATATTTTTAGTTTATTTTTACTTTTAACCGTATTATTTCTCATTTTCTTAATTAGTTGTGTGTAGGATCTAATTATATTTATGGATAATGTTGATTCTCGCAAGGCGCACTTAATTATAAGCATCTGGATAGTAAAAAATTGCAAGTATTTTTGGTTAATTTTGTGTAACTAAAGTTGATTTAAATAAATGTTGCAAGGTACTACTTATTGTGTCTTTGTTGATTAAGGTGATTATTAATTTACTTAGAATAATAGTACTTTTCTGTAAGTGAAGAATTTTTTTACTAAATATATACTTTTATAAGTTCCATGTGTTGAAGGGAAAATAACTGAGATAATATAGTAGGGCAAAAATTGTGTATTATTGCATTGATGAAATTCCTTTAAATAGAGAGATACATACAAACAAGCCTTAGCCAAACCCTAACTAGGAAAACCCATAAACTAACAGACTTAGGCACACAATGGGTATTATTCCTTTAACACTCCCCCTTGTGCCTAGTCTACAAGCGCATGTCATGTTGCTTCGTTAAAACCTCGTCAAGCAAAAACCCAGTGGGAAAAATGTCTTGATCGTAGGGAAAAGAGTACAACATCTAGACACATCAAGTTTAGACTTCGTCCTTTGAATCTATTCTTTCATATTATCGTTACATTTGATCATAGCGCTACTAAGTTGACCATTCCATCGATCCCTAAAATCGTACATCTTGTTACCTCGTTAAAAATCTTTCCAAGTGATAAAAACTCTGTTGAAAAAATGATCATTGGAAAGAAAAGAGTATAACGTACGGTGTGGATGTAAGACTCCCCCCCAAGTCTACATCTCCCCCTGATTTGTACATCAATCAAGTAGTTGTTGTCTCATTAAAAACTTCGCCAAATAACAAAACTCAATGGGAGAAAATGAACTTTGGTCAAAGAAAAGAGTACAACACACGTGATTAAGTTTCTTTACAAATCACCATTTCCTTGTGATCTTTACTTCGATCTCGAGAGTTGGAAAAGTTTACAGCTCCCCCTAATGCTTACATTCATATATCGTTGCCTCGTTAAAAACCTTACCAAGTAACAAAACCCAGTGGAAAAAATAAACCTTGGTCTAAGAAAAAGAGTGCAACATACGTAAGTATGTTCCATTATATCTCACATATTTCCCGTTATGATCATTCCATCAATCATGAGGATTTACAAGTTACATTATGTTCATAAATGCAAGTATGCTCATCAGTGGCAGTACTTAACCGCTAGTTCCTCACAAATACAGAATGATAGTTCTTAATCATGTACACTCACGGGCTGATTCATGCAAAGCAATAATCGTGTCGTGAAGGAGGTAGCCAAAAAAGGGTTTGCGTAGTCGATTTCCAAAACATAAGCAAATCATATCAACACATACTTTGTGGTAGTTGCTTCGGCACCAGCATTTACTTTAGCATTTGCCTTTTCGTAAGCAGCTTCCTTTGCCTGCTCGTAGGGAAAGAATAGTCCTAAGTCAATAGTTTCTTTTAAGTATTAGAAGATATTCTTGATACCATTCTATTGATGTTGCGTCGATGCTGAACTAAATCTATTCAGCGAATTAACTGAGGAGTGATATCAGGTCGTGTACATTGAGCCAAGTACAATAATGCGCTATTGCACTCATGTAGGGAATTTCAGCTCCCAAAGCTCTTCGTCATTGTTCTTTAGGCGAAATGAATCTTTCCTTTGCATCCAAATGTCCGACCTATCATGGGGTGCTAGTCGGGTTTACCTTGTCCATGTTAAAGTGCCTGAGAATCTTCTGGACATAGGTAGACCGGTGGAATGAATTCCACAAACTCGATGTCTATGTCAATGCCTCGACAGAACCGAGTTTTCCCAAGATCTTTCATCTCAAACTCAATTTTCAAGTATCCGGTGGTTTCTCTTATTTCATCAAGATCGATTATGTTCATTCCATCGGCATACATTGCGATGATCGTTAATCCGGAACTTATTTGCGGAGACGTAGGAACACAGTTCATCGTTCTTATATCCCTTACCAATCAAGTAGTCACTTAGACGGTTATACCACATCTTTAAGGATTGCTTCAAAACCGTAAAGTTGAGCGTTTCAATCAAATTGCATACGCACTCTGTAGTCTAGAGTCACTTGATTTGGGTAATGAAATGTCATCGGGCACTTCCATATATATCTCCGTATCTAGATCCCCATAGAGATACGTAGTAACCACATCTATTGGCTGCATTTCCAGTCCCTCGAAAATTACTACGCTAATCAAATAGCGGAACGTATACGTGGGAGTACATTTCGTCGTAATCCATTCCAGGGCATTGTGAGAAGCATTACTTCGTGAACCTTGTACATTAGGACTCTACTATTCTCACTATGATTTACGACAAAGGTTCGATTATGTCCTTCAGACTTTACACTTGGTTAGGTTAGCACTACCTACACCAAATACCTGTCTCTTTGTCGGAGAATCTAGTTCTATCTGAAATATTTTTCTTATAGGCCAATCAGCTCTATGTTGATTTCATCCAACTGAGCGAGGTTCGACATCATCATACTTTATGATTCATGACATGTCATCAAAGTGGGTGGTTGATCAGGCCACACCCTCATAATTTCATCGAGATTCTTGATTTTCTGAATCACATCTTCGGGGCGTCCCCCTCGTCATGAATCATGGACATAATAAAATCAAGCATGATCTCATGAAACGAGTTCATTGATGGTTAAAATTTGAATTTGTGCCATACTCTACCTCTTTCTTGGGTGAGTATTTAGTCGAACCATGAGGCTTCCACCCTTTCCTTAACAGGGAGCTACGGCCCCGGCCACACCTCCACTAGGTGCAGTTGCATCACCCGGTCCATTGGTAATGTGCCCCTTACAGGGGACTTCTAACCTTACAGACACATTTGCAGCTGTAATGTGAGATCTTGTCACCTGAACGATATGAGTAAATGCATCAGGCATCGAATCTGCTACATCTTGAAGATCGAGTGTTCTTTTTGCTTCACGGTAACATTGTGAAGTTCAGGGATCAGAATGAGACAAAGTGGGGAGACATGACAATTTCTGTCGTTCCCCGAGAAATTACATTTTCTCTCCTCCCCCTAACAACGGGATGGTTGTCTCATTAAAGTGACAATCCGCAAATCGTGCGGTAAAGAGATCACTGTGAAGGTTCTAAATAGCGGATAAACGTCTGGAGATTCTTATCCAACGTGAATACTTAATCGTTTCTAACGACCGATGCGCTGTGGGGTGCAGAAGGCACATATAATGCGTAACCAAATATGCGGAATTGGCACTCAAGTCCGTCTGGGTCCAAAATACAAAAATCAGGCTATCCAGTTACCAACTGGTATGCATAAACTAATTGGTTAGCAGAGGGTCTAAGGATGAACGATTTAAGTAAAGTTGCGTGCAATTGCATAATCCCAGGCAAAAATATGCTAATTGGTGCGAATAACCAATGACATAATCACCATACATATCCTTTCGACGGTGGTTTATGTGAGACCGTTTGCATATGCACATGGGACGAGATACTATTCATTAATCTCTATCATGCAATAAACATCAAGTACTTTTTGATGTGAACTCTCCAACATCATTGAGTCCTTTAGATGTGATAAGGGAGGTGAGCCTTATAAGTTATCTTGGAAGTTCTGCAGCAGTTTGAGTGGACAGGAGAGCGACATGTGACCAACATGTCGGAGAATCCATCAAAACCATAAATACATAAATGGTGCGCATTCTGGGTAGATGGGTCCACAAATATCTCCTTGTATACATTGTAAGAATGGGATGTTCACTTTAGTGTAGGAAGGTCTCGCTCCTACTTTTGCTAAAGAGCAGGCTGAATGAGCGATGTGCTTTTGACATAGTCAATTGCTTAGGAGGGGCATATGTCTCTATTTCTTTAGACGACATAGCATGATTAACATCAATACGGTTCTTTGTGTTGAGTTGTTGCCCTTTTTTCACCTGAAAGAAAGGATGTTCGTGCGAGTTCTTTAGGATACAGATCATCATATCTCGACCAGGATTACCTAGTCTATCATGCCAAAGCCTATATAAGTCTTTGTCCCAAATTTCATTTACGGTGACAGCATAGGATTCGAATACCCTAATGGTTGTGGTGTACAGTCCACTATTTTGACTCTTAAGTTTTTATAATATGCGTTTACGTCCACATTCATTAGATGTAATATAAAGGAACTCAATTCCATTCTCACAGTGGGTTTCGACGTGGAAACCATTGCTACGTATATCTTTAAAGCTTAGTAAGGTTCGAGGGGCCCTAGGTGCGTAGAGCATCGGTAACTCGGAGAAGAGTGCCATTAGGCAATAAAATTCGGGCATTGCCTCGCCCTTGGATGAGTTGGGAGGACCCAGTCATCGTAGTTACCGAGGTTTGGAAGACGACTAATTCGATGAATAGAAGCCTAATTCTAAGTACATTCAAGTTCTACTCGATTCGTTTCTTAGAAAAGAGTGAAATTTCGAACCATAAGCATTCAAGCAATATTCAGTACTTCGGAATAAAGCTAAGAATCTAACGTAAGTAATATTAATATCTTGTTCGTGAAATAATGTTGCATCACACCATTATTGAAAAGAACACCAACACAGTCTTCTTGAGGCAACTATACCAAATGTAAACGAGAAAGTAAACATAATACTAAGATTCAGTCTGTAGAATGTGGCTCGTATGACTCAATTCGACGATTAGTGACTGTGAAACTGACATAGGGGGACTTGTATAGATCATATTCCTCCATATTGTGAGTTCTCCTTTCTTTGGACTCTATATATTTCTTGTAGTGAGATACGACTTGCTTGCTTGCATGGCAGTTCTTGTACCATATCCAGCATCTCCACAATGATAGCACGGTTCATTGCCAACTCGAGCCTTAGAGACGATATGATGGGTAGGTGCTTTTTGGTTCCCTTGGCTAGCAGGGCCAGAAGCACCAAGTCTTCGCAATACATTGGATAGACCCCCACGTCCTTGACAACGATGCCTTTTACCACGTTGTGGTTTGGGGTTGCCATGACCAGTCCCCTGTACATTGGGGTTCTTTCCACCTTTTACTTTGCCATAATTGGCCTCAGGAATTTTCTTTGTCCCAATCGGCCTGACATTATTGCTCACTAGCACTTCATTATGCCTCTCAGTCACTTGCAGTAGGTTGATTAGCTTACTGAAGGTAGTGATGCGTTTATTATCATACTCCAGCCTATACTGGTTCGTTAGTATAAGAGCGGAAGTAGGGAAGGTGAAAAAGGCTTTCTGGATCATGTCATCTTCTGTGAGGTCCTTTCCACAGAAATTAAGGCGTGCCTTCAGATGGAGCATATCTTTGTTGAAATCGTTGATCCGTTTATAATCAAGCAGGCGGATTTCATTCCACTGCACGGGCAACTCTGGGAGCAAGGTATTGTGGATGTTCCCAAAACGGCCCTTAAGGGCATCCCACAGTTCTTTCGGGGATTTCAACTGCAGATATTCCCATCTTAGGCTGGGGTCGATATGTCGCCTAAGGAACATTAATGCACTAGCTTTGGTTTTGTCAGACGGTGCTTCGCCTGCTTTTTCAAAGATAGTGGCACTATAGTCCTTAGCGACAAAAGTGGTCTCGACTAGGGCTAAGCACCGGGTCTGACCTGGCCCGGGCCGACCCGGTCCGAAATGGCCCGAATTATAAATGGTCGGACTTTATCGACCCGAAGCCCTTTGTTGAGCCGGGCCAACCGGTCGAACCCGATAAAATCGGGTCGGTCAAGCTGGCTTCTAGCCCAATTTTGTAAAAAAAAAAAAATTTGCATAGGGAAAGCTAGACCTCGAGTGACGAAAGTCTAACTGGCTTTAAGCCGAGCTTCTTCTGCAACTGGCTGATCGGATGGAAATAAGTGTCCTTTTATTACATATAAAATGCTTTCTTCTTTACATACTCCCATAAAATACAATTATCAATCTTAATATCTTCATTTAGTCATCAAACTCCCAAGTTCAACAATTTTTTAGTATAAATAACCTTAATTAGAATAATGTGCAATCATAATCGAGCCATTAATCATCATTATTTCATCACCACCGAGGATAAACTACAATAAAAAATATTTTTTTGTATTTTTATTTTTATCGTCGTTAGCTAGACCGGATTTTCTGGTTTTGACCGTCCGGAACCCGGTTTTAGACAAAATGCAGACCCGGGACCCGGAACTAATTAACAGGTCCGGTCTGGGTCCGGGTAAAAACCGGGTCCGAACCATTTGTGCTCAGCCCTAGTCTCGATGACAGAAACCCATCTATGATACTCAAGTCCTTCTGAGTCCAAGATGTCAAATTCAGGATGAGTTGGATCAGCCATCTTGAGACAAGAAAAAAAAAAGGAAAATGAGTTTTCACAGTATATCATGAGTACTTTCCATGATGAAATTTTCAATAATGTAGAGGGTTATTATTTTTCAGAACCAAGATATGGTCAATAAATTACTTTCGATGCTATTGAAGTTGACCAATGAAATCACTTTATCATGGTTCGAGTTATTATAGGCAGTGGATATAAGTCCTCTAAAATCTACCAATGCTGAAGCCTAATTTGCATGCCATATCTATATGTATGCAAATATATGTATATTTATAGATATAGTCACATAGTCCTAGAGATATATCTATACACGTATATATGCGGTCAAATAGGTGTCTTATGCCGCAATAATTATTAATTCAAAGTTAATTTAATTTAATTCAAGTTGCTAATTATGCAATCAAGGATATATAAAAAGTCTAAAAATTGCACATTGCAGAAAGTAGGGTTCGTATTGTGTACTTTACTTCGTGAATAGGGGCAGAAAAATGGACTGGAGAGAAAAAAACGGGACTGCCGAGCGGGTCGGGCCGAGTCAGCAGTCGGGTCAGGTTTGGGTCAGCAACCGGGTCGAGTCTGGATCAGCAATCGGGTCGAGTCTGGGTCAAGAATCGTCGAGTCTGTTCAAGAATCGGGTCTGTGGCCGACGAAGGGCCGTAAAATTGCAAATGACGGCCGAGAATCGGCCCAGTCGAAGTAGTGGCGGAGATGAGCGACTAGACAATCGGGTTGAAGATGACCGGTGGCGGGTTCCTCTGCAGCGGTAGTTCGCGGTTTGGTGCAGATACGGGATCAGAGCGGTGGTTCGCGATTAGGGGCGACTGACCATGGTTGGTCGCGGTGGTTCACGGGTCTGGGCGGTCGATTGGAGGTAGGCCGCGGGAGGGTGGCGGACTGGTCTGGTGGGGAAGGTGACCGGTCGCGGTGGTTCTCGATGCAGGACTTAGTCACGTCGGTCGAGGGGGAGGAGACGATGACCAGTCGTCGGTCGAGGGGTTGCGTCTGGGGGTGGCGGCTAGGGTTTTCTGCAGAAAAAAAAAACTATTTTTTTTAGGATTTTTCAGAAAATCGGGAGGGATTTTACTTTTTGCTCAGTTTGGAACTACGTGCTGATAACGTGTTGAAGGGAAAATAACTGAGACAATATAGTAGGGCAAAAGTTGTGTATTATTCCATTGATGAGATCCCTTTAAATAGAGAGAAATACATACAAACAGGCTTTAGCCAAACCCTAACTAGGAAAGCCCATAAACTAACAGACTTAGGCACAAAACTGCACTCAACCCTAAAAATTACCGAGCGATTAGGGCTATGTGCGGGCGATTTTCACGCACTCTAGGTGCGATCGCTTAAGGGCGTCTTTTCTCCCTTCTGCTCGGCCGATTTCTTGAGTTTTTTTCAGATATTTTGCCTTCTCGTTGGTTGTTCGGGAGTTTCTTTTCTTTTCTATCCATATAATTAGTCGATTTTTGTGGTTGGTTTGTTGTGCGGGTTGTCGCAATCCTCTGTCGGGTCTTGAAGATCTCTTTTATGTTATCAGGCGATTCTAATGTTCCGATGGATTCATCTAATTTGCCTAAGTCCTCATCATTCATCCCCAAGTCCAGTTTGAGTGGTGATGCTCCCATTTTGAAATCGATTTTGAGGCGTTCTACTGCTGCTGGCATTAATCCTTCGAATGTCTCCCATGAGGCTTGTCTTTCCGGTGGGCTTCAAGAGGGCGGTGGGAAAGATTCATTTCTTAGTGGTCTTCCTTCTAAAATTAAAATCGTGGATGGTAAGATTTTGGGTAAGGATGACGAGGTTTGTATTGTTAAATCCGCTGATCAGGCGGAGGATTCGTCTTTGAATCATCAAATGAAGGATGTGGCTGTTCATGGGTTGTCGGTTGGGGCTGAGGCGATTTTGCCTGGTATTACGGCCTCATATCAGCCTTTGAATGATGCTGTTGTTAGTGGCAATGTTCTTTTTAATGATAAGGCTTCTAATGGGGTTGCTTCAGCCCCGAAACTCTCTTTTGCTTCTATTTTTAAGACTAAGAATGCCACTAAATCTGTAAACATTTCTGAGTTACATAATGATGAGCGTGTGGAAGGTGCGCATGTCACAATTCCGTTAAAAGAGATTGTTGAAGTTTCGTCTAGGTTTGCTAATACTCTCTACGGGTATTTTATAGGGAAGCGTCTTGCTTTCCCTATCGTGGAGAATTATGTGAAGAATTCATGGGCTAAGTTTGGTTTGGAACGTGTTATGTTGAATAATGGTTTCTTTTTATTTCAATTCTCTACTAAGGAAGGTATGGATCAAGTTTTGGAGACTGGTTCATGGTTTATCCGTTCGGTTCCTATCTTTTTGAACGTTTGGACTTCGAATACTAAGCTTACAAAGGAAGAGATAACCTCAGCGCCCGTATGGCTGAAGTTACACAATGTGCCAATTGTTGCTTATACGGAGGTCGGTTTAAGTTTAATTACGACTCAAATTGGTAAGCCTTTCACGCTGGACTCGTACACTAGTTCTATGTGTGTCAATTCTTGGGGTAGAAATTCATATGCTCGGGCTCTTGTTGAAGTGTCCTCTCTTAACGAGTTAATGGATCATGTGGTTGTGGCTATACCGTTTCCTGATGGTTCAGGTCACTCGCTGGAACGCATCAAAGTTGAGTACGAATGGAAGCCTCCGCGGTGTGCATTGTGCAAAATATTTGATCATAATGATGCTGCATGTCCTAAGAATGTTAAACAACCTACTGGGAAGTCAAATGTTGATGATGAGGGTTTTGTTGAAGTTACTAAGCGTAAGGGTAAGGGAAAGATGCCAACTCATGAGAAGGTTATTGATGGAGTTCGGTTTTCTAAACCTAAGGTTACTATAAACTATCGTTGGCAACCGATTTCTAAGTCCAAGGCTGTTCCGGATGGTGTGTCATCTTCTAAGGTAAATGTTACAAATAAGGAATCTAGTTCATCTACTAAGGTTCCTGTTCCTAATGAGCATGATGATATGCCGCATTCTCTTAGTGAGAAGCCGAGTAATTCTTTGGTTATTCTGGCTAATAGTGATGGTATTGCCCCAAAAAAAGGTTATTAATGAGGATGTTAACTATATTTCCACTAAGAATTCTTTTGAAGCGCTCAGTGCTAGTTATTTGGAAACGTGGCATGAGGATTCGCCGTCTCTGGTGGATAAAGGTGGTCATGAAATGGATACTGACAGTGAGGTTGATGAGGTTATTGATTTTGGTAAACTCAACATGGCTACTAGTTCTCGTAAGGAAGCAAGCACTTCCTCTGTTGATGTTTCTCATGTGTAGTATTGCTTCATGGAATATCAGGGGAATGAACCAATCCCCTAAACAAAATGAGGTTCGACAGGTTATTGATGAGAATCAACTTTCTATTTGTGCTATTTTGGAATCGCATGTTCCTAACTCTCGTCTTCCCGAGTTATGCTTGAGGGTGTTTAAGGGTTGGGATTGGATTTCTAATGGTAGTTTATGTGATAGGGGTTCTCGTATCATTTTAGGCTGGAATGTGGATGCGGTTGATTTGAATGTGGTTGCTATGTCTGATCAGGTGGTCCATACTTTCATTCGGTTTAAGGCGGAAAAAAAGGAGTTGTTTTGTTCTTTTGTTTATTCTCATAATAGGTACACTCATAGGAGACCCCTTTGGGATAATCTTGGCTTTCATAATCAGCTGGTTCGTAATCGTCCTTGGTGTGTTCTTGGGGATTTCAATTCGGCTCTTAATCTAGAAGATAAAGTCGAGGGTTCTTTGGTTATTGATATTGCGATGCGGGAATTTCAGGAGTGTGTGGATGCTAATGAGTTAGTGGATATCAACCGTTCGAGGCTGCAATTTACTTGGAACCAAAAGCCGCGAGGTTTGGGTGGTACTTTAAAGAAGATTGATCGTATTATGGCTAACCTTGGGTTTTTGGATTCTTTTGCTGGGGCTCACGCCATTTTCCAACCGTACCGTGTTTCTGATCACTCCCCGGCTATTCTTCATATTCCTATGATGGGTAAGTTTAAACCTAGGCCGTTTAAATTTTTTAACATTCTGGTTCAGAATTCAAGGTTTAAATCGCAAGTTCAAGAGTGTTGGGGCTCATCTGTGAGTGGTTTTCATATGTTTAAAGTGGTTAGTAAATTGAAGGCTCTTAAAAAGCCTTTTCGGAGCATGCTTTTCCGTGAGGGGAATATTCATGAAAAAGTTTCTAAGCTTCGCCATGAATTGGATGCGGTTCAACGTGCTCTTGATGTGGATCCGTTTAATGTTGATTTGCGTGAGGAGGAAGCTTGTTATCTTAATTCGTTCAATGAAGTTGTCCTGAAGGAAGAATGTTTTCTCAAGCAAAAAGCTAAGGTTGAGTGGCTTCGGGTTGGTGACTCGAATTCTGCTTATTTTCATAAGGTTGTAAAGAGTAGGAAAGCTAGGAGTCGGATTGACTCTATTTGTGATGGTAATGGCGTGCTTTTGGTGGATGACCAGGTTCCTAATGCTTTTGTCTCGTACTTTACTTCCTTTCTTGGTCAAGAGGGGTCTTTGTTGCCGTTGGATGATTCTAATCTTTTCACATCGACTCTTGATCCTAATGTGGCTTTATATATGGTTCGTGCTGTTACGTCCCGTGAGGTCAAAGATGCTATTTCTTCTATGGGTGATGATAAGGCGCCTGGACCTGATGGTTATTCGGCTGCGTTCTTTAAGGGTTCTTGGGACATTATTTCGGATGATGTTACCATGGCGGTGCAGGAATTTTTTTGTTAATGGTAAGTTGTTGAACGAGATTAATCATACTACTATTGCTCTTTTGCCTAAGATCAATAATCCCTCCCAGATTACTGATTTTAGGCCTATTTCTTGTTGCAATGTGATTTTCAAGTGTATTAGTAAGATTATTGCCAACCGGATTAAAGAGAGCCTTAGCACTTTGGTTAGTCCGAATCAGTCTGCGTTTGTCCCTGGTAGACGGATTGCCGATAATATTCTTCTTACTCAGGAGATCATGCATAATTATCACCTCAATCGTGGTCCTTCAAGGTGTGCTTTTAAGGTTGATATTCAGAAGGCGTACGACACGGTAAATTGGCAATTTTTTAGGTGTATTTTGGTTCAGTTTGGCTTTCATCCGCGTATGATTCACTGGATTATGGAATGCGTTACTACCACCTCGTTTTCGATTAGTGTTAATGGCTTCCTGCATGGTTATTTTAAGGGTAAGCGTGGTTTAAGGCAGGGGGATCCGTTATCTCCTTACCTTTTCACGCTTGTCATGGAAGTGCTTACCCTTATTCTGAGGCGTCGTGTTCGGGATGCTGAGATGTTCTTGTTCCATCATAAATGCTCTCAGCTCAACATTATTAATATCTGTTTTGCTGATGATTTGTTCTTGTTTGCTCATGGTGATGCCCATTCGACTGGTGTTATTATGGATTCTCTTGAGGAGTTTAAGGATGTTTCGGGGCTGTCTCCTAGCTTACCCA
The DNA here is from genome assembly GCA_033398695.1 of Orobanche coerulescens. NCBI lineage: Eukaryota > Viridiplantae > Streptophyta > Magnoliopsida > Lamiales > Orobanchaceae > Orobanche > Orobanche coerulescens. Next base: position 120,636,003 of record CM065819.1, on the reverse strand, counting down.
AAAGTACTGCTTATTTCTGTAATGTCCTCAATCATGTTAAACTTGCTATTTTACAGATTCTTCCTTTTGTTGAGGGGGTCTTGCCTGTGAAGTATCTTGGAGTGCCTTTGGTTACTACTAGATTGATTTTTAGAGATTGTAAGGAATTGGTTGAGAAGCTGTCTAAGCGCATCAATGATTGGAGGAATAAATCCCTATCTTTTGCTGGCCGGCTTCAGCTCATTCATTCGGTTCTGTCTTCCATGCACATTTATTGGGCTTCTGTCTTTATTCTTCCGGCTCGTATTATTTATGATCTTGAGCAGCTTATGCGTCGTTTCCTTTGGAGATCCGGTGATGGTCGGAATGGTAAGTCTAAAGTTGCTTGGGAGGTTGTGTGCTTGCCTAAAGATGAGGGCGGGCTTGGGATCCGTAGACTTGTGTCGTTTAATAATGCTCTTATTGCTGCTCATATTTGGCGCCTTTTTTCTTCTGCGGATTCTTTGTGGGTTAAATGGATTCATACGTATAGGTTGCGGGGACGTAATTTTTGGGATGTTCCTTGTCGGGGTAATATAACTTGGAGTTGGCGGAAGATACTTCAGATTAGGCCTCTTGTTCGGCAATTCTTTTGGTATAAGATTGGTAATGGCTCGAAGGCTTCAGCTTGGTTTGATCAGTGGTGTTCGCTTGGTCCTCTTAATCTTATTGTGTCCTCTAGAGATATTCATCGGGCTGGTTTCTCGTCTAATTCTTTGGTTCGGGACATTATTTTGGAGGACTCTTGGGCTTGGCCTCATAGTTGGGGGGCTCGGTTTCCGATTCTTACGTCGATTTCTACCCCTATTCTTTGTGACAATGTGGACGATCGGTTAGTCTGGAAAACGGTGGATGGCCATGATAAGTCGTTATCTGTTTCTTCTGTGTGGGATTGCATTCGTCCGCGTGGTCATGTTGTTAATTGGTTTCATCTTGTTTGGTTTTCGCATCGTATTCCGAGGCATGCTTTTCATTTGTGGCTTGTTATGAGAAGGAGGCTTCAGACTCAGGATTTGATGCGTTCAAATGATCCCTCTAATGACACTCTTGTGTGTCCCCTTTGTAAAGCTCAACAGGATTCTCATGATCACCTTTTCTTTGAGTGTTTGTTTTCTTTTCAGGTTTGGGGCTCTTTGAAGGCTTTTGGTGGTCTTTCGGATATTCCCTCTTCTTTAGAGGATGTGGTTCGCTATATGATTCCTATATCTAAATCTCGTTCCGTAAGGAGTGTTGTTTCTAAGCTTTTATTTGCGGCGACCTCTTATTTTATTTGGAAAGAAAGGAACAATAGGATCTTCAGGCAGCAGTTTCGGTCTGAGAGTCAAGTGATTGATGTGATTAAATCAACGGTGCGTCTGAAGCTCCTTACGTGCAGATTTAAGAGGAGGGCGAATGTCCTTGAGTTGTTGCGTGATTGGCAATTGCCTCCGTCTCTTATGCATTCTTAATGGCTAGTCTTCATATTGCTAGTTATTTGTGCTGGTTGCGTGAGGCTGGTTATGTGTCCCTGGTTGATGCTTTTTGCCGTGGCGGAAGTTCGTTGGAGACTCGGGTGAGTGCTGTACTCTTTTTCCCTACTCCAAGGTTTTCCCATTGGGTTTTTACTTGGAAAGGGTTTTTAAGGAGGCAGGCTCATCTGGTACATCAATCTCCTTCGAAGAGATGGGCGGATGTCTGTGGTCATTCTTGTGTCATTAGGTGGTTATTTCCTGTTGGGGTTTTGGTTATTGTATGTATTTATTTGTGTAACGCTTAGTGGCCTGTCACAAGCGATTCTTGTTAGATGTTCAAGCGTTGCTTGAGGTTAATGTGGTACCTCAGCCACATTCCATTGTACTTAATCGTTTTTTTGGTGTTATATATTTTACCGGGTGTAATGCCCTTTACCCAAAAAACAGACTTAGGCACACAATGGATATTATTCCTTTAACACCAGGCTAATTGTAATGTTCTACAATGAGACAAATTATGTGCAATCTATTGAGAATGAAATTAATTACTTTGTCAAAAACTAATTTACAAAATTATTCATCGGATTTAATTAAATTCTATTAAATTTCCATAGATAAAAAAATATCTTTGATGAAATATTTGTTGCAAGATTTGATTTATTACCTGATTTATGGAATTATTTATATGAAAATAATTAAAAACTATTAGATTAAAATTGAAAATAAAAGAATACTAAAGAAAAAGTTTGCTAATGTAGACGTCTTCAAAAACTACGGTGAATATGGTGAAAAAATTAATATTATAAAAATTATGAAATCCATACTTTCTCTTTGATATATAAAATAAATAATAATAATAATAATATTTGGAGTTTCAAAATATAAGAAATATTTTCAGCGACTGTGGTTTGGCATTAATTAAGGGATTGGATTTTGAATTCTGTTGTATCTAATCCGACATCTGCGTTGTATCCGGTGCAATTGAGATCCACCAATTGACATCCCAATCGCCTCCGCGAGCTCCACCACCACCACTAGTACCTTCTCCACCGCAGCATTTTTTAATTCATCTCGTGGTCCTTGGTTTCTAGATTTAATTCTTAGTCCCCATATTTTAATTCATCTCAGATTTGGACTGATTCTTGGTTTTCAGATTTGGGATTTTGTACTTTAATTCATCTCTGGATTTTAATTCATCTCTGGATTTTGGCTTAATTAACCTCAGAGTTTTGGCTTAACTTGCGCTTGCGCCACTCCGGGCTGCTGGACATCTCTGGCCGGCGTATCGCCGGAAGAATAGCATTACACCGTTGCATTCATCCCTCCCCGTCAATCTAACAGTAGTACTGGATTTTAGCTGTCTGTTTTGCAGGTTTCCCAGACTGATTTTCAAGCTACCCGAAATCCTCCCGTGCTGCTCCCAGGCGCCGCCAGCCTCTTCCCGTGCCGTGACCGTTTTCGTGTTTTGCAGTGTGTTGTTTAAGAGTCAATCGGTTTCCAGCTCTCGCGGCTTCTCCTCCCTCGTTTTCAAGGCGTGTCGAAGTCTGGTATCATTGTACTTTTCTATTAAATTTCATTTTCATCAGCTATATATCTACTACCTACTGTGATTTGTTTGCGGTTTGCTTGCTTTTAAATTGTCTTTCTCATTCTCATCTTATTTTCATTTTTGTCTTCACTACCACATTTTATTTATTTTTATTTTTTCGTAGTGTGTTTTGGATTTTGTGTTGGTCGATGTCGCGCTGTTTGCGGGTTGGTAGTTGGAATTTGGGTACCCTGTCGGGTAAGCTTTTGGAGCTTGTGGATGTTTTGGGTAACAGAAGGGTTGATGTGGCTTGTATTCAGGAGACTAGGTGGAAGGGGGCACAGTCCAGGGAGGTGAACGGTTATAAATTGTGGTATTAAGGCCTTGCTAACTCGAATAATGGTGTGGGCATTCTTTTGTTTAAGGAACTTAAGGACAACGTCGTGGAAGTGAATAGGTGTAATGATAGGATTATATCCGTTAGAGTGGTGGTTGGGGAGAAGGTGGTTAACGTGGTTTGTGCGTATGCCCCACATGTTGGTTTGAGTGGGCTTGTTAAGGAAGCTTTTTGGGTCTGTTTAGATGAGTTGGTCGGGTGTATTCCGGACGATCAATTTATTATTTTGGGAGGCGATTTCAATGGGCACATTGGTAAGGGGGTGGATGGTTACCATAGTGCGCATGGGGGTTTCAGCTTCGGAGTTAGGAATGCAGGAGGTTCCGCACTGTTGGAGTTTGCCACTGCGCATGAGTTGGTTATTGCTAACTCTGTTTTTCAGAAGAGAGCTGAGCACCTCATCACCTTGATGAGTGGGGGCACAACACGCAAATTGACTACCTTCTTTTGCGCAGTCGTGATGCTAGGGCGTGCGTGGACTGCAAGGTGTTTCGGAGCGAGGCATGTGCTTCTCAACACCGGCTGCTGGCTTTGGATTTATCCATGGGAGGTCGTGTTGTTAGCAGGGCCAGAGAAGCTAGACCTAGGATTATCTGGAAGGATCTGAAGGGTGAGAAGGCGGCAGTATTAAAGGAGTCCCTGACCCGCGAAGGAGGTTTTCTGCGGGGGGACGATGCTAACCTTATGTGGGCCAGCATGGCCAATGCTATTAGGAGGGTGGGCGAGAAGGTGGTAGGGGTTTCTTCGGGCAGGTCTAGTGGACCTAGGGAGGCATGGTGGTGGAATGAGGAGGTCTAAAAGAAGGTTAAGGCAAAACAAGCGCTATTTAAGGAGCTTTTGTCGGTTAGTGCTGGGGAGGAGAGAATCTTGAAGATTGTAGCGTACAAGGTGGCGAAAAGAGAGGCTAAGAAGCCAGTGGCTATGGCTAAAGGTGAGGCTTACGAGGAGATGTACAAGCGCCTAGACACCAAAGAAGGAGCGAATGCTATTTTTAAACTAGCGAAAGCTAGGGAAAGAGGGCGGCGCGACCTGGGTCCCGTTAAGTTTATTAAGGATGATTTGGGCCAAGTGTTAGTGAAAGATGTGGCTATTAAGGAGAGGTGGAATAGGTATTTTTTCGAACTTTTCAATGAGGCTAGGGGTAGTGACTCGGTGGTGCAAGGAGTTAGTCTATCTTCTACTCGTTCGTTTAGTTCCTGTGAGAGCATCAGCAAGGAGGAAGTGAAGGGTGCCCTAATGAAAATGGGGAGAGCTAAGGCTGTAGGCCCGGATCAGATCCCTATTGAGGTGTGGCTTTGTCTGGGGGAAGTCGGAGTTCAGTGGCTAGCAGAGCTGTTCAACATCCTCCTTAGAGGTTCTAAGATGCCGACGGAGTGGAGGCATAGTATTGTCGTGCCATTTTTCAAGAACAAAGGCGATGCTTAGAGTTGTAGTAACTATAGGGGTATTAAACTCCTCAGTCATACTATGAAACTTTGGGAAAGAGTGGTGGAATGCAGGGTTAGAAGAGAAGTTGAGATCTCAGAGAACCAATTTGGCTTCATGCTGGGGAGGTCCACGACTGAGGCCATTCATCTCGTCAGACGCCTTATGGAGAAGTTTAGAGAGCGGCGTAAGGACCTCCATATGGTGTTCATAGATCTAGAGAAGGCTTATGATAGCATTCAACGCGATGTTATTTGGAGGAGCCTAATAGAGAGGAGGGTGTCGTTACCGTTCGTTAGGGCGATCTAAGACATGTACTCCCAAGCTAGGACGTGCATTAGGACCCCAGTTGGTGACACCCAGTATTTCCCGATTGGGATAGGGCTACACCAGGGGTCGGCGCTAAGCCCTCTTCTCTTCGCTCTAATCCTTGACGTCATTTCGCGGGGGATACAAGATGACGTCCCATGGTGCATGCTTTTTGCTGACGATATTGTGTTAGTGGCGGAGTCGAGGAGGTAGGTGAACTCGAAGTTGGAGCTATGGAGGTCTAAGTTGGAATCACAGGGCTTGCGTGTGAGTCGGTCTAAGACCGAGTATCTCTGGTGTAACTTTAGTGGTGAGGCCAACGAGGAAGATGTAGAGGTTATGATTGCGGATCAGATCGTACCCCGTACGGATAAGTTCAAGTATTTGGGTTCGATCATTCAGAAGGAAGGTGAGTGTGAAGATGATGTCACTCATCGCATCAAGGCAGGGTGGCAAAGGTGGAGAGCAGCGACAGGGGTCCTGTGCGACAAGAAAGTCCCTCTAAAGTTGAAGGATAAATTCTATAGAGCGGCAATCCGACCTGCAATATTGTATGGCTCCGAATGTTGGGCGATGAAGAAGTCGCTTGAGATCAAGTTGGAAGTGGCTGAAATGAGAATGTTATGTTGGTCATGTGGTCGCACAATGTTAGATAGAATCGCGAACGGGGTTTTCGAGAGCCTTTGGAAGTGGCGCCCATTTCAGCGAAAGTTAGGGAAGGGAGATTGAGATGGTTTGGCCACGTCCGCAGGAGGCAGGCATCTGCTCCGGTGAGGAGGGTCGAGAGTTTAGTGGTTGTCGGGGAGAGGAGGAGAGGCAGACCGAAGAGGACGTGGGAGGAGCAGCTGAGATTAGATTTGAAGGCCTTAAACCTTTCCGAGACCATGACTGTTGATAGGTGCGCATGGAGGCGCCAGATCAGAGTTGTGGATTCTTTTGTAGGGAGCGGTGCTGTAGTTAAGAGCCTCAGGGTTGGGTTGTCTCGGTTAGCTTTGACCTAGAGCATTGTATTTATTTTTTTTGACTTTTATTGTTTATTTTATCCTATTGCCTTTGCGTGTGGTGTATTTTTGACAGGGAGCTGTGCGTTGAGTCAACCCCTCTTCTGTTAGAGCAGCGTTCATCGGGAGTGAAGTAGCCAAAATCCGCTTAGGTAAGTCCCATGTGGATTAAGCCATGGGCTCAGATATGGTATCGAGCTTTTTAGAATCATATGCTTTTTTTTGTATTTATCACTCAATATTCTGCTGTGCACTAAGCTGGGGGTCTTCACGGAAACAATCTCTTTATCGTAATAAATAAGGGCATGGTCTGCATACATCTTACCCTCCCCAGACCCTGCTCTGAGCGGGATATCCTGTGTACGTTTGGTTTGGTTTGGTTTGGTTTTTCTAATCTTATTTCTCCTTTCCCGAGGTAGCTAATCGCTTTTCTTTTTATGACAACCCAGAGTAGAGGTACTCCAGCCATAAAAGGGTACATTAAGTTAGACCTGGCAATTCGTTCGTGTCGCGTATTTTCTTATCGTGTATTTTCGTATTTCGTGTATCAAATGTCCAAATCCGTACACGACACTAAATGAATTCGTGTCATGTCGTGTACCGCGTAAATTCATGTCGTTTCGTGTCGTGTTTTCGTGTCAGGCACATAATATAAAATAAATATTAAAATATTATAAAAAATAATAATTTTAATATTATAATATTATTTTTATAGGTTTTAATAGACGAAATAAAACGAATGGCAACGAAAACACGAATGTTTACATGAAATTTATGAAAATTAACATTATATTTTCAAATTTTAAAGTTTAGTATAAACAGAATTCATAAAATATATATTTTTATTAAATTAAATATAAAATATTATATTATATTTATTTATTTATTTATTTCGTGTACCTCGTGTCGTGTCGTGTACTCAAAGGGTAAACACAAAACCGACACTAAATCTCGGTCGCGTACTTTCGTGTTCGTGTATTTTCGTGTCCTGTACTTAGAATGCAAACCCAAACACTAAATTTTCGTGTCGTTTTCATGTCGTGTGATAAATTGCCAGGTCTACAGTAAGTTGTAGTGTTTGCTATGCTATTGAATTTCATCATTAATATTAGAATATAAATTTTTTTAGTTTTTTTATTATATATGAAAGAATATAGATAATGCTAAATAATATATCCTTCTTAATTAGTAAAATTTCTGAATAAATTTCTTTCTACATATTCTGAATAAATTTCTTTCTTTCTTCGAACTACAGTACAACTCTTCGATTTGAAAAACTAAGCAACTTCTACTTTTTTCGACTAAAATTAGCTTCCGCCACGATAAATTACTTCTAAATGCAAAAGTTTCTACAAACACGCACGTAGTCTCATCAAGGTGAAAATCCCTAAAACTACGCAAAAAAACGAGCATAACCAAAAAAACAATAATAACAAAGAAAGCGAGATAACCAAAAAAAATAATAAAAAAAGGGACACTGTAGCGTCGTTAAGAAATTAAAATATTCTTAAGAAATTAAAGAAAGAAAGAAAAAAACTCGTCCCGTGTCGTGAGGACGAAGGGAAAAAAAGTTATATTCAGACGAATAAAAGAATATTCTCTCAATGACTATTTAGTGTACATATGATATGTTAATGCTCTGTAGTAAACAACAAGACATGCATTATAAAAAGAAGAAAACTGAACCACAAATATTGACAGTTGCACGAAAAAAGAAAAAAAAAATTCTACAAGTAATAAGAATGAACAATTTATCATGCAATTACTGAAAGAGAATCAGAATAGATCTCACTCTCCATATTATCAATCTTGATTTCCAGGAGAGATTCAATAATTTCTCGGCAGATTGGGCATTTATTTGACTGAAGTCTCAGTATCTTCGCGCAGTTGCTGCACATACACTAGAAGAAACAGGAAAACGTTTTCAATTGATAAAATTGGTGACTGATGCTGATTAAAAGGACGCACACAAGGGTAAAATATTGAAGACAGGAGGGGCAATCAGTATTTGACAGACGTAAACTTATAGATTCAAATAGAGTTTGGAGCATCCCAGTCGCCGATCCGGACTCATGCGACTCGGACCCAACCCGTGGACCTGTTACCCGGACCCTAGGTAAAAAAATACATTCAGAATATAAACCTATATATATATGCCCCCAACCTCTCTCATTTTTCACACTTTCATTTAATCTAATCTATTGATCTTTCTATCTCCCTAAATTCTTGTTTCTGTAGGCTTTAATTAACTCTAGTTTTAAATGGTATTATTACGGCCCCCAAAGGATTAAAAACTTCCACTTTTGAACGAATTACTCTTTGGGGCAGAAACAAAAAACCATCTGGCATTTCTATTCGAAAGCCTCAATCCGAATTTCAACATCAACCTCCATCCGGATTTGAAAGTCAACATTCTGAAGATGATGTTATGGTACACTTCGAATTAAGTGTCACAGAGACTATAATGGTAGGAGACTGGTTGAACATTATAGGGACAAGCAAAATGACCTTCATATTGTGTTCATTGACCTGAAAAAAGCGTATGACTGAGTCCCTCGAGGTATTCTTTGGAAGTTTTAGAGAAGAAACGGGTTTATATTGGGTATATTGAAACAATCAAGGACATGTATGAGGGAGTGGTGACGTAGGTTAAGACCAGGGCCGGAGAAAGTAAAGAATTCCCCATTATTATTAGACTACACCGAGGCTATGCTTTGAGCCCTTACTTATTTGCTTCGGTTATGGATGAACTCACCAGACATGTTCAAGATGATGTCCCATGGTATATGTTATTTACGAATGTAGATGTTAATGCAAAGTTGAGATATGGAGAGAAGCATTGAAGAATAAAGAATTTAAAATAAGTAGTTCTAAGACATAGTATTCACTGTAGTTCAACAAGAACCGAGGTATACTACACAAGTAAGTATTGGAGCACAAGATATTCTTGAAAAAGACAAGTTCAAGTACTTGAGCTCAATTTTTCAGAATTTCGAGGAATTGGATGCAGATGTTCGTCATATAATCCAAGCAGGGTGGAACAAATGGAAAAAGTGCATCGGGAGTTTTACTTGATAAAAATATTCCTAAGAAGGTAAAGGGTAAATACTACAAGATGACAATTAGAGCGACGATGCTTTACGGATCAGAATATTGGGCAATGAAGTACCAAAATGTACAGAAGATGGCGGTGACAGAAATGAGAATGTTAAGTGGGTCCCGTATGAAGTCACCGCATAGACAAAATTAGAAATAAAATGATCTCGGATCAATTAGGGGGGGGGGGGGTATTGAGGACCAAAAAGAGAGGAAATCGACTAAAATGATATGGCCATGTGGAAAGAAGGCCGCTAGAGGCTCCAATAATGAGGTGTGAAACTATAGACAGCAAATGAAGTCAAAAGAACAGAGGACAACCGAATAAGAGTTGGGGGAAATTATTAGAAGGGACATGCAGTAGATGAACTTAACACGGGAGATGACCCAGCATAGAGATGATTGGAGATGTCATATCAATATAGCCGACACCCGCGTAGGGAAATAAGGCTTAGTATGGTTTGGTTATAGAAACTACTATAGCAGTGAAAACTTAAAATACAAGCCTGTGTCGACCTGGACCCGTACATACCATATGTACGGGTGGGGTCCGGGTCTAGGCCTGGCACGGGTCGGACCCGGACCCAGATTTGGGCACCTCTATAACACAGAGAGAGCGAAAAGAAATAATGAAAACAAGAACGCAAAAATAGTTTTTTTTTTACAATAGAAAATTCGCAATTAATATGATTAGAGGGTTATTGAGCTATGACGACGCGAAATAGAGGGCGTGCGTTTAGAGGGAAGGAAAGGGAGGGGGGAGCGGGGAGGGAAGGAGAAGGGGGAGAGGGAGGGGGGAGGCGAGAGAGAGGGAAGGAGAGAGAGCTTTGAGTAAGAAATAAGAATAAATCTGAACCATTGATCACTGTGTGATCTAGGGTCCAAATTAGTGTATGCATAAAATATATGCATTTCATGCATCAAAATGCTAATGCTATGCATTATAAGCATAAAATATCGATGCACAAAAATAATCATTTCATGCCAAACTTTTTCATGAGAATAAATATTGGTCATCTATTTAATTAAAATCTATAGACCAAGTTCATTTCTATTTCTTAACTTAAACATGATTCTCGTCAGAACCTTCCCCTATATACACACACATATACATTTATTGATTATGGTTCATTGAGATGTTGAGAACTTTTTTCTGGTCTCTGAATTAAGAACACCGTTGTGCTACGTTATATGTGGTGCTATTATCATCCACCCCGTTGTGCACGACTATTAATGGAACCACATATAATCTACTATAGCAATGTGCATTCTCACACCAGAGAAAAGTTCCTTCCACAACCTCACCCCATATTTTGTTGTGTGTAGATAGTATAACAAAAAAATAAAATGATATTAAAAACCCACCAAAGTAACTTTTAGCCTATCTACAAAAAGCTCCAATTATCTTTCAAAGTAAGAACCACTAAGATATTTGTATTTACCTAACGAGCACCACCCTCTAGAGAATGCAACATGAAGAGAAAAACAAATGTCACGGAGATTTTTGTAAATTTTCAAAGATAGTGGATTCTTTTTGTAATTAGGCTAAACCTCGGTATTAGTTTTGTAATTAGACCCCACCAACCCCACCCACCCACACACGCAAACAAGAAAAAAAAAAAAGTTTAGAATCTTTCCCTTACCAAGTGTCTGCAAGGAAGCAAAGCTGTATCCTTTGGTTCAGTCAAGCAAATCACGCACTCTTTCCCCGACCCATTGTCATTCAAACCCTGGCCAGATTTTCCCAATCCATATATATCTCGCAGCTCGTAACAAATATCATCACTCCACAATAACTGCCTAATTACTTTAGGCGTAAATTGTCCGTCGGGATTTTTTGCCACGACAACTTGAGTTATCTGCATCTGGGGTAATGCATGTGCCGAAATATAGCTTCTATCATCAAATGTATAAGGATTTGGGCAAGTGTCAGCAGATATTACTATCGGAAACACATCGTCCCTAGATGATGGATTTGAGAGATCATGCAATGAAAAAAAACGCAAGTCAATGCCTGTTCCTAAAGGCTGTCGGAATTCTTGGTGGAGTCCTTTTCTGAAAGGGACTTTTATGGGAATATAGGTTTCGGAAAATAATGAAACAAATCTGCGATGGGCTTCTTCCTTGGCAAAGTAACAGATTGTGATGCTGTTGATCAGAAAAATATAGTGATTAGAGGAGCCCTTAAATGTACTGAAAATAAAATAAAATTAATCGAATTTTTAAAAAATTGCTTGCAGTTGGTGAACAGGATATGTAATATAAAAATCAGTGTTACAAAAATGAGAAGTAGTATGTGCACCATAAATGTTTAATTAGAATACACAAAACTATTGTCTAAAGTTGAATTTAGTACATTGGTTTACCTGTGGCATTTCACATGGTAATTTTTAATGTTTGGTATTCTCACCTAAACTTTTAAGTCCATGGTAGTTACAGTTTTAGTACTGTATAGTTTAGAGAAAGTCATAAAGTGAATTCATGTCAACCTTCTACATGTTAAGATGAAAGCAATTGTGTCAAAACGAACTTCCAATGCACCACAGACTATACACAATTGAACGAAGAAAAATAAGAAGACTTAAGTGCAGTCAAGGACAAAGACAATCTGACACTCTTATTCAAAACATAAACACACTTAAAGAATAATCAAAGCCAGCAGAAGAGAAATATGAATCATGAATCAAAGTTTCATATGCTTCACTAAGGTATCAAATTGACACGCATGATCTTTTAATAAGAACGTGCAACACTAAGTCACATGAATGCCATAGGGGAAAATGCAGATTTCAGAATTGGACAGGTAACGAATTTCGGACAAAAGACTTGCAACATATGAGAAACCCTTCTCTTTCAAGTATCGAGTTAATCCAGAGTGTATCATACTTCCTAAATTCTCAAAGTAAAGACCACAGAACCAGTGCCCAATGAAGCTTGGACTCGACACGGCGACACGCGACACGCGACACGAAACGGATACGGGACTCACAATTTTTTTCCAAATATGGACACGACAAGTAAAGGGCACGTTTTTATTGTTTCAATTATATATAAACATATGTGAATGTATACACACACATTCTTTTATTATTATCAAAAATTATAATACTAAAACAAATAATATCAACCCAGCCCATACGTGCCCAGACTATTAAATAAATAAACTCTATATAAAAATAAGCTCAGTTCGTAAGCACATATCAGGTACCTCCACTACCTTCCTCCTTCCTTTTTTTTTTTCTCTACAACAAGATGGAAAACAGCCCCGACAGGTGAAAAAAGAAAAAACAGCCCAGCGTGTCCAACATGTGTCCTGAAGTGTCGCCAGCGTGTCGGGGGAGTGTCCGACCAAAAAAAATCACACACTCTCCGCACACGTGTCGAAGAGTGTCGGGCGTGTCCGATTCATGTCGGACATGATGCATGACTTCGGGAGAGTGTCCGTGCTTCATACTTCATAGCCATTGCCAAACCTCAAGATTCACCCACATTCCCGCTAATTTCTTCCCTTATTCATAAACACATGGAAATGTAATTAACTGCAAAATTCACATGTGAGCCCATTCGTCTCAAACAAATTTAGGCAAAATAAAAATAAAAATTCTCCCAAGGCATAGGATTAAAGGTACTAATTTTCTGTGTGCTCATAGACACTACTTGTGTTCATAATGGCAGCACTTATAGTTATGCCTTAAACATCATCCAAACCACTTCATACCTATTTAGATCTCATACATTCATACCTATTTCGTTCTCATCCATACTTGTAAACTCATGATCTTCACTTCTAGCCAATATGGGACAATGTTTGCATGCCTAATAATTCTCTCCATAAAAAAGATAGTAAGTCTACCCTCAATCAAGAATCTAAATCAAATGCCCATATTCCTCTATCATCTCATTCCTCTGCAGCACATGCCTTATGTGAAGATGTTGCTACATCAAGTTACATTACACTATTAACATTCATAGAGTCTAACAGCCAGCTTTACGTGAAGCATCGGGTTACCACTTATCACAAGAGGTTTATCTGTCCAAGTTAACTCTGCTCGGTCCCCTAATTGGGATCCCCCTCCCTATATGGGACTGTGCATCAGTCAATGACTTAAATTAATAATTCCACTTACAAACAAGGGTATGTCAGTCTAACAATTAAAATTACTAATTCTACTTATATTTGGTACCCTAATGTGGCTTTTGAATAGTTATTTTTTACGAATGTGCTTGTCACGCCTGTTGGCCTGATGTGATATGTAGTTGCTTGTTGTTGGCCATACATAAACTGGATTGTTTCTAATCGAAGGTGATATGAGTTACCTTTTTTTTGGTGTGTGTGTGTGGGAGGGGGGGGGGGGGGGGGGGATTTTGCATTGAACGTTTCATCATTTACTGTTTATCCTAAGTGGAATTATTTATTGTAATCATTGAGTTATGTACCATTCCATCTTGGGAAGGGGCGCCACATCAAATGCTTTGCTCATGTGGGGCTCACCATATTTATCAAGCACCCGGAGTATGTTCTCGTGATGGCTCCAACACCATTTTCCTCCCGATTCCATGCTTTATATGACATTATCCACTTTCACATACCATCATAGTCTTTTTGCTTTTAAGCTTCACCAAAAGACTTTATGCTAACATAGATTTTGTCTATGCTTATAAACCCATGATCATTCCCACTTCTAGCCAAATGTGGGAGTGAGGCACCATTCATTCACCTAATACTACATTCATCATTTTCCTCATAAGAAAGCAACAAGATTTAAATAAAGAGAATTGTGTTCTATGAAATTGTGACTTACATTTTAACTATCGCCTTTCACTTCTAGAGTAGTGAGATTCTGGAGAATGATTCGACGAATAAAAATAGCTGCAAAGCAACATAGTTATCTGAACCATATAGGTGGAAACAAGAGCCTTCATGATCTATAACAAAGTACGTAGTACATTTACGGCTCTTATTATTCTTCCATCTCATATATAACCAAAGGTATTAAGCCAAATTCACTTCACTTAAATTTATAAATAACAAACATACCAGCATGACATCATCTCAGTACAAGTTAATGCGATTGAAACAGTCTTAATTTTCGTAATAGAAAGCAAGAAAAGGGGAAAATAAAAGAAAATAATTTGTATCAAAACAAGAAAAAGAATGAACCTTACCTCCCGTCAACCAAAGCATCAAAAACAAACGAAACCAGGTACTGATCTGGATTCAGCTCATCAATCTCAAGTCTCAAAGTATCCTTATGCACATTCACATCACTATTCACAACTTTAGCCGCCTTCGGCTCACCACAAGGCAGCGGCTCCGGCACTCGAGGCTGAGGCGCCGGCGCCTGCAACTCAAATGGGCCAAAATAGGGTTGGCTCACAAGAGGATTAGCGTGATGGCACACAGTGTAGGCATTAGAACTGTAGTAGGGGTAATACACAGGCGGTGAAGAAGGGGAGTGCGCAGGATAAGGGGGAGGGTGCATAGGGTAAGGAGGGTAGTAGTCCATCATCGGGTGGGGGTGGAGGGGTGTTTGAAAAGGGTGGGTGGGGGATCGTCTTCTGGTGGTGCTGAAAGAGAGACCCATTTTTCTTCTTGTGTGGGATTTGGGGTGAGGATGAAGAATGGAATTTTTGGTTCAGAAACAAATGAAACCCCCAATTTCATTTTTTTTTTATTACAACTAGATGCCCCCGCCGTGCAACTCACGACCCAAAATATTAAATATTTTATTATATTAATAATATGTGATCGAATATATTATAATTATATTTATATTACTTTATATATATTATATGGATGTCAAATTAAAGAGCACGAAATAAGAATTAATTTAATATATTTTTTTTCAAAAATAAAATTGATACATAAAAGTTATAATTGTTTAAACTATTAGCTTAAAAACAAAAGAAATAAAATGGGAGAAAGTTTTTAATTGGTAGATAGTATATAATAGAATAACTCTCTAACCTCCTCTCAAATTAAACGTCCATTTTTTTAAGATTTTTAAAAAGAGGATAAAAAATGACACATGTTTTCTTAGATTTTTTTGCGACTCTCTTTTAATATTAAGTATAGATAGATGTGTAAAAGTTCGATATAAAATATATAAACATGACAGTAATCTATATGATCATAGTATATTTGTAATATTTATATTAATATACTAATATAATTACATATCAGTATACAGGCGAAAGAACGTCATATATTTTTGATAAATATTTAGATTAAAGACATACATTTTATACTTAGTAATATACCATGAGATCCACAATGATATTAATTCATTATGCATAGGATGATAAAATATATTATTGTGACGTATTTAAATAAAAATATAATCAACTTATTATATTTATTTATATAATTTTTCGTTTCACAAAAAGAAGAATCAATCAAAAAATTATTTTAACTAATAACATATCTTTCTACTGGGAATTGTAAGTCTAACATGTCTATAATTCTTTTCCCAAATATTTTTAAAATAAAATAACTCAATAATCTAAAATTATTATAAGAATGTGAAAACTGAAGTAAAAGTATTGATCTTGTAAAAAGATAGATTTACTTCAAAGAAATTATTTGAAAATTATTTGATTTTTGTATTTTATACAAAAATAATTTAAAATCAAGATATAATGTAATAATTATTCAAAAACAACTTATATTCATAAAGGAATATTTTAATTATATATATATATATATGTCTAATGAATGTTAAATTAAATATCGTAAAAAAAATATTAATTTAAAATATTAGTAATAAAAAATAGAGTTGAGACGATAAAACTATTAACTTCTAAACATTGAGAGAAAAATAAAAAGAAAAAGAAAAAAAATTGGTTCCCATTAACTCTCATTCAAATGTGTAGGAGTTAGTGTATTTTTAAAAAGAAAAAAAAAAGATAATTAATCCAAAAAAAATCCAGATAAAAACACGTGTTTTGTGCAACTCTCTTTTAATAGTAAAGTAGATAAGTTCGTTTAAAATCATTAGGATTTAAAGCTATAATATTCAGAATTTCGAGTATTTTGAATAATAAAATGAATATTGATTAATTTTATATTTGAGAATCCTATTTTTACTGTAGATATTAAATTATATCTGAAAAAATGGATATTGTTCTATATAGTTACTCCATCTCAGTTTAATTGTAATATTTGAAAAAAAAAATGTGTAGTTTAGGTGATGATTGATGTGATAGATATATAAGTTCTGTAGGTATTGAGTCTGAGTGTATAGTATAAATTAAAAGATAAAATAAATCGATGGTGACTATGTGGTGGAGATTAAAGGAGAAAGTATGATAAATTTATGTGATTGAAGATATTTAATAAAATATAGGACTTCTAAAATGATATTTTTGAGGTGAAAATAGTGTTTCAGGAGGAATATAGTAATATTTATAGTTATATTATTTAAATATAAAAAGAGGAGAGAGATAAAGTAGTTCTATTAGTTTAAATATGGAAAAAGGATAGTCGAAGTAAGTGTAGTTTTTTAAATATAAAAATAAGAAAGAGAAAAGTAAATTCTTTTAATATAAAATTAGGTGAGAGAAAAAGTAATTATATTTTCATTAAATGTATGTTGAGTATCCACTATCAAAATAGTTATCTTTCGATAGTCCATGATGGCACCATGTCGGTCTAATTAATAATCACCTCAAATAAAATCCTCGTCCTTCAATTCTAGATTCGAAGGCCATTCCATTTCCCCGATTATCACCAATATCTATCACTCGATTCCCGATAATATGATTCCTGTTGGATAATCTAACCATTAACGGCTCACATGCATGCAAACAATCAAATTCCAAGTCATGCAGCGAGAAGCGTAATAAAAGCGTAAACTTCTGTTGATTCTAAGAATACCCGGAATATTATACGCAACACGTGATTAAACATGAAGATCTGTTGATTCAAGATGAACACCGGAAGAACACAAATAAAATACGAGAAAATAGATAAACCCAATATTTTTTTATTCAATTTTCAACTCCCTCATAACAATATCAATGAAACTTGGTGAACAAGAAATAAACCTTAATAATAATAATAATAATAATAATAGTAATAATAAATATCACAATTAATAAATAGTAAGATCTATGAAAATCGAATGGATTATTATCATATTAATCTTGATTCTCCGAATCGGCTCATAATTATGAGAAATTGCTACCGCGGTCTCGTCTCCATCATTCTCTTCCCCTTTGAAATGATTTGTCCTCGAATCGGAACGGATCATCTCCAGAAGAATAAAACAGCGTCACCCAATATTTGAGCTCAAAAATATCGGCCGTACAAGTGTGACTCATAATCTTGAGGCGCTTACTGGGAACCATTCGCATCACACGGAACAGCACGAGGATGCGCACGTCGACCTTTACGTACTTATGCAAGGCATAATGGCCCAGATGACCCAAGTGGGGTGATTGATGGAAACCATGAAAAATGCTGCTACTGCTGGCCAGCAGTAAGGACCCCAGCCACCGCCTCCTTTGCACGGTGGGGTCATGAGTCGGATTGTTAGTTACATCTCTCGTCAACAACCTCCGACTTTTGAGAGCTCCTCTGAGCCTGCTGATATTGTTCAATAGATCGAGCACTTTGAGAAGTTGTTCGAAATGATCGATTGTTCTAAGGAGAGTCGAGTTTCTATGGCGGCTTACTACCTTAGTAAGAACGCCCATACATGGTGGCTTTATGTGAAACCGGCTGATGGTTTGTGCAACTGGGACAAATTCAAAAATCTCATGTTGGATCGTTATTATCCAGCTCCACTCGGCTAAGCTATCAGAGTTGTTGAATCCGAACCCATCTGATGATGATGACGTGTTATCGATTGCCGAGAAGCTTCAAGGGCTTCTTCTGTTTGCCTCGTTGATTGTTCGAACAGAGGCTATTAAGACCAAACACTTTCTTAAGAGATTGAAACCTCGGATGAGAATGCAGTTACTTAATCATCCATGCACGACTCTACCGGAGTTCATTGAGAAACCCTCGAGTATGAACTTACTGCTAAGGAGATTTCTAAGAAGCAGTCGTCGTCTACTAATAAGAGATCAAGGAACCAGAACCAAGTTGATGTTAAAACTGGACCGGTTTTTTCTGAGCAGCTACTTGTGGCGCCTAAACCAGCAGGATTGCATCCCCGAGTGGCTAGTTCAGTTATTGGTGCTTTAACTGTGGGGAGAAGGGTCACATCAGCTCCAAATGTCCAAGGCCGGATGTTTTATGCTATACTTGTGGAGGTGCCGGTCATCATGCTCATTTCTATAGATATGAATCGGGACAGACTTCGATGGCCTCACATGCTCCAGTTCAATCTACGGTTCAGGACCGCACCCCACCGTACGCTTCCCACTAGACTATAGGGACGAACAGAGGCGTAGGTCATGAAGGTCGAGCTGGTACATCTGGTACCGGGGTTACAAAGCCCAGAATCTATGAGATGAAGAAGGCAGATGGTCCCGAGGCCAGCATGATTGTAGGTACACACGAGATCATTCTCAACCTGTATGTACCCTTTCTTATATTAGTGTTTCGCATTCTTTTATATCTGCATCTTGCTTGAGCCGATTGCAATTAGATAATGTTATTGAGTGCGAGCCTTATGTGATTGGTCTACCTGATGATAACGAATTATTAGGAATTGTGAAGCTCAAAAATGTTCAATTTAAATGAAAGACCGTGAGTAGTTGTCATATTTGATAGTGGTTTATTTATCCAAAGATGAAGTAATCTTGGGTGTCGAATGGATGGATCATCATGATGCCGTACTAAGCGTCCATAAGTGAATGGTGACTGTCACATCTCGTAATGGTTTTGAATGTGTTTTACGGGGTGATAATTCCAGCCGTTCTGGGAGAATCATCAGCGCAATGGAAGCAGTGAAACTGTTTAATCACTGATGTGTTGGTTATTGGTGCTACGTGACCAAGACCGAGGATTGACCAGTTGACTTAGCCGAGATTCAGGTGGTCCGAGACTACCCCGATCTTTTTCCAGATGAATTGTTGAGTTTACCTCCATAGCAAGAAGTAGAATTTACTATTGAATTAGAGCCAGGTACGTCCCTGCTTTCTAAAGCATCATATCATATGGCTCCGACCGAGATGCAGGAGAAAAAGAATCAGCTGGAGGATTTGACCGAGAAGTGTTATATTTGACCTAGTGCATCTCCTTGGGGAGCACCGGTGTTATTTATATGGAAAAAGGACGGATCTTTGCATCTATGTATTGATTACCGTGACCGAAATAGGGTAACAATCAAGAACAAATATCATTTGACTCATATAGTATGAATGTCGACAAACGCACTTAAATGAATTAATGTGCAAAGTGTAACATTAATCACGCAAATTCTCCCACGATAAAATATTAAGTTTCAAGGTTTTCCTTCCCTCCATCGAGCTCTCGAAAAATTGAAATCCAAACCGGATGTGCTATGCTTCCGAGTTATCGGGGTAGCCATTCGAGGAGGGTCGATAAATTCTTAGAGTGCATTGGTTGCCTTCGGTTGGAACACATTTTATCCCTAGAAACCTCTTCGGTTGCCGGATAAGATTCAATTGTGAAACTGACCAGCGTCGATGGTATAAACTTAACTTGTTCATGAACTATAGAAACCATATAGGTTGAGGGGAGTGAACAAGGGGAAAAAGAAGATCGAATCATCCATTAGATGGGTTGGTGTTGGACACCACTTTATGAAGATTAATAGACCAGAAACCTGTTCGGTTGCCCTCTATTAAAATTTATAAAGAACACGATCACCACTATGAAGTAAAGCGAACTATTCCGAATTTCACAAGGGAGTGTGTTATTCCGGTAAAAGTAGTGGGAGCTGGGTTGAATGAATAGAAAAGACCTTAATTCTAAACTCAGATCATAATCAAACGAATCACTAATCAATCTTTCTTACTTAATGCAGACAAACTCTTGGGATAAACAATATTGTTTTGATAATTGCCATCATACAACAAAGGAGTCGAAAGAGTTGAAATGCCGCTAAGTATAGAAGCTATATGGAATCTCCATACTGTTGGTATATTATCGGATATTTGCGCCGTTTTGTGCAGAAGCGAAAATAAATTGCGGAAAATAAATCACACAAGGATTTATAGAGGTTCGGCTATTAACGAAGCCTACGTCCTCTCTCGATGTATCTTTTTCCTTAGGCTTAAGATCAAAACCTCTACGCCTCTCTTCTATCGGTCGAGGGATTACCGTTACAAGCTCGTCTTCTATCGGTCCGAGTAAAACCGTTTTTCCTTTTCTATTGGATAAGGAATCAACCACTCTAGCTTTCTATGGGTACTAGATAAACCTCACTTAGATATCGATTGCGATTCTAACAATGCCGGATACTTGATCCTAATAACACCGAATCCAATCGTATCTTTTCTTTTACCTCTCGTGTATAATGTTGAATGTATAAAACACTCAAACTAACAATATAAGCTCAATATTACGACAACAATGTAAGTATATGAATATAAGATCAATGTCTTGAATGCTTGGGATTGTTGTACTCAAACAATACCATAGGAATGGTATTTATAGGCATTTTCAACAAACTAGCCGTTGCTGGCTGTTTTGACTTGCTAGCGTGTGCTAGCCTTTTTTTATTAGCGTGCGCTAACTCATTAGCGTGCACATGGCGTGCGTTAAATTTCCCGATTTGATCCGGTAACCGTTTCTTCTTTAGCGTACGTTATGCCTTCTGCCTTACGTACGTAACCCTCTTGTATTAGCGTGCGTTAATAACGCATTGTAGCGTGCGCTAATCCAATATATCCATTGCATGGATTGTCAAAGTATCCGTTTGATATGCTGACTTTGACCTGCTTTTCTCAACGTTCTGATTGACTTGATTCAAACTGCTTAGCGTGCGCTATTCCTTCTTTGTAGCGTGCGCTAATGCTGACTTCATTGCATATGCTATTCTGTGTTTGAATTCCTTCACAACGGCCACAAGACTTCGATAGCGTGCGTTAATGATAACGTGTAGCGTGCGCTATCTCATTAGCTGACTTCACTTCAGCTTACTTCGAACTTGGCTGATATGCAGTTGACTCCTCGTTAGCGTGCGCTAGACATGCATTATGCTCAGCTTTTTACATCTTCGTTTGCTTTGTCGTTTTTCTTCGCCTCGATGTTGTTTTGTTGTTTAGCAACTTTAATAATCAAAACACAAATTAAATAATGTGTGGAATAAATATTCCAACACATACAACACTTCCATACAGCATTGAAGACCTCATATAGTCTATCCTACAAATCCTATAGCTACAGCAAAAGACATTGCATCGGATACAACAGTCATGTTGTATGATGTTTTACTTAGGAAAAGTAAAACACATTCGACAGGCCTGATCAAAGAATGCTTTAAATCGTTGTGAAATACATTTTGTTTAATCATAAAGTATTCACGGTTAAAGCAGCATTTATTGCTGATATGACAACATTTAATGCCGAAGTGAGACAAGTCTGAACTCGCTAAAGAGCATTTAATGCGAAGTAAAAAAGAATGTCTGAAGCATTAAATGCGATCTGCTTTAATTTAAATATTCAGCAAAGCTGCCAATCAGAGAGGTCAACATCTCACCTACCTACAACGGCTACATTTATAACGGATGCATTTTCCAAAGGTTATAAATACCCACAGGGCAGAGGACTTAAAAACACGAAGAACATATATCGCAAAAGTTCTGACAAATCAGTATGACACTCTAGCGATTACAATATAGTATATTTCGTGAGCATACAACAAGTATTCAAGCGAAGAAATATACAAGTCCTCAACACGAACAGCACAGCATACAACAATCGTATATCAAATATCAAGTTGTTGTTCAGAGAATTCTACCTTTACCGTTGAGATAAAACATCAGCCCTATGTGGACTGCAGATCCTTGCGTATTCTGACTTGTGTAGGAAGAATAGCATTGTAGATGAAGCTTCAAACTGTGTGAAGAAGCAGGTCAAGAAAGAGCTCAAGCCAATCTGTGTGAACGGCAAAAAGCTTCGGTCCCTATAACAATTTGTGTGAACGTTACAGAGGCAAGGTTTAGTTATAGTCACGTAGTTGTGTATGTAGTGATTATAATAAACGATTTACTCATGTGTGGAGGACTAGTGGATGTAGAGAGATTTACCTCGAACCATGTTAAATTGTGTGTTATTTACATTCTGTCCTTATTGCTATATTTGCAGCAACTCATACGTAAAACTTCCGCTACGCAAAATCACTTTAGAAAAACGTACAACTTGTAGTACTATGTATTTTCCATGCTATTTATTGTATACTTAGTGGCCAACAAGTGGTATCAGAGCGGTTAATTCTTGTTGTGTCAAGATTTATTCATCCCGACAGGCGATCGACTATAAGGCCGAGCGACCGAGTCAAACCCAGTCAAACTATGGCTAACTCGCCTAATCGAAGACACCAGACCACCATCAGGTACCTAGCGATCGACTCCCAAGGCGATCGCCCTTTGGCATCTGGCGATCGGCTCTAGTGTCCGACTAAGGACAATCGGCCTACGCCCCGAACAGAGACGATCGCCCGGTAAAGTCTACGAAGACTGGATCTCAGAACAGCACCCATGTGCAGACCCGAGACAAGATCCGCGTTTCACGGATCATTGACCACCAACAGCTGTCTCTGACTAGGACGACTTTACCTACCGACAGGTCCGCCGAAAGTTACGAAGTGGGACCGCCCGTGACAGCAACTCAGGACGCGTGCAGGCTCCCCATTGGATCAGTCTGTTGCCAAGAAGAATGCGGACTTTAAGGGAACAAGCCCATGTGCTAAAAGACGATCGCCCGATTATTATAATACATAAAAGGCGATCGCCCGGCATATCCAAGTCCTATAAATAGAGAACCTCCTCCTACTGGAAAAAGGTTCCGAATTCATTCACCTACGTTCCCAACTCATTCACCTACATTCCGAATTCATTCACGGAAATACAGAAGAATACACATACCATCAAGCTCCCTGCTTTCTCGCCGGAATCCATCTCAGGATTTCTCTCTCCGAATCTCTCACCCAGAAGACGATCGGCAGAGGCAAGAAGTCTCCACAAGACAGATTCCAAGAGATTCATAAGCCCAGGAGCTCAAGCATCCAGCTAATACTCGCCGTGAGAGATTGTCGATCTCTCACCGCCGCGACTGTTCATCTTCTTTGTTACAAGAACTCACAGAGCATCACATCTGGTTCTTCCGGCAATCTACACGCTCACTAGCTAAGATAACAAGAATCTTTACACTCATTGTAATTGTATTCTTACATTAGTACTTGTGTCCCCGAATATTAGTATTAATAATATCTCGCGAGAGCATTCAAGCCCGGGACTAACAACCCCGACAAATCTTGTGTTATTTATCTTTCTCACGGAAGTGTTCTCGCATTTGTTTGCTATCCATCCATTCCAGCAATATCTATCTCCGGATAATATTTTGGGTAGCAACAATTGGCGCTAGAAGAAGGGGATCTATACCTTCATTTTTCATTCCTACCGTCCCGAAGAACACTCACTGTTCTCGGGGCATATACTTGAAGTGACACTCACTGCGCTTCAAAGAAAACCTTCAGAATCATGACATCCACCGGTACATCGAAGAAAGCCACTCTCCGAACCGCCGGACACCATATCCCATCTCAATCCGAACCCCAGCCGATGACCGGGGGAAGCCGCGGCAACGCGAGACTCTCGATCCCGCACCTGAGAGATGGCCCCAACCTCTTACTCGACCAGTTCCAAACCGAGGAACAGATCGAGGAGGCTATGGCCATCCTAGAGGAGCGATGGAGAGCATGCGCGTCGCCCGCAATAACTCCCTTGATCGTCCGCCGCATGGTAAAACGGAAATTCAACGGGCTACTGGGCGAGCGATCGTAAGAAAGCCCCAATTCGCGAGAAAGGGCTCTCGCACGACCGGACGGATCCGTATTCAATCGCTTGGGGCGCGACCCATCCTGGCGACCGGGGCATTCTGTTTCCAACCACGAAAAGACGGAATCTGAATCCGTCACCAGGAGGTCGGCCTACCCACCTCACAGCCGAACGCAGGTCAGCCATCTGACTCCCGTCCCGATCGCCAGGGGATCAGTACTCAATCGCCTCGGCTCCCACTCCGAGCGCCGAGCAGCCAGGCCACGGCGATGGCCGCTATACAACGCCAGCTCGACGAGATGAAAGCACTCTTGGACACTGGGGCAAGCGCCAGCAGAAAGATCATCGGGCCGACCGAGCCACTCGCGGTCCACATCGAGCTTGCCCCCGTGCAACCAACGATCGCTCCTCCCAAAACACCTCTGTATGAAGGGAGATCGGACCCCGAAACCCACCTCAGTAAATTCCGAATCTACATGACTGGGTGTGGGGCATCTGATGCAACCAAGTGCCGGATCTTCCCGTTAACATTGGGCGAGCTGGCCCATAGGTGGTACGCCTCACTACCACCACGATCGATCATCTCCTTTGAGAAACTGGCGAATGACTTCACGTCATACTTCGCCACCAAGGTCGCCACACCAGAAGGCCCCCACCGCATGATGAAAATCAGGCAGGGGAAAGACGAAACCGACGCAGATTATATCGACCGAGTAGACGAAATCATCCTCGCCGGCGAACTCGTCAGTGACGAGCTCGCTCTCTTTTCGGTCCTGGGGGGATCATTCACCCATGTTTAGACATCTCACCAAGGATATTCCCCCAACCTACGCGATCTTCCGCGCTAAGGCTGCCAACTTTCTGGCCAGGCAAAGGCTATTCACCTTCCACCAAGGCAAAGAAGCGCCAACTCCTGCCCGAAAGAAGACGATCGCCAAATCAAAGAAGGCGATCACCAAGCCACCCGGAGATCTCAAGGCCTTCGAGGACATGGAAGCCCATCTCTTCCATACGTTCAACCGAACTCCGGCCCACATTTTCTATGCCATTAAGGGGCACGAACCGCTAAACAAGCCAAAGGCGATAAGGGACCACGGTCACCTGGACAACAATCAATATTGTGCCTACCATAAGAGTCCCGGCCACAGCACCAACCAATGCCGCCACCTCCTCAAACAGCTCTGGAGATTGTTCGAGGAGGGCAAGTTGGACAGCTTATTAGCTTAGCGAAGCCCTAACCAATCTCTATACACGATCGTCCGAGTCGAACGCAAAACAGGTTGGGAAGCTCATACGAGCCGACCCATAGATCAACCTCGGCGACCGTCTCTACATGTTTCAATCAAGAGAAGGGAACCTCGGAAGTCTCCCCGATCTCCATCCTTATTTAGGAAACTGGAGGACTCGCTCGTCATCTACAGTTCACCATCTAACATGATGGACTAAGGCACGAGATCGCCTCCCCCGCACAACGTACACCGTCGAAGGTCGGCATCTACATGAGGATCCAAGGTAGAAGAGTGCAGCCATGGTCCTGGTGGTCGATGGAACCGATTGCTTAGGCCATGCAAGGTCCTTTTGGGCCAAGATCGCCCGCCCTTCGTTTAAATACGAGGCCGGCGTAGTCTGAGGGCCCTCCAAAATTAATCAGTGGACACGATCGCCCGCCCTCAAAGGATCATCATCTAACATGGTGAACCCGGACAATGCGACGTGCCACAACCCCCGTCTCAACGTACACCGTCGAGGTTCGCCATATTCATGGTGGGCCGAGGTGGAAGCAGAGCTAAACAAGCCGCGGGCGTGGAGTTGAATCATCCGACGCTGCCCCGCGCAAGGACTCCTCTAGACCGAGACCGCACACCCTTCGTTTAAATACGAGGCGAGGCGCAGCCTAACAGAGGACCCTCATAATAAAGTGAGTCACGAGACACTCAATGTATTCGCGCATCAAGACATGATCAGGGAGTCGGTCCATCGAACTCCGCGATCGTGCACGGTTCCTCAAGACGGACGACTGTCCTCGAGGATTCGACAAAGTTGAAGACCGCTCACTCAACGAATTATTTTCATCCCCTTACTTTCACTAAGTGAATAAAAACAAGGGGGAAGAGTGCGGACTACCTATGGGAAAACGGAAATTCAACGGGCTACTGGGCGAGCGATCGTCAGAAAGCCCCAATTCGCAAGAAAGGGCTCTCGCACGACCGGACGGATCCGTATTCAATGGCTTGGGGCGCGACCCATCACAGCGGCAAGGGCATTACGTTTCCAACCACGAAAAGACGGAATCCGAATCCGTCACGGGAGGTCGGCCTACCCACCTCACGGCCCGAGCAGTCGGCCATCGACTCTCGTCCCGATCGCTGAGATCGGTACTCAATCGCCTCGGCTCCGCTCGAGCACCGAGCGCGGCGGCCAGCCACGACGATGGCCGCTATACAACGCTAGCTCGACGAGATGAAAGCACTCTTGGACACTGGGGCAAGCGCCAGCAGAAAGATCACCGGGCCGACCGAGCCACTCGCGGTCCGCATCGAGCTTGCCCCCGTGCAACCAACGATCGCTCCTCCCAAAACACCTCTGCATGAAGGGAGATCGGACCCCGAAACCCACCTGAGTAAATTCCGAATCTACATGACTGGGTGTGGGGCATCTGATGCAACCAAGTGCCGGATCTTCCGTTAACATTGGGCGAGTGGCCCATAGGTGGTACGCCTCACTACCACCACGATCGATCATCTCCTTTGAGAGCGGCGAATGACTTCACGTCATACTTCGCCACCAAGGTCGCCAGACGAGAAGGCCCCACCGCGTGATGAAAATCGGGCGGGGAAAGACGAAACCGGCCTTGATTACATCGGCCGAGTAGACGAAATCATCCTCGCGGTGAACCCATCGATGTGAGCTCGCTCTCTTTTCGGTCCTGGGGGGATTCTACGGTCATTAACCCATGTTTAGACATCTCACCAAGGATATTCCCCCAACCTACGCGATCTTCCGCGCTAAGGCTGCCAACTTTCTGGCCAGGCAAAGGCTACTCACCTTCCACCAAGGCAAAGAAGCGCCAACTCCTGCCCGAAAGAAGACGATCGCCAAATCAAAGAAGGCGATCACCAAGCCACCCGGAGATCTCAAGGCCTTCGAGGACATGGAAGCCCATCTCTTCCATACGTTCAACCGAACTCCGGCCCACATTTTCTATGCCATTAAGGGGCACGAACCGCTAAACAAGCCAAAGGCGATAAGGGACCACGGTCACCTGGACAACAATCAATATTGTGCCTACCATAAGAGTCCCGGCCACAGCACCAACCAATGCCGCCACCTCCTCAAACAGCTCTGGAGATTGTTCGAGGAGGGCAAGTTGGACAGCTTATTGGCTTAGCCGAAGCCCTAACCAATCTCTATACACGATCGTCCGAGTCGAACGCAAAACAGGTTGGGAAGCTCATACGAGCCGACCCATAGATCAACCTCGGCGACCGTCTCTACATGTTTCAATCAAGAGAAGGGAACCTCGGAAGTCTCCCCGATCTCCATCCTTATTTAGGAAACTGGAGGACTCGCTCGTCATCTACAGTTCACCATCTAACATGATGGACTAAGGCACGAGATCGCCTCCCCCGCACAACGTACACCGTCGAAGGTCGGCATCTACATGAGGATCCAAGGTAGAAGAGTGCAGCCATGGTCCTGGTGGTCGATGGAACCGACTGCTTAGGCCATGCAAGGTCCTTTTGGGCCAAGATCGCCCGCCCTTCGTTTAAATACGAGGCCGGCGTAGTCTGAGGGCCCTCCAAAATTAATCAGTGGACACGATCGCCCGCCCTCAAAGGATCATCATCTAACATGGTGAACCCGGACAATGCGACGTGCCACAACCCCCGTCTCAACGTACACCGTCGAGGTTCGCCATATTCATGGTGGGCCGAGGTGGAAGCAGAGCTAAACAAGCCGCGGGCGTGGAGTTGAATCATCCGACGCTGCCCCGCGCAAGGACTCCTCTAAACCGAGACCGCACGCCCTTCGTTTAAATACGAGGCGAGGCGCAGCCTAACAGAGGACCCTCATAATAAAGTGAGTCACGAGACACTCAATGTCTTCGCGCATCAAGACATGATCAGGGAGTCGGTCCATCGAACTCCGCGATCGTGCACGGTTCCTCAAGACGGACGACCGTCCTCGAGGATTCGACAAAGTTGAAGACCGCTCACTCAGCGAATTATTTTCATCCCCTTACTTTCACTAAGTGAATAAAAACAAGGGGGAAGAGTGCGGACTACCTATGGGAAAACGGAAATTCAGCTCTTGGCGGCGATCGTCGAAAGCCCCGGTCGCGAGAAAGGGCTCTCGCACGGCCGGACGGATCCGTATTCAATGGCAGGCGCGACCCATCACAGCGGCCGGGCATTCTGTTTCCAACCACGAAAAGGCGGAATCCGAATCCGTCACCGGGAGGTCGGCCTACCCACCTCACGGCCCGAGCAGTCGGCCATCGACTCGTCCGATCGCCGAGATCGGTACTCAATCGCCTCGGCTCCGCTCCGAGCACCGCGCGGCGGCCGGGCCACGGCGATGGCCGCTATACTGGCCCGGCTCGACGAGATGAAAGCACTCTTGGACAGGGCAAGCGCCCGTGAAAGATCAAGGCCGGCCGAGCCACTCGCGGTCCGCATCGAGCTTGCCCCGTGCAACCAACGATCGCTCCTCCCAAAACACCTCTGCATGAAGGGAGATCGGACCGAAACCCACCTCGAGTAAATTCCGAATCTACATGGTAGGTGTGGGGCATATGATGCAACCAAGTGCCGGATCTTCCCGTTAACATTGGGCGAGTGGCCCATAGGTGGTACGCCTCACTACCACCACGATCGATCATCTCCTTTGAGCGGCGAATGACTTCACGTCATACTTCGCCACCAAGGTCGCCAGACCAGAAGGCCCCCACCGCGTGATGAAAATCAGGCAGGGGAAAGACGAAACCGACGCAGATTACATCGACCGAGTAGACGAAATCATCCTCGCCGGCGAACCCGTCAGTGACGAGCTCGCTCTCTTTTCGGTCCTGGGGGGATTCTACGGTCATTCACCCATGTTTAGACATCTCACCAAGGATATTCCCCCAACCTACGCGATCTTTCGCGCTAAGGCTGCCAACTTTCTGGCCAGGCAAAGGCTACTCACCTTCCACCAAGGCAAAGAAGCGCCAACTCCTGCCCGAAAGAAGACGATCGCCAAATCAAAGAAGGCGATCACCAAGCCACCCGGAGATCTCAAGGCCTTCGAGGACATGGAAGCCCATCTCTTCCATACGTTCAACCGAACTCCGGCCCACATTTTCTATGCCATTAAGGGGCACGAACCGCTAACAAGCCAAAGGCGATAAGGGACCACGGTCACCTGGACAACAATCAATATTGTGCCTACCATAAGAGTCCGGCCACAAAGACCAACCAATGCCGCCACCTCCTCAAACGGCTCTGGAGATTGTTCGAGGAGGGCAAGTTGGGCGGCTTATTGGCTTAGCGAAGCCCTAACCAATCTCTATACACGATCGTCCGAGTCGAACGCAAAAGCAGTTGGGAAGCTCATACGAGCCGACCCATAGATCAACCTCGGCGACCGTCTCTACATGTTTCAATCAAGAGAAGGGAACCTCGGAAGTCTCCCGATCTCCATCCTTATTTAGGAAACTGGAGGACTCGCTCGTCATCTACAGTTCACCATCTAACATGATGGACTAAGGCACGAGATCGCCTCCCCCGCACAACGTACACCGTCGAAGGTCGGCATCTACATGAGGATCCAAGGTAGAAGAGTGCAGCCATGGTCCTGGTGGTCGATGGAACCGACTGCTTAGGCCATGCAAGGTCCTTTTGGGCCAAGATCGCCCGCCCTTCGTTTAAATACGAGGCCGGCATAGTCTGAGGGCCCTCCAAAATTAATCAGTGGACACGATCGCCCGCCCTCAAAGGATCATCATCCAACATGGTGAACCCGGACAATGCGACGTGCCACAACCCCCGTCTCAACGTACACCGCCGAGGTTCTCCATATTCATGGTGGGCCGAGGTGGAAGCAGAGCTAAACAAGCCGCGGGCGTGGAGTTGAATCATCCGACGCTGCCCCGCGCAAGGACTCCTCTAGACCGAGACCGCACGCCCTTCGTTTAAATACGAGGCGAGGCACAGCCTAACAGAGGACCCTCATAATAAAGTGAGTCACGAGACACTCAATGTCTTCGCGCATCAAGACATGATCAGGGAGTCGGTCCATCGAACTCCGCGATCGTGCACGGTTCCTCAAGACGGACGACCGTCCTCGAGGATTCGACAAAGTTGAAGACCGCTCACTCAACGAATTATTTTCATCCCCTTACTTTCACTAAGTGAATAAAAACAAGGGGGAAGAGTGCGGACTACCTATGGGAAAACGGAAATTCAACGGGCTACTGGGCGAGCGATCGTCAGAAAGCCCCAATTCGCGAGAAAGGGCTCTCGCACGACCGGACGGATCCGTATTCAATGGCTTGGGGCGCGACCCATCCTGGCGACCGGGGCATTCTGTTTCCAACCACGAAAAGACGGAATCCGAATCCGTCACCAGGAGGTCGGCCTACCCACCTCACAGCCGAACGCAGGTCAGCCATCTGACTCTCGTCCCGATCGCCAGGGGATCAGTACTCAATCGCCTCGGCTCCCGCTCCGAGCACCGAGCCGCGAGCAGCCAGGCCACGGCGATGGCCGCTATACAACGCCAGCTCGACGAGATGAAAGCACTCTTGGACACTGGGGCAAGCGCCAGCAGAAAGATCACCGGGCCGACCGAGCCACTCGCGGTCCGCATCGAGCTTGCCCCCGTGCAACCAACGATCGCTCCTCCCAAAACACCTCTGCATGAAGGGAGATCGGACCCCGAAACCCACCTGAGTAAATTCCGAATCTACATGACTGGGTGTGGGGCATCTGATGCAACCAAGTGCCGGATCTTCCCGTTAACATTGGGCGAGCTGGCCCATAGGTGGTACGCCTCACTACCACCACGATCGATCATCTCCTTTGAGAAACTGGCGAATGACTTCACGTCATACTTCGCCACCAAGGTCGCCAGACCAGAAGGCCCCCACCGCGTGATGAAAATCAGGCAGGGGAAAGACGAAACCGACGCAGATTACATCGACCGAGTAGACGAAATCATCCTCGCCGGCGAACACGTCAGTGACGAGCTCGCTCGCTTTTCGGTCCTGGGGGGATTCTATGGTCATTCACCCATGTTTAGACATCTCACCAAGGATATTCCCCCAACCTACGCGATCTTCCGCGCTAAGGCTGCCAACTTTCTGGCCAGGCAAAGGCTACTCACCTTCCACCAAGGCAAAGAAGCGCCAACTCCTGCCCGAAAGAAGACGATCGCCAAATCAAAGAAGGCGATCACCAACCCACACGGAGATCTCAAGGCCTTCGAGGACATGGAAGCCCATCTCTTCCATACGTTCAACCGAACTCCAGCCCACATTTTCTATGCCATTAAGGGGCACGAACCGCTAAACAAGCCAAAGGCGATAAGGGACCACGGTCACCTGGACAACAATCAATATTGTGCCTACCATAAGAGTCCCGGCCACAGCACCAACCAATGCCGTGACCTCCTTAAACAGCTCTGGAGATTGTTCGAGGAGGGCAAGTTGGACAGCTTATTGGCTTAGCCGAAGCCCTAACCAATCTCTATACACGATCGTCCGAGTCGAACGCAAAACAGGTTGGGAAGCTCATACGAGCCGACCCCTAGATCAACCTCGGCGACCGTCTCTACATGTTTCAATCAAGAGAAGGGAACCTCGGAAGTCTCCCCGATCTCCATCCTTATTTAGGAAACTGGAGGACTCGCTCGTCATCTACAGTTCACCATCTAACATGATGGATTAAGGCACGAGATCGCCTCCCCCGCACAACGTACACCGTCGAAGGTCGGCATCTACATGACGATCCAAGGTAGAAGAGTGCAGCCATGGTCCTGGTGGTCGATGGAACCGACTGCTTAGGCCATGCAAGGTCCTTTTAGGCCAAGATCGCCCGCCCTTCGTTTAAATACGAGGCCGGCGTAGTCTGAGGGCCCTCCAAAATTAATCAGTGGACACGATCGCCCGCCCTCAAAGGATCATCATCTAACATGGTGAAACCGGACAATGCGACGTTCCACAACCCCCGTCTCAACGTACACCGTCGAGGTTCGCTATCATCATGGTGGGCCGAGGTGGAAGCAGAGATAAACAAGCCGCGGGCGTGGAGTTGAATCATCCGACGCTGCCCCGCGCAAGGACTCCTCTAGACCGAGACCGCACGCCCTTCGTTTAAATACGAGGCGAGGCGCAGCCTAACAGAGGACCCTCATAATAAAGTGAGTCACGAGACACTCAATGTCTTCGCGCATCAAGACATGATCAGGGAGTCGGTCCATCGAACTCCGCGATCGTGCACGGTTCCTCAAGACGGACGACCGTCCTCGAGGATTCGACAAAGTTGAAGACCGCTCACTCAACGAATTATTTTCATCCCCTTACTTTCACTAAGTGAATAAAAACAAGGGGGAAGAGTGCGGACTACCTATACAACGATCGTCGCTATTCAACCACATACGGAGGTCGTCATTTTTCAGATGTTGTGCAGTGATCGAATTTATTGTAAAAGTTATCTTTATGAGTTCATCAATTCATTTGGAACTACCCTCGCAACGATCTCTCCTCACACATTTGTACAAAGTCAAACAAAGACTCAAAAATAACAATCGTTCAAGTGATAGTTTAGAAAATCAAATATTCATTTCATTGCTTGAAGGATCAAAATACATGGTCGCCCGAAGACCAAAATGCTACAAAGAGAAAACTACAAAACTACAAGACAAAAAGCTAAAACAAGCATGCAAGAGCGAAAAGCCTCAGGCCTCCGCCTGGCCTTCGCCTTCAGCCGTCGGCTCGACCTGTGGTCCTTCCCCAGTTTTCGGAGCGACCTCCCCGTCCTCCGGATCGTCAGGATGAACGATGTTCGCCGGAGTAGGATACCAGCTCAGATCCACGCCAAGCTCCGAGAGATCCAAAATCGGCAAGGAGAAAGCAGGATGGAGAGGATGCTCCAACGCATACGCCTTGAAGTTCTCAGCAAGAGGCCCGACCTCCAAACCTCCCTTCTTAGCTGCTCGGATTGAGTCGGCGAACGCCATATAATAGGCGAACTCGCTAACAAACTCCAAGTTTTGAAAGGGATCAGCCTTGGTCGCCTCTACCTCTCTTTTCACCTCCGCCATCGCCTGTTGCGACCCTTGGAGCTCGGCCTCCCCCGCAGCTACCTTCTCCTTGGACTCCGCCAGCTCGCTAGTCAACCGAGCGATCGTCTCCTTCTGGCGAGCGGCCTCCTCCTCAGCAACCTTCTGTGCCCGGACGGCATTCAGTATCTTGTCCCGAAATCGGTCAACCGCCAAACGAGACAACTCGGTTTCCTTCCTCGCCAGCTCAAGCTCTTGGCTCGCCCGCTTGGCTGCCTCCAAAGAGTCCTTCTCCATTGCCACGATCTTATCGGCGAACTCGGCGTTCTCTTTCCGTGCCGCCTCGAGATCCGCCAGCAGGCGAATAGTGGAAGGTCGCCCCTCAAACTCCTGCACAGCCTGGACAACCATGGTCGCCGTCTGGAGAGAAAGGACGAGAACAGCCTGCATCGTACTCCCCGATCGCTGACGAGCGATCGCATCTAGATCGGTCGTCCAGGCCTTCGGTAGAGTAGAAGTGGCCTTGCTGACGTATTGCGGGATGTCACAGGACTGGCGAGGAGATCGGATGGCTAAGAAATCCAACACCATCGGCGGGCAAGATGGATCTGTGCGACGGATCCTACATCAAAACAACAAAGTTAACGCAACTCCTACGCAATTGCAAGATTCAACCCAAAATTGCAATCTACCTCTCAGCCCTCTCGGGGTCGCGACCGAAATACGGTTTCCCTCGAGGAGTCTCAGCGTCAGCGATCGCCATCTCTTGCATAAAAGCCGCAGAGGGCGGCTCATTCTCCGGAGGGATAACGGTGATCGGAGGCGCGGCGATCGGCACCTCATTGGCGGGGGCAGGAACCGGAGTTTCCTCCGGCCTCGGCCTTTTGCGATTCGTTCGAAGCCCCTCCTCCGGAGCTCCCTCCTCAGCCACGATCGGCTCCACGCGGGGCTCCACCTTCGGAATAATTGGCAGCGCAACAGGTGGGGCCTGAGAAGACTTCTTGTGCCGGAGACGGCCCAGAACTCCAGGATTCGACATGGCGATCTCCGGTGGGGCTCCAAAAAGCGAGGAAAGTGAACCTCTACAGTTAAGATGATCGATCAATAGTTAGATATTTTCCTCAAGTAAGGCGATCGCCTAGAAAATGAAGGTCGCAGAAACTCATACCTGGTACCGAGAGATGTCTCGGGAAACGGAATAGCTGAGCTGACAACCAACGACTCTCCTTATTGATCCGGCTAGCGTCAAGATCGTCGTCCGACAAGCTCCGTATCCGCTCCCAGACAACCAGGAAATCAAAGGGCAACTCCTCGACCGCCGGAATGTGAAAACCTGCAAAGTCGAAATCAAATTAGATCAGTTCAAAACGCATCCGAACGAAGGGAGAGTCTAAACCCTTACCGGGATTCCTCTCCCGAAACTCAGTAGGGATCTCCAGCTCGCCCGAAGCATTGTCGCTCGCAGAAGCCCTCCACTTGCCGGCGACCCAGAACCACTTCGTCGGATCGCCCCGCGCCTTATTCGGGACTCCGAGGATTACCCGACCAGATCGGCCCTGAATATGGTAACCTCCGACCGACCCTTTCTGAGCCATCAGCTTGAACAAATGGTTCATCTCCGACGGCGATGAGAGGCGGTACAGGCGGTGACCGCCAAAAAGAGTGAGAGTGCAGATAATTTGGAGCCAAGCGTTCGGCGTCAGCTGAAGTGGCGCCACGTTCCAAGCGGTCAGCAGGTGCGAGACAGCAAAAGATAGAGGGAAGCGCAGCCCGGCCTCCATAACCGCCTCATTCACGGCGACCATACCTATCGGAGGCTGATTGGCTCGCTCATTCTCCGCCGGCGCGAATATATCCACATCTGAAGGAACATGGAACCTCGTCCTCTAGACGGCCAGATCTTTTCTGGTCGCCGAACTCCGGATTTGGCCAAGTGACCACAAAGATCGCGCAGCCCGGTACTGCGACCGTTTGGGAAGCTGATAAGGGTAGGCGACCGAGTATCCCCGGAAATCGAACCTCGGAGACGGACCGGCCAACTTCTCCATAATCTTAGCGAAAGCCTTATAGGCCCGGCCGAAAGCGCTATGCTGCTCCCAGTAGGCCCTAATCGCCAGATCTCTCTCTATCTGCGACCGTCTGTCTTCAACAGCCGCTTCCTTAGCGACGTCGGCTTCATTAAATAAAGCCTCGATTTCAGCAGGGTCAATTCCGGCCCGAATAGCCTCAGCGGCCGTCTCCAGGTGGAAGTCAGAAGAAGGTCCTCCCTGGACGGTCGATGTCCCGGTGGCGGAACTGGTACCCACTCCATGTGATGATGACGTTCCAGCCATTCTCAAAGAAAGAAAGGAGAAAAGGATTTTTTCTTACCCAAAGATGAAATTGATCGACGATCGGCACTAAGATCTTTAGAAAAATCTTCAGCAAGTCCTTCTTTCTCCAGTAAGTGCGCGTGAGAATGAAGACTGCAACACTGCGCCCTTTTATAGGAGATGGCAGGGACTCGTTTGCAATAAGGGAAAATCTCAGGGGTCGGATCTCAAACGTCGCATTTATTGACTCCCTCGAGACCCGTGTACGCGTCTTTTCAAGGACGCGTCAGTCGAGGGGTCATTAATGACCGTTGATATCCTCCAACAGAAGCCCGACACGTGCGCGGAGACTTTTCCACGCCCATTGCCATTTCCCGCGCAGTTTAGCGGCCAACCAGGTCGTCCAAACTCAGAATCTATCAGCTCAAAGACGATCGCCAGTTCAGTTAAACGCAGAGTCGCTCGTCAAAAGTTCAGCGATCGCCAAGAGAACCACCTCACCCCACGTTTCCAACATAGGAGCGAGCTGGGGGGCAATTGTTGTGTCAAGATTTATTCATCCCGACAGGCGATGGACTATAAGGCCGAGCGACCGAGTCAACCCCAGTCAAACTATGGCTAACTCGCCTAATCGAAGACACCAGACCACCATCAGGTACCTAGCGATCGACTCCCAAGGCGATCGCCCTTTGGCATCTGGCGATCGGCTCTAGTGTCCGACTAAGGACAATCGGCCTACGCCCCGAACAGAGACGATCGCCCAGTAAAGTCTACGAAGACTGGATCTCAGAACAGCACCCATGTGCAGACCTGAGACAAGATCCGCGTTTCACGGATCATTGACCACCAACAGCTGTCTCTGACTAGGACGGCTTTACCTACCGACAGGTCCGCCGAAAGTTACGAAGTGGTACCACCCGTGACAGCAACTCAGGACGCGTGCAGGCTCCCCATTGGACCAAATCTGGTGTTGCCCGGCAGCATGGACTTTAAGGGAACAACCCCATGTGCTAAAAGACGATCGCCCGATTATTATAATACAGAAAAGGCGATCGCCCGGCATATCCAAGTCCTATAAATAGAGAACCTCCTCCTACTGGAAAAAGGTTCCGAATTCATTCACCTACGTTCCCAACTCATTCACATACATTCCGAATTCATTCACGGAAATATAGAAGAATACACATGCCATCAAGCTCCCTGCTTTCTCGCCGGAATCCATCTCAGAATTTCTCTCTCCGAATCTTTCACCCAGAAGACGATCGGCAGAGGCAAGAAGTCTCCACAAGACAGATTCCAAGAGATTCATAAGCCCAGGAGCTCAAGCATCCAGCTAATACTCGCCGTGAGAGACTGTCGATCTCTCACCGCCGCGACTGTTCATCTCCTTTGTTACAAGAACTCACAGAGCATCACATCTGGTTCTTCCGGCAATCTACACGCTCACTAGCTAAGATAACAAGAATCTTTACACTCATTGTAATTGTATTCTTACATTAGTACTTGTGTCCCTGAATATTAGTATTAATAATATCTCGCGAGAGCATTCAAGCCCGGGACTAACAACCCCGGCAAATCTTGTGTTATTTATCTTTGTCACGGAAGTGTTCTCGCATTTGTTTGCTATCCATCCATTCCAGCAATATCTATATCCGGATAATATTTTGGGTAGCAACAATTCTCAAAAGAATCGGTCGTATTTTTAACCGAATCAGATCCAAAAGTCACTTATTTTTGAAAAAAGTTTTATCTTTCCTAATTTCTCTATGGATAAGGTTCCTATGTTTTCAATTAACGAGTTTGATGACTGGAGAATCAGGATGGAAGCCCATCTTGCTTCCATGCACGAGGAGATGATATTTGTCATCCAAGAAGGTCCAATAAAGATAATGAAAGTTAATCCTGCCGTAAGGGTAGAAGGACAACCTCATGCTGAAATGCTCGAGAAGGAGCGCGAGCAATGAACTACAGACGATCGCAAGCGTGCGAACCTCGACAATGTTGCTAAGAATACGCTGTTTGTCACTCTCGACAAAGGCACATTCTTAAAGGTAAAGAGCTGTAAGACAGCCAAGGAAATCTGGGAGAAACTCAAGATGATTTGCGAGGGAACTGAGCTCTCAAAAGAAAATAAAATTTAAAAACTTACTCAGCAATTTGAATCCTTTGAAATGAAATCTTCCGAAATGCTTGAGGAGCTTGACCTCAGATTCACTGGCATTGTCGGTGAACTTGAAGCATTAAGTAAAGTATATACCGAAAAGGAGAAAAACATGAAAACTTTTAGATCACTCTCTGCCTGATGGGACATTAAGACTACAATTATGCGTGTGTCATGTAATCTTAATGATATTTCTACTTTCGACCTATTCTTTGACCTCAAAGCTTTCAAGTACAATATTGACAGGAAGGAAAAGGCCGAAGACTCACCTGCCAAGACTACAACACTGGTTGTTGTATCTGACAGGAGACACAGCTCCGTACCTAGCACATCCAAGTCCACCCACAAGACTACTGATAGTGATGATGATATCTTGTCACAAGATGAAATGGCCCTTCTTATGCATAAATTCAAAAAGTTCATCAAACAGTCTGGAAAGGCTCCCTTTAGGCCTAAGCCATTTCACAAGGTAAGTTCCGAATCTTCTCCTTCTGGTGATTCTAACTTGTGCTACAACTATAGGAAACCCGGGCACTATGTGAATAAGTGTTCGCACCTGAAAGTGAAAAAGTTGCCGGAAGTCGAGCAACAAGAAAAGGATGAAAGGAGGCGTGTTTGGAAAAACATGCTCAAGGCCCTGATTGGTGAATTAGAAGCCTCGCCCGCATCGACCAAAACCGATGAGTGCCGTCAGGCAGTCACTGACAGCGACTCGTCCGATGATGAGATCGAAGATAAAACCTATATGTGCTTTATGGCCAAAGAAATACAGGACAACGAAGACAGTGATGATGAGGTAAGCTCAACCTCAACTTCTCCTGTAAATGCATCTCATACTTTTGAAAATATGATGAATGAATTCAAAAACATTCAAATGGCCCATGAGACTCTGAAATGAGAAAACATACAGCTCGAACTTTCAAACATAGAGCTTAAAGAAGAAAATGACTTGCTGAAAAATAACTACGAAAATATGTCTATTGACTGCGAAAACAGCAAGTCACATTTGAAAAACTCATGGAAAGCAATCATCAACTTGCTAAAGATCTAAATGAGACTAAGTCTCATAATGAAAGCAAGACAACTGATTATGCTTTGCTCGAAGCCAAAGTAAAGTCTCTCAAAGAGCGAGAAGGAGAATTGGAGACCATCTTGAAATCATTCGAGAAATCCTCTAAACGGATGGAAGAAATTCTAAGCACCGGGCAACATGCTCATGATAAAAGTGGCTTAGTATATAACTCATTCTCCAATAAAGGGAAAACTAGTACGGTGTTCGTCAGGGGTGTGGAACCCATTCCTATATCTAAAGAGACCCCAAGTCCCGTAAAGGTAACAGTTGCCCCGCATACAACAAAGACTGTCATTACACCACCAATGTAATATCATCGACATTAGAAACCTCAGCCTCAAGGACCTGTAAGGCGTAACCAACAGCATGCTCCCCGAGCATATCAAAAGAGCCAACAGCCATTCAAAAAGAAGGTTGTATCTAAATATCAAAGGCATGCATAACAGTACTTCCAACAGTATGGTGAGCCTAGATATTGAATACAGGAGCCCCGGTATCCATCCAGGAAACAGGTCGCTGCGCCGTATATTCAACAGCTATGGGAATCCAACTGGAGACCCAGGAGGCAAGCTGTAAGGCCTAAGAAAATGGCTCCACCTCCGATACGGCAATTGTACTGGAATAATAATAATAACACTCGATTTTACATGCATAATAATCGAGGTTACAGCGGATACGCACCTGCCACACGTAGACATCGCAAACCAGGACCAAAAGTAAACTACAATAAACCAATTACTGTTAGGAAAATTTGGGTACCAAAAGGCATTAACATTCATGGACCCAACAATCAAAGGGGACCTAAATCTACTTAATTTTTGTACCTACAGGATATCAAGAAAGAGGACATCTGGTACTTTGACAGCGGATGTTCTCGGCACATGACAGGAGATATCAGCAAGCTGTCAGACTATGTAGAAGGTCGCGGTCTAAAAGTGCGCTTCGGTGACAAGTCCAAAGGAAGAACAAGAAGGAATGGAAACCTTCTTGTAGGAAAGTTCAAAGTCTCCGACGTAGCTTATGTTGAAGGCTTACATTACAATCTACTTAGTATTAGCCAGTTCCGTGACAAACAGTTCTCGGTGAAATTCTATATAGATCACTGTTGAGTGAAGAACATCTTGACCAAATAAGTTGTACTCACAGGAAGTAGGTCAGGTAACATGTATATTACTGACTGGAAGCCTACGAGCTCCACTATTCCATGTTTTGTTGCCAAAGGCACTGCAGATCAAAGCTGGATATGGCACAAGAGGATGTCACACATCAACTTCAAGACGATCAACAAACTCGCTAGACAGGGAATGGTTAGTGGCTTGCCCGATGTGTCATTCCAAAAAGACAGCGTCTGTGGATCCTGTCAAAAAGGCAAACAAGTCAAAACCACCCTAAAAAGCAAATCATACCTGTCCACTC
The DNA here is from genome assembly GCA_033398695.1 of Orobanche coerulescens. Taxonomy (NCBI): domain Eukaryota; kingdom Viridiplantae; phylum Streptophyta; class Magnoliopsida; order Lamiales; family Orobanchaceae; genus Orobanche; species Orobanche coerulescens. Next base: position 120,595,640 of record CM065819.1, on the reverse strand, counting down.
ACAGAGTTCTGGATATGCTACATATGGACCTATATGGTCCTGTAGACCCTGTAAGTTTGGAAGGTAAGAAATATTGTCTAGTTATTATTGATGATTTCTCCTAGTATGCTTGGACTATCTTTCTAAGCAAGAAGAAAGAAACCACAACAAAGCTGCCACCTGAGAAAGCTTCAGAATGAGAAAGGGTTGAGTATCATGTCCATTCATTCCGCCATGGGTGCTGAATTCACTAACAGTTTTATTGAGAAATACTGTTCGGATAATGTAATATAACACAAATACTCAGCAGCTCGGACTCCTCAATAAAATGGTGTTGCCGAGCGAAAAAACAGGATGCTCAAGGAAGCCACAAGAACCATGATCATCGCAAGCAAGTTGCCGCAACGGTTCTGGGGCCAAGCAACAAATATAGCATGCTATACACAAAACGGCTGTATTATCAACAAGCATCACAACAAAACGGCCTATGAGGTATGGAATAATAAAACTCCTTTAGTTGCATACTTTCACATATTTGGATGTCGATGCTTCTTAATAATGGAAAAGATCAACTCAAGAATTTTGACGAGAAGTCGGATGAAGGGATATTTGCAGGATATTCCTCTATCAGCAAGGCTTTTAGAATCTTTAACAAAAGAAAGCTGACAATCGAGGAATCTGTACATGTAGTGTTCGATGAACCTCACCTTGATCCTATAGGAGTAGAAGACTTAACCCAGAATATCCAAACACTTTCTATCAATGACCCTCAAACTCCAACAGAGCCTGTCGTAGACTTAGAGTCAACCCCGCAGCTGTAAGAACAGAGGTAGTTGAAGCTGATGTTGTACAAGCTGAAGCCGAAACTACAGCACCACAAGATATAGTACGGGATGCAGAACTAGAACCCTACAGGAGATGGATTAGAGATCATCCTCAGGAGTTAATCATAGGATACATTGATGCTAGTGTATCTACCCGAAGAAGAATACAGAGTATAGAAGGAACTGTACTATGTGCGCAAGAAGAAACCAAATCTAAAAAATCTCCATTTCCTGTATGGAAATCTTAGGCTGAACTTAGGAGACTAGCCATGTGCACCCTAGATGTATTCTTAGCTCAATCCGAACCTATTTCTACCAATAAAGCTTTGAATAACTCTCACTGGATCACTTCTATGGAAGAAGAGCTTAATGGTTTTGAAAGAAACAATGTATGGTATCTAGTACCCAGACCTGAACATCAAGCTGTAATTGGAACCAAATGGGTATTTAGAAACAAGAAGGATGAGAATGGACTTGTTATTAGGAATAAATTCCGTCTAGTTGCACAAGGCTACAGATAGGAAGAAGTCATAGACTACGATGAAACATTTGCCCCTGTAGCTAGATTAGAATCCATCAGGATATATCTAGCTTTTGCCGCCCATAATTGCTTTATTATATACCAAATGGACGTTAAGAGCGCATTTCTAAACAGGGACCTCGCCGAATAAGTCTATGTTGAACAACCACCAGGGTTTGTCAACACTGAAGGCAGAGACCTAGTATACAGACTACGGAAAGCTCTGTATGGACTTAAGAAAGCACCTAGAGCGTGGTATGAAACCCTGTCCCTATACCTTACAGATAACGGATTTGAGAAAGGTGTTGTGGACAAGACACTATTTAAGATACATGAATGTGATGACCTATTAATGGTACAAATATATGTCGATGAAATTGTTGGGATAAACAATCCTGTTTTGATAATTGCTATCATACAGCAAAGGAGTCGAAAGAGCTGAAATGCCGCTAAGTATGGAAGCTGTCTGGAATCTCCATACAACCCTTCCATACAGCATTGAAGATCTCATACAGTCTATCCTATAGAGCCTATAGCTACAGCAAAAGACAATGCGTCGGATACAGCAGTCAGGCTGTAAGATGTTTTACTTAGGAAAAGTAAAACACAACCCACATGCCTGATTAAAGAATGCTTTAAACGGTTGTAAAATACACTTTGTTTATTCGTAAAATATTCACGATTAAAATAGCATTTATTTATGATAGGACAACATTTGATGCAGTCGAAGTGAGACAAGTCTGAACACGCTAAAGGGCATTTAATGCGAAGTCAAAAAGAATGTCGGAAGCATTAAATGCGATCTGCTTTAATTTAAATATTCAGCAAAGCTGCAGTCAGAGACGTCAACATCTCACCTACCTGCAATGACTACATTTATAATGGATGCATTTTCCAAAGGTTATAAATACCCCCAGTCCAGAGGACTTAAAAACACGAAGAACATATATCGCAAAAGCTCTGACAAATCAGTCTGACATTCTAGTGATTACAATATAGTATATTTCGTGAGCATACAACAAGTATTCAAGAGAAGAAATATACAAGTCCTCAATGCGAACAACACAGCATACATTAATCGTATATCAAAGATCAAGCTGTTGTTCAGAGAATTCTACCTTTACCGTTGAGATAAAACATCAGCCCTGTGTGGACTGTAGATCCTTGCGTATTCCGACCTGTGTGGGAAGAATAGTATTGTAGACGAAGCTTCAAACTGTGTGTGAAGAAGCAAGTCAAGAAATATCTCAAGCCAATATGTGTGAATGGAAAAAAGCTTCGGTCCCTGTAACAATCTGTGTGCATTACAGAGACAAGGTTTAGTTATAGTTACGTAGTTGTATACGTAGTGATTATAATAAACGATTTACTCCTGTGTGGAAGACCAATGCACGTAGAGGGGTTTACCTCGAACCACTTTAAATTATGTGTTATTTACCTTTTGTGCTTATTGTTTTCATAGCTATGATTTATACAAGTATACTTTGCAAAACTCTGTACGTACTAAGCTATCAGGAGAACGGCTAGTTGATGTATTTACAACAACACACACCTAAAACTTTTGCTACGCAAACTCACTTTAGAAAAACGTATGGCTTGTAGTACTATCTATTTTCCAAGCTGTTTATTGTATACTTAGTGGCCAACACAAACAAAATTACAACTCTCATAATGAAAATGAACCCACTCGCAATTCTACCCGAGAAGAACAACTTAACTGGACCAAACTTTGTGGACTGGCTCTGCAATCTGATGATTGTCCGCAATATGGAGGCGCTGGGATACGTCTTGGAGGCAGACATTTCGGCGGCTCCAGTGCGGACCAGAGCCAGTCAGAAAGATGTTGAAAACCACGAAAAGTGGGTTAAGGATGACATTAGAGTCTGTGGATATATGATGGGCTCTGTCTAATAAGCTTCAGAGAGCTCATGAGAAAATGACTTTTGCTAGGCAAATCCACTACGCCATAAATGGCCTTCAAAAACGTTTATTTCGATGTTACAAGCAAAAGTGTTAGCATAGATGCCTTAAAATTGATCTACGCTAACACTTTTTTTTATCGTTACAGTTGATAGTAGCCGATGTTGCCATAGTATCTATGGTAACACCAAATAATGTGTTACCGTTGACCTTTAAAAAAAGCGTTACAAGGGAAGAAAAAAATAGGCGGAAAATAAGGGAAAACCTGTAAAAATTGTAACGACCCGATTTTTCTAATAGTATTTTATGAATATATTTTTAAATAAGGAAAACCTGTAAAAATTTAAAGTCTTTATAAAACTAACATTTTGTAAAATATTTGCGGAACTTAAAAGTTGAAATTGAGATGACTTGAATAAAAAATGCTTGATGCTTATGAATAGATCCTATCTAGCCCTTGGTTCTCGAATCCTACAATTTAAATAGGAGTATACATAAATATTAAATTCTCATAAGAAAACATAAATTTTATGAAACTAACATAAAAATTAAGTATAAAATGATAGGACTTGATTTAATTTAAAGGCTTATGGGACCAAATCTGAAACAATATTAGAATTGATTGGGGCCAAATTGAAAGAATTAAAAGTATAGGGACAGAAATGAAATTCTGGTCAAAATGACAGGGATATAATATCCCTATCGCTGTTTCCCCCACCTCACTCTCTCCCACTCCATCTCTGCCCGACCGCGAGAAATTTTTTTCTTCCAGCACATCGTGAGTCCGACGGATGAAGTACCGTCGGTTCTCCACCGTCGATCGGAGCATTGGTCGCACTCAACATGGTTCGAAGACCAGTCTCCAGCGGAAGAAAATGATCCAAGGTCTCCGACCGGCCCAGCGGCGGAAGGAAGGGCGTCATCGCGGCAGCTGTGTTTGAATTCGGGCTTCTACACAACGGTTTCGATTGGGGCTTCTCCTCACGATTATTGGAGCTTATTTAACGATATCAATTAGGTATAAACCCTATTTTTAATTTTGGAGCTTGTTTTTTTAGGTTTAATTTTGTATAAACCCTATTTTTGATTTTGCGTTTTTTGATTCCGGGTGAAATATTGTGTGATGGAGGATGGGGATTTTCTTTATTGACCTAAATTAATTTGTGAACTGGATTATTAAAATTTTGTCATTTTGATATCCTCCAGAAGAACCAACAGAAACAGAAACAATCAGTTATCGAATCTCTTCTTCAAGTAGAGAAAGATGCTTTGAAAATTTTGGGGTTGCTCTCCAACTTAATGTATTCTGAGGGGAATTGGAAACTAAGCCAAGTAAAAATGTCACATGATTTATTGATAGAGTCTCTACATATAAATGTCACCCTGTTTGTTAGCTGTGGTGTACAGACGGCATAGAAGTCTAGAATTCGTTGAATAGCTGTAGGAGAGGATCATCACTCAGAACTGATCCCCCTAATGTTGGGCGATTTACCTTTCATGTTTTTCCGGAACTTTCAGTATTTCGGGTCAATAATTAGATGTAAGAATGTTGATTTGGACTCTTCACTCGTTTAATTTTATGAATGTCACGTTTATAGCTAATTACTTGTCGTCTTCAGAAGTATGTTTTAAGCGATTGATATATTCTTTTTTTTTTTGGCAGCCATGCTAGCTTACAAAACCATGTCAGGAACTAAGAGTTCCAAAAAGTCAGTTCATCTCTCCCTGCAATTCATGGCTTTCATTTTGAGTGTTGTTGGTATATGGGCTGCTTGGAAGTTTCATATTGACAGAGGCATTGATAATTTCTATAGCCTCCACTCATGGCTGGGCACGGCACCTTTTCATCACTCAGGCCAGATCCCTCTAATGATTCTCTTGATTATTCCAGGAAGTCACTCCCGACAACGATTTCGAGAAATGTATAAGACCCGAAGTCATCCCCGCAAACGAGATTGGAGTCATAAATTATCACAAGTTCGGTTTGGTTTGGTTTGGTTTTTAACACTAACAAAATGTTATTTTTTTATATTAAAAAGCACAAAATATAGAATTGCAAAATATTATATCTTACATTGAAAAAATATTACTATCTTTTATATTAAATAATATAAATGCTTAACGAGAAAAATCATTATTTTAAAGTTTCCTGCACTGGACCTCTTTGGAAAGCCATTCGGTTCTTTCCTTCAACAGTCGACATATTCCTTTCCCCTTTATTATTCTGTAGTGGGCAAAAACATCTCTCGAGGATTCTCATTCGTTATTTTTTGTTCTTCCTTTTCTTTGAGTAGTCTGATTACAAGGTTTTGGAACCAAATTGGGCCGTTTTCGTTTTCCCTCTCCAAGAAGATTAGATGGGTTTAATGGATTCTCATGCTTTGGTTGCTCTTGCACTTTCACTTCTGGGTGGCTTGAGTACCTCAATTGGTGAGTGACTTTATAAAATACTTTGTGCATTTCACATGCATTTTTCCGTTATACTGTTGTATTTTTTTTCTCGCTTTGTATTTTTAAACTGAGGCTGGAATCTTTATTTAGTTGCTTGCTACTATTTGATATCAATCATGAAAAAAAATGTCTTTCCGGTTGTGTTTTTTTTTGAATAGGGGCACTTTTTGTTGTCATTAATCAGACCCCAAATCTGAAGATGCTTGGGCTTTTACAGGTAAGCAAAGAAATGTAGTTTTAGATTTCGTTTGAAATCGCCTTTTTCGATTTCCTTTCTTATTTCTTTGAAAGGTCAGTAATGTTGTATTTCTATCTAGTAGTAGAGTAGTCATTGTTGGTGTAACTTTTAAGTATCTCTTTCATGCAAAGGGTTTCTTCTTTGGGCTTATGTTGAGCATATCTTTCTTCGATTTGGCTCATAATGCCATAAATTCTATCGGCTTCTTAAAGGGAAATCTATGGGTACGGTTTTATTACTACTCTAAATCACTTTTGCTTTTTGTTATTTTTCAATTTTACATCTAGATGATTATGTATTCCTCTGATTATTATTTACCTGCTGGTTTTATGGGCCCTTAGTTCTTTGCAGGTGTGATTTTCTTTGCTGTTGTTGCTAATTTTATCCCCGAACCAAATCTTGCACCCATATCGGGTACAAAGAAAAACAAGGTTCAGTATATCGTGTTTCAGTTTTCAAGTCAATCAGTAATTGAGTAATATATATACTTACACACACATATATTATTGTCAATGATTATTTGATTCTGGTGTTCCAAAACAGACAAAAGGCGATGAAGGGGGCAAGGATATTATGAAAAAACATCGTCGTCAAGTATTGTTTAGTGGAATCATCACTGCTGTAGGTCAGTCTGTTTCATTCAATTCTCAGCTATCTCTGGGTTTTTTAATCATTCCAGTTTTTTGCATTCTTTTTTGTGCAAATTCTGTTGAAGCTTGTACATATATTTTGTTTTTTCAGGCATAAGTTTGCACAATTTTCCAGAGGGAATGGCCGTTTTCCTTGGATCAATGAAGGTTGTTCTAAGTTCTTTTTTTTTGGGCGGCATAAACTATTTTGTGATTATTTTCTGCGAGCTATGTTTATATATTAGTGAACATCAGCTAATTATACACTGATACCGATATGAATTCCGAAGAGGGAAATGATTCTTTGTTTTCAAATCTCACGGGTGTAATTTTAATATCAGGATGGCTGATTTTTTTATTTTTAGAAGACTAATAAAAATTAAAATCATCTTTTGTTTTTGTGTGAAATCTCTCAACATGCGTTGTTCTATCAGGGTCTCCGTGTTTGGTCTGAACTTGGCATTAGCTATTGCTTTGCACAACATCCCTGAGGTAACAGACCCTTAATTTTTCTTTAAATGATAAAAATTAAATTAACTGTTTAGTTGTTCCTGCCGTGGGTTCTGTGATATAAGTGAACTGGGAGCCCGAATATAATCTTGTTTTACTTATTCTTTTTCTAGTTTTCCATGCGACCGGAGTTGAATATAGCAGTGTCCCTGTGCCGGTGTTTAATTTTTGGATCCTTTTGAACTGTGTCCTCGTATCCTAAATTTCAATGAATAATGAGGCCGACACTCGGATCCTTTCCCATTTCTGATTCTGAATAACTTAGTGCAAACGTTAACTGCAAATTTAAATGATTTAGGGGGGCGCTGATGTTTGTTTGCCCACACCATCTCTTTTTCTCTATTCGTGAAGTTTAATAGAAGTATTTTTACACGCCTATTTAGTCCGTAGAGCTTTTCAACTTGTGCTATCCAAAGATTGCTTAAGATTATGTGCATTTTGTTTTTCCATATTATGAACTTATCAAAGTCCCGTACTCTAACTTCTTTATTTCTCAAAAGAACCATTTAACACTAACAAAATGTTATTCCATTCAAAAGTCCCGTACTCTAACTTCTTTATAATCCCCACAAACGAGATTGGAGTCATAAATTATCACTTAGGGGAAGGTTTTTCTAGTATTTACCAAGTATGCATCTGACTTTCCGTTCTTTTTATAGGCCGATGTTAAGAAAGCTCTAGAAAAGGAAGGTGTTGAGGCTGGTGATAAATTGGTTCATGGTGGCAAGGAACACAACCCCATCTTGGCTAATTGAGAGGCTTATTCAAAACAAGGAATTGAAGTCAAAGTCTTCTTCAACATCATGTGCAACGTCCGTTCCAGATCAGTGAATGTCAGACTAAACTGCAAAGATTCGGGCTCAACTTCAACAAGAGATGGATGAGAAACATGACCAAAAAGTTCGAGAGATGATGAAAAAATTAGCTGGCCAGAATCCGAATTTAAGTCTTTCTTAGTATTTACGTTATCTTTCGCATTGTTTTCGGATTGTGATGGTATTAATGCGGTGATACTGAAGTTAGATGGTACTAAGTTAGTTATTATATGGTACTTAAGTTAGCTTTTGACTGGTTTATTTATGTCGAATGATGATGATGTCGTGGTTTATTTGGATGGCTTGAAAAGCCTTGCTTATGTAAAACTTTAACAGGTTATTTGATTATGGTTTATTTGAATGGTTTCATCATGGTTTAAACTATTACCAGAACAAAAAAGTATTTACAAAATAAATGTTAAAATAACGGAAAAGGGTGTTTCCAAAACAAAAATGTGTTTCAGCAGCTGGTGTTACAGTAGGGATTAGTGGTGTTGCCATTGGTCTACAGTAACACGTTTATGGGTGTTGCTACAGAGATATTGGTGTTGCCATTGGTCTACAATAACACTTTTATTGGTGTTGCTACATAGGTAAAAAGTGTAGGCATTGGGGTCTGTAGCAACACATTTTCTCTGTGTTACCATAAAGTTAAAAAGTGTTGGCATAGACCCCTATGGTAGCGGCCGTTTTATTAACACCACCAAATTTCGAAAAAGTGTTACCGTAGCATGTTTTTCTGCTTTCAGCAACACTTTTTACCCCTTTGAGCACACTTTTTTCGGTGTTGCTGAAGGCCATTTATGGCGTAGTGATCTTATCTCACTTAACCGAGCTTTATGTTGAGCATTGTTGAACTGCTAGATATGAGATATCTAAGCAACTCTTCGGTGCTAATATGAAGGAAGGTGAGAAAGTCGGGGACCACGTCCTCAAAATGATCTCTATGATCGAGAGATTGGAGGCTCTTGATTGTAGGATGCATGTTTCTCTCCAAACTAACCTTATCATACAATCTTTTCCTGAATCCTTCTCTCAGTTCGTTATGAACTTCAACTGCAATGAAATTGCTTGCAATTTAGTAGGGTTGATGAAAAAACTTGTAACCGCTCAGTCTCAGATGAAGACTCCGCAGGTGAAGTAATCTACCCTTGTGATTTCTTCTGGATCTCGAAAGTCCAATAATAAGAAGAAAAGGACCAAGAAGTAGATGTGCTCACTAGGTAAGGCTTTTAATGGTAAGGGCAAGACCCTGATGGTTCCTAAGAACAAGAAGGTGAAGATGAACGCATGTCCCAGATGCGGTGAGCTGGGCCACCGGGCAAGAGACTCCTTCATGGCGCTTTAGGTACGGAACTTTTAGTTTTGGAAATGAATTGTTTTGCTACTGTTTTTTCTACTTCTCTTGGATACTGGATTCAGGTGCTAGTTCTCATATTTGTACCATGAATCAGGATATGGAACAAAGTAGGAAGCTTGGAGCTGGGGAAGTGATGATTACTGTCGGAAGCGAGCATAGTGTTGCAGTAACTGATATAGGATCACTTCTTCTGGATTTAGAATCCAGCTTTGTTTTAACATTAGATGATGTACTTGTTTTGCCCAAGGGGCATTAAAATATTGTATCCATTCCGGTCATGGATCGGAAAGGATTTTTATTTTTTATTGGTGATGGTTCTTACAAAATTTATTTTCAAAATAAATTAGTAGGCACTACTACATTGTTAAAAGGACTGTACCATCTAAACCTAACTAACAAAGTCGTTGTGAACACTATGACTAGAAAGCGTGGTAGGGATGAAACTAATCATGTTTTGAAATGGCATCAAGTTTTGAAATGGCATCTTAAACTTGGTCATGTTGGTCAGATCAAGGTTTACAAAATGGAAAAAGATGGATTTATGGGTCCATTGGGATCAGATTCATTTTTAACTTGTGAATCTTACCTTAAAGGCAAAATGACTATGTCCCCCTTCACTGGGACTTTGAAAGAGCTGCTGATAAACTTGGATTAGTCCATACCGATGTATGTGGTATTTTGGAAACAGCACGTGACGGATATCAGTATTTCATTACATTTACAAATGATCATACTAGGTATGGTTATGTATATACTTAATGAAACATAAATCCGAGGCCTTTGAGAAATTTCAGGAATTTAAGGCCCTAGTAGAAAAGCAAACTGGTAATCATATCAAAACACTTAGGTCGGACCGAGGTGGCGAATATATGAGTACAAAGTTTGACGAGTTCCTAAAGGAGCACGAAATAGTGTCACAACTTACACCTCCAGGAACTCCTCAGTTAAATGGTGTGTCGGAAAGAAGGAATTGAACCTTGTTGGACATGGTTCATTCCATGCTTAGATACACCGACTTACCAATTTACCTACGGGGTTATGCGCTCCTTACTGTTGTTTATATCTTAAACAAATGTCCTTACAAGTCTGTTACTAAGACTCCACATGAGATGTGGGAGGGTAGGAAACCAAGTCTTAATCATATTAGGATTTGGGGATGTCCTGTCTATGTCAAGAAGACTAAGGTGGAGAAACTGGAAGCAAGATCCTTGAATGGACGTTTCATTAGATTCCCATTTCAGACGATGGGTTATCTATTCTACATGCCTAACGATCGAAAGATCATCGTTGTTTTACAAGCACACTTCCTGAAAGATGAGTTCATTCAGGAAGGTGGAGCAGGTAGAAGTATTTCTTTGGAAGAATATAATGAAACTCCTCAGGGGACACCTGTACAAGAAGTTGGAACCAAATCTTCTGAAACACAAGTACAACCACCTCGTAGGTCTAGTAGGGTGTCTCAATTACCTGAAATGTATGGCTTTATGCACTTGGAGGAATTGGGTCTCCATGAGGTTCTAGGTGATAGCGAAGAGAGCGACCCCGCGACCTATGACTAAGCGATGGTGGATGTAGACTCCACAAAATGGCAAGAAGCTATGGAAGCTGAGATAGACTCGATGCATGCTAATTAGGTGTAGACTCTAGTAGACCATGCCAGGGTCATAGTGCCCATTTGCAACAAGTGGATCTACAAGAGAAAGACTGAAGGGGATGGCAAGGTTGACACCTATAAGACCAGACTTGTGGCAAAGGGTTATACCCAAAAAGAAGGGATCGATTACCATGATACCTTGTCGCCCGTAGCTATGATCAAGTCTATTCGAATGATGCTTGCTATAGCTGCCTACCACGATTATGAGATATGGCAGATGGATGTAAAGACAGCTTTTCTAAATGGATTCCTAAAGGAGAATATCTATATGGAACAACCTAAAGGCTTTGTGTCCACCAACCGCAGCTCTCATTTAGTTTTTCATGAGGTCGATATTCATAATGTGTGCAAACTCCAGCATTCTATTTATGGACTGGAGCAGACCTCGCATAGTTGAAACCATCATTTTGCCGAAGCAGTCAAAGAGTTTGACTTCGTGCAAAATGAAGAGGAACCTTGTGTACAAGAGGGTTAGTGGGAGCAAGATCGCATTCTTAGTAATATATGTAGATGACATTCTACTAATAGAAAATGATGTGGGAATGCTCAGTTCTGTGAAAGCTTCACTTTCGAGTAGGTTCTCCATGAAAGACTTGGGAGAAGCTACCTATATTCTTGGTATTCGGATCTACTGGGATAGAGCGAAGAGAATGATATTCCAAATCCCTCTATATAGATAAGATCTTAAAGTGATTTAAGATGGATGATTCTAAAAGGGGGTTCCTTCCGATGTAACATGGAATAAAACTCACCTCGCAGAGGTGTCCACAAAGTGAGGAACAACGAAAGAAAATGAGTAATATACCATATGCGTAGGCTATAGGTAGCCTTATGTATGCTTTCTTGTGTACGAGACCTGACATTACACACGGTGTAAGCATGGTAACTAAGTTTCAGGTAAACCCAGAAAAGGAACATTGGACCACCGTAAAGAACGTTCTCAAGTACTTGAGAAGGACTAGAGATCTGGTTCTTATGCATGGTGTTGGAGAACTGAATGTGAAGGAATTCACTAATTCAGACATCGAAGGATAGAAAAACGGCTCTATCTCTACTTCTGGCTACATTTTTACTCTTAATAGAGGAGCAGTAACTTGGCAAAGCGCCAAGCAAAGCGCGACTGCTGATTCCACCTGTCAGGCTGAGTATCAAGCAGCCTCGAAGGCTTCTAAGTAAGGGTTTTGGATTAAGAAGTTTCTGGGTGAACTTCAAGTGACACCATATACTGAGTTGCCTGTTCTGATTTTGTGCGATAACGACGGAGCTGTAGCACAGGCCAATACACTTGGAGGAACTGGGTCTCCATGAGGTTCCAGGTGATAGACAAGAGACCGACCCCTCGACCTATGACCAAGCGATGGTGGATGTAGATTCCGCAAAATGGCAAGAAGCTATAGAAGCTGAGATAGACTCGATGCATGCCAATCAGGTGTGGAGTCTAGTAGACCGCCCTAAGGACATAGTGCCCATTGGGAATAAGTGGATCTATAAGAGAAAGACTGATGGGGATGGCAAGGTTGACACATATAAGTTGGGGCTTGTGGCAAAGGGTTATAACCCCAAAAAAAGGATCGATTATCACGATACGTTGTCGCCTGTAGCTATGATCAAGTCTATTCAAATGATGCTTGTTATAGCTGACTACCACAATTATGAGATATGTGAGATGGACGTAAAGACAGATTTCCTTAATGGATTCCTCGAGGAGGATATCTATATGGAACAACCTAAAGCATTTGTGTCCGAGGTTGATATTCATAAAATGTGCAAACTTCAGCGTTCTATTTATGAACTGAAGCAGGCTTCGCGTAGTTGGAACCTTCGCTTTGATGAAGCAGGCAAAGAGTTAGACTTTGTGCAAAACAAAGAGGAGCCTTGTGTATACAAGAGGGTTAGTGGGAGCAAGATCGCATTCTCAGTACTATATGTAGATGACATTCTACTAATAGGAAACGATGTGGGAATGCTCAGTTCTGTGAAAGCTTCGCTTTTGAGTAGGTTCTCCATGAAAGACTTGGGAGAAGTTACCTATATTCTTGGTATTTGGCTCTACCGGGATAGAGCGAAGAGAATGAAAGGTCTTTCTCAATCCCTCTATATAGATAAGATCTTAAAGTGATTTAAGATCGATGATTCTAAAAGGGGTTTCCTTCCGATACGACATGGAATAAAACTCACCTCGAAGATGGGTCCTCAAAGTGAGGAACAACAGAAGAAAATGAGTAATATACCATATGCGTCAGCCACATGTAGCCTTATGTATGCTATGTTGTGCACGAGACCTGACATTACACACGGTGTAAGCATGGTAAGTAGGTTTCAGGCGAACCCAGAAAGGAACATTAGACCACCATAAAGAACGTTCTCAAGTACTTTAGAAAGACTAGAGCTCTGGTTCCTATGTATGGTGATGGAGAACTGAATGTGAAGGAATTCAGTGATTCAGACTTCTAAGGACAGAAAGACGACTCTATTTCTACTTTTGGCTACATTTTTACTCTTAATGGAGGAGCAGTATCTTGGCGAAGCGCCAAGCAAAGCGCAACTGCTGATTCCACCTATCAGGCTGAGTATCAACTAGCCTCGAAGGCTTCTAAGGAAGGGTTTTGGATTAAAAATCTTCTGGGTGAACTTCAAGTAACACCATGTGCTAAGCTGCTTGTTCCGATTTTGTGTGATAACAATGAGCTGTAGCACAGGCCAACGAGCCGAGGTTTCACAACAGTACAAAACACATTGAAAGAAAGTATCATCTCGTGAGAGAATTTGTTCGCAAAGGATACACTGTGCTGCATAGAGTAAACTCAGAAGACAATATCGCTGATCCACTGACTAAGCCACTTTCTCAGATAAGCTTGGAGCGTCATCTGTAGAACGTGGGTATTATATACCATAGTGTATAACATTAAGTGCAAGTGGGAGATTGTTAGGAATATGCCCTCGAATTCCACTCAGGGGATGTATGAGAGAGGGCATTGTACTTGTTATTACGTAAACTATTATCAGAAGGCAATTGTGTGTTTCTTTATTTACTGGAAGTCACTGGCATTCCTCACTTGTAAATATATATATACACACATATATATATATATATATATGAAACTAGTCCATGTATTTGAGAGAAAACATTCCACTTCTTATTAGATAAGGGGATCGACAGTGGTAAAATTTATGGCTCAAATACTTTATCGTTCGCAAGTCGATGAAACTTGACTGGGCATTAAGTTTATGTGAAGACTTGTATGACGTGTTCTTTGACTTGGAGAGTGCCTGTCGTTACTGATGGTTAGTGGGAGCACACGTTGTAGGTATGCTAATAGGATTAGTATACTCAAACCGACTCACCCTCGATTCGTCACACAGATTTCACTTGGGGACAATCAATGACGGAATCGAAAGGTTGTGATAAGTATTCGTGAACCTTCGACATGAGGATTTAGTTGGGATATGCTTTTGATATTAAGATTTTCACTAGAGTAGCTCGACCCAAAAAACGAGAGGTAGGGATCAACCTCGACGTGCATCTTGACGAACAAGTAGCAGGTTCCACTAAATACCGAGAAAGGATTTTTTCTCCTGTAAGTGAACAGGTATATGTCCTATGTGATTATTAGCATATGAGATCATAAGTCTTTGGCCAAAGCACTGGATCTAGTTGTATTGGATATACGAGAGCTCGGTGATCTCTATTTGCATTAACTCATGCATAACGTCAAGTACAGATAGGGTTTGACTGATCGTGACCCCTATTACTTGATCGGGATATTTGAAAGAATGGTTTATACGTTTACTGGTATTCACGACATAATGTTTCTTGAATGATCCCTATCATTCGTTCTCAGTAAGATTACAGTATGTCTAAAATGGGGCGGCCCCTACCATGATAGAGATAGATTCAGTTCATTTCGGTCCATGAAACGGACCGTCGTGTATTCAATCCGACTGATACATCTTGGTTCGTCTCAAATAAAATTTTTACAATCGATTAATATAATTAATCAATTATACTAAAATATTATTTCTCTAAGAAATAATAATTCATGAGTTAAATTAATTACCCAGTAATTTATTTAATTCACCAGACCGATTTAATTTATCCAATAAACTAAATGAGACATCCAATGTCTAAAATTCACAATAAGAGATCCACTTCATATTATCCTATCGTATCCCTAATGCGTGGCTAGGTAGGTCCCTCTTAGTAAGCAATGGGAGGAACCAAAGAGCTATAGCACCACCTAGCCAGTCCCATGGCCTATACTGTAATCTTACTAAGAACGAATGATAGGGATCATTCAAGAATCATTCTGTCGTGAATACCAGTAAACATATAAACCCTTCTTTCAAATGTCCCGATCAAGTTATAGGGTCACGATCAGTCAAACCCTATCGGTACTTTACGCTATGCATGAGTTAATGTAAATCAAGATCACTGAGCTCTCGTGTATCCAGTACAACCAATGCTTTGGCCAAAGACATATGATATCATCTGCCAATAACCACATAGGACATATACCGGTTCCCTTATAGAGAAAAAAATCCTTTCTCGATAATTAGTAGAACCTGCTTCTTGTCTGTCAAGACGCACGTCGAGGTTGACCCCTACCTTTCGGTTTTTGGGGTCGAACTACTCTAGTGAAAATCTTAATGTGATAAGCATATCCCAACTAAATCCTCAAGTCGAAGGTTCACGAATACCTATCACAAGCTATTGATTCCGTCATTGACTGTTCCGGAATGAAATCCATGTGACGAATCGAGGGTAAGTCGGTTCGAGTATACTAATCCTATTAACATGCCTACAACGTGTGCTCCACTAACCATTAGTGACAACAAGCACTCTCCAAGTCAAAGAACACGTCATACAAGTCTTCACATAAACTTAACGCCTATTCAAGTTTCATCGACTTGCGAACGATTAAGTATTTGATCCATAAGCTTTACCAGTGCCGATCCCCCTATCTAATGAGGAATAGAATGTTTTCTCTCAAATACATGTCTTAGTCTCTCTCTCTCTCTCTCTCTCTCTATATATATATATATATATATATATAAGTCAGGAATACCAGTGACTTCCAGTAAACAAATAAACACACAATTGCCTTCTGATAATAGTTTACATAATAACTATTGGGTTTTACTTGTATCTAATACAATAAATATGAGCAAGACGCAGCGAAAAAAAATGAAAACCCAGACGAGGATCTACATACAGTAATTTAATCGATTTATTTAGCGTTCGTCGAGTTACCTTAATTTGAAGAATAGATCTGAATCCAGACCAGAAGCTGGTTAAATCCCCTTCCTCTTTTGGTGATCCACACACGAACAACTGGTACAAGCCGGATTGCAGATCCTTACGAATAATGTTGATAAACAGTACAACAAATAATTCCTTGCTAGAAGGATTTGTACTGTTGATCAAAATCAACTAAAGGAAAAAGACGGAGATGGCCGAAACGCACTTCACAGGAAGAAAATTTTTGGCCGAACCAGATGAAGAGGGGGATGATTTTTTGTCACACAATTAGGGTCGTATAATATTAATCTTGTGACAACTCCTTGTCCAAGACCCTTTGTTTATACTAAGTAAACCCTAGAGTCAAACTCTATTATTTACTTAGTTGCCCCTCAACTTATTAAATAATATAATATATTTAATATCTTATAATATATAATACTTATTATTTAATCCTCTAATAAATATAATATCTAATATTATATTTATCTTTTTCAGTTGATATAATTAAATAATATAATATATAATATCCTATATTATATATTACTCACTATTTAATTTCCTTAATAAATATAATATCCAATATTATATCTTATTAATTATTCTTGCTTGTCTTTAGTTGTCGTATGTGTGACCCAAAAGGCTTATATTAGGTTGGTAATTATTTAATACCTTATTAAATAATAAGTCATAAGGGGTCTGTAGCAAGACATTATGACTACCCAAATAATATAAGTTTATAGTCCATTAAACCATTTAATGTGTCAAGTCCCTTTGTCGCGCGATATCATATTTGAACTAGGTCATGCAAATTGTCTTACTTATTATGTTCAAATGCTTTCTCGATCTTAAGTAGACTGATTGAATCAAATGACTCTTAATTTGAGCATGGCCATGCACTTCCTTCAGTCCTACTTATCGAGGGGCCCAGCATATATCTCTCTGCCTAAAGAGAGGGACAAATCCTCGTCTTAATTATTCATTACCCTCTACATGACTCCCACTAATCCATTCCCGATTGCTAACCTTTATGATCACCATGTTTCAGATTATGTTGGATTACGTCAAGGCATAGCCGTTATCATGTTGGACTCTATGATAATCTCAGGTTCCAGGACTTATTGACATACTGCTATTTTGAGATTCACTTGTGACATTTCCATGCAGTGATCTCAATGAGGATCTGTCCGGTATTGGTTCTCCAACCAATACCCATAAATTTGATCTGTACCATACGCATAATCATCCGATGATTATCAATCAAACTTATACTAGTATATTAATCACTTGAGTCTCCACTCAATGCGATTGGACTAGGGACATTTGAATAATCTTATTATTCGTGAATAACTATTATTCGATTATTATAATATTAAAACATGCACACATTATAATAATTAACGAGAAATAAATGATATGAACTAACTTTACTAAATGTGACAACTAACAAATCTTGGCACATCGAATGTCCTAGTTCCCAACAATCTCCCACTTGCACTAGGACCATTCATTTATGACTTTTTGTCCTATCGATCTGGCGTGCTCAACATGCTTTCCTTGTGAGAGAGGCTTGGTAAGTGGATCTGCAGCATTCTCTTCTGTTGCTACTTTGCATATTATAATATCTCCTCATCTGACGATCTCTATGACTTGGTGATATTTTTTGAGTATATGTTCGGAATTATGATGGGACCTGGGCTCTTTAGCTTGTGCAATAGCACCATTATTGCCACAATAAAGGCTTATGGGACCCTGGATGTGTAACACCCCCAAATTATTCAGGGTATATTACAGCGCTGTTGTTAGGAATACTTGTTAGATTTTGATGATGTCATCCCTGTATTATTAATTTATTCAAATGTATGCACTAAGTACTTGGAATCGTAGAGAAGAACCAAATGAGTATCTTCTATAGGCCTTAAAATTTAGGCTAAGTCTTGATCAAGTGTTGATCAGTAAGAAAAATGACCAAGTATAGAACTGCCATATATCAGAGAAGTTTTCAAGCAAGTTCATTGTTCAGACAATTTTTGGTCAACGCAAAACATCCGAGAGGTTTGACCAAAACCTAGCTGCAGTTAAGTTCTGAAGAAGGCGATACATCAGACAAGTATTAGTCAAACAGGAATATCAGAGTGGTTTGACCAAAACCCAACTACAGAACAAGTTATCAGACGAGGTCTGGTCAACACAAGTATTAGCTGAAGTTTGACCATCAGATTAGAGAACATCCAACAGGTCAGAGAATTTCAGTCATACCATCAGATCAGAGGATTTTATCTCAGAGAATTTCTACACGGTTACATCAGAGAGGGTTGACCGCACATCAGGCAGGTTTGACCAGGAGATATCAGATAAGTTCTTAGACAAGATATCAGCCAAGTTTAAGAATCTCAGTCCATGTTAGCAAACGTTGAAAGTCAACAAAAACGGAAATCCACATGCAGACGTAAGGAGAGAAACCGAAAAGATTCCCGAAAAGTTAAGAATAAAATATTTCCTGAGATCCGCGTTCTGAAGACTTATGATTATTCTAATCAAGAAAAACGGCGAGATCAAAAGAAGTCTTTCAAATGGTAGGAATTGAAAAGGGAATCAAGTCGTACAACGGAAGGATAAGATAAACAAAGAAGTCCACTCGTCAACGGACGGATTTGTTGCAGAGATGCAACGGCTATGAAGGGAGCTCAAAGAATCGTACTATAAATATCTGAAGGTCAGAATTGAGCAATGCACGATGCGAACTATACTTACAAGCGAATAAAGCAATCAAAGCAATCAAAGCAAACTATAGCATTATAAAGAGCAAGAATTCAAGTTCATATTCGAAGAAGCTCTAAGTTGGAGAAGACAACACTCTTGCTTTAAAAGCTGATTAAGGGGTACTTCTGTGAACGAGGTTTTTAGAGTTTCGAGACTGATAAGGCATCCATGGGTTCTTGATTGGAAGGTGATATACAGCTCGAGAGTTGTTAAGGAATCCATGGGTTTTCGATCAAGAGGTGCTAGACAGTCAAAGGAGTTGCAACGGCCACGATTTCTACTAGTTGGAAGTTGTTGTAACAAGGAAAAATTCATTGTAACCTTTATCACTGGTTGACAGTTATAGTGAATTTATCTCCAACTGGTTTGGAGAGAAGTGGACTAATAGAGGATTAACTCACCTCTGAAACCACTATAAGTGCATGTGTGATTTACGGCTTTAAACATCATTCTTAACTGTTGCATTCATATTTACTGTTCCATTAGAAATTTATCTGCAGTCGACATTAGTTATCTGCATTATTATCAGTTGTGTCTTCTGCATTACCTGTCTGCAGTCGACTCAAGTCACCTGCACTCAATCACAACTGAGAAACTCACATGAGATTCAGGAAAGAGTTTAATAAGTCTATTCACCCCCCTCTAGACTTATTTCTGACGACTTGTGACCTACATGTGGTATCAGAGACGTTGGTTCAAATTTTACAGAACTAGATCCATATATGAATATATATTTTAATCTCTTAGTATAATGGAATGCATGCAACACATGCACTCTAGATTACCTGTATTTTCTATGGATGAATATGACCTTTGGAAAATAAGAATGCAAGCTCATCTATCATCCATACATGATGACATGTGGTGTATTATTGAGGATGGACCCTTCATTTTGAGAAGGACAACACACCTGAAGAAATTGTAGCTGGGAAGCCAGAGAAGATTCCCAAGAAGAGGACTGAGATGTCACCTGAAGAAAGGAAGCTGGCCAACCTTGACAACCGGGCCAGAGATGTGCTGTACCAGACTCTTGACAAAGCAACCATGGTCAAGATCAAGAATTGCAAAAATGCCAAAGAAATTTGCGACACATTAGCTATAATGTGTGAAAGAATTGAGCTAATCAAGGAAAATAAGTTGTCAATTGCCACTCAAAAGTTTGACAACTTCAAAATAAAGAATGGAGAATCAATTGATCAGGTGGACATAAGATTCACTGAGATTATCAACGAAATATACTCCCTTGGAAAGACATATGGCAACAGGGAGATGGCCCTAAGAGTTTTAAAATCTCTCAATCCTGAATGGAGCATGAAGGCTGTGGCCATGAGAGAATCAAAGGACCTCAACAAAATAAAGATCTAGGAGTTGTTCTCTAATCTGAAGGCATATGAGTTCGAGCTGCCCTGTTCATCATCTAATGAACCAACTGAAAAAGGAATAGCATTTGCAGCAGAATCACCTGCAAAAAGCCTAGCTGAAGTCAGTCCCCCTAACCCTCTAAATTTTGAAGAAGAAATGGCTTTTATCATGCAGAGATTCAGCAACTTTAGGAAGAATTATTCCAAATACAAGAAGAATTTCAAAGAAAATCCAAGAAGAAATCAGAAAGCAGGCAACTGGAAGGTGGAATGCTACAACTGCCACAAAATAGGACACATCCATATTGACTGCCCAGAACTCAAGAAGGATGAAGACAAGAAAAATGTGGGCAGAAAGGAGGACAGAAGGAAAGCTCTCATTGGTGAAGATCAAGAGAGAGTTGAATCAAGTAGTGGATTTTTCTCAGATGATGATGAATACAACTGCTTGATGTAACATCTAAACCTCAAAATACTGAAGGTTTTAGCTCTGACATATCTGAAGATATGGATCTTCACAAATTTGTTAATTAATTGCTAAAAGATTTTGAAACCTTAAAATCAGCTCACCAAATTATCACAACTGAGAATGTACAGCTGAAGAATGAGAGAGTCCAGCTGAAAAATGATTTTGACAAGCTCAGCCAAGAGTCATCAAAATTTAAAAATATTATAGTTGAGCTTGAAAAACAATCTAAAAATACTTTGAAAAACTCACCTGAAAATACTGTAGCTGAGATCCATAAGCTGATTGTTTTAAACAGTGAAAAGTCAGCTGCACTTGCTCATATAAAAACTGAGCTATCTAAGTTGAAACAGCTAAACAGTGCACAAGCTAAAGAGATAACATCTCTAAAAGCGTCTATACCCTTAGATGAATTATGTGTAAATAACAGGCCACTTTATTTAAAACCAGGCCTTGGATATGACCCCAACACTCCCTTTAGTTCAAAAAGTACTTTCATCAAGGGAGAAACAATTGTCCAGACTGTCGAGCCTACTTATAAACTCGTATTTCAAAATAGGCAACAACCCAGTCTAAGGTTTAGGCAACAACCAAGGTTCACAAGGCAGCCACATAGACAAGAGACTAGGCCATCCAAGGCAGAAGCAGCAGTCAAAACACTACTCTGCTTATTACCAAAGACTCCCTAAAAATTGATTTCAAAATAGGAGAGGTAAATGGAAACCTCAAGGTAAATTTTTAAAATGAGCAGATGTGGAGACCCCAAAGATTTAACAAATGGTCTCAGCCAAGATTTAGGATAGGCCCACACCAGAAACATTATGAGGCATATCCAGTATAAAATCCTAACCAGGGATATAGACATAGATAGCACACACCTTATAGGGGCAATCAACATAATTTTTATAATTCAAGGAGAAATCAGTTCTATAGGAAACCTACTAACCCCAGAGGATCCACTCAGATTTGGGTACGTAAATCTCTTCTTTATTGATTGTAGAAACTATGGAAAGACTACTACCACATCTCCTCAAGTTCAACAATAGGAGGTGAAGAATGGTTTGTAGACTCAGGATGCTCAAGGCACATGACATGGAATAAGAAGGTACTCTCAAATTACATCAAAGGAAGAGGTCCAGATGTAACCTTTGGAGATAGCTCTAGAGGCTAGACAAAAGGATTTGGGGAACTGCACATAGGAAACATAACCATATCTAAAGTACATTATGTCAAAGGGCTCAAATACAACCTGTTGAGCATAAGTCAATTATGTGATGAAAAGAACCTGGTAGTCTTCACTATTTGGAAATGCATGGTAATTGATATCCTATCTGGAGAAGTGAAGCTACAAGGATTCAGAAGAAGAGAAGTTTACATGATAGGCTGGAATATAGGCACTCCAAACACTTGTTTTCTATCTAAAACAATTGCTGAAAATGGATGGCTATGGCACAAAAGATTATGTCACCTGAACTTCAAAGCCATCTACAAGATAAGCTCTCAAAAGTTGCTCAGAGGACTTCCAGAAGAAGTATTCAAGAAAGAAGCCCTCTGTGATGCATGTCAAAAATAAAATCAAACTAGAGCAACCTTCAAACCAGTTCAGCCTACCACTCTCACCACCAGAGTTTTAGATTTACTTCATATGGATCTCTTTGGCCCCATCAAGCCAAGGACATTGAGTGGAAGGAATCATGCTTTAGTAGTAGTAGATGACTACTCCAGATTCACATGGGTTGGTTTTCTCTATAAAAAAAGTGAAACATTATCAAAGCTACCTGAAATGCTAAGAAAGATTCAGAATGAGAAATCCCTCTCAATAATCCAGATCAGATCAAAAGGAGGTGGAGAGTTTCTCAACAAGGCAATCACTGAATATAGTGATCAGAATGGAATCCAGCATGAAGTATCTGCCGCAAGAACACACAGCAAAATGGTGTTGCTGAAAGAAGAAACAGAACCTTGAAGGAAGCAGCCAGGTCAATGATTGCAGAAGCTGACCTGACAAAAAGGTTCTCGGCTGAAGCTGTCAACACAGCATGCCACACTCAAAACAAGAGTATGATAGTACGGAGACATGGCAAAACTCCCTATAAGGTTTGGAATGGCAGAACACCAACTGTTGCATATTTTCATATATTTGGTTGTAAGTGTTTCATTCACAACAATGGTAAAACCCAACTGAATGCCTTTGATTCTAAAACCGATGATGGTCTCTTTATGGGGTACTCATAAATAAGTAAGGCATACATAGTATTTAACAAAAGAACATTAGTTGTGGAAAAAACACCCCATGTTGTGTTTGATGAATCTACTGTTGAGTACAGGAAACAGGTGTAATTAATTGAGAATAAGCTCAAAACCGCCACCCTAGAAGAAGTCATCATCAATGACACAGGAATGATGGACTCAGCTGAAGACCCAACTGCAGATCAGATATGATCCTAAAACCTAGCTGATTCAACTGTAGCTGATGAAGATCCAACTGCAGCTGATGAAGATCCAACTGCAGCTGATAAAGACCCTCAAGACTCACCTGTAGCTGTCAAAACCATAGCTGATCCAGTTGCAGATCAAGAAGGCCAAAACCTAGATTATGCAGAGAGAGAAGAAGTTCATCAAAGCAACTCAACGGGGGGAACAAATCTTGAAGATGATATCCCCAAGTGGCTAAAAGATCATCCCATCCAGCAGATCATTGGAAATCTAACTGATGGAGTCAAAACCATGCAATCTACAGAACCAGCAGGAATGGCTATGTTCTCATGTTTCATGTCTCAGATGGAACCCAAATCAACTGAACAAGCCCTGGAAGATTACACATGGGTAATTGCAATGCAAGAAGAACTGAACTAAATGGAGAAAAACAATGTATCGGAACTAACAGACAGACCAAATCACAAGAAAGCCATAGGCACCAAATGGGTGTACAAAAACAAATGTGATGAAGATGTAGCTATTTTTAGGAATAAAGCCAGACTAGTTGCAAAAGGATATGCGCAGTGTGAATGAATAGATTTTGATGAAACATATGCACATGTAGCAAGGCTGGAAGCTATCAGATTATTTCTTGCATATGCAGCATTAAAGGAGTTCGAAGTCTACCAAATGGACGTAAAGAGTGCTTTTCTCAATGGAGTACTAGAAGAAGAAGTCTATGTGAAGCAAACCCATGGATTTGTCAAAGGAGACAAGGTGTACAAGCTTTTGAAGGCTCTATATGGTCTCACAGGCACCAAGAGCATGGTATGAAACTTTATCAGTATTTCTTGAGAAAAATGGATCCAGCAAAGGAAAGGTGGACAAGACTCTATACAGAATGGGACATGAAGACCACATATTACTAGTTCAAATATATGTGGATGACATCATATTTGGATCAACCAACCCCGAGCTATGTGACAAATTCTCTAAACTCATGCAAAGAGAATTTGAGATGAGTATGAGGGGCAAACTAAACTTCTTTCTTGGTTTGCAAGTCAAGCAAATGGACAATGGAATTTTCATCAACCAAGCTAAGTACACAAGGGAACTAATCAAAAGATTTGGCATGGATTCAGCGAAACCAGCAAGAGTACCAATGATCACATCCCTACACATTGATGCAGATGAAGGAGGCATTTTAGTGGATCCAACACATTACAGAGGACTTATTGGATCACTCCTATATCTAACTGCAAGCAGACCTGACATTCCTTATGCTGTAGGAGTGTGTCCAAGATTCCAGTCCAAACGAAAACAGTCTCACTAGGAAGCAGCTAAAGGGAGAGTCAGATACGTTAAGTCTATAATCAATGTCGGACTATGGTATCCCAAGGATAATAATTTTGAGTTATCAGGATACTCGGATGCAGACTTTCAGGGTGCAAGATTGACAGGAAAAACACTAGTGGAACGTACCAATTCCTAGGAACCAGACTTATATCATGGTTCAGCAAGAAACATGTGTCCAACTCAATATCCACAACTGAGTCAGAATATCTAGCTGCAGGCAGCTGTTATGCACAAATTCTATGGATCAGACAACAGCTAAGGGACTATAACATCACTGCAAATGAAGTTCCTATTTGGTGTGACAACAATAGTGCAATAGCAATAACTAACAATCCTGTATTGCACTCAAGAACAAAGCACATTGATATCAAACATCATTTCATCAGAGACTATGTGCTAAACAAAAGAGTAAGAGTAGAAAGAGTCAGCACAGAATACCAAATTGCTGACATATTCACAAAACCTTTACCAGAAGAAAGGTTTCTGGAGTTAAGCAGGGAACTTGGACTACTAGATTGGGAATCTAATACAGATAAGAAAAGTCACCTGGCCTGAAGATGGATAAAAGTCATCTGATCTGAACCAGCAAAGGAAAAGCTACCTGATGAGGAGACTAGGTGAGAAAGCAACCTGATCATACCAGACAAGGAAAAGTTAGCTGACATCAACCACAGGCGATATAATTCACATGATGCAGAGCAGACAAGAAATCAAATAGTCAACCAGCTAAGTTTTTTATTTCTTTAAATACTTAACTTTATTACACATGGCTAATAATACACGACCACACTACTTCCACGTCTACCTACACGATGTCCAATCAACTCCAACCGTCATTTTTTATTCATCAAAATTCGGACCACCACTTACTTATTTTATTAATAAATTCAAAATGCCTTTTCAACTGGGTATATAATACGGCGGAAATCATTTCACAAACCTTTACTGTCTTCAAGCTCTAAGAACCCTAGTTTTCAAAAGCAGAAAAACTTTTGAATATTCACTGCACTCAAATCGAAAAGCTTATTTTTTTTACAGAAATGGATTCTACCAAATACTTTGAAGGAGTTAACCTCAAGTTGGTGAAGGAGCAGATAATAGTCAGCATAGTCGTTGATTTCGAAGGATTACTGGAGGCGAACATGTCAGACACTGGAAAAATGAGACATGTTATCCGAATAATGAAAAAGAATGGTATGTACCATTTTTTGGACATCTGGCCTAAGAAACTGTACAAGGAAGCTGTCATTTGCTTCTTCAAAGAAGCACGAGTCACTAAACACTGTATCACAAGTTCAGTCTTTGGAGAAGAAGTCATTATCACTCACAAACCATCGCTGACGCATTCAAAATGGAGAATAGGGGAATTGCAGTCGAAGCCTTAAAGAAAAGCCCTACTGAAATCTGGTATGAAATCAAATTACTAGAATAGCCAAAAAAAGTAAAGTTTACTGCGAAGAGAGGCAACCTCAAAAAGGAGTACAAGTATGTCCTTGACATCACAAACAAAATTGTCATGGGCATGGCCGACAGTTATGGTCAGTTTGTTGGAATTCAGTGCCTAAAACGAAGGCCCAACGGAAGTGGTAAGACGAAAATTAATTCGATCTGAATCCCTACGAGGATCGATCGAGCTACGTATATATGAATATATAAACGAATAACAAGAGTTGTAAGAACCCTTGAAGTCCGTTGATTAAATGGTATCCTTTTATTGAGCTATTCCCCAAGCTTTACTTGAATACTCTACGATCCGAAGCACCCCAAGCACGTGAACAATTCAACGCCGAAAGCACCGCGTCTCTATTTGCCACGCGCCGGAGAAACGAACGGAACGACAATCACCCGATTAACCTCTAAGGTTACGGCTAAAATCAAGTGATGGAAACTTTATATTCAAGATTATAACACTCTAAGTGCTTAATCTATATCTCTGAATTTTATCTCTTGATATTTTCTCCAAGAATATATCTCAAGAACAATGAATAATAATGAAGACTTGAGAAAAAACTTTTCTCTCTCTCTTTTTCTTCACTCACGTATGGAATGGTTGGTGTCGACAAGTGAGAGTAGTCTTCACATTTATTCTTATTCAAATCCCTCAAAATCTCCTACTTTAGACAATATCACCAAGGGTTGATATTTGTCCCCTTGATTGGTCACAAGTCTACCACCTACAAAATGAAGACCAAGACCAATTGAGGGAGTAGGTGATGGGCAGGCCATCTAGAAGGAATCAGACGAGTTTGATTCATTTCGGACTCCCGTGAGTCCAAACAGATAAACCCCAATTCCATTCCGATGTATTTATATAGATTAATTAATCTAATTAATTAATCATATCAAATACATAATAACATAATTAATTTCTCCAAGAAATAATTATGTTTATGAATTAAACTAATCACCCGGTAATTTATTTAATTCATTAGGCCGTAAATTAATTTATCCAATAAATCAATTTAGACATCCAATGTCCCAAATTAGATATCCAATATCTAATATTCATAATAAGAGATTAAGTTCGATTCATTCCGTCGTCAATCCTATTGCGCGACTCAAGAGGGTCCGTCTCGATCAAGAATGGGAGGAACCAAAGAGTAGTAGCACCACCTAGCCAGCCTGGCGGCCTACACTGTACCCCAACTGAGAACGAATGATTGGGATCATTCAAGAACCATTCTATCATGAATACCAGTAAACGTATAAACCCTTCTTTCAAATGTCCCGATCAAGTTACAGGGTCACGGTCAGTCAAACCCTATCTGTACTTGACGCCATGCATGCATTAATGCAAATCGAGATCATCAAGCTCTCGTGTATCCAATACAACTAGCTCCAATGCTTTAGCCAAAGACTTACGATCTCATCTGCCAATAACTGCATAGGACATATAACCCGCTCACTAACGGGGGAAAGAATTCTATCTTGGTATTCAGTAGGACCTGCTACTTGCCCATCAAGACACACGTCGAGGTTGACCCCCACCTCCCGGTTTATAGGGTCGAACTACTCTAATGAAAATCTTGACGTCACAAGCACATCCCTACTAAATCCTCAAGTCGAAGGTTTACGAATACCTATCACAACCTTTCGATTCCGTCATTGACTGTCCCGGAGTGAAAATCCGTGTGACGAATCGAGGGTGAGTTGGTTCGAGTATACTAATCCAATTAGCATATCTATAACGTATGCTCCCACTAACCATTAGTGTTCGACAGACACTCTCCATGTCAAAGAACACGTCATACAAGTCTTCACATAAACTTAACGCCCAGTCAAGTTTCATCGACTTGCGAACGATTAAGTATTTGAGCTATAAACCTTTCCAGTGCCGACCCCCTTATCCAATAAGGAGTGGAATGTTTTGTTCTCAAATACACAGACTAGTTTCTATATGTATATTTACGAGTTAGGAATGCCAGTAACTACCAGTACATAAAGAAACATTCATTTGCCTTATGATAATAAATTACATAATTACAAGTACAATGCCCTCACTCAACATCCTCTGAGTGGCATTCGAGGGCATACTCCTAACAATCTCCCACTTGCACTCAATGCCACACACTATGGTATCTAATACCCATGTTCTCCAGATGACGCTCCAAGCTAGTTTGAGAAAGTGGCTTGGTCAGTAGATCAGCGACGTTGTCGGCCGAGTCTACTCTGTGCAGCTCAATGTATCCCTTGCGAACAAATTCTCTTACGAGATGATACTTCCACTCAATATGTTTGGTGCTGTTGGGAAACCTCGGCTCCTTGGCCTGCGTTACAGCTCCGTCATTGTCGCAGTACAGCGGAACAAGCAGCTCAGCATATGGTATCACTTTAAGTTCTCCCAGAAACTTCTTAATCCAGAACCCTTCCTTGGAAGCCTCCGAGGCTGCTTGATACTCAACCTGACAGGTGGAATCAGCAGTCGCGCTTTGCTTGGCGCTACGCCAAGATACTGCTCATCGATTAAGAGTAGATATGTATCCAGAAGTAGACATCGAGTCGTCCTTCAGTCCTTGGAAATCCAAATCAGTGAATCCCACCACATCCAATTCTCCACCGCCATACATCATAACCATATCTCTAGTCCTTCTTAAGTACTTGAGAACGTTCTTTACGGCAGTCCAATGTTCCCTACCTGGGTTTGCCTGAAACCTACTCACCACGCTTACAACATGCGCGATGTCAGGTCTTGTACACAACATAGCATACATAAGGCTACCCACGGCCGAAGCATATGGTATATTACTCATTTCCTTTCGTTGTTCCTCACTTTGAGGACACATCTTCAAGGAGAGTTTTATTCCATGTCGCATCGGTAGGAACCCTCTTTTAGAATCATCCATCTTAAATCGCTTTAAGATCTTATCTATATAGAGGGCTTGGGAAAGACCTATTGTTCTCTTCGCTCTATCCCGGTAGAGCGGAATACCAAGAATATAGGTTGCTTCTCCCAAGTCTTTCATGGAGAAATTACTCGAAAGTCAAGCTACGTAATCGAGCATTCCCACATCATTTCCTATTAGTAGAATGTCATCTACATATAGTACTAAGAATGCGATCTTGCTCCCACTAACCCTCTTGTATACACAAGGTTCCTCTTCATTTTGCACGAAGTCAAACTCTTTGACCGCCTCATCAAAATGAAGGTTCCAACTACACGATGCTTGCTTCAGTCCATAAATGGAACGCTGAAGCTTGCACACTTTCTGAATATCGACTTCGGACACAAAGCCTTTAGGCTGCTCCATATATATTTCCTCCTCGAGGAATCCATTAAGGAAAGCCGTCTTTACGTCCATTTGCCATATCTCATAATCGTGGTAGGCAGCTATAGCAAGCATCATGCGAATAGACTTGATCATGGCTACGGACGAGAAGGTATCGTGGTAATCGATCCCTTTTTTCTGGGTATAACCCTTTGCCACAAGCCTGGACTTATAGGCGTCAACCTTGCCATCACCATCAGTCTTTCTCTTGTATATCCACTTGTTCCCAATAGGCACTATGCCCTTGGGGCGGTCTACTAGAGTCCAGACCTGATTGACATGCATCGAGTCTATCTCAGCTTCCATAGCTTCATGCCATTTCGCGGAGTCTACATCCACCATTGCTTGGTCATAGGTCGTTGGGTCAGTCTCTTGGCTATCACTTGGAACCTCATGGAGACCTAGTTCCTCCAAGTGCACAAGCCCATACCTCTCAGGTAAATGAGACACCCTACTAGACCTACGAGGTGGTTGTACTTGTGTTTCAGAAGGTTCGGTTCCAATTTCTTGCACAGGTGTCTCCTTAGGAGTTTCATTGTATTCTTCCAAAGAAATACTTCTACCTGCTCCGCCTTCCTGGATGAACTCATCTTCCAGGAAGTGTGCTTGTAAAGCAACAACGATCTTTCGATCTTCGGGCATGTAGAATAGATAACCCATCATCCCAGACGGGAATCCAATGAAATGTCCCTTCGCGGACCTAGCTTTCAATTTTTCCACCTTAGTCTTCTTGACATAGGCGGGACATCCCCAAATCCTAATATGATTAAGACTTGGTTTCCTGCCCTCCCACATCTCATGTGGAGTTTTAGGAACGGAGTTGGAAGGACATCTGTTCAAGATGTAAGCGGCAGTCAGAAGTGCATATCCCCACAAGTAAATTGGTAAGTCAGTATAGCCCAGCATGGAACGGACCATGTTCAACAAGGTCCGGTTCCTTCTTTCTGACACACCATTTAACTGAGGAGTACCTGGAGGTGTTAGTTGTGAAACTATTCCACATTCCTTACGGAACTCGTCAAACTCCGTACTCATATACTCGCCACCTCGGTTCAACCGAAGTGCTTTGATATGATTACCAGTTTGTTTCTCGACTAGGGCCTTGAATTTCTGGAATTTCTCAAAGGCCTCGGATTTATGCTTCATTAAGTATACATAACCATACCTAGTATGATCATCCGTAAACGTAATGAAATATTGATATCCATCACGTGCTGCTTCCAAAGCACCACATACGTCGGTATGGATTAATCCCAGTTTATCAGTGGCTCTTTCAAAAGTCCCTGTGAAGGGGGACTTAGTCATTTTGCCTTTAAGGCAAGATTCACAAGTAGGAAAGGGATCCGATCCCAATGGACCCATAAGTCCATCTTTTTCCATCTTGTAAACCTTGGTCTGACCAACATGACCAAGTCTAAGATGCCATTTCAAAACTTGATTGGTTTCATCCCTACCACGTTTTCTAGTCATAGTATTCACAACTACTTTGTTGCTGAGATTTAGATGATACAATCCATTTAACAATGTAGCAGTACCCACTAGTTTATTTCTGAAATAAATTTTGCAGGAACCATCACCAATGAAAAATGAAAAGCCTTTTCGGTCCATGACCGGAATGGATACAATGTTTTTGTGCCCCTTGGGCAAAACAAGTACATCTTCTAAAGTCAAAACAAATCCGGATTCTAAACCTAAAAGAAGTGATCCTATGTCGGTCGCCTCGACACTATGCCCGCTTCCGACTGTGATCATAACTTCTCTAGCTCCAAGCTTCCTACTTTGTTCTAGATCCTGATTCACGGTACAAATATGAGAACTAGCACCAGAATCCAGTATCGAGGAAGTAGAAAATACAGCAGCAAAACAATTTGTTTCCAAAACTAAAAGTTATGTACCTGAAGTGCCATGAAGAATCAGACAATCTCTAGCCCAGTGGACCAGCTCACCACACTTGAGACAAGCATCTTTCTTCTTCTTGCCTTTTGGAACCATCGGGGCCTTGCCCTTTCCTTTAAGGTCCTTAACTTGTGGTCCAGTCTGCTTCTTGGTCTTTTTCTTCTTATTCTTAGACTTCCGAAGTCCAGAAGA
Source organism: Orobanche coerulescens (assembly GCA_033398695.1). Taxonomy (NCBI): domain Eukaryota; kingdom Viridiplantae; phylum Streptophyta; class Magnoliopsida; order Lamiales; family Orobanchaceae; genus Orobanche; species Orobanche coerulescens. The sequence goes on along the minus strand of CM065819.1, from coordinate 120,564,283 downwards.
AATCACAAGGGCAGACTCCATCATCCGCGGAGTCTTCATCTGAGACTGAGCGGTTACCAGTTTGTTCATTATCCCAGCTAAGTTACATGCAATCTCATTGCAGTTGAAGTTCATAACAAACTGTGAGAAGGAATCAGGGAGAGACTGAAGGATAAGGTCGGTTTGGAGAGAAGTATCCATTTTAAAATCAAGAGCCTCCAATCTCTCGATCATGGATATCATTTTGAGGACGTGTTCCCCAACCTTCTCACCTTCCTTCATCCTTGCACCGAGCTTGCTTGATATCTCATATCTAGCAGTTCTGCTGTGCTCACCATAGAGCTCGATTAAGTGAGATAGAATCTGCCTAGCAGAAGTCATTTTCTCATGAGCTCTCTGAAGCTCATTAGACATGGAAGCCATCATATAATCATGGACTTTCACGTCATCCTTAACCCACTTTTCGTGGTTTTCAATATCTTCCTGATTGGCTCTTGTCCGCACTGGAGGCGCCGGAATGTCTGTCTCCAAGACGTATCCCAGTGCCTCTATACTGAGGATAATCATCAGATTGTGGAGCCAATCCATAAAGTTAGGTCCCATCAAGGTGTTCTTTTCGAGTAGAATTGCGAGTGGATTCATTGTCATATTGAGAGTTATGTATGCATTAAGTACGACAGATTAATTAGTGACTCGTTCAATTATGTTCTGAGTATAGAATTAAGGTCTTTTCTATTCTTGTTACCCAGCTCCCACTATTTTTATCGGAACAACACACTCCCATGTGAAATCCGGAAGTATCGTCGCACTACTTCATAGTGGTAATCGAGTTCTTCATAAATCTTAATAGAGGGCAACCGAACAGGTTTCTAGTCTATTAATTTTCATAAAGTGGTGTCCAACACCAACCCATATAATGGATGATTCGATCTTCTTTTTCCCCTTGTTCACTCCCCTTAACCTATACGGTTTCTATGGTTCGTGAACAAGTTAAGTTTATACCATCGACGTAAATCAGTTTCACAATTGAATCTTATCCGGCAACCTATCAGGTTTTTAGGGATAAAATTTGCTCCAACCGAAGGCATCCAATGCGCTCCCGGTAATTTATCCGTCCTCCCCGAATGACTACCCCGATAACTCGGAAGCATAGCACATCCGATTTGGATTTCAATTTCCCGAAAGCTCAATGGAGGGAAGGAAAACCTTGAAACCTTATAAACTTAATAATTTGTTGTGGGAGAATTTTCGCGATTAACGTTACACTTTGCACATTAATCATTTTAAGCGCGTTTGTGGCATTCATACAATATGAAAAAAATCCATTCACAATCTAGTTGCTACCAACATGTGGTTCATGGACTGTTCTAGAAAACAAAAACTCCGTAATCTAATTACAAGTCTTCGTCTTGAATCTTCGTCTTCTCAAAACGGATCTTTCTCCGGTCTTCGTCATTACATATAAATTTTACATTGAAATTGCATCCTAGATACAAATATTTCTAGTAAAATAAATAGGCTCAAAATGGCCTTTACAACCCAATCGAATAAAACGAACGATTCAAAAACTAAGTACATGAACCACATCCCCATTCAAAAGCATTCATCCAATAAATACTATATAAATGGAAAGCGTAGAGATACATTGATCCAATCAACAATACGAACCGATCCAATCGATTCACATAATCGGTAATACGAAAATCATTCAAAATAATTCGGTCGATCACAAGTATTCCAATAAATCAATTTTCCCTTATAAAATGAAATACCATAAATTATTTTAATCATATTAAATCTAATTTAAAATGTGGGAAATCATTTTTAGGAATACACGAAGCAAACAAGCCTGAAACGGGTCCGAAATGGCTGAACCGCGCCCGAAAAACACATTTGGGCTGCCCAGCAGTCCTGGTCCGCGGCCCCTTGAGCCCTGGGCCGCGGCCCACAGTACAGAAAGTACCCAGGCGGGCTGCAACAGCCCTGGGCCGCGGCCCCCACCTTCCGAACACCTCCCGGACCGTCTAACGGCTATTCGGGGATAGTTTTTCGACCGGGTATCCAATATCTATATTTTCCAACGTTCATATCTTCAATATAAATCACATCTCCAAGAAATTAAGATTTATATTTAGACATAAACTTACGAAAAATATAATTACAATGAACGTAAAAACATATACCACGATTATGACTAAAATGATTCCAAATCATTCACCATCTAATCGAGCATTCCAAATGCCTATATCGTATATACGATCGCAAGACCTACGCTCCGATACCATTGTTGGGATTCGGTGCCTAAAATGAAGGCGCAACGGAAGCGGTAAAACAAAAATTAATTCGATCCGAATCCCTACGAGGATCGATCGAGCTACGTATATATGAATATATAAACGAATAACAAGAGTTGTAAGAAACTTACCCTTGAAGTCCGTTGATTAAATGGTATCCTTCTATTGAGCTATTCCCCAAGATTTACTTGAATACTCTACGATCCAAAGCACTCCAAGCACTTGAACGATTCAACGCCGAAAGCACCACGTCTCTACTTGCCACGCGCTGGAGAAACAAACGAAATGACAATCACCCGATTAACCTCTAAGTTTACGGCTAGAATCAAGTGATAGAAACTTTATATTCAAGATTATAACACTCTAAGTGCTTAATCTATATCTTTAAATTTTATCTCTTGATATTTTCTCCAAGAATATATCTCAAGAACAATGAATAATAATGAATACTTGAGAAAAAACTTTTCTCTCTCTCTTTTTCTTCACTCACGTATGGAATGGTTGGTGTCGATAAGTGAGAGTAGTCTTCACATTTATTCTTATTCAAATCCCTCAAAATCTCCTACTTTAGACAATATCACCAAGGGTTGATATTTGTCCCCTTGATTGGTCACAAGTCTACCACCTACAAAATGAAGACCAAGACCAATTGGGGGAGTAGGTGTTGGGGAGGCCATCTAGAAGGAATCGGACGAGTTCGATTCGTTTTGGACTCCCATGAGTCCAAACAGATAAACTCCGATTCCATTCCGATGTATTTATATCGATTAATTAATCCAATTAATTAATTATATCAAATACATAATAACATAATTAATTTCTGCAAGAAATAATTATGTTTATGAATTAAATTAATCACCCGGTAATTTATTTAATTCATTAGGCCATAAATTAATTTATTCAATAAATCAATTTAGACATCCAATGTCCTAAATTAGATATCCAATATCTAATATTCATAATGAGAGACTAAGTTCGATTCATTCCGTCGTCAATCCTATTGCGCGACTCGGTAGGTCCGTCTCAGTCAGCAATTGGAGGAACCAAAGAGTAGTAGCACCACCTAGCCAGCCTGGCGGCCTACACTGTACCCCAACTGAGAACGAATGATTGGGATCATTCAAGAACCATTCTGTCGTGAATACCAGTAAACGTATAAACCCTTCTTTCAAATGTCCCGATCAAGTTATAGGGTCACAGTCAGTCAAACCCTATCTGTACTTGACGTCATGCATGCGTTAATGCAAATCGAGATCATTGAGCTCTCGTGTATCCAATACAACTAGCTCCAATGCTTTGGCCAAAGACTTACGATCTCATCTGCCAATAACTGCATAGGACATATAACCCGCTCACTAACGGGAGAAAGAATTCTATCTTGGTATTCAGTAGGACCTGCTACTTGCCCATCAAGACACACGTCGAGGTTGTCCCCCACCTCCCGGTTTATAGGGTCGAACTACTCTAATGAAAATCTTGACATCACAAGCACATCCCTACTAAATCCTCAAGTCGAAGGTTCACGAATACCTATCACAACCTTTCGATTCCGTCATTGACTGTCCCAGAGTGAAAATCCATGTGACGAATCGAGGGTAAGTTGGGTCGAGTACACTAATCTAATTAGCATACCTATAACGTGTGCTCCCACTAACCATTAGTGTTCGACAGGCACTCTCCATGTCAAAGAACACGTCATACAAGTCTTCACATAAACTTAACGCCCAGTCAAGTTTCATCGACTTGCGAACGATTAAGTATTTGAACTATAAACCTTTCCAGTGCCGACCCCCTTATCCAATAAAGAGTGGAACGTTTTGCTCTCAAATACACGAACTAGTTTCTATATATATATTTATGAGTTAGGAATGCCAGTAACTACCAGTAAATAAAGAAACATTCATTTGCCTTATGATAATAAATTACATAATTAGAAGTACAATGCCCTCACTCAACATCCTCTGAGTGGCATTCGAGGGCATACTCCTAACACAGTTAACATCTGCCAAGTTATAGTGTTGGAAGCTCTTATCAAGGAGCAAAGAATTAACTGGCCTGACTACATATACAGGCAGTTAGTCCGAGAAGTGAACAAAGTGAGCTGGAATGAAGAGGAGAAGAAATTCAGACAGAGTATAGCTTATGGAACCCAGATTCGTTGGATCTCGGAGTTCCTCGGAAAGGTGAAAGGAGCTGCAGATACCTTCCACGGAAGCAGAAGACTTGGTTACCTGGACCAAGAAACTTTGAAGAAGTTGGGAGATGAGAGGAAAGCAGCTAAGATTTTGAGGGAGATGACAAGTGGAATTTCTCCCTACAGAGCACCTTCGGACTTAGATGAAGTTCGCCCTGATGCAGTCGACCAAAACCCCCCTAAGTTACCTGCAGAAGAAATAACCTAAACCCCATCTGTAGCTGAAATTCAAAAGTTACCTGCAGTTGAAAAGTCACCTGCAGTTGAGAAGTTACCTGCAGATGACTCCGATAGTGACAACCTACCTCTATCCAAGCTATTAAAGAGGAAGTTACCTACAACGGAGGAGGTTGTCCACATCACCTCATATCCAGATAAGTCCCCAAAGAGGCAGAGAGGCCTGGTGGATCACCCTTCAGAAGACGAACAAGAAGAAGTGCAGACTTTGATATCACCTGCACCTGCGCCGGTTGAAGAAACCTCAGCTCAGATACAGCTCATTATATCACCTGCACCTACTCCTGCTGAAGATCAGCCAGATCAGACAGAACTGTTGGCTGAAGTAATTCCCCCTTTGACCCTTCCAAGCATGACAGAGGAAGAAGAGGCAGATGAGACAATTCAAATACCAGCTGCAGATTACTCATCCCCTTGGGACTTACCACAGCTCAACTTCAGTTGGTAAGAAAAGAAGTTTTAAATTACTCTTTTATCAACATGTATGAGGAATGGAGAGAATTTAAAGTGTTTACCTTCTCTCACCTAAAATAATTTATGGAGAGAAGTACTTGGGAACACCCTATTGCTATAGAACAGCTTGTTATGTATTTCTGTCAACAGAGTAATGTGCAGATGTTACTTGAGGAGAATTGGTTCATCTCCCACTTTAAACAGAACATGGACCGATTCATCCTTCAAGAAATGAAAGATGTAATTCAAGAAAAAATATTTAATGGTCAGGGTGAAGGAAGAGAGGAGAAAGAAGGAGAAAGGAGAGTAAATAAAATTACTGCTATTGTTGAAGTTGAAAAAGAAGGAGTTGAAAAGGAGAAAGATGAACAAAATGCTGGAGTTGAAAAAATAGTAGAAGAAGCTAAAGCAGAAGTTGAAGGAGTTGAAAAAGACAAAGAAGGAGAGGAGAAAGAAAAAGAAAAAGAAAAAGAGGATGATGAGGAGGAAGAAGAGGAGGAAGAAGAAGAAAAAGAGGAAGAATATAAAGATGGGGAATGATGAGATGATGAGGGTGATGCACCTGATCAAGAATCTACATCCCATCAGCCCACAAAGGAGGATAAAATAAGACCCCATCTAATTAGGAAGCAGCTGATAAAAGCTTACCTTCGGAAAAGTTAACTGCTAGGAAATCAGCCGCACAAGAAGACTCAGGTGAAAATGCCCCTCAAATATCACCTAAAGTCCAACTCTCATTGCTATGACTGACCTAATCAGAAGGCTAGTAGAAGAAATAGTTGCCAAGCTTCTAGCAACTGAAATGAAACCTGACTTGCAGTCCCTCAATGCCAAAATGGAGACCTTGCTCAACAAGAAGGAACCTTCCCCACCACCCTCAAACTCCATAATGCCTCTTGGCATGTCTGACTTCATCAATAGGGTGGAGGAGCAGTTAGCTACAATTATTGATGCTGGCAAAAAGGGGGAAGATAAGGGCAATGGGAAAGAAAGAATGCAGGGAGGAGGCAGGGAAGAAACAACAAGACAAGACCTCCATCTCATACAGGTAGGAACCTCACACCTGAAAAGGAAAGAACCAGCTGCACCATCAGACCCACATGCAGCTACAAGGAAGAGTACTGGACAAGAACCAGAGGTGATTTTCAGGGTAGTATTGATTAGGTTGAGCACTATGAGTTGAACGATTATTCACGATATTCTTTTGTTGAAATTGATTATTTTTTGCTTGAGGACAAGCAAAGGCTCAAGTTTGGGGGTATTTGTTAGGCGTATTTTTATACGCTTATTTATCATTATTTTGTATTATTTTGGCGAGTAAATTTGCATAAATGAGCTTTTAATGCCCTATTCTTGTATGTTTCGCAGGAAATTGGAGTCCGGAAGCTAAAACGAGGCAAAACGGGTGAAAACGGAAAATTTTAGCCTGGGGCCGCGGCACAAGGAAAGCGGGCCGCGGCACACGAAGGTTGCCAGCAGACCCCGAGTAAACTGTACCCTGAGCCGCGGCACAGGTATAGTGAGCCGCGGCCCAGGAGGAAAAACCTGCGCCCAGGCTTCCCGCTGAGTGCCGTGAGCCGCGGCACAGATTAAGTGAGCCGTGGCCCACGAGGCGGTTTTGACAGAATGTGCCACGTTTCTGGGCTGTTTTGGAGCTTGTTCTCGACCTAATGACACAGACGCGTTTTTCGAGGCAAGAGAGGATTATAAATAAGGGTTTATCAGCTGGGAATTGAGGATTATCACGGGATTATCGTGGAAGACTATCGCGGAAGAGAGAAGCAGAAGACACCAAGAGCAGAGGGCGGAAGCCAGAAGAATGGAGGAATCCGAGCTCTTCATCTAAGTTTGATTTTCAATGCTTTCATTAATTAATTCTGTATTTTTATCTTTTAGCATGTCAGGCTAAAACCCTGTTCTAGGATTTTGATGAAACCTAAGTTTTGACGGATTTGCTTTTGATTATCTATATAATTCCCTTTTCTGTTGAGTTTTCCCAATCGATTTTAATGCTTTCAATTATGCATTCAATAATCGATTGTTTTATTTACGCAACTCGAATCGGGAGAGGAGAGTTGGTGAGGAACTATTGGTGAGAACCGTTTTATCTTGTGAGATAGGAATATACTCATAGGAACTACGTGGCCTTTTGGAGATTTTGTGCTTTTTGCCTATTGGCGAATTAATTCACCTAGGGATAGAGTGCATTATTCGCCTTTAGAAAAATCTATTGACCCCGGGAGAGGCGGTAGAGTATATTAGCAATCTTCGCCTTCAATAAATTGGGGAAATCATTAACTTCAGATAATCGAGAGTAAATTCGGATAAACCAAGGTGGATTCAGAATCCTAGACTTATTCATCATTTGATTTTCTTTCTTCAAGCGATCGTTTTTTACTGTTAGTTCTTTTATTGGTTTTATTTAGTTATTAATTACAACTCAAATTTCGACTGTTCAAATAAAATTAGAATACATAAAAATCGGTACTTAGTAATTCAGTCCTCGTGGGAACGATACTCACTCATCACTTTATTACTTGTCTACGATAACGTGCACTTGCGTTTAACGAAATATCGCAATAAGTTTCCAATGGGAAGGCAAAGAGGTACAGTATGTTGAAGAATATTTTCCCGTGGAGGCAGAACACATGTGGGGAAGTGTAAGGAAGCAATTTATAGATAAGTACTATCTCTGAGAGATACTTAAAGACAAAGACTACTCCCCACAACAAACATTCATTAATTTCATGGACATGAACTTTCCAAAACTTTGGCAAGTTTTGAAAAAATATGCTGCAAAGGAATTCAATGCCTATCCAATGATTCCTGATTTCAGACATGGAGAATCATCTACACTTATGAATGGTGAACTTGATGAGATGGCTCTTCAGGAAGAAATTAGAGAACTATGCATTGAAAATAAATTCACATCTCCCGAGCAGCAACAGTTTGCTTCATTGGTAATCAAAAAGAAGTATGGGCTAGTCCCAGTATCTAAGAAACCAATTGGAGCCAAACCATTGAAATCACTCCCTCCAGACAAGTTCAGAGGAAGAGTCAGAGATAGAGGGAGATGAGAGATGTATTTACTTATAATTTACTTGTAATTTCTGTTTTGTAATTTTTTTGTAATACTTGTAATTTTTAGCTTACCTGTATTTTGTTTCATTCAAACTACACTGTAATATAATATCAATGAAAATTTATAACAGTCACTTGAATGACAACCACTACTTGTCTAAAAAAGACCGAGTTTTACTTGTGTCTTGCACTTCATTTTTGTGTAGATTTGTTTACATTTGAAATGCCTTAGTTTTGCCATCATCAAAATAGGGGGAATTGGTTAGGAATACTTGTTAGATTTTGATGATGTCATCCGTGTATTATTAATTTATTCAAATGTATGTGCTAAGTACTTGACATTGTAAAGATGAACTAAATGAGTATCTTCTATAGGCCTAAAAATTTAGGCTAAGTCTTGATCAAGTGTTGATCAGTAAGAAAAATGACTAAGCATACAACTGCCATACATTAGAGAAGTTTTCAGGCAAGTTCATTGTTTAGACAAGTTTTGGTTAACATAAAACATCCGAGAGGTTTGACCAAAACCTAACTGCAGTTAAGTTCTCAAGAAGGCGATACATCAGACAAGTATTGGTCAAACAGAAATATCAGAGAGGTTTGACCAAAACCCAACTACAGAACAAGTTATCAGACAAGGTCGGGTCAACACAAGTACAAGCTGAAGTTTGACCATCAGATCAGAGAACACTCTTGTCTTAAAATCAGAGTAAGGGGTACTTATGTGAATGAGGTTTTCCGAAGTTTCGAGACTAATAAGGCATCCATGGGTTCTTGATTGGAAGGTGATAGACAGCTCGAGAGTTGTTGAGGTATCCACGGGTTTTGTATCTAGAGGTGCTAGGCAGTCACGGGAGTTGCAAGGGCCACGGTTTCCACTGGTTGGAAGCTATTGTAACAAGGAAGAATTCATTGTAACCTTTATGACTGGTTGACAGTTATAGTTAATTTATCTCCAACTGGTTTAGAGAGAAGTGGACTAGTTGAGGATTACCCCACCTCTGAAACCACTATAAGTGCATATGTGATTTACTGCTTTAAACATCATACTTAACTGCTGCATTCATATTTAATGTTCCATTAGAAATTTATCTGCAGTTGACATTAGTTATTTGCATTATTATCACCTGTGTCTTCCGCATTACCTGTCTGCAGTCGACTTAAGTCACCTGCACTCAATCACAGCTGAGAAACTCACATGAGATTCAGGAAAGAGTTTAATAAGTCTATTCACCCCCCTAGACTTATTTCTGACGACTTGTGACCTACAACTGTGAGCCCCTCCCTGGGACCCACAAGGCTATACATACACGAAACCATGAATTTCGACCTATAAGGTCTAAGCATAATCTAATAGAAGGAAATAAAAATGACACCAAGGTAATACTCAATTCGACAGAATATAATACATTGGGAATTATGACCCAGACAACATAAGCCAGAACGTCAATCAACATCTGAAGCACTACTCGAGTGTTCATAACCATTCCAAGTACAACATTACCGAATGGATAAAGTACAAATAATAGACAGAGATAAGACATAACATCACTCTCTCCCATCATATTCGTGCCAACCCGGTACACGCCTGTCCACTCTCCTGGATCCTGAAGTACATGAAAGGTATTTCCTCTCCGTCGAATAGCTAGTACAAGTATATCGAATATGAAACATAATACTTCCCGACAAAAAAGTAAACGTAATCCCCATTTCATCAAACTCAAGACTAGTATTCTGGAATGAGTAAATATTGTAGAATTTTATTTCAATACATGCGTGATTAACCATGGAACCGCATCAAAGGCAACAGAACCCTCTGAGGCCCCGTCGGACCCTCACAGAGTGGCTAACCCAAAACTATTTGTGGAACCGCACCAAAGGCAACGGAACCTTCTGAGGCCCCGTCGGAACCTCCCAGAGTGGCTAACCCAAAACTATTCGTGGAACCGCACCAAAGGCAACAGAACCCTCTGAACACCCATCGGTCTGTCCCAGAGTGAATATATATTATCATACAATTCATATACCTCACTTTCAAAGTCGAGAATGTACAATCGTAAATATATACTTGCCTTTGAGACATTATAACCGAAGTGATAATGGTGTCCAAGCTCGAGAGGTCCAAGAATGCACTTCCGGGCCTAAATGATTCGTAAGGTAATACGATAATCAATCATCAATACTCAATTCTCAAGGAAGACTCCTGAAACCCCCATTTTTACGATTCATAAATCTTTAAAGTATTCACATAGAGTTTGGAAATCATCCAAACCCTTTCCACTTCAAGTAATACACAAAATGTCCGTATAATCGTCAGGGAAATATGGGTAAAGGGTAGATAGATCATAATATCAAGGATTTCAAGCTTCAAAATGGATAAATCGGACGAATCTAAGAAAAATCCTCAAAATCCCCCAAACTAGGGTTCTAAGGAGTTTACCTTGATTCGTAGAGAAGAAACGGATTAGATGTTGTAAAGTCCTTGTTATTCGACCAAAGATGATGATGAAAGATTGTCCCAAACCGCCTCAAGATCGCCTCTCTCGCGTGTTCTCGTCGGAAATGTAAGAAATGAGGTGGAAATGGCGAAGAATACGGATGCCCAGCCTGACTGGGTTTAATTAGCGTGCGCTAATTTCCAGGGATAACGCGCGCTAACGGGGTCACCCGGTTGTCCAGTAGATTATGACCCGTGTCATTAGCGTGCGCTACCAACATCATTGTGCGCGCTAACTGCTACCATGCGGAAAAGCCGAACTCACTACCTAATCCTTTTAGCCTGCGCTACAGGTGATGCTAGCGCGCACTACCCAGCACCAATAGCGTGTGTTAGCTCATGTAACACCCACAAAATATTCAGGGTATATTACAATGTCGTGGACCCCTACGTGGGACCCACCAGGCTAAATAATTACCGCTCGTATAACCATCACAGTTAGCGAGAAAATACATATCACCAAGACGAAAATTAAATAAAACACCCAGTACAACCGGTAAACCAGACATCACCGAAAATCAGAAATAGAATTTAGTATACAATCCATCTTCCAAATCCAAACGCCTAAGTACTTACGAGTACTAACTATCAGTTTGCAAGTTTTGCAAACAAACGTTTAAAATGGACAACTAAAATAAAGGAACTCATTTGCACACGTCAACAACCCTGGCCAGCATCCTCGTACTGCTCGAGTGCCCGGTCGACCGGCTGAACGCGGCCTGAAATTCATAACACGAATTTCTCCAAAAATGGGTCCCCAAAGGGGTTAGCAATTATGCTAATACAAGTAATCAAGGCAAACCATTCGCTTACACATATCATAGTACATGTTTCAAAATGTTTCAAACAAATCAAGACATATCTTTTCCCGGAAAACAAATAGTCAATAATCACAGTTGAAAATCGCTTAGGACCGGGGCGAAATCACTGGTCCCATCCGAGGCCTCTATGGACCCTCCCGGACTGGCCATAGTTAAAAATCATGCACATGACTCGCCTAGGACCGGGGCGAAACCACTGGTCCTGTCCGAGGCCTCTATGGGCCCTCCCGGACTGGCTATCCAAACAAACTTGTGAATCAGGAATGAAATCACAGATTCCTTCGGGGCCCCATCGGATCCTCCCGAGTGAGCAAATCACACACATATACATTAAAATTTCATGTTAAGCATAAGGGTTTCACAAGAATACATGCCTTGAGGAATTGACGACGAAAAGAACGCAAAATCAACCACGCTCGCTAGGAACCGACAACCCCGAACCTAACAATTTGAAGAATACAAACACAACCAATTCTACATGAGTACAAAAATGGAATACACCCGAAAACCCACCTACGATTCATGTATTCGTACAAAAACAACAATGAGGGTGGGTCGCAACCGAACCCTCTTGATTTCACAAATACCACGAAATTTATCATGAACTCGTAGGGAAAACATGGGTACCACTAAGATTGATAACATACATCATGGATTAATTAACAACACGGACCGAATCGGACATTAAATCGAAAACCCCCAAATTCTTAAAAAATAGGGTTCTAAGAGATTACCTTGGATCAAAGACGAAGAACACATGTAGATGTTGTTAATCTACACCAAGAATTCAAGGAAGATGATAGAAATATGATTGAAGGTTCAAATATCGCCCCAGATCGCCAAAATCACCCACAGCCGCGGAGGAGGAAGAAGAAGTGAGAAATAGACTCGTCTGAGGTCAACTCTTAGGTATATATAACCAATCAATTTAGCGTACACTAATCGCTTATTCCAAACAGTTCTGGACTGATTAAAACATACTGTCGGGCACAGGTAGCGTGCGCTAAGAATGGTCTTAGTGTGCGCTAACTGACATATTAGCGTACGCCATGCTCGGACGTAGCGTGCGCTAAGAATGGTCTTAGTATGCGCTAACTGACATATTAGCGTACGCCATGCTCGGACGTAGCGTGCACTAATGAGCTACAACAGACAACTGGAGGGTCTCTGGAATGTACCGTTAGCGTGCGTTATGGCCAGAATAGCGCGCGCTAACGAAGCTGATGAAAACTCATAGGACACCCAGTTAGTGTGCGCTATGGTAGGCCATAGCGTGCGCTAACGCGATTAGCCCCTTAGAGTGCGCTAAGGGCATCCTTAGCGGGCGTTAACAAGTGCAGACTACAGTACAGACAACACTCAAAGTTGGAAAACGACGAATTCTGCCCCAGATGAAAAACAACGCGCACCCGACACTAAACAACAGACTGAAGTGACACACATACGACGAGTTCGAGTCAAAACTAAAGCACTAAAAGAAAACATGATTCCGACTACCGAAAGGTTCGGAAAACGACAACGATAGTAATTACCTCATAACTTTGGGAAATTACAAAACGACCCGAAACATCCGAAATACACGATACACGATCGAAACACCAAATAAAATCTCAACATCCATAATAACATAAGATGGATTTACGGCAACCCCGAAATAGCAGTTCCGAACAATGATTACGAGAATCAAACCAAATAGCGACGAAAATAACCTTAAATGCGGAATTGAGTAAAACAAGTCTGAAACAAGCTCGGATGACAAAAAGTGTAGTATTAAATATTCTTGAAATATCCATACGATTACAAGTGAGTCACTAATAACGAAAAATACACCAAAATGAAAAAAACTAGAAAAAGGAAAATATGCACATATTACATTCTCCCCCTCTAAAAACAAGTTTCGTCCCGAAACTTAAGAAAAAAACAACTTGAGGTACCTAGCACGCATGTTATCCTTGGTTTCCCAAGTTGCCTCCACGACACCATATCGCGACCACTGCACCTTGACCAATGGAATGGTCTTATGACTCAGTCGCTTCTAACGGTGCTCCAAGATGTTGGGATAACAATCCCGATATCAAAAGTTTTGATAAAGTGTTTTGACAATGTGCCAACACAGCATACAGCAAGCTATTGTATCGCAAGTCTGATCGAGGTTGCTGATCATGTATCGAAGACTTCTCATAATGCCATCATACAGCAACAAGAGTCTAAAAGCGCCAAGTATGGAATGTGTCCCTTCATACAGCAAACATTCCATACAACGACCTCTTCTTTATAGCCTACAACACAAATGGATACAGCATTCAAGCTGTAAAGTATTGAGATCTTCAATACATATCGAAACAGGACTGAAGACCGTTTGAAAATGTATCTTTGTTATTCGCTAAAGTCAAGTCCCATTTTGTAAGAAGTATTTAAATATTCAAAGGATAAAGTATTTAAATACTAAAACCGATAGAGATCTTCAAACAATGCAATATCTGGATCTTGGTCTATATAAGTCAATCACCCAGTTGTCACGGACTTTTGCTCAACGGATCTTTCTTAATGGATCTATTCAGAAGGCTATATATATCCCCAAGAGTTTGAAGATTAATAACCCGAAGTAACAAGATAACAAGTGCTTACACGAATATATCTGAGCAAACATATTTCTTCAGGCATACTACATATTCTGAGAGAAGAAATATCCAAGTGCTCAACCTTGAACAACACATCATCAACTCAAGCTCAAGAAAGTCAAGCTGTTGTTCAAACCATCGTTCTATCATTGAACAAACCCATCAGCCCTGTGTGGACTGAGAAAGCCTTGCTTTTCCCGAACTATGTGTGACGGACTTGCATTGAAGAGCCTAAGCTTCAGAACTGTGTGTGAAGAAGTTAGTCAAGTGAAAGCCTAAACTAATCTGTGTGAACGGTTGAAAGCTTCGATCTTTGTATCAATCTGTGTGAACGATACATTGATAGGTTTGATTGTAAATACGTAGTTGTGTACGCAGTATATATAATAAACATTTTTACTCCTGTGTGGAGGACCAGTGGACGTAGAGGGGTTTACCTCAAACCACTATAAATCTTGTGTTATTTACCTTCTGCATTTACTATTTTAATATCTGTGATTATTTTAAGTATACACTTCATATTTAGTTGTTGTATTTACAACAACTTACTTTAACAAGACTTCCGCTACGCACTCAGATTTAAAAATCGTACAGCTTGTTGCTTAAAACACTTTCCAAGTTGTATTCTATATACTTAGTGGCCAAAAAGTGGTATCGAAGCGGTTGATTCTAAAAAGAATCAGTCGTATTTTTGACCGAATCAGATCGAAAATCACTCTTTTTTTTGTCAAACAGTCTTTTTCTTTCATATATTTTCATATGGATACATAAATGATCAATAAAGTTCCTATGTTTTCTATTAACGAGTTTGACGACTGGAGAATTAGGATGGAGGCTCATCTTGCACCAATGTACGAAGAGATGCTTTTTGTTATACAGGATGGCCCCATAAACATCATGAAGGTAAATGCGGCCCCAAGAATTGAAGGCCAAGCTCATGCCGAGATGCTCGAGAAAGAGCGCGAACAAAGGACTTCTGATGATAGAAAGCACGCCAACCTCGACAATGTTGCGAAGAATGTGCTATTTGTCACTCTTGACAAAGGCACATTCTCTAAGGTAAAGAGCTGTAAATCAGCCAAGGATATCTGGGATAAACTCAAGTTAATTTGTGAGGGAACTGAGCTCTCAAAAGAAAACAAACTTTCAAAATTAACACAACAATTTGAATCTTTTGAAATGAAACCAGCTGAAATACTTGAGGAACTTGACCTCAGATTCACTGGCATTATTGGTAAACTTGAAGCGTTGGAAAAAATTTACATACAAAAGGAGAACCTGAAAATTTTCAGATCTCTCCCTGCCCGATGGGACATTAAGACCACAGCTATGCGTGTGTCATGCAATCTTAATGAAATATCTACCTTTGATCTCTTTTCTGACCTCAAAGCATTTGAGTATGATATAGATAGGAGAGAGAAAGTTGAAGAATCTCCCGCGAGGACTACAGCATTAGCCGCTGTATCCAACCGAAGACATAACATGCCCAGCTCATCAAAGCCCATTCACTAGAATGCTGACAGCGACGACGACATCCTGTCACAAGATGAAATGGCGCTCCTCATGCATAAGTTCAAGAAGTTCATCAAGCAGTCGGGAAAGACTCCATACAAGCCCAAGCCTATTCACAAGGTAAGTACCGAAACTTCCTATGGTGATGCTAACCTGTGTTACAATTGCAGGAAACCAGGACATTATGCAAATAAATGTCCTCATCCTAATGTTCAAAGGTTGCCGGAAGCCTAGCACCTTGCCGAAGAAGTCTATGTTGAACAACCACCAGGATTTGTCAATACAGAAGGCGGAGACCTCGTATACAGGCTAAGGAAAGCGCTGTATGGACTTAAGCAAGCACCTAGAGCGTGGTATGAGACCCTGTCCCTGTATCTAACCGATAATGGATTCGATAAAGGTGCTGTGGACAAGACCTTATTTAAAATACAGGAAGGTGATGACCTCCTAATGGTTCAAATATACGTGGCTGATATTATATTTGGTTCAACTAACCTTGCTTTGTGTCAAAGGTTCTCTCATATCATGCAAAGTAAATTTGAAATGAGTATGATGGGAGAACTTAGCTATTTCCTAGGATTGCAGGTAAAGCAGTTGCCTACAGGGATATTCATCAACCAGGAAAAATACAGCAAGGAGCTTCTCAACAAGTTTGGAATAAACACTTCCAAATCATCGTCAACCCCCATGAGCACTTCCATGCAAATTAGTGCTGAAGAAGCTGGAAATCCGATTGATCAATGACTCTACAGGAAGCTTATTGGCTCACTCCTGTACCTAACAGCTAGCAGGCCCGATATCCAGTTTTATGTAGGAGTGTGTGCGCGATATCAAGCAGCACCTAAAGAATCACACTTCGCAACAGCCAAACGAATCCTGAAATACGTCAAAGGAACAGTCGATGTAGGACTGTGGTATCCTAAAAAAGGCGGATTCGATTCGGAGGTTGCAAGCTAGATAGGAAGAGTACAAGCAGTACTTGTCACTTTCTTGGACCTAGACTAGTATCTTGGTTTAGTAAGAAGCAATTGACAAACGCGCTTTCCACGGCGGAATCAGAATACTATGCTGCTGGTAGTTGCTGTATGCAGATCCTTTGGATGCAACAACAGCTGTCAGACTATGGAATTGAAGCCAAAGAAGCGCCGATAATGTGAGATAGCACGAGTGCAATTGCAATAACGCACAACCCTGTATTGCACTCGCGTACAAAGCATATCAACATGAAGCATCACTTCATCAGGAATCATGTTGAGAACAAGGATGTTCGGCTGGAAAAATTTATACAGATATCCAGTTAGCCGACATCTTTACCAAACCTCTCGACATAGCAATATTCTGCATGCTTCGACATGAATTGGGATTGCTACAGCCTAACTCCCTGTAAGTTTTTTTTAATGCTTTTACTCAACATTTGAGGGGAAATGCTGTAAGACCCATGAATACAGTGTTAATCCGAAAGTTGCTGTATGGAATTGAAACCTGTATGTACCTTTTAAGGGGGAACGCTGTATGTTCACGGATACAGCACATACTATGGGTGTTAAATGTATTTTTGTGCGCTTAATTATCATTATTTTATCTCCATTTTGTGTTTAAATCTGCATAAATGAGCTTTTAATGCATTATGTTTATATGTTTTGTAGGAAATTAGAGTCCGGAAGCTTAAACGAAGAAAAACGGGCCAAAACGACATTTTTTGGTAAAGGACCGCGTCGCATCGAGCCAGAGCCACGACACAGACACACCCAGAAGCACGGCAGTACAATCTGTACCGGGGGTCGCGACACGCTCAGTCTGAGCCGCGGCCCGTAAGAAAAATATCGCCCAGGCCTGGTAGCGAAAGGACAGGGGCCGCGACACACTTAAGCCAGGCCGCGGCCCGCGGCGCGGGTTCCTTGAATTCAGCCCGCGATTTTGGCAGTTCTGAAGGCCGTTTTCAACCTAATTCTCGGACGCGTTTTGGAGGCGGAAGGAAAGTTATAAAAAGGCATTGAATGTCATAAAATATCATCATCGAAGAGAGGAGAAAATACATAGCAGCAGAAAGCAAGGCCAGAGAACGGAAGAAGCCAGTCTTCAATTGTGTTTGATTTTTCTTCCTTACGATTAATTTGAATATTTGTGTATTGTTTTCTAGCATGTCGGGCTAGGCCCCTTTTTCTAGGATTGTGATGAAACCGAGATTTTGATGAATTAATTCTTGATTTTACATTATCAATATATTTCCCTTTTCTATTGAGTTTTCCCAATTGTTCTTAATGCTTTCAATTTTGTGGCCTATGATTGAATTGTTTTAATTGCGTAACTCGAATCGGGAGAGGAGAGTTAGTAGGAAAAATTGGTGAGAACCGTTTTGTCTTGTGAGATAGGAATATACTCACAAGAATTACGTAGCTCGTTTGAAGATTTTAGACTTTTTGGCTATTGTTGAATTAACTCACCTAGGAATAGAGTGATTTATTCACCTTAAAAAATTCTACTGTCCTCGGGAGAGGCATTAGATTATCTTAGAAATCTTTGCTGTCAATAAATTGGGAAATTACATAATTTATATTAATCAATATTAATCCGGATTAATCGAGGTGGATTCTCAATCCTAGATTCTTCTATTATTTGATCTCCTTTCATCACACTATTGATTTTATTAGTTGTTTTATTTAGTTTCTAATAATTCTTCGACTACAAAATTCGATCGTTCAAATAAAACTAGAATACGAATAAATTGGTAATTAGTACGTCAGTCCTCGAGGGAACGATATCTTTCTCATCACTTTATTACTTGATTACGACAACGTGCACTTGCGTTCACTAAAATACGTAACAATGGGAAATCAATTAATATGTTATTTCTTTTAAAAACGATTTTTAGTCCACATGCCCTGTTTTAATTAAAAAGTCTTTTGCATTAAATGCTTTATACGACAGCTGGACTATTTTACTTCAAATGCCGCGATGTTTCAAATTATTTAATATTTTCAAACCGCCATTTCGGGCAAACAAGGGAAATTGATACGTCAGATGTGGGACTCGATCTCATTTCAAAATTGGATGAATAAACTGTACCCGTTACACTCAGTCCATCCGGATCGTCTATTTTAAACACCAGTTCCCATCCCTTAAATCTGACCGTTCACTATCTAGAAACCCTTCTCCGCCGCCCACTATAAAAGGACTGTTAATGCCTCTTCAGACTCTTTACGCTTTCTGCATACTGAACGAGTCTTTGAGCATACAGCCTACAAGTTTTATTGATTTTACTACAATTTTCTGTGAATCTTTCTCACTTTTTCAAGAAACAACAATGGCATCTTCGCAGACCTCCTCTCTCTATCTCTCTCTCTCTCTCTCTCAAGAAGACCTCCAATATCATCGACGGACGGATCTTTGCTATATCTGTAGTTGTTGAACATGTCCGCTCTGAAGGTGATGATGTCGAATCGATGGAGTATGTCATCACAAGGATTCGTCAACAAGGCCTCTATTGCCTTGGAAGTTACACCGCTGAGCATTTCGATGCTCAATTGCTTGAGGAATTTTACCTCAACACTGTTGTCCGTTTCTTCTCTCTTGCTCAGGGAGGAAACGTTGCTGACATCACTGCTGTCATTCGCGGAGTAGAGATCCGTATTGACCAAGAGCTACTTCAGAATCTCTACAGGCTACCTGCTGATGGCCTGACCATGAAAGATCTTGAGGCCTTTGGGTCCCAATAAATCTTGACCAAATACTGTGGATTATTCACCGGTTCAGCATCGATTGAAACGGTTCACACTTCTTGCCACAAGAAACTCTTTTGTCTACCTTTTGTTTATTTACACAATTTTTATTTCCGTATAATTGAGTATAGAACAGGTGCGTTCGAGATGTGCACCAATTTAAGGTTCAGGATGATGGTCGCCATCATGACCTGTGAAAAGGTCAACTGGTGTCAGATAATACTCAAGAGGCTGCAGGAAGAAGTATTCAAGCCTGCCTCTCAAAATAAGTCCTTTGGTTTATTTCTTAATTATGTTCTGAAAAAATACGGTGTTCCGCAAGCCAAAGAAACGAAGAAGATAAACTCTCAGATATACATTGGAAGCATCAGACCCTCCGTTTTCAACAAAGGACCCCTAATTGCGAATAGACCTTTTGTCTGAACTTTGCCCCTTTCTGCTGATCCAAGGGACGTGTCTTCAAAGTCAAAGAGGAAGGAGACTTCGAAGAAAAGGAAGAGATCTCACAGCAAAACTCCCGTTGCTGGTGAGAAGCCGAAAAGGAAGCTAAGGAGGCTCACAAAAGTTAAAGTTACAGAAATCTCTGAGGATGCTCCTTCAACGGCCCAACCCTCTGTATCGAGCCCCCAGGGGGCAACCCCTGCGGAAGAGATGACTGCTACTGTCGAGACAGTAGATCCCGAGCCTTTGGCAGCTACGACGGATACTCAGACATCTGCCAACTTAAAAGACTCTGGTGAGTCGGCTGCCTCTTTGGAGCCAATAGCCACATCTCCTATTCGGGAATCCACACCCGTTCAGGATCCCTCTCCCCTCAGGGTACCAACCCCTGTTCGGGATCCAGCTCCAACACAGGAACCCATGCCTATCGAGGAACCGGTGCATACAGCGGACCCAAGCACTGTACGCAGCCCCTTCCCAGACGCCATAATAAACAAAACTTTGCTTTCTGTGCAAATTGAGCAGGCTTATGAACATTTTGTCCAGTGGAAAGAGTTTCATGCTCGCTCCGTACAACAGTTTGTACAACTGGAGTGAATGGTGCGAAGAAGAAAGGTTTGTATTGGAAGTGACGAAATCTCAAGATGTTGAAGTCCTGATCCAATGGGACAACCTGTGCTGTAAAGAGTTGATCACCAGCCACCTAATGGACAAGGCAGATGCCCGCAAGAAAGGAAAAGCAAAATCCATTGGCTCAGCTCCCCCCAGACCTAAATTTGATCATGACTCGGATGACGATGACGACGCCTTCTAGGCAGGTCTGAGAATAAGTCGTGAGGAAACTCAATATCAACCGGATCAAGGGACCTCAAGCCAATAGAAATCTCCTCCCCATTCATGAGATATTATTCAGGACAACGAGGATTCAGTCCCTCCTGTCACGGAGGATCAACCAGTCACTCAACAGGCACCCGCGCCTGTCGCCATAGACGACCAGACCAGAACCATCCCGCACGAGGAATCAGTCCCTCTGCAGGAACAGGCGGACGCTGAGAGACAGCAGGAGGATTCAGTCCCTCATGTACCTATGTCTTCAAAACCTATCTCAGAACAGGAGGATACAGCAACCCCTGTTGTCGAGCCCGCATCTAATGCTCCCGCACCCTCAACTGTTTTGGAATCCGATGATGG
The DNA here is from genome assembly GCA_033398695.1 of Orobanche coerulescens. Classification (NCBI taxonomy): domain Eukaryota; kingdom Viridiplantae; phylum Streptophyta; class Magnoliopsida; order Lamiales; family Orobanchaceae; genus Orobanche; species Orobanche coerulescens. Next base: position 120,543,243 of record CM065819.1, on the reverse strand, counting down.
TATTATACCTGAGGATGTCCAACTCGATTCACGTCCCAATGTGAACTTGAGATAGTTGAATGGAGTTGAAGATTTTGCCCAACCAGAATCTCCCCGGTCCATCGAGAAGAAAGATCAATTGCATGCTCTTGGCCGCCAAACTATTTTCTTGCAGGATGCCGTGAATGCCCTGCATGTTGTTGAAAAGGAGATTAATTGGTTACATCAGTTAGTCGTTAAAGAAATGACCGGTATGAGGCATGAAGTTTCTAAAGTTGATGAAGCCTTTCGTATTCTGCCAACCTTCTTCAAGCAGGCTCTTAACCAATTACAACAGCGTCAGGAGCAGATTCTGAAGGAAGAACAAGCTAAACTTCGCATTTCAGAGGCCAAGACAGTATCCGCTCTCATCGATACAGGTTTCGAGCTTCGAGCATATGATAAGAAAATTCAAGATATGACGTAGGTACTCAGCTCCTTTGTTGACAAAATGTCAAATTTTGAGGCAAAACAAGACGATGCATTAAAAATCCTTGAACATCTTGATGAAAAGGTGTCCTACCTTGATGACACCAAAAAGGGGGAAGAAGCGAGGGAAGCTGCTAGGAGATTAAGGCTTGAGCAAGAGAAGGAGATGGAAGCTACATTTGGAGACAGCATTACTGCTGATATTGCTCGATTATCATCTCCTACTCACAACGTCAGGATACAGGGAGATCGCCAAGAATCCAGGACCCGAAGTTTCCTTGGAAGAGCCTCGTTCAGAAACCGCAAGCTATAAACCTCTCAGCCAACCGACAACCTACTGCAGACGAGATCAAGAACTGGAGGAAGAACGAACTGCTAAGATACTTCGTTGTTCTTATCAGGGAATATTCAATATTTAACAGTTGCAGGATGGTGCAGGAAGCCGCAGAGGAGTTCAAGAAGAGGTTGGACGAAGGAACGCTCCCGCTCCAGCAGAAGATGAAGTCCAAGCACAAGCAAGGTGACTTGGTTACCCATCCAGAAGATTGGATCCTAGTTTTCGATAAATCCTACGAAGGTCAAGATATATACCTAAATCGAAACACAGACGCTCATCAAAATTGGTGGAAGGGTACCAAGAATGACCCTAAAAGGCCTTGGAGGCATTCTGATTATAGGAGCTAGATTCCTTCATGTATTCCTGTATTCTTATCTAGCAAAAACTTGTAATCTTTGTTCAAATTTAATAAAATATTATTCTCTTGAGAAAGATTACAACTTGTAATCTACTGCGTTTTTGTATGATTATGCAATTCAATCCATTTTCTGAATTAATACAAGTATAAAAACTTGTTAAATATTAAGATGTACGAACTTGTCTATGAACAGTTCATAGATTCAGTTGTATGCATCTAGATTACACTGCAATATTGTGCCTGCGCGCCAATCATAAGTTTAAAGATGTAATCCTCTTTTCTTTATAAATTAAACTCGCATCCGAGCAGTTCATAGTGTTAAGCTAATTGCTGAAGGCCAGAACATTTGACAGAAGACCAAGAAGTCTACCCTCCTGGAAGATGTTAAGTGTCAAGGTTTTGGCATCATCAAGGATGTTTGGAAAACATCAAAAAGGATTTTAAGGAGACTTGGCAAATGATCAAAAACGGGGAAATTGTTGGGATAACAATCTCGATATCAAAAGTTTTGATAAAGTGTTTTGACAATGTGCCAACCCAGCATACAGCAATCTGCTGTATCGAAAGTCTGATCGAAGTTGCTGATCCTATATCGAAGACTTCTCATAATGCCATCATATAGCAACAAGAGTTTAAAAGCGCCAAGTATGGAAGCTGTCCTTTCATACAGCAAACATTCCATACAACGACCTCTCCTTTATAGCCTACAACACAAATGGATACAACATTCAAGCTGTAAAGTATTGAGATCTTTAATACATATCGAAACAGGACTGAAGACCATTTGAAAAGGAATCTTTGTTATTCACTAAAGTCAAGTCCCATTTTGTAAGAAGTATTTAAATACTGAAAGGATAAAGTATTTAAATACTAAAACCGACAGAGATCTTCAAACAACGCAAAATCTGGATCTTGGTCTATACAACTCAATCATCCAGTTGTCACGGACTTTTTCTCAACAGATCTTTCTCAATGGATCTATTCAGAAGGCTATATATATCCCCAAGAGTTTGAAGATTAAAAAACCCGATGTAACAAGATAACAAGTGCTTACACGAATATATCTGGGCAAACATCTTTCTTCAAGCATACTGCATATTCTGAGAGAAGAAATATCCAAGTACTCAATCTTGAACAACACATCATCAGCTCAAGCTCAAGAAAGTCAAGCTGTTGTTCAAACCATCGTTCTATCATTGAACAAACCCATTAGCCCTGTGTGGACTGAGAAAGCATTGCTTTTCCCGAACTTTGTGTGACGGACTTGCATTGAAGAGACGAAGATTCAAAACTGTGTGTGAAGAAGTTAGTCAAGTGAAAGCCTAAACCAATCTGTGTGAACGGTTGAAAGCTTCGATCTTTGTATCAATCTGTGTGAATGAGACATTGATAGGTTTGATTATAAATACGTAGTTGTGTACGCAGTATTTATAATAAACATTTTTACTCTTGTGTGGAGGACCAGTAGACGTAGAGGGGTTTACCTCGAACCACTTTAAATCTTGTGTTATTTACCTTCTACAATTACTGTTTTAATATCTGTGATTATTTTAAGTATACACTTCATATTTAGTTGCTGTATTTACAGCAACTTACTTTAACAAGACTTCCGCTACGCACTCAGATTTAAAAATCGTACAACTTGTTGCTTAAAACATTTCCAAGCTGTATTATGTATACTTAGTGGCCAATAAGATTGAAGCGAGGGAAGCTGTTAGGAGATTAAGGCTTGAGCAAGAGAAGGAGATGGAAGCTACATTTGGAGACAGCCTTACTGCTAATATTGCTCGATTATCATCTCCTACTCACAACGTCAGGATACAGGGAGATCGTCCAGAATTACAGGACCCGATGTTCCTTGGAAGAGCCTCGTTCAGAAACCGCAAGCTATAAACCTCCCGGCCAACCTACAACCTACTGCAGACGAGATCAAGAACTGGAGGAAGAATGAACTGCTAAGATACTTTGTTGTTCTTATCAGGGAATCTTCAATATTTAACAGTTGCAGGACGGTGCAGGAAGCCGCAGAGGAGTTCAAGAAGAGGTTGGACGAAGGAACTCTCCCGCTCCAGCAGAAGATGAAGTCCAAGCACAAGCAAGGTGACTTGGTTACCCATCCTGAAGATTAGATCCTAGTTTTCGATAAATCCTACGAAGGTCAAGCTATATACCTAAATCGAACAGGGACGCTCATCAGAATTGGTGGAAGGGTACCAAGAATGACCCTAAAAGGACTTGGAGGCATTCTGATTATAGGAGCTAGATTCCTTCCTGTATTCCTGTATTCTTATCTAGCAAAAACTTGTAATCTTGTTCAAATTTAATAAAATATTTTTCTCTTGAAAGATTACAACTCGTAATCTACTGCGTTTTTGTATAATTACGCAATTCAATCCATTTGCTGAATTAATACAAGTATAAAAACTTGTTAAATAGTAAGCTGTATGAACTTGTCTATGAACAGTTCATAGATTCAGTTGTATGCATCTAGATTACACTGTAAGATTGCGCCTGTGCGCCAATCATAAGTTTAAAGATGTAATACTCTTTTCTTTCTAAATTGAACTCGTATGCGAGCAGTTCATAATGTTAGGCTAATTGCTTAAGGCCAGAACATTCGACAGAAGACCAAGAAGTCTGCCCTCCTCGAAGATGTTAAGTGTCAAGGTTTTGGCATCATCAAGGATGTTTGGAAAACATCAAAAAGGATTTTAAGGAGACTTGGCAAATTATCAAAAAGGGGGAAATTGTTGGGATAACAATCTCGATATCAAAAGTTTTGATAAAGTGTTTTAACAATGTGCCAACCCAGCATACAGCAAGCTGCTGTATCAAAAGTCTGATCAAAGTTGCTGATCCTGTATCGAAGACTTCTCATAATGCCATTATACAACAACAAGAGTCTAAAAGCGCCAAGTATGGAAGCTGTCCCTTCATACAACAAACATTCCATACAGCGAACTCTCCTTTATAGCCTACAACGTAAATGGATACAGCATTCAAGCTGTAAAGTATTGAGATCTTCAATACATATCGAAACAGGACTGAAGACCGTTTGAAAGATATCTTTGTTATTCGCTAAAGTCAAGTCCTGTTTTGTCAGAAGTACTTAAATACTAAAAGAATAAAGTATTTAAATACTAAAACCGACAGAGATCTTCAAACAACGCAAAATCCGGATCTTGGTCTATACAAGTTAATCATCCAGTTGTCACGGACTTTTGCTCAACGGATCTTTCTCAACGGATCTATTCAGAAGGCTATATATTCCCCAAGAGTTTGAAGATTAAAAACCTGAAGTAACAAGATAACAAGTGCTTACACGAATATATCTCAGAAAACATATTTCTTCAAGCATACTGCATATTCTAAGAGAAGAAATATCCAAGTGCTCAACTTTGAACAACACAGCATCAGATCAAGCTCAAGAAAGTCAAGCTGTTGTTCAAACCATCATTCTATCATTGAATAAACCCATCATCCTTGTGTGGACTGAGAAAGCCTTGCTTTTCCCGAACTGTGTGTGACGGACTTGCATTGAAGAGACGAAGCTTTAGAAATCTGTGTGAAGAAGTTAGTCAAGTGAAAGCCTAAACCAATCTGTGTGAACGGTTGAAAGCTTCGATCTTTGTATCAATCTGTGTGAATGAGAAATTGATAGGTTTGATTATAAATACGTAGTTGTGTACGCAGTATTTATAATAAACATTTTTACTCCTGTGTGGAGGACCAGTAGACGTAGAGGGGTTTACCTCGAACCACTTTAAATCTTGTGTTATTTACCTTCTACAATTACTGTTTTAATATCTGTGATTATTTTAAGTATACACTTCATATTTAGTTGCTGTATTTACAACAACTTACTTTAACAAGACTTCCGCTACGCACTCAGATTTAAAAATCATACAGCTTGTTGCTTAAAACACTTTCCAAGTTGTATTCTGTATACTTAGTGGCCAACACAAGATCTTCAAGGGACGATCCTCGAAGGTAATATCCTCAGCGATATCGATCTCACCATTGTTGATGACATGACTAGGATTCAGAACATATTTCCTCAACTGGGAAACATGGAAAATGCTATGGACATGACTCAATGCCGAAGGCAACGCCAAGCGATACGCTAACTCGCAGACCATCTTGAGAATCTCAGAGGTCCCAATAAATCTCGGACTCAACTTTCCCTTCTTCCCAAAGCGGAAAACTCCCCTCGTCGGCAACACCTTTAACAAAACATGGTCTCCCACCTCGAATTCCAAAGGTCGACGACGAACATCAACATAGAATTTCTGTCGACTCTGAGCAGTCAACATCCTCTCCCAAATCAATCCCACCTTCCTCCTCGTCTCCAAAGCGATATCCGGTTTGGTCCCGACCAAATAGGATGCCTCGTTCCAACAAATTGGCGATCGACATCGCTGCCCATAAAGTACCTCATACGGTGCCATCCTGATCGATGCGTGTCAACTATTGTTGTACGTGAACTCGATCAATGGCAAATGCTCATCCCAATCACAGCTCCAATCGAGAGCACAACCATGCAACATATCCTCAAATGTCTGGATAGTGCGCTCCAACTGCCCATCCGTCTGAAGATGAAAAGAAGTACTCAGACGCAAACGAGTACCCAATGCCTTATGTATCGCCTTCCAAAAATGCGATACAAAATGGCCATCACGATCCGAAACAACAGACTTCGGAGTGCCGTGAAACCTCACAATCTGCGCAATAAATACATGAGCCAACTTTTTCGGACCCCAAGTATCCTTGATGCCTAGAAAGTGTTCCAACTTGGTCAGACGATCCACAATCACCCAAACCATATTCATACCAGACTTCGACCTCAGCAAGCTCGTGACGAAGTACATCGAAATATCTTTCCATTTCCATTTCGGAATGGGAAGCGACTTTAATAACCCGGCTGGTCACTGATGCTCGATTTTGACCTACTGACAAGTCAAAAATCTCGCTACAAATCGTTTGACCTACTCCTTCATATCGTTCCACCAAAAGTTCCTCCTTAGGTCCTTGTACATCTTACTCGAACCAGGATGAACTGAGTAAGGCATAACATGGGCCTCACGCAAAATGCTCTGCCTCAAATCTAAGTCATTCGGTACACAAAGCCGACTCTAGAATCTCAACACACCATCCAGGAGACTTCCCTTTAAGAACATTCTCTCGGATTTGAGCAATCATCAGATCCTCCAACTGCTTCAGTTTAATTTCATCGATCAGCGACAACAAAATTTCCAAAGCACAAAGTTTCCCGACAACTCCCGGCAACAAAATCTCAACACCCAACTCGATCAAATCACGCTGAAGCTCAGATTGAGACGTAAGTATATCAAGCGTCCGTAGCGTAACCAGTTTCCAACTCAAGGCGTCTGCCACGACGTTTGCCTTGCCCAGATGATAAAGGATTTTGAGGTCATAATCGTTAATCAATTCCAACCACCTCCTCTGCCTCATATTCAACTCCCGCTGAGTGAATATGTACTTCAGATTTTTATGATCGGTAAAAATCTGACATGCAGAGCCAAAAAGATAATGACGCCAAATGTTGAGCGCAAAAACAACCGCCGCTAACTCCAAATCATGAGTAGGGTAGTTGAGCTCATACGGCCTTAACTGTCTCGACGCATACGCAATAGTATTGTCGTGTTGCATCAACACGCACCCAAGACCCTGACCCGAAGCATCGCTATAAACAGCAAAACCCTCGTTGCCACATGGCAATGCTAGAATCGGGGCTGAAGTCAAACGCCTCTTCAGCTCCTCAAAACTCGACTGCCTTTTGTCATTACAGACAAACTTCTCAGATTTCTGAAGCAACTGTGTAAGTGGCCGAGCCAGTTTTGAGAACCCCTCGACGAACCTATGATAGTAGACAACAAACCCAAGAAACTACGGACCTCCTTCACATTCTTAGGCGGTGTCCAATCCAGCACTGCCTTAATCTTCTATGGATCCACACGGACCCCCTCGGCTGAAATCACGTGACCCAAAAACATCACTTCCTTCATCCATAACTCACATTTCAAAAACTTCCTTCTGCATGCTCCTCCTCATTCTTCGAATAGATAAGGATATCATCAATGAAGACGACGACACACTTATCTAAATACTTGATGAAAACCTTGTTCATCAACTGCAGGATCACTTCCGGCACGTTGGTTAGCCCGAAGGGCATAACCACAAACTCATAATGTCCGTATCTCATCCGAAAAGCTGTTTTCGGGACATCGGACTCCTTCACCCGAAGCTGATAGTACCCCGATCTCAAGTCGATCTTCGAGAATACCGTAGCTCCATGCAACTGATCAAACCAGTCATCAATCCTCGGCAAGGGATACGTGTTTTTGATAGTCACTTTGTTTAGCTCGCGATAGTCGATATATAAACGCAATGAACCATCCTTCTTCCACACAAATAGGACCGGTGTGCCCCAAGGCGAAGCGCTCAGTCGAATATACCCCGACTCAAGAAGCTTACTCAACTGCTTCTTCAACTCAGCCATCTCGTAAGGTGCCATGCGATACGGCGCCTTCGAAATCAGAGCCACACCCGGCTCTAAATCGATAGCAAATGCAACCTCACGGTCCGGTGGTAGCCCCGGAAACTCATCAGGAAAGACATCTGGGAACTCACTAATGACTGGGATCGATGAAAAATCGACTCTAGCATCCTCCGCCTTCAAGGCGTAACACCAATAACCAGTATACCCCTTCCGCATAAGTCTCATCGCCTTCAAGGCATTAATTACGAACTTCTGGTTTCCCCTCTTTCGCCCCGTGACAGAGTGATCGGTGCTGTCCTCGGCTAACATGGTGATGATCCTCGCATGGTAGTTCATGATCGTACCATGCCGCTCGATCCAATCATCCCCGAGAATCAAATCCTCACCCTTAATATCCACAACAATAAGATTAGAGAGCTAATCCCTCTCACAAATAACCACAGAACAATCTCGAATCTCCCGATCACCAACGATCCTATCACCGCTAGGAAGTTTAACAATGAAAGGATCACAAAACGACAAATAGTCAAGACCCAAATGGTGCACACACTCCAGAGAGATGAACGAATACGTAGCACCAGAATCGAAAAGCACACTGACAGGATGAGAATGAATATGAACGGTACCTGTAGCCACAGTATCCGCTGGATCATCGACCCTCCTCATCTCATATACACGCGGATGAGCAGAGCCGACACTGGAAGCTCCCCCTCTAGCGGGCTAGCCCCAACTTCTCCCTCGGCTGGCACTCTGCGGAGACTGCGGAGCAAACGACCCCTGGTTCACACTCGGCTCCCTAGGCACTGGGAAAGAATCCTGGGCATCGAGAGTCTGCCATAAACAATCACAAAAGGAAGCATTGTGGCCCGACTGGCCACAAGTATGACAAGTCAACGGTGGACGATGACACTCCCGGTTCCTATGGCTAGGCTGACCACAGTTAAACATATGACCTCTCGAGTGGGAACCACCTGCAGGAACGTTAGCAGACTGAGACTTCTGCTGAACTCCGCCCTTGTGACCCAAAAAGTTACCGACAGATTTCTATTTCTTTCTTTCTCGAGCCACCTCACTGGCCGTCAAGGACATGTCATAAGCAAGAGATCTACTCTGATAGTCCTTTAGGGTGGTGTAGGAGAATCCAGACATGTAATCACAAATCCTCAGTTTCATCCGCCTAGAAAAGTGGCAAATCTTGTCGCTTTCCTCCTTAACTTGGGCCTTCATGAAGCCCAATTCCTGGCTAAAATCTGCAATGGCCTGAGAAACAGGAATATCTCGAGGCTGAGCATCATAAAAAGCATGGAGCCGCGCCTATTGAACTGGCCACGGACAGTATTCAGTTTCCATAAGGTCTCTGAACTCGACCGACGAAGCATCATGATCCTAAGGCTCAATAGCCTCCCACCAATCAGCCGCGCCCCTAGTGAGAAAATACTGGGCGATTGGGACCTTGCGATTCTCAGGCCAGGCAGTGGCAACAAAGACCTTGAACATCTCTTTGATCCACCTATCCCAACCAAATGGGTCTGAAGCCCCATAAAACTAAGAAAGATGCATCTTGGTGACATCCTGAAGCCAACGATCCGTTCCGGCCTGAGCAGTACGAGCCAGAGCTGGGTTTTGAACTGCCTGGGATACCGTAGCCATTTGGTTCACCTTTTGTTGCATCATAGCTGCAACACCAATGTCGGCGCCATTACCGGTTGTGTCATCTGGAGTAGTAGTATGGTCCTGACGACCATCATTACTGCCGGCTCCAGAAGTGTGTGACGTGGCTGCCCCAACGGCTGCCCCACATCCCCGGTCGCGTCCACGACAACGGCCACGACCTCTACCTCAACCTCTCCCAGCATCCTTACTGTAGATAAGAGGTAGCAAAAGCAATTCGACGATGAGTACGAGAGGAAAAAAATCACAGTTCAAGAAATAGAAGTACGATACGAGAAAACAAAAGAATCGGGTAAGGAAAACTTACGAACACTAGAAGTACCAAGATGATGGCAGCGTGATGACGATGTGCAAAATAAAACACAACGAGGCCTAATTAACCAACAAGCCTAGGTATCCATAATCCTAGTTCTCTGATACCATTTTCTGTAATACCCCCAAGATATTCAGGGTATATTACAGTACCGTGGACCCCTACGTGAGACCCACTAGGCTAAATAATTAATATCGCTCGTCTAACCATCACAGTTAGAGAGAAAACACACATCACCAAGACAAAAATTAAATAAAACACCCATACAACCGGTAAACCAGACATCACCGAAAATCACAAATATAATTTAGTATACAATCCATCTTCCAAATCCAAACGCCTAAGTACTCGCGAGTACTAACTACCAGTTTCCAAGTTTTGAAAACAAACATTTAAAATTGACAACTAAAATAAAAGAACTCATTTGCACACGTCAACAACCCTGGCCAGCATCCTCGTACTGCTCCAGTGCCCGCTCGACCGGCTGAATGCAACCTGAAATTTATAACACGATTTCCCAAAAAAAGGGTCCCCAAAGGGGTTAGCAATTACAGTAGTACAAGTAATCAAGGCAAACTATTCGCTTACACATCTCATAGCACATGCATCAAATTGTTTCAAAAAAATCAAGACATGTCTTTTCCCGAAAAACAAACAGTCAATAATCACAGTTAAAAATTGCCTAGGACCGGGGCGAAACCATTGGTCCCATCCGAGGCCTCTATGAACCCTCTCGGACTGGCCATAGTTAAAATCACGCACATCACTCACCTAGGACTGGGGCAAAACCATGGTTCCCATCCGAGGCCTCTATGGACCCTCCTGGACTAGCTATCCAAACAAGCTCGTGAATCAGGAACGAAATCACAGATTCCTCCGGGGCCCCGTTTTACCCTCCCGGAGTGAGCCAATCACACACATATACATTACCATTTCATGTTAAGCATAATGGTTTCACAAGAATACTTGCCTTGAGAAATTGACGATGAAAAGAACGGAAAATCAACCACGCTCGCTAGGAACCGACAACCCCGAACCTAACGATTCGAAGAATACAATCACAACCAATTCTACACGAGTACGAAAACGGAATACACCCAAAAACCCACCTACGATTCATGTAAATTCATGCAAAAGCAACAAGCGGGTCGCAACCGAACCCTCTTGATTTCACAAATACCACGAAATTTACCATGAACTCATAGGGGAAACATGAGTACCACTAAGATTAATCACATACATCATGGATTAATCAACAATATGGAATGAATCGGACATTAAATCGAAACCCCCAAATTCCCCAAAAATAGGGTTCTAAGAGATTACCTTGGATCAAAGACGAAGAACACAAGTAGATGTTGTCAATTTACACCAAGAATTCAAGCAACATGATAGCAATATGATTGAAGGTTCAAAAACCGCCCCAGATCGCCAAAATTGTCCACAGTCGCGGAGGAGGAAGAAGTGAGAAATAGACGTGTCTAAGGTCAACTCTCGGGTATATATATAACCAAACAATTTAGCGTGCTTTAAGGATTGCCTTAGCGTGCGCTAATCGCTTATTCTAGATAGCTCTGGACTGATTAAAACGTACTGCCGGACCCAAGTAGCATGTGCTAAGAATGGTCTTAGCGTGAGCTAACTGACATATTAGCGTACACCATGCTCGGACATAGCGTGCGCTAATGACCTAAACAGACAACTGGAGGGTCTCCGGAATGTCCGTTGGCGTGCGTTATGGCCGGAATAGCACGCGCTGACGAAGATGATGAAAACTCGCAGAAACATGCGCTAACGCGACTAGCCCCTTAGCATGTACTAAGGGCATCCTTAACGTGCATTAACGAGTGCAGACAGCAGTACAGACAGCACCCAAAGTTGGAAAACGACGAATTCTGCCCCGGATGAAAAACAACGCGCACCCGACACTAAACAATGGACTGAAGAGATATACACACGACGAGTTCGAGTCAGAACTAAATCACTAAAAGAAAACACGATTCCGACTACCCAAAGGTTCGGAAAACGACAACAGTAGTAATTACCTCAAAACTTTGGGAAATTACAAAACAGCCCAAAACATCCGAAATACACGATACACAATCAAAACACCAAATAAAATCTCACAACATCGATAATAGCATAAGATGGATTGATGGCAACCCCGAAATGGCGGTTCCGAACGAGTAATTAGCGTGCGCTACAGGCGATGCTAGTGCGCGCTACCAAATGCGAATAACGTGCGTTAGCTCAAGCCTAGCGTGCGCTAACTGCTTGCCCAGAGAGCAGATCCCAGCTTCTGCCTCTTCCAAAACTCGGACCATTAATGCGCGCTACTGGCGAAGCTAGCACGCGCTACTCAACCCAAATAGCGTGCGTTAGCTCACACCTAGCGTGCGCTAACCGCTTCACTCAAAAACACCATTGTGAAATCCGATCAACACGAACATGCTTTGAGAGATACGAAACTCTAAAATCAACAACATCTCAATGGGCGCTTATAAGAGCGACAAAAGTGAAGGAACATCAAACCCAAAAATTCATGAAAAGTACGGGTATTACATTCTCCCCCTCTAAAAAAATGTTTCGTCCCGAAACTTAAGAAATAAAAAGTTCGGGGTACCTTGATCGTATCTTTTCTTCCGTCTCCCAAGTCGCTTCCTCGACTCCATGTCACGACCATTGAACCTTAACCAACGGAATGGTTTTGTGCTGAAGCTTCTTTTCACGACGTTCAAGGATCTTCACCGGTCTCTCAGAAAAGGTAACATCCCCGGCTACATCAATCTCACTATAGTCGATAATATGACTTGGATCCGACACATACTTCCTCAACTGAGAAACATGAAAAATGTTGTGGACATGACTCAAATCTGGAGGCAATGCCAAGCGATAAGCTAAATCTCCAAACCTGTCCAAAATTTCAAACGGTCCGATATATCTCGAACTAAGTTTCCCCTTTTTCCCGAAGCGGAAAACTCCCTTTGTCGGCGACACCTTGAGTAGAACATGGTCTCCCACTTATAATTCAAAGCGTCAATGACGAGTATTAGCATAAGATTTCTGATGTCTCTAGGCAGTCAACAACCGGTCTTGGATAATAGAAATCTTCTCCTTAGTTTCCATCAACATATCCAGTTCCATTCTGACTAACTCCAAAGCCTCATCCCAGCATAATGGCGATCTAAACCACCTACCATAAAGTGCTTCGAATTGTACCATTTTAATCGACGCGTGCCAACTATTGTTGTAGGCAAACTCGATCAACGGTAAATGAAGTTCCCAATCGTTACTCCACTCTAGGGCACAAGCCCATAACATATCCTCTAATGTTTGAATCATTCGCTCGGTCTGACCATCTGACTGTAGATGAAAAGATGTACTCAACCTCAATTCGGTCCCCAAGGCCTGATGGACTGCTTGCCAGAAATATTGTTGGAACATTTTGTTCCATACATGTATTTATAATGTTTTGATGATTAAAGTTGTTACACAAAACAAAACAACAAAAAGACGAAGCTAGGCATCGAAGAAAACGAAGTAGCAAAAAGGTGTTCTGAACCTACTTAACGTACGCAATGGAGATATCATAACATACGTAAAGATGAAGGATTAACATACGTAAGAGATTCATATTAACGTATGTAAGGTGTTCATATCAGATGAACGTTGGGAAGAGTCAAAATCAGAAATGATGTAAGCTTAACGTACGTAATGATATAATGATAACGTACGTAAGAAAAGAAATGAATGATACTGGACTTAATCTGGAAGTTGGTAACGTACGTAGCTTGTAAGCCTAACGTACGTAATGCGTCTTACGGATGTAATGATGAAGAGATAGCGGCCGTAATGAAAGATCAGATAGCTAACGGCTAGTTTGATGATGAAGGATATAAATACCATGCCTATGGTATTGATTCACAACAACTTCAAGAAAGAGATACATTGATCACTTATTCATATTGATAATATTGTTTTTGTAATATTGAGCTTATATTGTTTGTTTGAGTGTTTATACATTCAACATTATACACGAGAGGTAAAAGAAAAGATACGATTGGATTCGGTGTTATTAGGATTAAGGATCCGACATTATTAGAATCACAATTGCTATCTTAGTGAGGTTTATCTAGTACCGATAGAAAGCTAGAGAGATTGATTCCTTGTCCTATAGAAAAGGAAAACGGTTTAACTTGGACCGACACAAAGACAAGTACGAGTGGTTTATCACGGACCAATAGAAGACATGATTGTAAACGGTTATCCATCGACCGATAGAAGAGAGGTGCATAGGTTTTTATCTTGAACCTATAAAAAAAGATACGAGAGAGGACGTAGGCTCGTTTATATCCGAACCTCTATAAATACGTGCGTCATTTAATTTCCGCAATTTAATTTACGCTTCCGCAACAATTAGTATCGGAGCAGTACCTCCAATATACGACTTAACATCTAAGGAGTCGATCCAAATGGCATTTCAATTCTCTCCAGTCGAAGGCCTTGCTCTTAACCGACCACCATTTTTTGATGGCGCAAATTTCATGACGTGGAAGAAAAAGATGTCGATCTTCATTCGTGCTTATGATATTGATATTTGTAAGATCATTTGTATTGGCCCGAAAGTTCCAATAAAATCCGATGGATCTCTCAAGAGTTTCGAAGAATACAATGACGAGGATTGGAAGAACGACCATCTAAACTATAAGGCTACTCAACTCTTATATTGTACTTTAAATCCGGAAGAGGTCAATCGAATCTCATCGTGTGAAAGTGCTAAAGAAATATGGAAAATTCTTGAAATCACACACAAAGGGACAACTCAAGTCAAGGAGACGAAGATCAATATGCTTCTCCATGACTACGAGTTATTCATGATGAAAGGTGACGAGTCCATCACCAATATGCTCGACCGATTTTCGGTCATCACAAATGAACTTGCTTCATTCAGTAAACCATTATCTAGTAGTGAAAAAGTCAAGAAAATTTTACGATCACTACCTAGTGAATGGGACGGAACGGTGACGGCGATTATGGAATCGAAAGATCTCAATACGCTTGATTTTAGCACCCTCATTGGTTCGCTAATTAATTATGAGATAGTGTTGAAATCACGAAGTGTCAAGCAAAAGCCGAAGGAAAGATCGATAGCCTTGAAGGCTAAAATGTCCAAAAAGGAAGAAATCCTGGTTGATGATAGCGATGAATAATCGGCATATTATGCCAATAATATTAATAAGTTCCAAAACTTATTAAACCGGAGGAAGAAGGACATCAAAGCGAGCGAATCTAAGAAATTCGACAACTCTTGTCGATTACGTGGAAAACCAGGTTATTTTGCTAAAAATTGCAGAGCTAAACCCAAGAAGGAGGTTCTCGTTGCAACATGGAGCGATGACGCCGAAGATGATGATTTTATCAATCAAAATAATCTCGCTCTCATGGACCGGAGTTCATTCGACGATAGCGACGTCGAAAGCCAGGTTAGTACATCGTCTCACGACGAATTATTTCAAGCATTTGAATTACTTCATACGGATTTTCAAAATGCTTTATCCGAGATTAAATCCCTTAAATCCAAAAATAAATCATTGGAAAATGAGATTTCCAAAATTCTTGAAAAAGGGAAATTTATCGAAATCGATCATTCACAATGCGTTGAAAATGAAAATATTTTAAAGGATGATCTTGTTAAAATGCAAACCGAGCTCAAAGATTTAACGAAGAAATTTTCTCTCAGAAACGAGAAATTTGAACAAATGCTCTCGGTTCAAAAATTTACTTTGAACAAACAGGGGTTGGGGTTCACACCTCGTTTTAAAAATGAATCCGTAAATTTTAAAATACCCCGGTGTGAAAATTATTTGAATATTGGGCACCATATTTCAAACTGTAAGAGCCCAAGACGGACGATTAAAATTAAAAAGATTTGGGTTCCTAAAGGAACAAATATTTCAAACATCGTCTATGTTTTAAAAGAAAAACTAACTCTCGGTTGGATCGGCAAAAATTGATTTTTTTCAAAATATTTTACCTAGGGGGAGTAATAATTATTTTTTTGGGAGATAATATTTTCAGGGGGAGTTTATACCATTTTTTTTTTATATTTATCATGCATTTTTTATATTTATTTATATTTATTCTTATTACACTTTTTGATATATTTCCATTGTTTCCAATGGAGACAAAGACTCATTGTTCTTTGGTTCTTGATTATAATGGAATAAAACAAAATGACTCACTAAACTGGCTCCACTTCTTTTTCTCATGAAGTACTAGTTATTCCATGCAATTCTTAATGCAATTTTCATTTTGGATCATCCGGAAACAGTCTCTCTGTGTTAAGACATGGGTAAGGCTGCGTACATCCGATCCCCCCTTACCCCGCTTTTTGCGGGAGCCAATGAGGCATTGGGGTAATGTTGTTGTTGTTGTTATTACACTTTTTGATGAAAACAAAAAGGGGGAGAGAAAGGAGAATGGAATTAACCCTGAAAGGGGGAGAAAACTCGAAGAAAAGTCGAAAAGTTGAATTTGAAAAGAAAAATGGAAGTTGAAAGGAGAAAGGAGAAGAAAAGACGAAAAGATGAAAGGATGAAAATACAAATGAGGAGACATCGAAAATATGATGAAAATTTGAAAATTCGAAAATAAAAAGAAAAGGAAAGAAGGAGTCGAAAAATAAATGGGAGAAGAAACTAACGAAACGGATAAAGTCAAAAACATTGGTCTGTACACATATACATTTATTTGTATTTTTGCAGGTAAATCCCATTGACGAAGTGTTGTTTTGTAATCATCAAAAAGGGGAAGATTGTTGGAACATTTTGTTCCATACATGTATTTATAATGTTTTGATGATTAAAGTTGTTACACAAAACAAAGCAACAAAAAGACGAAGCTAAGCATCGAAGAAAACGAAGTAGCAAAAAGGTGTTCTGAACCTACTTAACGTACGCAATGAAGATATCATAACGTACGTAAAGATGAATGATTAACGTACGTGAGAGATGCATATTAACGTACGTAAGGTGTTCAAATCAGATGAACGTTGGGAAGAGTCAAAGTCAGAAAAGCAGCAACGGATATATGATGTCAGCAATGATGTAAGCTTAGCGTACGTAATGATATAATGATAACGTACGTAAGAAAAGAAACGAATGCTACTGGACTAAATCTGGAAGTTGGTAACGTACGTACCTTGTGAAGCCTAACGTACGTAATACGTCTTACGGGCGTAATGATGAAAAGATAGCGACCGTAATGAAAGATCAGATAGCTAACGGCTAGTTTGATGATGAAGGCTATAAATACCATGCCTATGGTATTGATTCACAAAAACAACTTCAAGCAAGAGATACATTGATCACTTATTCATATTGATAATATTGTTGTTGTAATATTGATCTTATATTGTTAGTTTTAGTGTTTATACATTCAACATTATACACGAGAGGTAAAAGAAAAGATACGATTGGATTCGGTGTTATTAGGATCAAGGATCCGACATTATTAGAATCGCAATCGCTATCTTAGTGAGGTTTATCTAGTACCGATAGAAAGCTAGAGAGGTTGATTCCTTGTCCTATAGAAAAGGAAAACTGTTTAACTTGGACCGACATAAGACAAGTACGAGTGGTTTATCACGGACCAATAGAAGACGTGATTGTAAATGGTTATCCCTCGACCGATAGAAGAGAGGTGCAGAGGTTTTTATCTTGAACCTATAAAAAAAGATACCGAGAGAGGACATAGGCTCGTTTATAGCCGAACCTCTATAAATCCGTGCATCATTTAATTTCCGCAATTTAATTTACGCTTCCGCAACACGGCACATATTCTGATCTCGATCCAACAAATGTGACATGAAATGTCCATCCCGATCAGAAACAATAGTTTTAGGGGCACCATGCAATCTCACAATCTCAGCTATAAAGGTTCTAGCCAATCTTCCCGGTCCCCAAGTATCCTTAATACCAAGGAAATGTGCAGACTTGGTTAATCGATCAACGATTACCCAAATCATATTCATTCTGGCTCTAGATCTCGGCATCCCCATGATAAAATCTATGGAGATGTCTTCCCACTTCCACTCGGGAATGGGAAGTGGTTTCAACAACCCTGCTGGTCGTTGATGTTCGATCTTGACTTGTTGACACGTCAAACATCGCAATACGAACTCTGTGGCGTCTTTCTTCATATTATTCCACCAAAAATTTCGCTTCAAATCCTTGTATATATTACTCGTTCCAGGGTGGATTGAGTAAGGTGTAGCATGGGCTTCTCGAATAATTCTTTATCTCAACTCCAGCTTATTCGGAACACAAAGCCTGCCCTGAAATATCAAAATACTGTCCTCATGGACCATAAAACCAGGGGCTTTTCCCTTAATTACATCTTCCTTCAGTTGGGAAATCATTGGGTCACTCCAATGTTTCCCTTTGATGTCATCAACCAAGGACGAAGTAATTTCAAGGGTACACAATTGTCCCCACACTTTTTGAAACCAAACTTCTATACCTTGCTCGACCAAATCTTGACAAATCTTCGTATGGGGCGTAAGAACCTTGAGCCTCTGAAGTAATACCGGTTTGTGGCTCAAAGCATCCGCGATGACATTAGCCTTCCCCAGATGGTAAAGAATTTCCAAATCATAATCCTTAATCAATTCAAACCAACGTCGTTGCCTCATATTCCACTCTTTCTGGTTGAAAATGTACTTCAAACTCTTATGACCGTTATAAATCCGACACAAAGAGCCTTACAAATAATGCCGCCAAATCTTAAGTGCGAAAACAAATGCGGCCAATTCTAAATCATGAGTAGGATAATTCATCTCATAGGGCTTCAACTGCCGTGATGCAAAGGCAATCATTTATCATCCTGCATAAGCACACATCCGAGACCCTGTCCTGAAGCGACACTATAAACTGCAAATCCTTCACTTCCCTGTGGCAATGTTAAGATTGGCGCTGAAGTCAAACGTCTCTTCGGTTCATCAAAGCTCTGCTGTTTCTCAAAAGTCCAAATAAACTTTTCCGTCTTCTGAAGTAATTGCGTAAGCAGCCGAGCAAGTTTTGAGAACCCCTCGACAAACTGACGATAATACCCAGCAAGACCCAAAAAGCTACGAACTTCCTTAACATTAGTAGGCAGTGCCCAGTCTAGCACTGCCTCAATCTTCTGTGGGTCTACACGAACCCCTTTGGCCGAAACCACATGGCCGAGAAACATAACTTCCTTCAGCCAGAACTCACATTTTGAGAATTTCACATAAAGGTGCTTGGCTCTCAAAACATCTAGTATCAAACGTAAGTGTTGGGCATGCTCCTCCTCATCTCGAGAATAAATCAAGATATCATCAATAAAGACGACTACACATTTTTCAAGGTACTCAATAAATATCTTGTTCAGTAACTGCATGAATACTGCAGGTGTATTAGTCAGTCCAAATGGCATGACCACGAATTCATAATGTCCATATCTCGTTCGAAAAGTAGTTTTCGGAACGTCGGACCCTTTCACTCGGAGTTGGTAGTACCCTGATCTTAAATCATTTTTTGAGAATACTGCGGCTCCTTGCAACTGATCAAATAAATAATCTATACGAGGCAATGGATACTTGTTCTTGATGGTCACCTTGTTTAGATCACGGTAATCAATGCATAAACGTAGTGAACCATCCTTCTTTCTCACAAAAAGGACAGGTGCGCCCCAAGGTGAAGCACTCGGTCTAATGTACCTTTTCTCCAACAGTTCTCCCAACTGATTCTTTAATTCTTGCATTTCTGAAGGTGCCATACGATAGGGCGCCTTAGAAATCGGAGCCACGTTGGACTCTAAATCAACAGAAAATTCTATCTCTCGATCTGGCGGTAATCCCGGAAGATCGTCTTGAAAAACATCTGGATACTCATTAACGACTGGAATCGAAGATAAATCGACTTCATTCCCTTCCAACTTCAAAACATAACACCAATAGCCCGAACAACCTTTATTCAAGAGTTTTACAGTCTTCATAGCGCTGATAAAAAACTTAGGTTGGCCCGATTTACGTCCCATGAATGAGTACTCGGAACCATCTTTGTTCATCATAGTGATAACCTTAGTGCAGTAATTCATAATCGCTTGGTGACTCTCAAGCCAGTCCTCACCGAGGTTAAAATCCTCGCCCTCGATATCAACCACAATTAAATTTGATAATCAAGCAATACCTGCTATGCTTACCGGGTAACTTCCAATCTCCCGATTCCCCACGATCCTATCCCCGTTAGGCATTTTCACAATGAAAGGATTGTAAGCAGTCATACAATTTATATTCAAACGGTGTACACAATCTAAGGAGATGAAAGAATGTGTAGCACCATAATCAAAAAGTACTCGAACTGGATGAGATAGAATATGAATGGTACCTGTGGCCACTGATAAGTGTCAGTTTTATACACTTATCCATGGTTTGTATCGATAAAATTCACCCATAATTGAGCTAGTTTACTCGTTTTTTGCTTTTAATTAATTAGTTTTTAATAATTTTATTTTTATCGGATGATGATCGGATTAAATAACTGATTTACTCAAGAAATAACATGTTTATTAAATATTCTCTTTGTTGAATTTTGATATATTCATGTTGTAGGGCTTTTCGAGACGAATTCGGCAGTCTTTCCGGATTCAAAATCAGAGTTATATATCAAAAGTTATCATCCGAAGAAGATTTGGGGCAAAAACAAAAAGTCTGAGAAATTCTGGGCTGAAAACGTAACTATCAAAGCATCCAGTGAGCAAATTTACGAAGCCAAGTTACGGCCGTAACTACCGAATGTTACGGCCGTAAGTCACCCTAGTTACGGCCGTAACTCCTGAATGTTACGGCCGTAACTCTTGACAGATTGTTATGATTTGTCTAATTTTTTATACTTTTTGTGTATTATTGAGGGGATGGCTGGCATTGATCCGATCTAATGTAATAATGCTGGAGTTTTGGAGCTATTAGATGACTTTAGGTGTATAAATAGACCCCTTAGATCCTTCATCAATCATCATTCATCTTAAAATTTTCCATTTTTTGTGAACTTTTCTTTTTGTGTGAAGAACACACTTGTGTTCTTGAGTGATATTTGTAAGTGTGGTATAGCATATGTTGTTCAGAGAGTTTATTGCTTCTATCTCCTTTATCTACTAAGGGAGTTAGGATCAATTCTTTCTCTTGATTCAACTAATAATGACCACCAAAGCTTGTAATATGTATAATAAACCCTTCATGGGCTAAGTAGCTTTTAGTTGGGATTATAAACAAGGTTTGTCATGTTATTTATGTTTGTATAAAAGATCTATTGTGAATTACTTATTATTGTGTGTGATTTTCATTGTTTTAACAATCTTTATTTACTTGGCCAATAAATGACGATATTTATGGTCTTCATATGTTTCGAAAGAAAATATGTTTGATTAGATCAAATGATCTTCACTCTAAGTTGTTCTAGGGGATAGAAATATACCCCTAGTCCTTAGATGATTCTTTGAGTTATTTTCATAAATCCTAATACTATGTATTGAAGCCAATCAACATAGAAATATAGTGGATTGATTCAATATGTAAGGGGCGTTTTATAGTTCGAAAGAGAAACCGTCTTTTTAAGGAAAATCGAATCTACACAACATAATAAGTAAATTCATCTTATGATCTCCTATACATCTTCTATAACTAATGACGAACTAAGTTTGTAATCCCAACTATTTCATTTTATCGTTAATCAATCTATTATTATTGCAATATTTTTATTTCCTTAAAATATTAGAACTATTTTTGCATTTTATTTGCAATTATTAAACCAAAATTTTTAATTGTGTGTTTTACTCATCTTAGTTTCTATAAAAATAGACTAATAGTGTATAATTCAAATTATAACCAAACTTCCTTGTGGAATCGATAAACCGGACTCAAAAAATCCACTTTACTACTTGATACGATATCGTGCCCTTGCGATAGTTACACTAACAACGTGTCAAGTTTTTGGCGCCGTTGCCGGGGAAGTATAAGTTATATTTGAAATCTTACATTGTAAACTATTTTTATAGGTACAATTTTCTCGACATTGTAACTTAGTACTCAATTGTGTTTGTCCGGTCAAGTGGCGGATAACGGTACTCCGTGACTATTAAAGTCGGATTTTTCAATTTCCCATAACAACTGATATTTGTAAATATTTCCTCCATTTATTTTCATTTTTTTTTATAATGGAAGAAACGTTGTATAAAATTGAAAAAAGATTCCCCTTTCTAAGCAAAAATGCAATTTTAAAAATTTACAAGGCAAGGCTTGAAAGGATGAGGTTGCTTATGAATAAAAGCATACCTTTTGACATAAGATTCATAATTGAAGCCAAAGTAAGAATAGAGGGTGAATTCACAGAAACACAGACTAGATTTTTACCAGGGCTTGGAAAAAGTTCATATGCGAAGAAATGACGAACAAAGATGATAGCCGTTTGTTATAAATGTGCTAGATGGAACTATAATTTAAAATGTCGATCTTTAGGAATTCCATCTACAAACAGAGAAGATAAAATTCAATTCATTAAGGATGGTCTGAGTAAAGAGAATTTAGATGATATCGAAATTTCTCTTGACACGCATCCTAGTGGACTCGTACATTACGAAATTCGATGTTTGTGGAATAAATTCAAACCAGAATATGAACAACGTCTTGGGAATCTGACGTTAAAAGATCCTGTTTGCCAATTTGTAAGAAAATTGAATGGAAAGCTTCTCCCCGACTCATAGAAGACGTTTAGGCCGTTTCTGAACGTAAAATCAGAGGAAGATGTGAGCCACAATCACAACTACGGTACATATGCATAAGTATCTTTTATTTTTGTCGTGTGGTGAGATTTTCTGAATAAAAAATGTGATACGCGATAAATGCTTTCATTATTCTATTGAGTAGTTGAAGCGCAATCAACGCAATTACAAACTTGTTAAACAATTTTTACCTTCCTTTTCTTCTATAAATAAACATTGTGCTTGTTTCTTTTATTCATCCCTCAAACTTGCATTTTTCTCTTTTTCTCTCTAAATAATTTCTTTTCAAAAATGGAGTCATCATCTTCAACAAAAAAATTTAGCACAGTCTGCATTTTTGGTGGAGCTAGTTATGGAAAAGAGGCATGCTTTACTGAAGCAGCCCACAACTTGGGTCGTACCTTAGGAGAAAAATACATTCATGTATTTTACGGAGGAGGAAGTCTAAGATTAATGGGACGAGCTGCTGCTTCTGCCTATATGGAAGGAGTAAGAGTGTTGGGAATAATTCCAAAACCTCTGGCTGAAAGTAAAATCACCGGGTCAACTATTGGAGATGAGTTTAGATCTGTAAATATGCAAGATCGCATAACTCACATGATAAATAATTCTGGCGCATTTATCACCCTTCCCGGTGGTTTTGGCACCCTTGAGGAACTTTTTCATGTGGTTACCAGAGCCCAGCTAAATGTTCATCAAAAACCAATAGGTGTGCTTAATGTCAATGGTTTCTTTGATGGTTTACTGTCTTTCATCGACTACTCTGCTGAAAAGGGTTTTATTTCCGAGCGTGCTAAACGAATCATAGTCGTTGCAACAACACCAAAAGAACTAATCAAAAAACTCAATGAATTTGTTCCTCAACCAGATCCAGCTCTAGCTAAAATTGTCTGGATAGAAGATTTTACCGTGAGAAAACGAAAAGTGGATTCATTCCTGTCCCTTTGATATCCCATGTCGGACCTCTTTTATTTTTACTTTCTGTCGTGTGTAATAATCGTGGTAAATGGTGGCAGCTTAAGGAGTTTCTTCTTGATCTCTTGACGCGCATCTATTCGCAATTTATGTATTGTTATTTTATTACTGTAATTTTTATTGTGTTTTTTTTATAAAAGCATTGATGGCAGCGTAAGGCGACTCTTCGGACTTTCTTGATATGCATCTTAAAACTTGTGTTATACTTACGAGTATATTTTATTTTCTTTTGTTGTGTGCCTCGTATATTTATTCTCTTGAAGATTCTAAAAGGCGTTAGCTCAAACATCGACTTTCTTAACAGGGAGTATTCTGCTTTTCTGCATTGCTTTTTATTGTATTTTTTTTAAAAACTGAGGACATTTTTATTTTCAAGTTTGGGGGTGGTTTGTTTAATTATTTTGGTGTGTTTTGATTGATTTGGTTATTTGCCTTAATTATATATATATATATATATATAGTATTTTTGATATTTCTAGATCTGGCCATAACACCAATAAATTAGCTATATACAAGCTTCTAAAATCATTTTAACCGGTAAAAAAATTGTATATTCCAAATTTTTTTTTGAGCCTTAATCTCTTTTTCCAAGCCTTGTAATTATCATATAAAATCGAGTCATTCGTTACCTTGAGAAAAGAAGAATCAATCGGTTGATGAAAAATAGAACTGAAATTTACTTAATTTGTGGAGTTTTTGATTTTTCATGCTTAAACTAAGAAATGATTTTCTGCAAAAATTCTATTCCCTAAAAAAAGGAGTCATTGGTGAAAAGAGCTACACGTTAGCAAATAACGGTGTGAAAGCTATCACCTAATAAAAAAAATGACGAAAAGGAGAAGTGTTGAGCAGCAACAGCTGCCTAATTTTGGGGGTCTTAAATTTTGCGAAAAATAAAGGACTAACCATTGTTGGTGCGTAGCTGCCGTCTCAGAAAAATTGGTGAAAAGAGCTACACGTTAGCAAATAACAGTGTGAAAGCTATCACCTTTTAAAAAAAAATGAGATAGAAATTGTGTTAGTGAAAAGAGCTACACGTTAGCAAATAACGGCGTGAAAGCTATCACTAAAAGGATGTAGTTTATGAGCAGATTTGAATTAATTAGCGGTTGAATTTCAATACACTCAATTTTGTGAAAATCACAATATTTGATGACGCCAATAAAATTCTTCTTCATATTGAGTCGAAAAATAAACGAGTGATCGAGAGCAACCATTAAAGGGAGTCGTGTGTATCACGAGTGGGAAAGTAATAATCAGCCTTTTGGGGGGAAAACCTTGAATTTGGAATTACAAAATAAAAACCGTGTTTTAACTTCAAAATCATTAGTAGATTTATTTTGAATCTTGATTCATTTCTATCTACTGTATAAAGCTGGTTGTTGTGTATTAATGACATTTTTGATCTCATTTTCTCTTTATTTATAATTATTTTTAATTTTTGTGTGTATTAATTTTCTTATTTTTGTTTTACTTTTATTTTTATTTTTGGAGCGTGAATAATATAGAGTCTTGCTCGGGACTAGCAAGAGTTCAAGTTTGGGGGTGTGATAAGTGTCAGTTTTATACACTTATCCATGGTTTGTATCGATAAAATTCACCCATAATTGAGCTAGTCTACTCGTTTTTTGCTTTTAATTAATTAGTTTTTAATAATTTTATTTTTATCGGATGATGATCGAATTAAATAACTGATTTACTCAAGAAATAACATGTTTATTAAATATTCTCTTTGTTGAATTTTGATATATTCATGTTGTAGGGCTTTCCGAGACGAATTCGGCAGTCTTTCTGGATTCAAAATCAGAGTTAAATATCAAAAGTTATCATCCGAAGAAGATTTGGGGCAAAAACGCAAAGTCTGAGAAATTCTGGGCTGAAAATGTAACTATCAAAGCATCCAGTGAGCAAATTTACGAAGCCAAGTTACGGCCGTAACTACAGAATGTTACGGCCGTAAGTCACCCTAGTTACGGCCGTAACTCCAATGTTACTAGCTGTGAATTGACAGATTGTTATGGTTTGTCTAATTTTTTATACTTTTTGTGTATTATTGAGGGGATGGCTGGCATTGATCCGATCTAATGTAATAATGCTGGAGTTTTGGAGCTATTAGATGACTTTAGGTGTATAAATAGACCCCTTAGATCCTTCATCAATCATCATTCATCTTATAATTTTCCATATTTTGTAAACTTTTCTTTTTGTGTGAAGAACACACTTGTGTTCTTGAGTGATATTTATAAGTGTGGTATAGCATATGTTGTTCAGAGAGTTTATTGCTTCTATCTCCTTTATCTACTAAGGGAGTTAGGATCAATTCTTTCTCTTGATTCAACTAATAATGACCACCAAAGCTTGTAATATGTATAATAAACCCTTCATGGGCTAAGTAACCTTTAGTTGGGATTATAAACAAGATTAGTCATGTTATTTATGTTTGTATAAAAGATCTATTGTGAATTACTTATTATTGTGTGTGATTTTCATTGTTTTAACAATCTTTATTTATTTGGCCAATAAATGACGATATTTATGCTCTTCATATGTTTCAAAAGAAAATATGTTTGATTAGATCAAATGATCTTCACTCTAAGTTGTTCTAGGGGATAGAAATATACCCCTAGTCCTTAGATGATTCTTTGAGTTATTTTCATAAATCCTAATGCTATGTATTGAAGCCAATCAACATAGAAATATAGTGGATTGATTCATTATGTAAGGTGCGTTTTATAGTTCGAAAGAGAAACCGTCTTTTTAAGGAAAATGGAATCTACACAACATAATAAGTAAATTCATCTTATGATCTCCTATACATCTTCTATAACTACTGACGAACTAAGTTTGTAATCCTAACTATTTCATTTTATCGTTAATCAGTCTATTATTATTGCAATATTTTTATTTCCTTAAAATATTAGAACTATTTTTGCATTTTATTTGCAATTATTAAACCAAACTTTTTAATTGTGTGTTTTACTCATCTTAGTTTCTATAAAAATAGACTAATAGTGTATAATTCAAATTATAACCAAACTTCCTTGTGGGATCGATAAACGGGACTCAAAAAGTCCACTTTACTATTTGATACGATATCGTGCACTTGCGATAGTTACACTAACAACGTGTCAGCCACCGCCGCATCAGGTTCATCTGCTCGACGCATCTCGTAAGCTCATGGGTGTGCCGAACCAATGCTAGAGTCTCCCTCTCTGACGGTCTGACCGCGTTCCCGGCCTCTGCCGTAACCCTGCTGTGACTGGCTAACTGATTGTCGCTAATTCATACTCTGATCTCTATGTGCTGGGACAAAAGCCCGAGTATCCAAAGTCTGATCTTGTTCGGGGCAATAAACTGCCCTGTGTCCCATATGACCACAAGTGTGACATTTCAGAGGTGGAAAGTTGCACTCCAGATTGATGTGGCCTGGATGACCACAATTAAAACAGGTCACCAGGCGAGTTGAGGTGCCCGGAGCAGAACGAAAACTCTTCTTCCCTTTAAAAGAACGCATTGACTACCTGACAGAACGGTTAGCCGTCTAAGGTCTCTGAAAGTTGCCGCCCTTAGAGCCAGAAAATTACCAGTGGTCTTTTGCTTCTTCGGCTCTTCTGTGGTATTATTGTTGGAACTCAACATATCATATGCCAAAGCCCTGTCTTGGTATTCCTTCAGAGTTGTGCAAGCAAACCCTGCCATATAACGCCGTAAACCCATATTCATTCGCATGTCAAAATGGCGGGTCTTATTACACTCATCACGCACCTGATTCTTCACATGAATCAGTGTTACGTGCCATTTTTGTACGCTTTATTGTCATTATTTTATCTCTATTTTGCTTTAATTCTGCGTAAATGAGCTCCTAATGCATTATGTTTACATGTTTTGAAGGAAATTAGAGTCCTGAAGCTTGAACGAAGAAAAACAGGCCAAAAACGACATTTTTCTGTAGAGGGACGCATCACACGAAGCTGGGTCGCGTCGCAAGCACAACACATAGCAACCGGCACAATCTGTACTGGGGGCCACGACACACTTACTACGGGCCGCGGCCCGTACTTAATTTTCGCCCAGAACTGGGCAGCGGTGTGATTAGGGCCGCGGCACACTTTCTCCATGCCGCGGCCCGCAGCAGCGGGAAACCTGATGATACTTCGTGATTTTGGCTGTTTTGGAGTGAGACAATGTAACACCCCGAGATATTCGGAATAATTACAGCGCCGTAAACCCTTTAAATAAGGATTTACAAGGCTAATTAAAAAGAAAAGTAAATACAAGACATCAATACTGCAAAAATTCAAGTTTATGAAAACGTATAACTGGTTCAACGGGTAATTAATACAACCATATCGAATTAATATCAAAAGGACACGCGTACTCGAGTACAGAAACCAAACCAAGACCACAAATCTCCAATAACAATAAACATCACTGAACCCCTTCGTCGTCACGTTGGTACTGTGGCTGTTTCCCTGTTCCTTGGCTACCTGAACATCAAAACAAATGTCCACCCCCGAAGGGGTTAGCAAAACGATGCTAGTACAAGTATCATATTTAAACAATTCGAATATGCATCAACAATACACAACAAGATACATCACACGGACTTCCGCTACCGGAATCCGACAATGCGAATCTACAAGATTCCATTACACAGCCTGGGTATTCCAATGATCCAGCGCCCTCAGCATAGATCCCAAGATGATCCCATCGGACCAACACGAGGTGGAAATAACCCGTCCAATGATCCAGCGCCCTCAGCCTAGATCCCAAGATGATCCCGTCGGACCAACACGAGGTGGACATCCGATCCAGCGCCCTCAGCATAGATCGTACACGTATACAAACACAACTCATGCATACACATATGCCAAATCATTACGTTCATCAACATGAACATATAAACGAATATCAAGACAAATCAACGAAGTAAATATCATGTTCAACAACATGCATAATCATACGCATACTCCAAAAATACCGATATTAACATATCACGATACTTGCCTCGAAGATGGCAAGAACGATATACTTCAATGCTCTCGACGCACTCGAAGGCCGCCCCCTCCGATCAACTTAACAAGCTCGAACCTTAACAAAAGGAACGATATACAAATCATCTCGAGTCGAACAATGGCCTAACAATTCGGCCTACGAAAAGCTCAAACTAAACAATGCTGGATTGCTTAGCGCGCTACGTACTCTACGTAACGCGGCGCTAAGCCGACTGATAGCGACGCTATCGTATAAGGCTAGCGTCGCTAGCCACGAATCGGCATCGACTCGGCTGCCTCATAACGCACGCTACGACGTTTTGTGCGAAACCGAACCTCGATAGCGCACGTTAACTCACACATGTTAGCGTGCGCTAATCTTGCATGTGAGAATCGCAAACCGAAAATCGGGTTGAATGATGAAGAACTCATGAATCCTATGGTGATATTACAAGTTATCCTCGGGCATATCATGATAATAAGGTTTCTGGAAGATTTATGATTATGAAATACCAATATACGGATAGTTATCTCGATATCACAATTCCTCTACGATCTTCAAGAAATAATCTAAGTTCCATCGTCTTACGTTCCAAAACACCTGATTCCAACGTATACAACGTATCAACTGGGTAATATCCGATTACTTGATCATAAATCGATTTAAACATGCTTAGGTGTCCTTATAATAAGATGGTTCAAAGGTTCATTCGACATCTAGTACCGATACGTCAAAAGTATCCTTCTAACATGTGATGAACGAAATACTTGCTATCCAAACATGATTCAAATCTTCCTTATGAACATACTAATCATTGGTGAAGAATCACCTACCTCGAAGTAGTGAAGAACACGGATGAAATGAAGCAATCCAACACCGAAAGCTTGAAGACCAATCTCCAATGATGTATGATCTTCAATCTCGAACTAGGAGGTTGAGGAGGTTGATACGGAGTGTTTAGGACGAAAGTAGTTATGTTCTATGTGTCAAAGTTCGGGTTGTGGGAGGAGAAGGAACTGAAATCACGAATAGGATGCTGTCCTATTTATAATAAATGGCTATTAGCGCGCGCTAGACCCTGTCCGTAGCGTGCGCTAACGGCTCACAGTCTAAACTGTACTCGGCACTTAGCGTGCGCTACGCATCGACCTGTAGCGTGCGCTAAGGCGTTGACTCGGCTTTTCCCGAAAGCCGTCCAGGTACATCCGACACGATCCGATAGGGGTCCCCCGGCCAGATCTCACCTACCGCACGTCTCAATCAATCTGACCACGCATAGCGTGCGCTAATTACACTCGGTAGCGTGCGCTATGAAACCACGTTAGCGTACGCTACCCTCAGCCTGTAGCGTGCGCTACATGCACAGAATTTCAATCTTTATATCACATATACGAAATTATATGCTCGACAACATCGGATAATGAAATACAGAGAATAGTACTCATACAAAAGTACAATCATTACGATATCACAAGTTCCAATTACATAACAAAAATCTCGGGTATTACATCCTTCCTCCCTAAAAGGAAGTTTCGTCCCGAAACTTAGGATGAAAACAACTCCGGATATTTAGCCTTCATATCGTCCTCCGTTTCCCAAGTGGCCTCTTCGACTCCATGTCGTGACCATTGTACTTTAACCAAATGTATTGGTTTATTCCTCAATTGTTTGATCCGGCTCTCAAGTATCTTGATTGGTCTCTCTTCGAAGGTGCCATCATTAGCTATCTCGATCTCGTCGAAATCAATGACGTGACTGGGGTCCGGTACATACTTTCGCAGTTGGGATACGTGAAACACATTGTGAACATGACTCAGCGACGGCGGTAAGGCCAATCTGTAAGCTAACTCTCCAACTCTCTCGAGGATCTCGAATGGTCCGATATATCTCGGACTGAGCTTGCCTCTCCTCCCAAAACGGAAAATCCCTCGTGTAGGAGACACCTTCAATAGCACATGATCCCCAACGTCGAACTCTAGAGGACGACGACGTACATCGGCATAAGACTTCTGTCGACTCTGGGCAGTCAATAGTCTCTCTCGAATCAAAGCTATCTTCTCTTGAGTCTGAATAATCAATTCCGGTTCCATCCCGATCAAATCCGAAGAATCATCCCAACACAGGGGTGATCGGCATCTCCTCCCGTACAAAGCTTGAAATGGTGCCATTCTAATAGAAGCATGCCAACTATTATTGTAAGTGAATTCGATCAAGGGCAAGTGAACTTCCCAATCAGTTGACCAATCCAACGCACAAGCTCTAAGCATGTCTTCTACAGTTTGAATAGTCCTTTCGGACTGACCGTCTGTTTGGGGATGATAAGTCGTGCTAAAGTTGAGCTCGACCCCAAAGCCTTATGGATCGCCTTCCGTAAGTGCGACACGAAACGACCATCTCGATCCGAAATAATGGTCTTCGGCGTCCCATGCAATCCGACTATCTCCGCAACAAATACTCGTGCCAATCTCTCGGGTCCCCATGTATCTTTGATTCCTAGGAAATGAGCCGACTTGGTTAGTCGATCAACTACGACCCAAATCATGTTCATTCTGCTCTAGTCCTTGGCATCTGGTGATGAAATCCATCGAAATGTCCTCCCACTTCCATTCGGGGATCTAAGCGGCTTTAACATCCGGCAGTCGCCGATGCTCAATCTTGACATCTTTGGCAAGTCAAACACTTCGAAACGTACTGCTACGTCCTTCTTCATATTCCCCCACCGAAGTTTTGTTTAAGATCCTTAAACATCTTATCACGCCCGGGTGAATAGAATAGGCGCGCTATGAGCTTCTTTCGTAATAGTCCGTCTCAAGTCATCATCGTCGAACGCAAAGTCGACTCAAATCTCGTAACTCCATCGTCTTGTATCACGAATCCTCGGGGCTTTTCCTTTCTTTACTTCATCACATAATCGAAGGATCGAGAATCGTCCCAACCGCTTGGACTTGATCTTCTCGACTAGTGATGAAGTCGGTTCCATCACATAAAGTCGCCTCGATTCCCGGTGCCCATACTTCAATCCCTTCGCGGATCGGTTCTCGTTGAATCTCGGTCTGGGGCGTAAGAGCTTCCAACACTCGAAGAGAAACAGTTTACGGCTCAAAGCATCGGCTACTACATTTGCTTTCCCGGATGATAGAGAATCTCCAAGTCGTAATCCTTGATCAATTCCACCACCTTCTCTGCCTCATGTTTAATTCTTTACATTGAAAATGTATTTGAGGCTCTTATGATCTGTAAAGATCGACAATGAGTGCCGTCAGATAATGTCGCCAAATTTTCAAGGCAAAGACCACAGTGCTAGCTCCAGATCATGAGTCGGATAATTAACCCGCACGATTTTAGTTGCCGAGAAGCATAAGCAATCACTTTATCCTTTTGCATCAACACGCAACCCAAACCCCGATTTGAAGCGTCGCTGTATACCATAAATCCGTCAGTTCCTTCGGCGGCGCTAATATAGGTGCTGTCGTCAGTCTCTTCTTAAGTTCGTCAAAACCACTGGCACTTCTCATTCCACGCGAACTTTTGAGTTTTCAGAATAAATGAGTGAGCGGACGAGCAATTTTGGAAAATCCCTCTACAAAGCGGCGATAGTATTCGGCTAGTCCTAAGAAGCTTGGACTTCCTTCACGTTCTTAGGAGCTTCCCATTCCAAGATTGCTTCGACTTTTTTCGGGTCCACCTGAACTCCATCGGCTGATATCACATGCCCAAGGAAGGTTACTTCCTTAAGCCAGAACTCGCATTTAGAAAATTTTGCATATAGTTGTTCCTTTCTCAAGATGCTCAAAACCACACGTAGATGTTTAGCATGATCCTCTGCGTCCCTCGAATATATCAAAATGTCGTCAATGAAAACGACCACAAATTTATCCAAGTACTCCAAGAATACCCGATTCATCAATTGCATGAATACCGCAGGAGCATTGGTAAGTCCAAATGGCATCACTACAAATTCATAATGTCCGTACCGGGATCTGAAAGCAGATTTCGGTATATCTGATTCCTTAATCCTCAATCGATGGTATCCCGATCGCAAGTCAATCTTCGAGAATACCCTTGCCCCTTGCGCTTGATCAAACAAGTCGTCGATCCGAGGTATAGGATACTTATTCTTGATCGTCATCTTGTTAAGCTCCTGTAATCAATACATAGTCGGAGGGATCCGTCTTTCTTAGGACAAAGAGAACGGGCGCTCCCAAGGGGAAACGCTCGATTGAATATAGCCCTTCGTAACAATTCCTCCAGTTGCTTCTTGAGTTCATACATCTCGGTTGGCGCCATGCGGTATGGTGCCACGGAAATAGGGGTTGCTCCTGTGCTCTAATTCGATGGTGAATTCCACTTCTCTTTGCGGAGGTAACCACAGTAGCTCGTCAGAAATATATCCGAGAACTCATTCACAACTGGAATAGACGAGAGCTCTACTCCTTCCTCTTTCCTCATGGCATAACACCAAAGTCCATGACATCCTGTTTGAATTTTACCGCTTTCATTGCTTTGATCAATTTCCCGAGCTTCGGTCTCCATCCTCGGAATAAGTGTTCGATCCGTCAAGCAATGATGGAAATGACTCTCTCTGGTAATTCAAAGACTCCATAACGGTTGAGCCAATCATCTCCGAGAATTAAATCGTCACCGCAGATGTCAACTACAATAAGATTCGATGGCCAATCTCTTCCTTCTATAGATACTGGGAAATCCCTAGCTTCTAGTG
This sequence comes from Orobanche coerulescens, assembly GCA_033398695.1. Classification (NCBI taxonomy): domain Eukaryota; kingdom Viridiplantae; phylum Streptophyta; class Magnoliopsida; order Lamiales; family Orobanchaceae; genus Orobanche; species Orobanche coerulescens. Next base: position 120,510,106 of record CM065819.1, on the reverse strand, counting down.
TTCCCACAATTTTCTCTCCGCTCGGTAATCCCACAACATAAGGTTCACAATTATACAAGCACGAGATGTTCAAACGTTTAACACAGTTCAAAGATATAAAAGAATGCGTAGCTCCCGAATCGAACAAGACACTAACTGGTTGCAAAAGGATCTGAATCGTACCTGATGCAACAGCAGTGTTCTGGTCGTCAGATCTCCTCATTTCGTACAGGCGCGGAGGAACGGACCCAGCACTGGATGTCTCTCTCTTCCCAGCGTTCTGCTGCTGAAATCCACTCTGCTGTGTCTGGTTCACACTTATCTCCTTAGGAACTGGTGCCGGGGTGCGGGTACCAAAAGATCTAGCAGCGGCTCCACAGAAGGCCGCACGGTGCCCTTCTTGCCCACAATCGTAACAAGTCACAGAAGATGCGGGGCAATCACGTCGAATATGCCCGGCTCGACCACAATTGTAGCATTTCTTTGATGCGTCCGAAACTGCTGATGTTGCCCGGAACTTCTTTCCGCCTCTAGAAGGATGTGGAGGTTTCCTAGCCGAATAAAAGGAAGACTGGCCCTTGCGGGCCCCACCACTCTTGTTCTCTGCAAAGCTGCCGGTCACCTTCTGCTTCTTTGCCTCTACTGATTTCTCCATCGCCGCCTCTTTCATGTCGTAGGCCAGCGCTTTGTCTTGATACTGTCGCAACGTAGTACACTCGAATCCGGACATGTACTGCTGAATCTCCGGCTTCATCCGCATATCAAAATGAAAAATCTTTTCTGCCTCCGTTCTGAACAAGTGTCGCACACAAGTCAGCTGATGATTAAAATTTTTGATTACATCTGTCACAGATGCCTCCGAACTCTGTGGTGAGAAAAACTCTCGGATCTTCGCCTCTCTAACTGGACGAGGACAATACTGTGCTTCCATCATTTATTTGAATTCCGTCCAATCCGCATTATGATTCTCGGGTCGAATAGCCTCCCACCAATCAAAGGCCTCCCCAGTCAGAAAATACTGGGCAATAGGAACCTTCCGGTCCTCGGGACAGTTAAGACCCGCGAATACCTTTTCCAACTCCTTGAGCCAGTGATCCCAAGTAAGTGTCTCAGCAGATCCGTCAAATTTTGGCGGGTGCAATTTAACCACTTCCGCAAGCCATCTGTCTCCCCGGTTATCCTCGTGGTGCTGCTGTCCCATCGCTGTCTGCATGCGATCAACGACTGGGCGAACCGATTTATTTGCGCCACCACTGTTGAAGCACTCTGGCATGTTAGGGTTTGCGTCATCATTCGCCGATCCTTGCCGCCTCCGTAATGGGAATCGGTTCGACTAGCCGATATTTCTCGGGGTAGTTGCGAATCCTCATGTCTCATGTTACCACGTCCGCGTCCACGACCAAGGCCCGGCCCACGACCTCCTCTCAGCATACTGTAAACGTAATTTCTCAATATACAGAACAAAATTTTTGAAATTAAGTCCGTCAATACTCACAAAACAGTAATTAAGTAATACGGTAGTATAAGAGATTAAGAGACTTACAACCACGGTCCACATGACGACTTCGGCTGAACAGTGATGTTACAACAACCCGTAAATCAAATAACGTAAACAGACCCAATTAAAACCCGACTGCCAAGATATCTATAAATCTTATCTCCGATACCATATTCTGTAACACCCCGAGATATTCGGAATAATTACAGCGCCGTAAAACCTTTAAATAAGGATTTACAAGGCTAATTAAAAAGAAAAGTAAATACAAGACATCAATACTGCGAAAATTCAAGTTTATGAAAACGTATAACTGGTTCAACGGGTAATTAATACAACCATATCGAATTAATATCAAAAGGACACGCGTACTCAGTACGAAACCAAACCAAGACCACAAATCTCCAATAACAATAAACATCATGAACCCCTTCGTCGTCACGTCAGATCGTGGTCGCTTTCCCTGCTCCTTGGCTACCTGAACATAAAAACAAATGTCCACCCCCGAAGGGGTTAGCAAAACGATGCTAGTACAAGTATCATATTTAAACAATTCGAATATGCATCAACAATACACAACAAGATACATCACACGGACTTCCACTACCGGAATCCGACAATGCGAATCTACAAGATTCCATTACACAGCCTGGGTATTCCAATGATCCAGCGCCCTCAAAGATAGATCCCAAGATGATCCCGTCGGACCAACACGAGGTGGAAATAACCCGTCCAATGATCCAGCCCTCGGCCTAGATCCCAAGATGATCGTCGGACCAACACGAGGTGGACATCCGATCCAGCGCCCTCAGCATAGATCGTACACGTATACAAACACAACTCATGCATACACATATGCCAAATCATTACGTTCATCAACATGAACATATAAACGAATATCAAGACAAATCAACGAAGTAAATATCATGTTCAACAACATGCATAATCATACGCATACTCCAAAAATACCGATATTAACATATCACGATAATATCCTCGAAGATGGCAAGAACGATATACTTCTATGCTCGACGCACTCGAAGGCCGCCTCCGATCAACGTAACAAGCTCGAACCTTAACAAAAGGAACGATATACAAATCATCTCGAGTCGAACAATGGCCTAACAATTGCCTACGGCCGAAAAGCTCAAACTAAACAATGCTGGATTGCTTAGCGCGCGCTACGCATTTCACGTAACGCGGCGCTAAGCTGACTGTTAGCGACGCTATCGTATAAGGCTAGCGCGGCGCTAGCCACGAATCTAGCGATCGACTCATTGTCTCATAACGTACGCTACGACGTTTTGTGCGAAAACCGAACCTCGATAGCGCACGTTAACTCACACATGTTAGCGTGCGCTAATCTTGCATGGCGAATCGCAAACCGAAAACTGGGTTGAATGATGAAGAACTCATGAATCCTATGGTGATATTACAAGTTATCCTCGGGCATATCATGATAATAAGGTTTCTGGAAGATTTATGATTATGAAATACCAATATACGGATAGTTATCTCGATACAATTCCTCTACGATCTTCAAGAAATAATCTAAGTTCCATCGTCTTACGTTCCAAAACACCTGATTCCAACGTATACAACGTATCAACTGGGTAATATCCGATTACTTGATCATAAATCGATTTAAACATGCTTAGGTGTCCTTATAATAAGATGGTTCAAAGGTTCATTCGACATCTAGTACCGATACGTCAAAAGTATCCTTCTAACATGTGATGAACGAAATACTTGCTATCCAAACATGATTCAAATCTTCCTTATGAACATACTAATCATTGGTGAAGAATCACCTACCTCGAAGTAGTGAAGAACACGGATGAAATGAAGCAATCCAACACCGAAAGCTTGAACACCAATCTCCAATGATGTATGATCTTCAATCTCGAACTAGGAGGTTGAGGAGGTTGATACGGAGTGTTTAGGACGAAAGTAGTTATGTTCTATGTGTCAAAGTTCGGGTTGTGGGAGGAGAAGGAATCGAAATCACGAATAGGATCTTTGTCCTATTTATAATAAATGGCTATTAGCGCGCGCTAGACCTGTTCGTAGCGTGCGCTAACGGCTCACGATCTAAGCGTACTCGACACTTAGCGTGCGCTACGCATCGACTTGTAGCGTGCGCTAAGGCGTTGACTCGGCTTTTCCCGAAAGCCGTCCAGGTACATCCGACACGATCCGACAGGGGTCCCCCGGCCAGATCTCACCTACCGCACGTCTCAATCAATCTGACCACGCATAGCGTGCGCTAATTACACTCGGTAGCGTGCGCTATGAAACCACGTTAGCGTACGCTACCCTCAGCCTGTAGCGTGCGCTACATGCACAGAATTTCAATCTTTATATCACATATACGAAATTATATGCTCGACAACATCGGATAATGAAATACAGAGAATAGTACTCATACAAAAGTACAATCATTACGATATCACAAGTTCCAATTACATAACAAAAATCTCGGGTATTACAGACAAAACCTAATCATCTAGACGTGATTTGGAGGCATGAGAGGGTTATAAAAGCCGATACAAGGACAAAAAGAAGGGCATCAGAGGAGAGTGGGATACCTAGCAGCAGAGAACAGAGCAGAGAACGAAGGCAAGAACACGAAAGGGGACGATTCTTCAATCGTGTTTGAAATTCTTGAACCTTATGTTTAATTCTTGTACTTTTGTGTTGCTTTCTAGCATGTCGGGCCAGATTCCCTAATTCCAGGATTGAGATGAAATCGAGATTATGATGAATTAACTCTTGATTTTACATTATTGATATTTTTCCCTTTTTCATTGAGTTTTTCCCGGTTGTTCTTAATGCTTTCAATTGTGTGGCCGATGATTGAATTGTTCTAGCTGCTTAACTTGAATGAAAGAGGAAAGTGAGTAGTGATAATTGGGAGAAAACCATTTTATCTTATGAGATAGGAATGTACTCATAAGAATTATGAAGTTCGATATTTAGAAGATTTTAGATCTTTTTGGCTAACATCGAAATAACGCACCTAGGAATAGAGTGAATTGTTCGTGTTGGAAAATTCTACTGACCTCGGAAGGGGCATTAGATTAAATTAGATAATCTTCACTTTCAATTAATTGGGAAATTACATAATTTATATAAATCAAGATTAATTTGGATTAATCAAGGTGAATTCTTGATCCTAGATACTTCTTTCATTAAAGACTCCTTTTATTGAATAGTTGATTTCTTATTTATTTTAGTTATTACACTTTCTAAATTATTTATTAATTGTTCAATCCCAAATATCTCGATCGTTCAAATAAAACTAGGAATAACCAATAAATTGGTAATTAGCACATTAGTCCCCGGGGGAACGATATTTATTCACTACTTTATTACTTGTATACGACAACGTGCACTTGTGTTCACGAAAAATACGTATCAAGTTTTTGGTGCCGTTGCCGGGGGCTGGTTGTTTTTGCTAATATCAATTTCAGTGTCAGTAGTCTTAATTTGAATATTATTTTATCTTTTTAAATTTTTATGTAAATTTAGTTTCTTTTGTTTTCCTTCAGGATTTCATTTAGTGCATGAGAAAATTTGATAACGAAGGTTTATTTCCTTTCGATACCAAACTCGAACGCACTCTTCAGAAAAACAGGAAGGAAAGACGTGAGTTATCCATTCCGGATACCATGGGAGATAATACGGGAAATCAAGGGAATGATAACCCAAATCAACAAGTTCAACCAGCATTGGCTCTCCGTGATTATGCACTTCCGCAGATCAATGCTAATTTTTTGGGGATTCGGCGCCCGAATATTCAATTAAACAATTTTGAAATCAAGCCAGCCGTCGTTCAAATAGTGCAAGTGAGCCAATTCTTTGGCTTGGCTAATGATGACCCAAATGCTCATATTGCTTCATTTCTCGAGATTTGTGACACATTCAAGAATAATGGTGTTACTGATGATGCCATTCGTCTACGACTTTTCCCATTTTCTCTAAGGGACAAGGCCAAGTTCTGGTTAAATTCACTCCCGCCAGGCTCTATCACAACTTGAGCAGAGTTAGCACAAGCTTTTCTGGCTAAGTTCTTTCCACAGGCAAAAACAGCAAGACTCAGAAATGAGATAGCTACTTTCGGACAGTATGATATGGAGTCGCTACATGATGCATGGGAGCGATATAAAGATTTACTAAGGAGATGCCCCCATCATGGCCTTCCGGATTGGCTACAAATTCAAACATTGTATAACGGATTGAGTGCTTCTACACGCACTCTAGTATATGCAGCATCTGGGGGTGCTTTAATGGGCAAAATTATGGCTGAAGCTTATTCATTACTGGAAGCTATGACTGCGAATGCTTATCAGTAGCCTTCTGAGCATGTGAATCCGAAAAGAGTTACAGAAATTTCCTACAATGATCCAATATCTACGCTATCAGCTCAAGTTGCAGCTTTAACTCAACAACTTCAAGTTTTATCACACACTCCTTCTACCGATACCACGGAAACTTGCAATTGGTGCAGCGGCTCTCATCCAAGTGCTGAATATCAAGTCGTGAATCCATTTGATCAATCTCAGGTGGAACAAGCTCAGTTTGTGGGGAATGGAAATTGTCAAAATAACCCATATTCTAACACTTACAACCAAGGGTGGCGAAATCATGCAAATCTTTCATGGAGGAACAGACAAGCATTGAACAAACCTCCACAAGCTCAATTCACTCAGCCACAACAGCAGCCCCCTCAACCACCGAAGGTCTCTTTAGAAGATGCACTTGCTCAAATGGCGGCTAATACGAGTCAATTCATGGCTCGCATTGAAACTACTATACATAATCATTCCGCTTCTATTCGGAATTTAGAGGTTCAAATAGGACAGATTGCAAATTTATTATCATCTAGACCCCAAGGTGTCTTACCAAGCGCTACCGATATGAATCCTAAAGAAAATGTACAAGCTATTGAGTTATGAAGCGGAAAGGAACTACATGAGTAGTCCAAGAGTAGGAAAGAAAAGAGCATTCCCGTTGAGAAATGAATGATGAGGAGCCCACTCAAGTAGAGACCACTATGTCCTCAAAGCCCAAGCCAAAACTAGTCTCGACCACTCATCCTACTTATGTGCCACCACTCCCGTTTCCACAGCATCTGCAAAAACAGAAGTTAGACAAGCAATTTCTCGATGTCTTAAAGAAATTGCACATTAATATCCCATTTGCTGATGCTTTGGAACAAATGCCGAGTTATGTGAAATTTATGTGAGATTTTATTGTGCTCGATATGGAAGAAGATCATGACATCCCAATTATCTTGGGAAGGCCATTTTTAGCGACTGGCAGAACTTTAGTTGACGTGGAAAAAGGGGAGCTAACTTTATGAGTTCAAGAAGAGCAAGTTACTTATGTGTTTCGAGCTATGCAACATCCTAGAGATGTCGAAAATTGCTTTCAAATTGATGTCATTGACTCTTGTGTAAGAAGCACTTTTTGGGAGTGCTACCCATCAGATCCACTGGAGTCCATTTTAGTTGGATCCTCTACCGAGTTGAATCTAGAGCATGTAGCTTATTTGCGATACTTGGATGCTTCACCACCATTTTTCACTCGTAAACCTTGTAAGGAACTAGGAAGTTCACCAACGCGAACCGTCCCATCGGTTGAGAAACCCCCAAAGCTAGAACTTAAGCAGTTACCTAATCATTTGAAGCATGCATTTTTGGGGCCAAATGATTCCCTACCTGTCATTCTTTATGCCACTTTGGCGGTTGATCAAGAGGATAAGTTAGTAAGAGTATTGAGGGAGTACAAATATGCCTTAGGATGGTCTATAGCGGATATCAAGGGAATTAGCCCTTCCATTTGTATGCACAGGATTTTAATGGAGGAGGACTACAAGCCTTATGTGGATCATCAACGTCGGTTAAATCCGAATGTGAAAGAAGTGGTAAAAGTTGAGGTTTTAAAACTCCTCGATACAGATATGATCTTTCCTATTTCCGACAGTAAGTGGGTACGTCCTGTTCAAGTAGTATCAAAGAAAGGTGGGATAACTGTTATTCAAAATGACAATAATGAATTAATTCCCACTAGAATTGTTACAGGGTGGCGTATGTACATAGATTATAGAAAATTAAATAAAGCCACTAGAAAAGACCATTTTCCTTTACTATTTATTGATCAAATGTTGGATAGATTGGTCGGACATTTTGGTTACTATTTTCTTGATGGTTATTCTGGGTATAATCAGATTTATATCACCCCAGAAGACCAAGAAAAGACGATGTTTACATGTCCTTATGGCATTTTTGCTTATCTGTACATGCCTTTTGGTTTATGTAATGCGCCGGCCACTTTTCAAAGGTGTTTGACGGCTATTTTTTCTGACATGGTAGAGCATTGTATTGAAATCTTTATGGATGACTTTTCCATTTTCGGTGATTCGTTTGATCTATGTTTGCAGAATTTACAGAAGGTCCTGAAAAGATGCAAAGAGACAAATCTTGTGTTAAACTGGGAGAAGTGCCACTTTATGGTCCAGGAAGGCATTATGTTGGGCCATCGCATATCCGCTCATGGGATTGCAGTCGATTGTGCGAAAATTGAAACGATTGAGAAAATGCCTCCGCCTACTTCAGTAAGGGGGGTGAGGAGTTTTTTGGGACACGCCGGGTTCTACCGTTGTTTTATTAAAGATTTTTCAAAGATCGCAAAGCCTTTGTGTAATTTGCTCGTGAAAAATGCCCCGTTTGATTTTAATGAGTTATATAAAGAAAGTTTCGATCTCTTGAAGAAGGCTCTAAGCACCGCTCCTATTATAGTCGCCCCAGACTAGAGCTTGTCGTTTGAACTGATGTGAGATGCTAGCGATTAACCATTAGGGTAGTTTTGGGACAGCGACGGGGAAAAGTATTTCATGTCGTGTATTATGTAAGCCGAACCCTTGACGACGCCCAAAGAAATTATGCCACGACAGAGAAAGAATTATTAGCCGTGATTTTTGCTTTTGATAAATTCCGAGCTTATTTGTTGGGGACAAAAGTGGTCGTGTGGACTGACCATTCGGCTATCAAATACCTTCTAGAAAAGAAAGATGCTAAACCGAGGTTGATTAGATGGGTGCTTCTCCTCCAGGAGTTCAATTTGCATATATGAGATAAGAAGGGGACTGAAAGTGTCATTGCAGATCATCTCTCACGTTTAGAAAATCCCTTGGAGAAAGCAGAGAATCATCCACCAATTGTGGAAAATTTCCCGGATGAGCACCTCTACAAGCAGGGGTCACAACAAACACCTTGGTATGCTGATTTAGTAAATTATCTAGCAAGCAATGTGATTCCCTCTGAGTTTAGTCGCCAACAGGAAAAGAAGTTGATCTCTGATGCAAATACTATTTATGGGACGAGCCGTTTCTGTTCAAAAGGTGCTTTGACCAAATGATTCGTCGTTGTATTCCTGACGAAGAAATATCTAGTGTTCTATATCATTGTCAATCTTCCCCATATGGCGGTCATTTTGGCGGTGTTCGAACTGCTTCTAAGGTTTTACAATCTGGTTTGTATTGGCCAACTCAATTTAAGGATGCTCATGCCTTTGTGTCGGCTTGCGATCGGTGTCAGAGGACTGGGAACATCTCGAGAAGGCATGAAATGTCATTGAACATTATTTTGGAGATAAAATTATTCGACGTGTGGGGGATCGATTTTATGGGCCCATTTCCACCATCTCATAAGAATTTTTTTATTTTAGCGGCGGTAGATCACGTGTCGAAATGGGTGGAAGCTATTGCGTCTTCGATAAATTATTCGAGCGTCATGGTAAAGTTTTTAAAGAAGTATATTTTCAACAATTTTGGGACACCTCGAGCCATAATAAGCGATGGAGGAAAGCATTTTTGCAACAAATTTCTTGATCCCATCTTGGCCAAGTATGGAGTCACACATCGAGTGGGAACCGGTTATCACCCGCAGACGAGTGGGCAAGTGAAAATTTCTAACCGTGAGCTCAAGTGGATTTTAGAGAAAATAGTGAACTCCTCTAGAAAAGACTGGTCACTCAAGCTCGATGATGCTTTGTGGGCATATCGTACCGCTTATAAAACCCCTATAGGCATGTCACCTTATAGGTTAGTTTTGGGTAAGGCATGTCATTTGCCAGTCGAAATAGAGCATACAGCATATTGGGCTATTAAGAAACTTAATTTTGATCTCAAAGCGGCTGGCGAGAGAAGGTGTTTGCAATCGAGTGAATTGGAGGAACTACGGCATGATGCTTATGAAAACGCCAAGCTCTAAAAAGAACGCACTAAGGAATGGCATGCTAAGCGGATCTTGCATAGAGAATTTACTCCGGGACAACAAGTACTACTCTTTAATTCTCGTCTGAAGTTGTTTCCCAGAAAGTTGTTTCCTCACGGTGCAGTGGAAGTACAATGTGAAAATCGCAAATTTAAAGTCAATGGACAACGTTTGAAAATCTACACTGGTGATCCGATGGATGTGCAAAAGTCCAAAGTTGCCTTATCCGCCGCGAATTGAATTCTAGCAGGGTCCGGCTGAAGACGATAAACTTAGCGCTTCTCGGGAGGCAACCCGAGTAGTAGTAGTAGATTTTAGTCTTCGTTGATTTTATATTTTTTGTTCCATTTTAGGAGTCTATTTTTCCGGTATTTTCGATATATTGTGCTATTCTCACTTGTTTTCTTTGGATACAGTTGAAAAATCTTCGCAAAAATCACTCCAGTGTCAATTCCCAGTTAGGGCCATGGCACACTAAATAAGGGCCGCGGTGTTAGGGTTGTATACGTCAAAGCATACTTTATGCTTGTATTATCACATGTTTTGCATATTTAATTCATTTATCACATGTTTTGCAATTTATTCACGCTATGGTTATGCAAATATTGTCTAATTACTTTATATTGTAGATAATGTGGTGTGTAGTGTCACACAGAAGATCACATTATCAGTTCCTTATATAGTAATAATTAGTTCACAACCTATATAATATTAGACCGTTATGTGAGAGGTTGTAGTATATGCTTGAGATTGGTTGGTCTTGACCATTAGCATATATTTGCGTATTCGGTATACATTGAACAGGATCGAGGTGAGATAGATTCTTCTGTACTGACTATAAGAAGAACGTACATCTTGGACAATTATTATTTCTTAATTCTAGTGATTAATATTTAGTTATATATATTTAATATTTATTGCTTTGATTTATCATGGGTGAGAGCCACAATGATTAACTCAATATGCTCGATATTTTGGGCAATAGTATTATTTATATGATAATTAATATTATAGCTAGAAATCGGGTCTCGACCAGTTGGGTTGATCATGTCCCTTGAGGCACTCGGAAGGATTATTATATTAAACCCTGCATGTGGAATTAATTTTCTGATATAATAATAAAGGTCGAGTGGTATACTCATGTATAATATATTAATTAATTAAAAGGTGTCAGTAGCTTAAATTAATTAATAGACATGGAATATTTTAAACACGGGAAATAATTAATTCAAAAAGGAGCCCAATTTCGTAATTCGGGATTTTGGTAGGAAGTGCAATATTAACCTTTTAGTGGATAAGTTGATATTAATAGAGTCTTAATATTAGGAAGAGTCCGAATATTGAAAAGAAGATATCTATTGGGAGTTCATACCATATCCTCCTTAAGGTTCCTAGAGTAGCCCAAAACACCTATAAAAGGAGAACATGTCTTGGCTGATTTTCATACTTCCAAGTGACCAAGAAATTAATTTTTCCTTGTGTGTTTAATTGTGGATCTTGACTTGTGTCTTGGATTCCATAATTTAGTTAACACAATATTTTTCTAAAAATACCAAAATATTCAAGAAAAATAGAGAGAACAAAATCGAGAGTTTCTTGGGGCGGCCGATCCATATTGCACTCCAAGTAGTCCGGTAGATTTTTGCCCACACGACATCCGGACGTAGGCGAGATATACTCTAGAAGATCTTGAGGTAGAAATACAAGAAGATCGGAGAGGAATACGAAGAGGAGACAAATCGACCAAAAGGGATTCTCTACCACTTCGCGTCAAAGGTATAAATTACCGACTCTCATGCGTAAATATGTGTATTTAATTGTTTACTAATCTGTTTAGTTAATTAATTGACAAGCCTAAATAGATCCGGTTTTTATGTTGGTTAGTTTATAAAACCTTTCTTAAAATAATTTCCACCAATTAGCTTCTGCTGCGTTTTATATTTCAACAATTGGTATCGGAGCCGGTCTTTAGGTTCAGTTCAATTTAATTAATTTGGTGATTAATATGCTAGCAATTAAATATTCATATAGTATGATTTTTTGGAATATTTTGCTAGAATTTGTCTTGTAGGAAAATATGATCCAATTATCATGGCTATGTGATGTTTTTATTTATTTACGCATTTTTGGTAATTTGGCCCGATTTTGAGGCATGTATAATTTTTCCCATATCCACGGGTAGAATAGGATTTATTTTTCTTGTAATTTGATGTAAATTCGATGTATTTTATTTCAAATAAAATTGTAATCGAATTGGAACACACAAAGTACGAAAGAGAAAGAAGTCCAGCGCGAACCGAGACCAGTAGGGTGCCGATCGGGACTCGGCCAGCAGCTGCTCTCGGCCGTGGACTGCTGCACTCGGCCAGCTGGGCAGCGGGTCGAGCAACCGCGCAACAGGACGGGCAATGGCGCAGGTCGGGCGATTCGGGCGTGGCCTGGGCAATGGGCGTAGGGTCGGCCGGCCGCAGGGTCAAGTTGTCCGAATTCATGTCGTTCAATTCGTTTTTCTGCGAGATGCTTGAAGCAGTGGGAGCAAACAAGCCGAAGATTTTCTCGTTATTCAAAACGAGGAATAAAATCCATGATAATTGGATTTAATTATCCAATTTTTATTATTTGTTGGTTTTTATTATTTTGATGTATGGCATGTATGGATATATGTGTGATATGTTTCCTTGCATGTTATGACGAGAAAATTAAAAACCTTAAATTTTCAAATTAAATAAGTGATTTTAAATTGATTTTTCAAAATTAAATTGGCCTCCATAATTGGTTTAAATCGTGAAATAATTAGCATGCACGTTGACATTAGAGTCTTCCTCCACATCGGATGTGCTAATTATTGGCTCACTAGTTTTAAACTTCAAATTTGATAACAAAAAGGTGAATATTATTTTTTTATGATAGGACCTCTCCATCTGTAGGACTATTATCATTAAATAATATTCTAAGGTTTGTTAAATTATGATGTTCACTTAGGTGTATTAATTAATACACTCCCCATCGGAGTCTATGTTAATTTAATACATGGCCAAAAAGAACCAACTATTAATTTTACTTGTAAAAACGCATCTTGGCTAGATAGTAAAATTAAAGACGTTAAAATCTACTTGAAAATGTATGTGTAAACGTCCACACTAGCGTGGCTTGCATGTGCGGTTTTTCAAGATGTTGGTTGATTGCATATATTGTGTTTTAAGGTTTTTCAATACATTATGCGTCGAATTATGTGATGAAAGGTGTTTTTAATTTTATTATCAGATGTCTTTCAATCCACTAGCTGTTATTCTCACAGAAAACAAACTTGATGGCACTAACTTTGCCGACTGGAAAAGAAATCTTGATATTGTCTTGACTGCCGAGGGGCATAAATTTGTTTTAACTAAGGAGAGCCCTTTAGAATCAGAAACGGATCCCACTCCTGAAGAGTTGGCTGAATTCCGGAAATGGAAAAAGTCTGATGAGATGGCTCGCTGTTACATTTTGGATTCACTGACAAATGTATTGCAACATCAGCATCAGACGATGGGCTCGGCCACGGAAATGATGAAAAATCTCACCGAGATGTTTGGTCATCAGAACTGGGCGGCTAGGCAAAATGCAATGAGGGTTTTGATGACAACCCAAATATCTGAAGGGACCCCAGTAAGGGATCACGTTCTTAAAATGATGTCTCAGTTGAACGAACTGAGCATACCGGGGGCCACTATCGATGCGTGGTCGCAGGTCGATATTATCTTCGGCAGTTTACCAAGAAGCTTTGAGCAGTTCCGCCTCAACTACAATATGAATCATAGGACTTACACATTGGCAGAACTTTTGACAGAGCTTCAGTCTGCCGAAGGTCTCTTCAAACAAGTTTATCATCAAATTCTTGCGGCAACCGGTGCTACTTCTTCAAAATCCAAATGGGGGAAGAAGAAAAAGCAGGTTGGCCAGAAGCAAGTGGCAACCTTCAATGCTAAGGGCAAGGCTCCTCAGTCAAAGGCTCCTCAGCCCGAGGCGAACAAAAAGCCGAAGGGTAAGTGCTTCAATTACGGTCTGAAAGGGCATTTCAAGAGTGACTGCCTTAAGAAAGGTACATCTCATGCACTAGTAGTCAAAACATGTTTAGCTGCCTATTCTATCACTTCGTGGATAGTATATTCGGGATCCACTGATCATATTTGTTATGAATCGCAGGGGTTCCAAGTAACCAAGGTACTTAGTGCGGATGAGATTACAATAAGCTGGGGCGACTATTCTAGGCTGAAGGCTGTTGCAGTGGGAGTCGTGCAGCTAAAAGTTGATGATAGGATTTTAGTTCTAAATAATGTATTATTAGTACCCGATTTTAGAATGAATTTGATTTTAGTTTCTAAATTGCGTCGTGATGGATATTCAGTTTCTTTTGAAGATAATGCAATTATTAAAAGAAATGGTGAATATATTTGCGGGAGTACTTATAATAAAGAACTTTATATCATTAATGCTACACCAGCTCCCTTGCATAATTATAAATCACTTAATTCTTTGACTAATCCTAATAAAAGAAAAGAGCCTTCGAGCATAAATCCAACATATTTGTGGCATTTATGATTAGGTCATATTAACCTTAGAATGATTCAAAGATTGGTGAGCGATGGCCCATTGGATTCTCTCCAAGTTGAGTCATTTCCAACTCGCGAATCCTGTCTAGAAGGTAAAATGACTAAAAGGGCTTTTCAAAGCAAAGGAAATCGTGCACAAAATGTGTTGGAATTGGTTCATACCGATGTATGTGGTCCAACGAACATCCAGGCTAAGGGTGGTTTCCAATACTTCATCACGTTTATAGATGATTATTCGAGATATGGATACATCTATTTGATGCGACGTAAGTCTGAATCTTTTGATAAGTTCAAAGAATTCAAGGCTGAAACGGAGAAGCGTCATGGACAGAGTATCAAGTCACTACGATCTGATCGTGGTGGCGAGTACCTTAGTGGAGAGTTTCTGGATTTCTTGGCACATGAGGGGATTACTTCCCAGCTCACAGCGCCTGGTACACCACAACAAAATGGTGTTGCTGAACGAAGGAATCGTACTTTATTAGATATGGTTAGGTCAATGATGAGTTATTCTGATTTGGCTATTTCGTTTTGGGGATACGCCTTGGAAACAGCGGCGTACATTCTAAACTTGGTGCCTTCAAAATCAGTTCCAAAAACACCCATAGAACTGTGGAATGGGCACAAGCCCAGTCTAAGACATGTTCGGATTTGGGGTTCACAGCACACGTGATGAATAAGGAAGCTGATAAGTTGGCATCTCGTACAGAAGTATGAGTGTTTGTAGGATATCCGGAGGGAATGAAGGTTGGCCTATTCTACAGTCCTAAAGACCAAAAGGTCATTGTTAGCACCAATGCCCGGTTCTCAGAGGAGGACTATGTGATAAGCCACAAGCCTAGGAGTGAGGTCATTCTAGAAGAACTTAGGGGCGAGATTTCGACAATACCAATTGTGCAAACACCTAGTGTACCACGTATCGACACTATTGTGGATGCGCAAACCAAGGACACACCTCGTCGTAGTAGGAGGGTTGTTCGTCCACCTGAACGTTTCATCGGCGTGGGAGTGTCTTCGGACCACTCCACGGACCAGGATGAAACGGATCCATGTACGTACAAACAAGCAGTTCAAGACAAGGATGCTGAATCCTGGATGTTGGGATAACAAATACCCGGTATCGAAACTGTTGAGATAAACAATCCCTGTATCGATCGTGTTGTCAGAATGTTCTGACAATATGCCAAATCCTGCATACCACTAATAGCTGTATTGAAAATCTGATCAAGTATTAACCTGTATCGAAGACTTCTCGTAGTCCCACCATACAGTGAATCTATCATATAGCAAAAAGTCCCGCAAAGCTAAGTATGGAAGCTGTCTCGAAACATTAATACAACAATCCTTCCATACAGCCCTCAAACAGTACAAGAAGGAATCTTCAGTATTCGCTAGAAGTCAAGTCCCGTTTTGATAAAGAAGTATTTAAATACTAAAGGATAAAGTAGTTAAATACTGTAAGTCATCAGAAGATCTTCAAATCCTGCAATATCTGGATCTCAGTCTATTCAAGTCAACTATCAAGCTGTCACAGAATCTTGCTCAACGGATCTATTTCAACGAAGATATTTCAGAGGCTATATATATCTACAGAGTTTGAAGATCATACACACACGACTTGAAATTACAACCAACAAGTGCTTACACGAATATTCAGAGCAAAACATATCTCCCAAAGCATTCTGCTATTCTGAAAGAAGAGATATACAGTGCTCAAACCGTGAACAACACATCATCAGCTATAAGCTCAGAAAGTCAAAGTTGTTGTTCAAATATTATTCTAACCCTTGAACAAACCCATCAGCCCTGTGTGGACTGAGGATCCTTGCTCTTCTCGAACTGTGTGTGACAGACTTGCATTGAAGAAGGCGAAGCTTCAGAACTGTGTGTGAAGAATATAGTCACGTGTTAGCTCAAACCAATCTGTGTGAACGGTTGAAAGCTAAGATCTTTATATCAATTTATGTGAACGATATATTGATTAGGTTTGGTTTTAATTACGTAGTTGTGTATGCAGTAATTATAATAAACTTTTTTCTCCTGTGTGGAGGACCAGTGGACGTATAGGGGTTTACCTCGAACCACTTTAAATATTGTATTATTTATCTTCTGCCTTTATTGTTTTATTAACTGTGATTATTTAAGTATACACTGCACACCTAGTTGTTGTATCCTCTGCAACTTACTGTATTAAAGACTTCCACTACGCACTCAGATTTAAAAACCGTACAGCTTGTTGTTTAAAACACTTTCCAAGCTGTATCCTGTATACTTAGTGGCCAACAAGTGGTATCGGAGCGGTTGATTCTAAAAAGAATCAGTCGTATTTTTAACCGAATCAGATCCAAAATTACTTATTTTTATAAAGCAGTCTTTTTCATTCCTACATTCTCATATGGATACATCAATGATCAACAAAGTTCCTATGTTCTCTATTAATTAGTTTGATGATTGGAGAATCATGATGGAGGCTCATCTTGCAGCAATGCACGAAGAGATGATCTTTGTAATACAGGATGGCCCCATCAAAATTATGAAGGTAAATCCACCCCCTAGGATTGAAGGCCAAGCTCATGCTGAGATGCTTGAAAAAGAGCGCGAATAATGGACTTCTGACGAAAGAAAGCGCGCCAACGTCGACAATATTGCGAAGAATGCGCTGTTTGTCACCCTTGACAAAGGCACATTCTCTAAGATAAAGAGCTGTAAATCAGCCAAGGATATATGGGATAAACTCAAGTTGATTTGTGAGGGAACTGAGCTCTCAAAAGAAAACAAAATTTCAAAATTAACTCAGCAATTTGAATCTTTTGAAATGAAACCAACTGAAACACTTGAGGAACTTGACCTCTGATTCACTGGCATTGTTGGTGAACTTGAAGCTTTGGGAAAAACTTATACACAAAAGGAGAAAAATCTAAAAATTTTCAGATCTCTCCCTGCCCGATGGGACATTAAGACCACAACTATGCGTGTGTCGTGTAATCTTAGTGAAATATCTACTTTTTATCTCTTTTCTGACCTCAAAGTATTTGAGTACGATATAGACAGGAGAGAGAAAGCTGAAGAATCTCCCACTAGGACTACAGCCTTAGCCGTTGTATCCAACCGACGACACAGCATGCCCAACCCATCAAAGCCTAATCATAAGAATGCTGACAGCGACGACAACATCCTGTCGCAAGACGAAATGGCGCTCCTCATGCATAAGTTCAAAAAGTTCATCAAGCAGTCTGGAAAGACTCCCTACAGGCCCAACCTGTTCACAAGGTAAGTACTGAAACTTCTTCTGGCGACGCTAACCTGTGCTACAATTTCAGGAAACCAGGACATTATGCAAACAAATGTCCTCATCCTAAAGTTCAAAGGTTGCCGGAAGCCGAGCAACAAGAGAGGGATAAACGAAGACGTGCTTGGAAAAACAAGCTCAATGCCCTGATAGGAGAATCAGAAGCCTCCCCCACACCATCCAAATCCGAATAATGTCTTCAGGTAGTCACTGACAGTGACTCATTTGACGATGAATTCGAAGTTAAGGCATATATGTGCTTTATGGCAAATGACATTCCGGAAGAAGAAGATAGCGGTGATGAGGTAAGTTTAACCTCAATTATTCCAGTAAATGCATCGCATACTTTCGAAAACATGATGAATATGAATTTAAGAATATTCAAAAAGCCCACGAGACTCTGAAAAATGAAAACATTCAGCTTCAACTTTCCACATAGAGCTGAAAGAAGAAAACGACTTAGTGAAGATAAACTATGAAATATGTCAATTGATTGTGAAAACAGCAAGGTCGAGCATGAAAAACTCATGGAGAGCAATCATCAACTTGCTCATGAACTAAGTGAGACTAAGTCTCAAAATGGAAGCAAGACAAATGATTTTGTTCTACTTCAAGCAAAATTTAATACTCTCGAAAAGCGAGAAGGCGAACTTGAGACCATTCTGAAATCTTTCGAGAAATCATCTAAAAGAATGGAAGAAATTCTAAGCACTGGGCAACATGTTCATGATAAAAGTGGCTTAGGATACAACTCATTTTCCAACAAAGGGAAAACTAGTACTGTGTTCGTCAGGGGTGTGGAACACATTCATGTATCGGAAGAAACTCCAAGTCCTATGAAGGAACCTACTGCACAGCGAAATACAAAGGCTGCCATTCCGCCCCCGCAATCCTATTCGAGACAGCGGAATCATAATCCATTCCAACCTGTAAGGCACACGCAACAGCATGCTCCCCGAGCATATCAACAGCGCCAACAGCCGTTCAGAAAGAAGGTTGTATCCAAATACCAAAGGCCCGCACGACAGTACTTTCAGTACAGCACGCCTAGGTATTGGATACAGGAGCCTCATTATTCATCAAGAAAGCAGGTGTACGCACAGCATCGACAATAGCTTTGGGAATCTAACTGGAAACCCAGAAGGCAAGCTGTAAGGCCAAAGAAAATGGCTCCACCTCCGAGACGGCATAAGTACTAGATTAATAATAATAATAACCCTAATTTTTACATGCATAATGATTATCACGGCTACAGTAACTACGTACATGCCCCACGTAGATACCGCAAAACTGTACCTAATGTAACCTACAGTAAGCCAATTGCTGTCAGGAAAATTTGGGTACCAAAAGGC
Organism: Orobanche coerulescens; assembly: GCA_033398695.1. Classification (NCBI taxonomy): domain Eukaryota; kingdom Viridiplantae; phylum Streptophyta; class Magnoliopsida; order Lamiales; family Orobanchaceae; genus Orobanche; species Orobanche coerulescens. Next base: position 120,491,120 of record CM065819.1, on the reverse strand, counting down.
ACTAACATCCACGGACCCAACAATCAAAGGGGACCTAAATCTACCTAATTTGTTTGCTACAGGACATCTTGGAGAAGGACATATGGTACTTCGACAGCGGATGCTCCTGACACATGACAGGAGATAGAAGCAAGCTATCAGATTTCGTAGAAGGTCGCAGTCCAAAAGTGCGCTTCGGTGATAAATCTAAAGGAAGAACAAGAGGAAAAGGAAACCTTCTTGTCGAAAAATTCAAAGTCACCGATGTAGCTCATGTTGAAGGCTTACAGTACAATCTACTTAGTATTAGCCAGTTCTGTGACAAACAGTTCTCGGTGAAATTCTATATAGATCACTGTAGAGTCAAGAACATCCTGACCAAAGAAGTTGTCCTCACAAGAAGCAGATCAGGTAATATGTATATTGCTGACTGGATGCCTACGAGCTCCACAATTCCTTGTTTTGTTGCCAAAGGCACTGCAGATCTAAGCTGGTTATGGCACAAGAGGATGTCACACGTCAACTTCAAGACGATCAACAAGCTCTCAAGATAGGGACTGGTTAGAGGATTGCCGAATGTATCATTCCAAAAAGACAGTGTCTGTGGACCATGTAAAAAAGGCAAGCAAATCAAGTCCACCCTGGAGAGCAAATCCTACCTTTCAACCCACAAAATTCTGGAAATGCTACATATGGATCTCTATGGTCCTGTAGACCCGGTAAGTTTGGGAGGTAAGAAATACTGTCTAGTTATTATTGATGATTATTCCTGGTATGCTTGGACAGTTTTCCTAAGCAAGAAGAAGGAAACAACATCAAAGCTGCCCGAGCACCTGAGAAAGCTTCAAAATGAAAAAAGGGTCGAGTATCGTGTCCATTCATTCCGACAGAGGTACAGAATTTACTAACCGCTTTATAGAGCAATACTGTTCGGAAAATGGGATACATCACGAATACTCAGCTGCCCGTACACCTCAACAAAATGGTGTTGCCGAGCGAAAGAACAGGACGCTGAAGGAAGCAACAAGGACAATGATTGCCGCAAGGAAGTTGCCACAGCGTTTCTGGGGCGAAGCAACCAATACTGCGTGCTACACTCAAAACCACTGTATCGTCAACAAGCACCACAACAAAACAGCATACAAGGTATGGTAAGACAATCAACAAGCTCTCCAGGTTTAGGATGATGGTCGCGATAATGACCTACGAGAAGGTTAATTGGTGCCAAATCATCCTTAAGTGTCTGCAGGAAGAGGTGTCTAAGCCTGCTTCGCAGAGGAAATCGTTTGGTTTGTTTTTGAACCATATTTTGACGAAGTGCGGACTTCCGCAAACCACAGAGGCAAAGAAAATTAGTTCACGGATATTCTTAGGAGGCGTAAGGCCTACTGCCTTCAACCAGAGCATCCTGATTGCCAACAGACCTTTTATCCGAAATTTGCCACTATCTGCCGATCCGAGGGATGTTTCTTCTAAGTCCCAAAGTGTTGAATCATCGAAGAAGAGAAAAAGATCTCACATCAAAACTCTAGTTGCTGTTGAGAAGCCGAAAAGGAAGCTAAGGAGGCTTACAAAAGTTAAAGCTACAGAACCCTCCGAGGATGCTCCTCTCGTGGCTCAACCCACTGATAAACTCCCCCAGGGCCCAACCCCTGTGGAAGAGATGCCCACTACTGTCGATACAGTAGATCCCGAGCCCTTGGCGGCTACGACGGATGTTAGGACATCTGCCAACTCTAAAGACTCTAGCGAGTCGACTGCCTTTATGGAGCCAAAAGCTACTTCTCCTATACGGGATTCCACACCCGTTCAGGATCCATATCCTATCAGGGTACCATCCCTTGTAAGGAATCCCTCTCCGATACAGGATTCCACAACTGTAGAGGAACCCATGCCTACAGCGAACCCAGGCGCTGTACGGAGCCCCTCCCCGGAGACAATTATTTCCAAGACCCTGCTTTCCGTGCAAATTGAACAGTCTTACGAGCGGTTTCTCCAATGGAAAAGTTACAGACTTGCTCCGTACGAAACTCTGTACAACTGGAGCGAATGGAGCAACGAAGAGAAATTTGTTTTGGAAGTGACAGACACTCAAGAAGTTGCTGTCCTGATCCAATGGGACAACTTATTCGTTAAAGAGCTTATTGAAAGCCATCTGTTTGAAAAGGCCGAAGCACGAAGGAAAGGGAAAGCTACGTCCATGGAATCTCTCGATATTCCAAAGTCTGATCCTCATTCAGATGACGATGACGACGCACTCCAGGCTGGTCTGCGGATGAGTCGTGAGAAAGCCCGAGAAAAGAGAGATGAAGGGACATCTGCTCATCAGTCGCCCCCCTCGCCACAGCAAGACACTGTTCCCGACAATGAGGATTCAGTCCCTCATGTCGCGGAGGAACAATATGTTTCGCAATAAGCACCTGAGCCTGTCGTCGCCCCCGCCGAAGATAGATCTAGCACCATCCAGCAAGAAGAATCAGTCCCTCTGCCGGAGCAGGCAGATGCTGAGAGATAGCAAGAGGAATTGGTCCCTCCTGTATCCATGTCTTCAGAAACCACTTCAGCACAGGAGGATGCAGCACCCCCTGTCTCCAAGCCCGAATCTGATACTCCCGCACCATCAACCACCTTGGAATCCGACGACGGTGTTATACCTGAGGAAGGCAGAAGGTTAATTGGTGTCAAATCATCCTTAAGCGTCTGCAGGAAGAGGTGTCTAAGCCTGCTTCGCATAGGAAATCGTTTGGTTTGTTTTTGAACCATATTTTGACGAAGTGCGGACTTCCGCAAACCACAGAGGCAAAGAAAATTAGTTCACGGATATTCTTAGGAGGCGTAAGGCCTACTGCCTTCAACCAGAGCATCCTGATTGCCAACAGACCTTTTATCTGAAATTTGCCACTATCTGCCGATCCGAGGGATGTTTCTTCTAAGTCCCAAAGTGTTGAATCATCGAAGAAGAGAAAAAGATCTCACATCAAAACTCTAGTTGCTGTTGAGAAGCCGAAAAGGAAGATAAGGAGGCTTACAAAAGTTAAAGCTACAGAACCCTCCGAGGATGCTCCTCTCGTGGCTCAACCCACTGATCAACTCCCCCAGGGCCCAACCCCTGTGGAAGAGATGCCCACTACTGTCGATACAGTAGATCCCGAGCCCTTGGCGGCTACGACGGATGTTAGGACATCTGCCAACTCTAAAGACTCTAGCGAGTCGACTGCCTTTATGGAGCCAAAAGCTACTTCTCCTAGACGGGATTCCACACCCGTTCAGGATCCATATCCTATCAGGGTACCATCCCTTGTAAGGAATCCCTCTCCGATACAGGATTCCACAACTGTAGAGGGACCCATGCCTACAGCGAACCCAGGCGCTGTACGGAGCCCCTCCCCGGAGACAATTATTTCCAAGACCCTGCTTTCCGTGCAAATTGAACAGTCTTACGAGCGGTTTCTCCAATGGAAAAGTTACAGACTTGCTCCGTACGAAACTCTGTACAACTGGAGCGAATGGAGCAACGAAGAAAAATTTGTTTTGGAAGTGACAGACACTCAAGAAATTGCTGTCCTGATCCAATGGGACAACTTATTCGTTAAAGAGCTTATTGAAAGCCCTCTGTTTGAAAAGGCCGAAGCACGAAGGAAAGGGAAAGCTACGTCCATGGAATCTCCCGATATTCCAAAGTCTGATCCTCATTCAGATGACGATGACGACGCACTCCAGGCTGGTCTGCGGATGAGTCGTGAGAAAGCCCGAGAAAATAGAGATGAAGGGACATCTGCTCATCAGTCGCCCCCCTCGCCACAGCAAGACACTGTTCCCGACAATGAGGATTCAGTCCCTCATGTCGCGGAGGAACACTATGTTTCGCAATAAGCACCTGAGCCTGTCGTCGCCCCCGCCGAAGATAGATCTAGCACCATCCAGCAAGAAGAATCAGTCCCTCTACCGGAGCAGGCGGATGCTGAGAGACAGCAGGAGGAATTGGTCCCTCCTGTATCCATGTCTTCAGAAACCACTTCAGCACAGGAGGATGCAGCACCTCTTGTCTCCAAGCCCGAATCTGATACTCCCGCACCATCAACCACCTTGGAATCCGACGACGGTGTTATACCTGAGGAAGGCAGAAGGTTAATTGGTGTCAAATCATCCTTAAGCGTCTGTAGGAAGAGGTGTCTAAGCCTGCTTCGCAGAGGAAATCGTTTGGTTTGTTTTTGAACCATATTTTGACGAAGTGCGGACTTCTGCAAACCGCAGAGGCAAAGAAAATTAGTTCATGGATATTCTTAGGAGGCGTCAGGCCTACTGCCTTCAACCAGAGCATCCTGATTGCCAACAGACCTTTTATCCGAAATTTGCCGCTATTTGCCGATCCGAGGGATGTTTCCTCTAAGTCCCAAAGTGTTGAATCATCGAAGAAGAGAAGAAGATCTCACATCAAAACTCTAGTTGCTGTTGAGAAGCCGAAAAGGAAGCTAATGGGCTTACAAAAGTTAAAGCTACAGAACCCTCCGAGGATGCTCCTCTCGTGGCTCAACCCACTGATCAACTCCCCCAGGACCCAACCCCTATGGAAGAGATGCCCACTACTGTCGATACAGTAGATCCCGAGCCCTTGGCGGCTATTATGGATGTTAGGACATCTGCCAACTCTAAAGACTCTGGCGAGTCGACTGCCTTTATGGAGCCAAAAGCTACTTCTCCTATACGGGATTCCACACCCATTCAGGATCCATCTCCTATCAGGGTACCATCCATTGTAAGGAATCCCTCTCCGATACAGGATTCCACACCTGTAGAGGAACCCATGCCTACAGCGAACCCAGGCGCTGTACGGAGCTCCTCCCCGGACACAATTATTTCCAAGACCCTGCTTTCCGTGCAAATGGAACAGTTTTACGAGCGGTTTCTCCAATGGAAAAGTTACAGACTTGCTCCGTACGAAACTCTGTACAACTGGAGCGAATGGAGCAACGAAGAAAAATTTGTTTTGGAAGTGAGAGACACTCAAGAAATTGCTGTCCTGATCCAATGGGACAACTTATTCGTTAAAGAGCTTATTGAAAGCTATATGTTTGAAAAGGCCGAAGCAAGAAGGAAAGGGAAAGCTACGTCCATGGAATCTCTCGATAGTCCAAAGTCTGATCCTCATTCAGACGACGATGATGACGCACTCCAGGCTGGTCTGTCGATGAGTCGTGAGAAAGCCCGAGAAAAGAGAGATGAAGGGACATCTGCTCATCAGTCGCCCCCCTTGCCACAGCAAGACACTATTCCCGACAATGAGGATTCAGTCCCTCATGTCGCGGAGGAACAATATGTTTCACAATAAGCACCCGAGCCTGTCGTCGCCCCAGCCGAAGAAATATCTAGCACCATCTAGTAAGAAGAATCAGTCCCTCTACCGGAGCAGGCAGATGCTGAGAGACAGCAGGAGGAATTGGTCCCTCCTGTATCCATGTCTTCAGAAACCACTTCAGCACAGGAGGATGCATCACCCCCTGTCTCCAAGCCCGAATCTGATACTCCCGCACCATCAACCACCTTGGAATCCGACGACGGTGTTATACCTGAGGATGTCCACCTCATTTCATGCCCAAATGTGAATTTGAGAAGGTTAAATAGAGTCGAGGACTTTGCCCAGCCAGACTCTCCCAGCACTGCAACAAGAAAAGAGCGATTACGTGCTCTTGGCCTCCAAACTGTCTTTATTCAGAATGCCGTCAATGCTCTACACTCGGTAGAAAAAACTCTTGATTGGCTACACACATCTGCTAGGGGTGAGCATGGGTCGGTTTGGGTCGGTTTTAGGCGAAAACCGAACCCAAACCGAAACCAACCCAATGGGTTTGGTTTCTCGATTTTTCGGTTTTTTACGGGTCGGTTTCGGGTTTAAACCCAACCAACCCGATTTTTGTCTATTCTTCAAAAAAACTTAAAATGTGTATTGGATGGGAATCGAACCTGGGACCAACGCACGGAATACCAGCGTCCTAACCACCAGACCAGGACACTATTTTTGTATATTCTACATAATGCATATATACATATAAAATTTACGAAATACATATATATTAAATGATATCGGTTCGGTTTTAATGGTTCGGTTTCTAGTGTATAAACCGAAACCGAAACCGACGGTTCAGTTTTTAAAATTCTAAACCCAAACCGATGGTTTTGATTTGGTTTCGGTTTTTCGGTTTCGGTTTCGTCGGTTTTTTTTGGTTTCTCGGTTTCTCGGTTCGATTTTGCTCAACCCTAACATCTGCCATTGAAGAGATGACCGGACTGAAGCACGAAGTCTCCCGAGTGATAGAAGCCTTCACTGTCTTGCCACACGTCTTCAAGTAGGCCCTGAGCCAACTGCAAGAAAAACAGGAGCAGATCCTGAGAGAAGAGCAATCAAAACTACGCGTGTCTGAGGCCAAGACAGCATCTGCTCTGATTGAATCCGGTTCCCAACTGTGAGCCCATGACAAGAAAATCCAAGATATGTCGCAGGTGCTCTACTCCCTTGTTGAGAAAATGTCTAATATTAAGACGAAACAGGATGCCGCTCTGCAAATCCTGGAACACCTTGATGAAAAGGTGTCATACCTTGATGACGCCAAAAAGGGGGAAGAATCGAGGGATGCTGCTAGAAGAACGAGGTTGAAGCAAGAGAAATAAATGTTAGCTCCTTTTGAAGACTCCATCACTGCAGACATAGCCCGTATCACAATGCCGAACGTTAGGATACAGGGAGACCGACCATAATTCCAGGATCCTAAGTATCCTTGGAAAAGCCTAGTCCGAAAGCCGCAAGCTATGAACCTCCCGGCAGACCGACAGCCTACTGCTGCAGAGATCAAGAACTGGAGGAGAAATGAACTGTTAAGATACTTTGTTGTACTTATCAGGGATTCCTCAATTTTCAATAGATGCAGGACGGTGCAGGGAGCTGCGGAGGAATTTAAGAGCAAACTAGAAGATGGAACGCTCCCGCTACAGCTGCAGATGAAGTCAAAGCACAAGAATGGTGACTTGGTTACCCACCCAGAGGATTGGATCCTAGTCTTCGATAAATCATTTGAAGGTCGAGCCTTATATCTGAATCGAGATAGGGAAGCACATCAAAACTGGTGGAAGGGCCCAAGAATGTAACACCCCGAGATATTCAGAGTATATTACAGCGCCGTGGACCCCCCACATGGGACCCACCAGGCTACAAACGAGAAAACTCCACTCGACTAACCATCCCGGTTAGCGAGGACACACATTTAATTATAAGACATAAAGTTACGCCGGAGCAACCGTGAAATGATCATCAACCAACAATGTAACAATTTAAAAGTAGTACAACACGGAGTTGAATTTGAAAAGCCTAAGTACTCGCGAGTACAGTCTATCAGTTTATAAATATAGAAAACAACCAAATCGAAATGGACGAAAGAAATAGAAAGACCCAATGCACATGTCAACGACCACGGCCAACATCCTCGCATTGTCCGGTGCCCGCCGTCCGATAATCATAACTGAAATCCATAACAAGAATTTCCCCAAAACGGGTCCCAGAGGGGTTAGCAATTACGCTAGTACAAGTAATCAAGTCAAACAAATCGATTACACAATTCTTAGTACCTGCACCAAGATCATTTCGAACACCAACAAAAGACATGTCTTTTAGGAAACAAGCAGTCACAATTAATTTGCCTAGGACCGGGACGAAGCCACGAATCCCCCACGAGGCCCCTACGGACCCTCCCGAGTGGCCACATTCATAAAACAAACCAAGCACCACACGTCACCTAGACCGGGACGAAGCCACGAATCCCACTCGAGGCCTCTAAGGACCCTCCCGAGCTGGCTAGCGAATCAAACTCATGAATCCAGGACGAAGCCATAGATTCCCTCGAGGCCCCGTCGGACCCTCCCGAGGTGAGTAAAGCATACACAATATACATTACCATTTCACGTTAAGCATAAGGGTTTCCAAGAATACTTGCCTTGAATAAATGACGACGCACGAACGGAAGGAAAATACCGACGAACGTTAAGAACCGATAATCACGAACCTAACGATGCGAAGGACAAAATCACAACCAGTTCTAAATGGATACGAAATTGGAAAACACCCGAAAACCCGCCTACGATTCATGTATATTCGTATAAAAACATCAACGAGGGCGGATCACAACCAATCCCTCTCGATTACGCAAAACTACAAAATATACCATGAATTCGTAGGAAAACTAAGAATACTAACAAGATTAATCATATTCATCATGAATTAATCAACAATACGGAAAGAATCGAACAATAATTCGAAAACCCCCAAATCTCCCAAAAATGGGTTCTTAGAAGATTACCTTGGATTAGGATGAATGATTCAAGAAGAAATCGATAATCTACAACAAAACTCGAAGTGGATGATTTCTTCAAGTCCGAAAATGTTAAAATCGCCCAAGAGTTGCTCTGAATCGCCTAACGAGGGGAAGAAAAGAGAGGAGAGGAAAATGAAGACCTTCCCCAGATCCGTGTAATATAGTCAATCGATCCTAATATGTCCAAAAAGTGACAATAAATGACTCATCTACCCTTGTTAGGATTTACTCCAGCGTTTAAAATGGTTAAGTGAACTGCCAAAACAATGGTCCTAACACGATGGATACTGACACGCCGCTCGATTCGATCTGACACAAAGATTCGTCGATGACAAAGACTCGCTCGATACGCGCCGCTCGATCGCTGCGATCGCTCGATACGGCGCTCGCTCGTCTGGCGATCGCTCGATACGTGCTCGCTGCAGTGGCTTGCTCGATACGGCGCTGTTGCATGACTCGGCCGTGTCTGGAACACGGTCGGGCGTGTCGGCGGTCGGTTACAGCATTCCGGGACGAGTGCGGCGCAGGCCGTGTCGACGACACGGTCGGGTCCCGAGACGAAACTTTCGGCGATTCGGCGAGTACGGCATCGGCGTGTCGGACGACACGGCCGAGTTCGATCGGCGATGATCGGCCAAAATCGAAACGACCATAACTCTCTCGTCCGGACTCCGATTGACTCACCGTTTGAACCATTTGAAAGCTAACTCGATGTTCTATAATATTGCAAAGATTTATAATTTTTGGAGTCACCAAAAATTAATGGTGATCTAACAAAGTTGAACTCATATGAGGAAAGTTGAAACAATGAACAATAGCGAGAATAAAATTCAACAGTTGACAGGAAGGACATACTGAAAGATACACGAGGGTCACTATGACCGAGAAATATACCAAAAATGAAAATACAAGGGAAATAAAAATACCGGATATTACATTCTACCCCTCTAAAAATAAGTTTCGTCCCGAAACTTAAGAAACAAACAACTCAGGGTACTTAGCACGCATGCTATCCTCGGTTTCCCAAGTTGCCTCCTCGACACCGTGTCTCGACCACTGCACTTTGACCAAAGGGATGGTCTTTTTCCTCGATCGTTTCTCACGATGCTCCAAAATCTTCAAAGGACGCTCCTCGAAAGTAATATCTTCACAATATCAATCTCGCCATAATCGATGACGTGACTAGGATCGAACATATTTCCTCACCGGGAAACATGAAAAACGCTATGAACAAGACTCAAGGCCGGAGGTAACGCCAAACGGTATGCTAACCCACCGACTCGCTCGAGAATCTCGAAGGGCCCAATAAATCTCGGACTCAACTTCCCCTTCTTCCCGAAACGGAAAACTCCTCTCGTTGGCGACACCTTCAAAGAAAACGTGGTCTCCCACCTCAAATTCTAAAGGTCTACGACGGACATCGGCATATGACTTTTGTCGACTGCGGGCCGTCAACATCCGTTCTCGAATTAATTCTATCTTCCGCCTCGAATCAAAAACGACATCCGGCACTGTCCCGACCAAAAAGGACGCCTCATTCCAACAAATCGGTGACCGACATCGCGCCCATAAAGTGCCTCATACGGTGCCATCCGAATCGACGCGTGCCAACTATTGTTGTACGTGAATTCGATCAATGGCAAATGCTCCTCCCATCATTGCTCCAATCGAGAGCGCACGCACGCAACATATCCTCGAACGTCTGGATAGTGCTTTACGATTTTCCATCGGCGAGGATGGAAAGAGGTACTCAAATGCAAGCGGGTACCCAACGCCTTATGCACCGCTTGCCAAAAGTGCGATTTAAACGGCCATCACGATCCGAAACGATAGACTTGAGTACCGTGAAGTCTCACAATCTGGCGACAAATATACGGCCAACTTCTCCGGCCCCAAGTGTCCTTGATGCCCGAAAATGTGCCGACTTGGTCGACGATCAACAATCACCCAAACCATATTCATGCTCGATCTCGATCTCGGCAAACTCGTAATGAAATCCATCGATATATCTTCCCATTTCCATTAGGAGCGAAGTGATGCAATAACCACCCGGTCACGATGCTCGATTTTGACTGCCGGGCAAGTCAAACATCTCGCCACAACCGTGCGACTTCCTCCTTCATATCATTCCACGAAGTTCCTCCTCGGGTCCTTGTACATCTTACTCGAGCCGGGATGAACGGAATAGGGTGTGGAATGGGCCTCACGCAAAATACCTGTCGCAACTCTGGATCGTTCGGCACACAAAGCCGACTGGAATCTCAAAACACCATCCTCGTGAATCACAAACCCGGAGACTTTTCTTTAAGAACTTTCTCTCGGATTTGAGTAATCATCGGATCCTCTAATTGCTTCAGTTTAATTTCATCGATCAAAGACGACGAAATTTCTAAGGCACAAAGTTGCCCGACAGATCCAGGCAGCAAAACCTCAACATCTAACCCGATCAAAGCCCGCCGAAGCTCGACCGAGGCGTAAGGACCTCAAGCGTCGCAACGCAATCGGTTTCCGACTCAAGGCGTCGGCCACGACATTCGCCTTACCGGATGATAAAGGATTTCGAGGTCATAATCCTTAATCAACTCTAACCACCTCCTCTGTCTCATATTCAACTCTCCGAGTAAATATGTATTTGGACTTTTATGATCGGTGAAAATCGACATGCGAGCCGAAAAGATAGTGACGCCAAATCTTGAGTGCAAAGACAACCGCCGCAAACACCAAAACGTGAGTAGGGTAGTTAAGCTAAAACGGCCAAAACTGTATCGACGCAAAGGCAATGGTCTTGCCGTCTTGCATCAATACGCACCCAAGACCACGACCAAGCATCGCTAAAACGGCGAAACCCTCGTTGCCACATGGCAATGCCAAAACCGGGCTGAAGTCAAACGCTTCTTCAGCTCCTCAAAACTCGACGCCTCTCATCGGTCAGACGAACTTCTCGGATGACTGGAGCAACTGTGTAAGTGGTCGAGCTAGTTTTGAGAATCCCTCGACGAACCTACGGTAGTAGCCAGCCAAACCCAAGAAACTACGGACCTCCTTCACATTTGTGGGCGATGCCCAATCCAACACTGCCTCAATTTTCTGCGGATCTACTCGAACTCCCTCGGCTGAGATCACGTGACCCAAAAACATCACTTCCTTCAGCCAGAACTCACATTTCGAGAACTTCGCATAGAGTTGCTCGGTCCTCAAAATGTCTAACACTACCCGCAAATGATGGGCATGCTCTTCCTCGTTCCTCGAATAAATAAGAATATCGTCAATGAAGACGACGACACACTTATCCAAATACTCGATAAAGACTTTGTTCATCAACTGCATGAACACCGCCTGCGAGTTAGTTAAACAGATTGTCATAACTACAAACTCATATTTTCCGTATCTAGTCAGAAAAGCCGTTTGGCACGTCGGACTCCCTCACCCGGAGTGATAGTACCCCGACCTCAAATCAATCTTTGAGAATACCGCCGCTCCACGCAACTGGTCGAACAAGTCGTCAATCCTCGGCAAAGGATACTTGTTCTTGATGGTCACCTTGTTCAGTTCACGATAGTCGATACACAAACGTAGTGAACCATCCTTCTTACGCACAAACAAGACCGGTGCGCCCCAAGGCGAGGCGCTCGGTCGAACATACCCCAACTCAAGAAGTTCACTCAACTGTTTCTTCAACTCTGACATATCTGAAGGTGCCATGCGATACGACGCCTTCGAAATCGGAGCCGCACCCGGCTCTAACTCTATAGTAAACTCAACCTCACGATCCGGTGGCAATCCCGGCAACTCGTCAGGAAATACATCAGGAAACTCACTAACGACTGGAATCGATGAAAGCTCGACTCCACCATTCTCCGCCTTCAAGGCGTAGCACCAATAACCAGTACACCCTTTTCGCAGGAGTTTCATCGCCTTCAAGGCGTTAATAACAAACTTCTGGTTTCTCTTTCGCCCTGCGAAAGAGTGTTCGGTGCCGTCCTCGGCTAACATAGTGATGATTCTCGTGCGGTAGTTCATGATTGCACCATGCCGTTCGAGCCAATCATTCCCGAGAATTAAATCCTCGCCCTCGATACTCACAACAATAAGATTAGAGAGCCAAGCCCTCTCACAAATAATCACAGAACAGTCCCGGACTTCTCGATCACCGACAATTCTATCACCGCTAGGAAGTTTAACGATGAAAGGCTCGCAAGGTGACAAGCAGTCGAGACTCAAACGGCGTACACACTCTAGAGAAATGAATGAATGCGTAGCACCAATCAAAAGTACACCGACAGGATGGGAATGGATATGAACGGTACTGCCGCCACGATAGCCTTTGGATCATCGGTCCTCCTCATCTCGTAGATATGCGGTGGGCGAGCCGACACTGGATGCTCCTCCTAGCGGGCTGACCCCGACCCCTACCTCGGCCGGCACTCGGTGGGGGCGGCGAGCAAATGAGCCCTGGTTCACGCTCGGCTCCATAGGTCCGGGTGAGAAGAACGGTACTGCGAAACTGTCTCGAGCTTCTCGCAAAGAAGCTTTGTGGCCCGTGACCACAAGTATGACAAGTCAAAGGTGGACGAAGACAATCCCGGTTCACGTGGCACGGCTTGCCACAGTTAAAGCATCCGGGGTCCCGGACGACGGTTCGGCGCACTAAAGCTCCTAAAAACGAGCCGAACCGCCCGTAGAAATATTTGCGGCTGAGATTTCTGCTGGCCTCCACTCTTGGGACCAGAAAAATTTCCGACCGACTCGCTTCTTGCTCTCGCGAGCCAAATCGCTAGCGGTCACCGACATATCATAAGCAAGAGCTCGACTGATAATCCTTCAAGGTAGTACAGACGAGCCTGCATATAGTCCCGAATGGACAGTTTCATTCTCTGGAAAAATGAAAAATCTTGTCGCTCTCTTCGACAACTTGGGTCTTCACATAACCCAACTCCTTATTAAAATCGGCAATAGCTTGGGATACGTGGATATACCGAGGATGAGCATAAAAGAAAGCATGCACTCGAGCACGTCGACCGGCCATGGACAATACTCGGTCTCCATCAACTCCTGAAACTCGCCCACGAAGCAACATGATCTTTGGGACCAACGGCCTCCCACCAACTGTAGCATCTCCCGTGAGAAAGTATTGAGCAATAGGGACCTTACGGTCCTCGGGGCGTTGGTAGCAGTGAATACTTTGGATATCTCCTTGATCCACCCTTCCCGGCCGATCGGGTCCGAAGCTCCCGAACGGGAGGATGCATCTTGATGACATCCTGAAGCCAACGATCCGTTCCGCCCCGATTAGCATGGGCACGATCGGGCCTGACCACTGAGCTATAGCCGCCATCTGGTTAACCATTTGCCGCATAATGCCGCAATACCAAGATCGGCGCGCTCTGAGAAGAAGCATGACTGTGACGGTCACGATCGCCGGCTCCCAAAGAATGCGGCGTGGCCGCCCACCGGCCGCCCCACGTCCTCGGCCGCGTCCCACGACCACGACCACGACCACGACCACCGCTTTCTCTCGGCATCCATATCAAGTTGAGAGATAACAAGTATATCGATGATGAGTAAGGGAGGAAAAGCAACTACGATTCAAATGGGAAAATATAATGCAAGAAACAAAAGAGCCGAATAAGAAAACTTACGAGCACTTGGAAGTCTTCGGGATCTTTGGCGGTGTGACAATGTGCAAAACAAATACGACTAGACCCAAATAACCAACAAGCCTAGGTATCCATAAACCTAGAGCTCGATACCATTTTCTGTAACACCCCGAGATATTCGAGTATATTACAGCGCCGTGGACCCCACATGGGACCCACTGTGCTACAAACGAGAAAACTCCACTCGACTAACCATCCCGGTTAGCGAGGACACACATTTAATTATAAGACATAAAGTTACGCCTGAGCAACCGTGAAATGATCATCAACCAACAATGTAACAATTTAAAAGTAGTACAACACGGAGTTGAATTTGAAAAGCCTAAGTACTCGCGAGTACATCTATCGCTTATAAATATAGAAAACAACCAAATCGAAATGGACGAAAGAAATAGAAAGACCCAATCGCACATGTCAACGACCACGGCCAACATCCTCGCATCGTCTGTGCCCGCCGTCCGGATAATCATAACACGAAATCCATAACAAGAATTTCCCAAAACGGGTCCCAGAGGGGTTAGCAATTACGCTAGTACAAGTAATCAAGGCAAACCAATCGCTTACACATTCCATAGTACATGCACCAATATCATTTCGAAAACCAAAACAAGACATGTCTTTTCCTAAAACAAACAGTACAATTAATTTGCCTAGACCGGACGAAGCCACGAATCCCACTCGAGGCCTCTAAGGACCCTCCCGAGCTGGCCACATTCATAAAACAAACCAAGCACCACACGTCACCTAGGACCGGGACGAAGCCACGAATCCCACTCGAGGCCTCTAAGGACCCTCCCGAGCTGGCTAGCGAATCAAACTCATGAATCCAGGACGAAGCCATATATTCCCTCGAGGCCCTGTCGGACCCTCCCGAGGTGAGTAAAGCATACACAATATACATTACCATTTCACGTTAAGCATAAGGGTTTCCAAGAATACTTGCCTTGAATAAATGACGACGCACGAACGGAAGGAAAATACCGACGAACGTTAAGAACCGATAATCACGAACCTAACGATGCGAAGGACAAAATCACAACCAGTTCTAAATGGATACGGAATTGGAAAACACCCGAAAACCCGCCTACGATTCATGTATATTCGTATAAAAACATCAACGAGGGCGGATCACAACCAATCCCTCTCGATTACGCAAAACTACAAAATATACCATGAATTCGTAGGAAAACTAAGAATACTAACAAGATTAATTATATTCATCATGAATTAATCAACAATACGGAAAGAATCGAACAATAATTCGAAAACCCCCAAATCTCCCAAAAATGGGTTCTTAGAAGATTACCTTGGATTAGGATGAATGATTCAAGAAGAAATCGATAATCTACAACAAAACTCGAAGTGGATGATTTCTTCAAGTCCGAAAATGTTAAAATCGCCCAAGAGTTGCTCTGAATCGCCTGTAACGAGGGGAAGAAAAGAGAGGAGAGGAAAATGAAGACCTTCCCCGGATCCCGTGTAATATAGTCAATCGATCCTAATATGTCCAAAAAGTGACAATAAATGACTCATCTACCCTTGTTAGGATTTACTCCAGCGTTTAAAATGGTTAAGTGAACTCACAAAGCAAATGGTCCTAACACGATGGATACAAGACACGCCGGATTCGATACAGACACAATCGGTCGTCTGAAGATTCGGTCGATCAAAGACTCGCCGATACAGCGCTCGTCATGGCCGATCGCTCGATACGGGCGCCGCTCGTCGGCCGATCGCTCGATACGGTGCTCGCTCGGTACAGTGGCTTGCTCGACACGGCGCTGCCGCATGACTCGACCGTGTCCTGGAACACGGTCGGGCGTGTCGGCAGTCGGTTCTGGCATTACCGGACGAGTACGGCACGGGCCGTGTCGGACGACACGGTCGGGTCCTGAGACAGAAACTTTCGGCAGTTCCGGGCGAGTACGGCACGGGCCGTGTCGGACGACACGGCCGAGTTCGATCGGCAGTGATCGGCCAAAAACTGAAACGACCATAACTCTCTCGTCCGGACTCCGATTGACTCACCGTTTGAACCATTGGAAAGCTAACTCGATGTTCTATAATATTGCAAAGATTTATAATTTTTGGAGTCACCAAAAATTAATGGTGATCTAACAAAGTTGAACTCATATGAGGAAAGTTGAAACAATGAACAATAGCGAGAATAAAATTCAACAGTTGACAGGAAGGACATACTGAAAGATACACGAGGGTCACTATGACCGAGAAATATACCAAAAATGAAAATACAAGGGAAAGAAAAATACCGGATATTACAAAGAATGACCCTAAAAGGCCATGGAGGCACTCAGACTACAGGAGTTAAATTTCCTTGTATTATAATTTTGTAATCTTATTTTCAGAACAGCAAAATTTTGTTAAATATCAATAAAATTCTTGCCTGTCTTGAAAGATTACAACTCGTAATCTACTATGTTCTTGTATGTTTACAAACACTTCATTTATTCTTGCTGTATTCAAATTATGAAACTTATCTCAATACACAAACTGTAAGAACTTGTCTGCGAACAATTCATAGTTTAAGTTGTATGTATCTAGAATACAATGTGAGATTGTGCCTGCACACCAATCATAAGTCTTCAAATGTAACTTTCTTTTGATAAAATCAGAACTTGCCTGCGAGCAGTTCTTAGTGTTAAGCCAAATGCTGAAGGCCAGATCATTCGAAAGAAGACCAAGAAGTCTGCCCTACTTCAAACCGCTAAGTGTCAAAGTTTTGGCATCATCAAGGATGTTCGGATAACATTATAAGGTTTTAAAAGGAAGACTCAGAAGGACTTGGCAAATTATCAAAAATGGGGAAATTGTTGGGATAACAAATACCAGGTATCGAAACTGTTGAGATAAACAATCCCTGTATCGATCGTGTTGTCAGAATGTTTTGACAATATGCCAAATCCTGCATACCACTAATAGCTGTATCGAAAAGCTGATCAAGTATCAACCTATATCGAAGACTTCTCGTAGTCCCACCATACAGTGAATCTATCATACAGCAAAAAGTCCCGCAAAGCTAAGTATGGAAGCTGTCTCGAAACATCAATACAGCAATCCTTCCATACAGCCCTCAAACAGGACAAGAAGGAATCTTCAGTATTCGCTAGAAGTCAAGTCCCGTTTTGATAAAGAAGTATTTAAATACTAAAGGATAAAGTAGTTAAATACTGTAAGTCATCAGAAGATCTTCAAATCCCATAATATCCGGATCTCAGTCTATTCAAGTCAACTATCAAGTTGTCACAGAATCTTGCTCAACGGATCTATTTCAACGGATATATTTCAGAGGCTATATATATCTCCAGAGTTTGAAGATCATACACACACGACTTGCAATTACAACCAACAAGTGCTTACACGAATATTCAGAGCAAAACATATCTCCCAAAGCATTCTTCTATTCTGAAGGAAGAGATATACATCGCTCAAACCGTGAACAACACATCATCAGCTATAAGCTCAGAAAGTCAAAACTGTTGTTCAAATATTGTTCTAACCCTTGAAAAAACCCATCAGCCCTGTGTGGACTGAGAATCCTTGATCTTCCCGAACTGTATATGACGGAATTGCATTGAAGAAGACGAAGCTTAAGAACTGTGTGTGAAAAAGCCACTCACGTGTTAGCTCAAACCAATCTGTGTGAACGGTTGAAAGCTAATATCTTTATATCAATCTGTGTGAACGATATATTGATTAGGTTTGGTTATAATTACGTAGTTGTGTACGCAGTAATTATAATAAACTTTTTACTCCTGTGTGGAGGACCAGTGGACGTAGAGGGGTTTACCTCGAACCACTTTAAATATTGTATTATTTACCTTCTACCTTTATTGTTTTATTAATTGTGATTATTTAAGTATACAGTGCACACCTAGTTGCTGTATCCTGATGAGTCGATTCTTGATCGACTCATTCTATTCTATCTAGTCGTGTTTTTGTTTGCTTTTTAGTATTTTTTTCTCTTTTATGCGTGGTATGTTGTGTTTTTAATTTATAGGTATCTAAGCGAAGATTGTGGTGAAATGTGCGCTTTCATAGCTAATATTGGAGTTTATGATGATCAAAAGCTAAAATGGGGCCTAAAACGACAAAAGATTGAAGCAGTATCAGTCGAATCTTCTAAATTCCAGAATCTACACTCCGAATTGAGATGTGTTCTCCTTTGATATAAATTCCTCGTGAAATTAGCTTCGAAACGGTATATCATATGCTAAAATCCGAGGTGTATTGATGCAAGAACGAGGGATCAAGCCGAAAAATACCAAAAACCGGAAGAAAACAACTCGGCCGTGCCATACAACACAGCCGGGTCTCGCTCCAGTGAGAAACACCATTTTCCGGAAGAGTACGACATGGCCGTGTCATGGGACACGACCGAGTCACGATCCAGTCGGTTTTACATTTCTGGCGCAGTACAACACGGCCGTGTCATGGGACACGGCCGAGTCCGTGGACAGAAGGCTTTTCCTCCTTTTCAGAGTAGTACGACACGGCCGTGTCCCAGGACACGGGCCGTGTCACTTTTCGGTGCAAGTCATTTTCTTTGACATTTTTGCACTATTTTGAGCCT
The DNA here is from genome assembly GCA_033398695.1 of Orobanche coerulescens. Taxonomy (NCBI): domain Eukaryota; kingdom Viridiplantae; phylum Streptophyta; class Magnoliopsida; order Lamiales; family Orobanchaceae; genus Orobanche; species Orobanche coerulescens. The sequence continues at coordinate 120,472,533 of CM065819.1, read as the reverse complement.
TTTCTTGTTACTTTTTGCTATAAAAAAAGGAGGTGGTGACCCTTGATGAGATATTCAGATCTTGTGTGAGATATTTGGTGGAAAAACACATGATTTAGAGAGAGAAACACCAAAATAGGGAGAAAAGAGAGATTTTTCATCACCTTCTTTGTATGTTCATCTTGAAGAAAAATACATTTGTGGGTGAATATCATTCCTTGTATCATTTTGTTGTGAGTTTTTGTTCAACCAAAAAGAATTTGTTCCAACCAACAAATTGTTCTTGTATGATCATTTTTGTTCAACCAAAAAGAATTGTTCTTTTTGATCATTTTTCCGTTTTCATTATTTTCGATAAATTATAAAAAATAATTGTTCTAACTTCTCTTGTTTATGCTTGGTAGGGGGTTTGATGAGTCGATTCTTGATCGACTCATTCTGTTCTATCTAGTCGTGTTTTTGTTTGCTTTTTAGTATTTTTTTCTCTTTTATGCGTGGTATGTTGTGTTTTTAATTTATTGGTATCCAAGCGAAGATTGTGGTGAAATATGCACTTTCATAGCTAATACTGGAGTTTATGACGATCAAAAGCTAAAACGGGGCCTAAAACGACAAAAGATTGAAGCAGTATCGGTTGAATCTTCTAAATTACAGAATCTCCACTCCGAATTGAGATGTGTTCTCCTTTGATATAAATTCCTCGTGAAATTAGCTTCGAAACGGTATATCATATGCTAAAATTCGAGGTGTATTGATGCAAGAACGAGGGATCAAGCCGAAAATACCAAAAACCGGAAGAAAACAACTCGGCCGTGCCATACAACATGTCCGGGTCTCGCTCCAGTGAGAAACACCATTTTCCGGAAGAGTACGACACGGCCGTGTCATGGGACACGGTCGAGTCACGATCCAGTCGGTTTTGCATTTCTGGCGCAGTACAACACGGCCGTGTCATGGGACACGGCCGAGTCCGTGGACAGAAGGCTTTTCCTCCTTTCAGAGTAGTACGACACGGCCGTGTCCCAGGACACGGGCCGTGTCACTTTTCGGTGCAAGTCATTTTCTTTGACATTTTTGCACTATTTTGAGCCTTTTCTTGATACTTTTGGCTATAAAAAAGGAGGTGGTGACCCTTGATGAGATATTCAGATCTTGTGTGAGATATTTGGTGGGAAAACACATGATTTAGAGAGAGAAACACCAAAATAGGGAGAAAAGAGAGATTTTTCATCACCTTCTTTGTATGTTCATCTTGAAGAAAAATACATTTGTGAGTGAATATAATTCCTTGTATCATTTTGTTGTGAGTTCTTGAAAGAAGATCATCAAACCTTCATCGGGAATTCGATTTCGGCATTTACAAGGGAAGTTCTACCATGTTTTGTTTTACAATTTCCATTATTGTTGTTGAAATAATCATGTGTAGCTAATCTTTTCATATGGGTTTTTAGATTGAGCCACAAACATGTTATCGATTGTTAGTTTCTATTGATTTTCCGGGTAAAGTTTGGGATTGTTCCTCTTGTTCGTTCTTCACATAAGAACTTTTGATTTAGATCATCAAACCTATTTCACAGTTGTTATTATTATTCAAAACGAGGGTTTTTATCGGTCTTCGCCATCAAACGGTCCTGTAGAAGTGATTGTAAGTGTTCTCGAACTTTTTCGCGCGATCTTTTAATGATTTACCTCATCAAAAGTAGTCGGTTAATTGATTGTTAGTTAGGGATTCATCCCCATCAAAGGAGTATCTCTTATTTTCGAAAAGTACAATCGTGATTTTTAGAATTACCGCCATCAAACGGATTTCTTTTAATCGTGAGCAATCGATAATTCCAAACCTTATTTATTTGAGTATCGGAACTAATAATTGATTACGTGTGTGTCGGAGATTCTAAACTCCCATATTATTCTCATAATTGTAATCTCTCTACTATCCAACCATTAAATTTGGTGTTTTTAACGCTTAGTTTATTTTAATTTTCTGCGTTAGTAATTATAATCCTATCAAACCAATGATGTACTGTAATTTACTTTACTTTTGTTAATTCGACTATTTGCCGAACATTATCGAACTTTAAACCGTTTCCAATTCCTCGAGAGATCGACCTCGGAGTTACTTGTCGCTTCCTACAAAAGCGATTCGTACACTTGCGAGTTTATAATTTGAACCATCAAGTTTTTGGCGCCGTTGCCGGGGAATTGGCATTTAATTTTTAATCTTCTTTTAATAATAGTTGAATTGTTATTCTTGATCAATTTTATTTCGATAAAATTCGCTCTTACTTCCTTTGTTTATGCTTGGTAGGAGATTGTTAGGTAATCCTATTCTTCCGCCGATAGACGAAGTTCAAAGGATTAGAGCACCAAAAATAATGGCCACATCATCAATGGCAAATGAGGAGGTGAATCCAGACCTTGAAGAGTGACTTTTGATCCAAGAAGAAAACACTCGTCAACCGAGGGTTGAGAATGTTGCACAAAATATAGATGAGGAATAAATTCGTCAACCAAGGTTTCCGAGATATGAGAATGTTGGGCGCAATCAAGGGATACCCGAAGCTCAACAAGGGAGATACTTTTATGTGAGACAACCACCCGTTGGAGTGCAATATGGAGCGAATTATTATCCCAGACCTCAATATGGGATGGAAGCAAACTATAACATGCCGCAACAACCTCCGGTCGAACATCTTATGAGGGACTATGCAAAGCCCGTAGTGAACACCGCCATTTCATGCATCCAATTAGCACCGGCCGCAAGGAACTACCACATAAGCGGATTTCACATCGAGCAATTGCCCTCATTTCACGGATTAGCACGAGAGGATCCATTATCCTTCATCCGAGACTTCTATGTGGCGATTGACAACTTCCCTTTAAATGGGTTGAGCGAGGATCAACTAAGGAGGAAGTGCTTCCCTTATACACTAAAGGATGGGGCGAAACAATGGTTGATGACTTTGGCGCCCGGCTCACTAAGAACATGGGATGAAGTTTACGATAAATTCATTACCAAGTACTTCTCTCATTCAAAGACTACGCAATTGAGAACTCAAATCTCAACTTTCAGACAACAAGACAGAGAGGCATTTCACGAAGCATGGGATCGATTCAAAATGCTACTTATTCAATGCCCACACCATCACTATCCGCTTCAACTACTTAATCAATTCTTTTATGATGGATTAACTCAATATTGCCAAGGAGCGGTAGATAATGCAGCCGGTGGTTCGTTTTGGGGTTTAACGGAGAGACAAGCATATGATGTGTATGAAACATTGGGAGCAAATTCTCAACAAAAAAGTGTACGTGTTCGTAGGGGAGCCGTGCACCAAGTAAGCGAGAAGGACGAGATGCAATCTAAAATCGATGAGTTGACAAATGAACTAAGACAACTCAAGACTCAAAATAAATCTTCTAGATCACGAGTTTGCGAGATTTGCGGAGCACCCGGACATGATGCCAATTCATGCCCTCATACTTTTCCAGGAGAACAAACCGAACAAGTTAATTGGGCTATGGGAAAAAGCACGGGAAGGCCCGAATGGGAAGAGAGGAGAAATAATTATGGCGGAAATGCAAGAAATGCACCTCTCCCAAATACTTATCATCTTGGGCTAAGAAACCATCCGAATTTCTCATGGAGAAACAACAACCCGATGCCATACGACACAAGCGCCCAAGCTCAATACAACGGAGGAAACCGAGCCCAACAACCAACGCGAAGTGAACCACCTCCACAACAAAGGAACTCTCTTGAGGAGAGTATTGCGGCATTCATTAAGGAGAGCAAGGAAAACCGAGAGGAGAACAATAAAAGGTTCGAATCTTTAGAAGCTTTGATGAAGAAAATGGAGATTCAAATTGGGCAACTTGCTACCGAGGCACGTAGACAAGAAAGGGGTAAACTACCAAGTCAACCTGAGCAAGCTCAAGCCATTACCACTCTCCGAAATGGTAAAGTGATTAATAAAGAAGTTAGTTCCGAAGTAAAAGAAAGAGGCGATGAGAAAGAAGACGAGTCGGGAAATCAAGAGGAGAAAATAGATGAAGCAACTTCGACTTCCAAGCTTCACAAATCCGCCCAACCATATAAGCCACCAATTCCTTTTTCGAGCCGACTTAGAAAAGCAAAGCAAGATGAGCAATTTTCCGAAATCTACGACATGCTTTCGAAGGTTCATGTCAACTTACCTCTTTTGGATGTTGTGAAGAACATTCCCGCTTATACAAAATTTTTCAAAGAATTGACATCCAACAAAATAAGACACAATGGGAACGAGAAAGTGGTGCTCTACGAGGTATAAGCAAGGGGTCAAAAGAAAGGTGATCCCGAAAGTTTTATGATCGACATTACTATGGGGGATAAGAAAGTTGCTCGTGGGATGTTAGATTTGGGGGCAAGTGTGAATCTCATGCCATACTCGACCTATTTGAGGCTTGGACTCAGGGGAATCAAACCGAAAAGAATGACTCTTCAAATGGTGGATAGGTCGGTGAAATACCCCAAGGGAGTCATTGAAGACCTATTAGTGCAAGTGAACAAGTTGGTGATTCCGGCCGGTTTTGTTATCTTGGAGATGAGCGATTTCGGAACAAGCGAAAACGAAGGGACAATACTTCTAGGACGGCCATTCATGCGTACAACAAAAACAATCGTCGATGTTGATAAAGGAAAGGTCACCATGACTGTCTTGGGCGAAACCGTGGAAATCAACGTGTTCGGTTCATTTCCTATCCCTTCTCATATTTATGCTTCCCATGATGTGAATTTTATTGATTGCATTGATTCTTTGGTTAATGATACATATTTTCATGATGATGTAGGGGACACGTTGCATGATGCTCTAACCATTGAGCATGATATGGGGCTTTATAATCTAGAAATTGAAGAATATGTTGCATTGTTAGATAATCCGAAACAATTGATGAAGTTGACGGTTTTAAGATACCATTGGAATTAAAATTTGAGGAGCCCGTTGAAATCACCCCACCCCAACTTGAATTGAAAGAACTTCCGGCAGATCTTAAATATGTTTTCTTAGGCAAAAGTGACACTTACCCTGTAATTGTCTCTTCCGAATTAACTCCCTTGCAAGAAAACAAATTAGTAGAAGTTCCAACTAAGTTAAAGGAAGCGATTGGGTGGAGTATTTCCGATATCAAGGGAATAAGTCCTATTAGGTGCATGCATAAAATAATTCTTTAGGATAATGTTAAACCGGTTAGGCAACCTCAAAGGCGTTTGAATCCGAACATGCAGGAAGTTGTGAAAAAAGAAGTTTTGAAATTGCTAGATGTCGGAGTCATCTACCCGATATCCGACAGTAAGTGGGTGAGTCCTGTGCATGTAGTGTTAGGAGTATGCCCTCGAATGCCACTCAGAGGTTGTTGAGTGAGGGCATTGTACTTGTAATTATGTAAACCATTTATATAAGGCAAAGGAATGTTTCTTTATTTACTGGTAGTTACTGGCATTCCTAACTCGTAAATAAACATATAGAAACTAGTCCGTGTATTTGAGAGCAAAACGTTCCACTCCTTATTGGATAAGGGGGTCGGCACTGGAAGGGTTATAGCTCAAATACTTAATCGTTCGCAAGTCGATGAAACTTGACTGGGCGTTAAGTTTATGTGAAGACTTGTATGACGTGTTCTTTGACATGGAGAGTGCCTGTCGAACACTAATGGTTAGTGGGAGCACACGTTATAGGTATGCTAATTGGATTAGTGTACTCGAACCGACTCACCCTCGATTCGTCACATGGATTTCACTCCGGAGCCAATGACGGAATCGAAAGGTTGTGATAGGTATTCGTGAACCTTCGACTTGAGGATTTAGTAGGGATGTGCTTGTGACGTCAAGATTTTCATTAGAGTAGTTCGACCTGTAAACCGGAAGGCGGGGTCAACCTCGACGTGCATCTTAACGGTAAGTAGCAGGTCCTATCGAATACCAAGATAGAATTCTTTCTCCCGTTAGTGAGCGGGTTATATGTCCTATGCGGTTATTGGCAGATGAGATCATAAGTCTTTGGCCAAAGCATTGGAGCTAGTTGTATTAGATACACGACTCGATGATCTCAATTTGCATTAACGCATGCATAGAGTCAAGCATGAGATAGGGTTTGACTGACCGTGACCCTATAACTTGATCGGGACATTTGAAAGAAGGGTTTATACGTATACTGGTATTCACGACAGAATGGTTCTTGAATGATCCCAATCATTCGTTCTCAGTCGGGGTACAGTGTAGGCCACCAGGCTGGCTAGGTGGTGCTACTACTCTTTGGTTCCTCCCATTGCTGACTGAGACGGACCTACCGAGTCGCGCATTAGGATTGACGACGGAATGAATTGAGCTAATTCTCTCATTATGAATATTGGATATTGGATATCTAAATTTGGGATTGGATGTTTAAATCGATTTATCGGATAAATTGATTTACGGCTTAATGGATTAAATAAATTACTGGGTGATTAATTTAATTCGTGAATATAATTATTTCTTGGAGAAATTAATTATGTTATTATGTATTTGATATGATTAATTAATTAGATTAATTGATCGATATAAATACATCGGAATGGAATCGGAGTTTATCTGTTTGGACTTACGGGAGTCCGAAACGAACCGAACTCGTCCTATTTCTTCATCATGGCCGTCCCCCCTTCCCCACACCTTGACAAGACTTTGATTTTTAAATCAATTGGAATCTTGATTAGGTGTTTAATGAATAGATATTTGATATTTTTTTTAAGGTGGGGTTAAACATGAGTTGTTCTCATGTGGAAAGGAATTGAATAAGAAGAGAAGACTTCTCACTCTCTTTAGAGGAATAAGCAATCCGTGAGATACATTGAGAGAGAGAGAGAAAGTGAGACTTTGAGTTCAAACACTTATCTTCATCTTCTTCTTCAACTTGTTCTTGGTGATTCTTGGAGAAAAATCAAGAAATAAATGAGAGTTGTGAGTTATACACTTAGAGTGTGATAATCTCATATTGGAAGCTTCATCACTTAGCTCTAGCCGTATCCTCGGAGGATAGCAAGGTGATTGTCGTTCCGGTCGTTTCTCCGGCGCGTGGCAAGTAGAGACGCGGTGCTTTCGGCGTTGGATCATTCAAGCGCTTGGAGCGGATTGAATTGAAAGGAGATCGCCTAAAGCTTGGGGAATAGCTCGAGAGAAGGTTATCCATCTAATCAACGGACTACAAGGGTGAGTTTCTATATCTCTTGTTATTCGTTTTGATATTCGTATATACGTAGCTCGATCGATCCTCGTAGGGATTCGGATCGAATTAATTTTCGTTTTACCGCTTCCGCTGGGCCTTCGTGGTGGGCCCATAACCCAACAGTGGTATCGGAGCGTAGGTCTTGCGATCGTATATACGATATTGGCATTTGGAATGTTCGATTAGATGGTGAATGATTTGGAATCATTTTAGTCATAATCGTGGTATATGTTTTTCGTTCGTAATAATTGTATTTTTCGTAAGTTTATGTCTAAATATAAATCTTAAATTTCTGGGAAATATGATTTATATTGAAGATATGAAAGTCGTAAAATATTGATATCGATATCCTATCGAAAAATCTAACTCGAATCGTCGTTTGACGACTTTTTGGACAAAAAGGGTATTTTGGCCGAGAATGACTCGACCGTGTCCTCGGTGACACGGTGTCCGGCAAAGGTGGCTGTGCCATCGCACGAGACCCGACCGTGTCGAGACACGGGCGTGAAACCGCCGAAGTGACTCGACCGTGTCTGGATGACACGGTCGTGTCCGGCAGCCTACCAAGTCATCGCCAGCGACCCGACCGTGTCCTAGACTCGGTCGTGTCTGGCCGGATTCTTCCGAGCGTTACTCGCCAAGCCAGGCGTGATCGCCGGTAGTCGCCGAGGTGACTCGGTCATGCCGTCTGCTTTCACCCCGGCTCGATTTTTTCGTGTATTCTTGAAAATTAATCTCCCGCATGTTAAATTGGATTTAATATGATTAAAATGATTTATGGTATTTCATTTTATAAGGGAAATTTGATTAATTGGAATATTTATGGTCGACCGAATTATTTTGAACGTTATCAAATTACCGATTGTGTGAATCGATTGGATCGGTTCATATTGTTGATTGGATCAATGTATCTCTACGCTTTCCATTTATATAGTATTTATTGGATGAATGTTTTTTGAATGGGGACGTGGTTCGTGGAGTTAGATTTGAATCGTTCGTTTTATTCGATTGGGTTGTAAAGGCCGTTTTGAGCTTATTTATTTTACTAGAAATGTTTGTATCTAGGATGCAATTTTCGATGTAAAATTTATATGTAATGACGAAGACCGGAGGAAGATCCATTTCGAGAAGACGAAGATTCAAGACGAAGACTTGTAATTAGATTACGAAGTTTTTGTTTTCTAGGAACGGTCCATGAACCACATGTTGGTAGCAACTAGGTTGTGAATGGTTTTTTTCATATTGTATGAATGCCTCAAACGCGCTAATATGATTAATGTGCAAAGTGTAACGTTAATCGCGAAAATTCTCCCACTATAAATAATTAAGTTTATAAGGTTTCAAGGTTTTCCTTCCCTCCATCGAGTTTTCGGGAAATTGAAATCCAAACCGGATGTGCTATGCTTCCGAGTTATCGGGGTAGTCGTTCGGGGAGGACGGATAAATTACCGAGAGCGCATTGGATGCCTTCGGTTGGAGCAAATTTTATCCCTAGAAACCTGATAGGTTGCCGGATAAGATTCAATTGTGAAACTGATTTGCGTCGATGGTATAAACTTAACTTGTTCACGAACCATAGAAATCGTATAGGTTGAGGGGAGTGAACAAGGGGAAAAAGAAGATCGAATCATCCATTAGATGGGTTGGTGTTGGATACCACTTTATGAAAATTAATAGACTAGAAACCTGTTCGGTTGCCCTCTATTAAGATTTATAAAGAACTCGATCACCACTATGAAGTAGAGCGACGATACTTCCGGATATCACATGGGAGTGTGTTATTCCGATAAAAATAGTGGGAGCTGGGTAACAAGAATAGAAAAGACCTTAAATTCTATACTCAGAACATAATTGAATGAGTCACTAATTAATCTGTTATACTTAATGCAGACATAACTCAATATGACAATGAATCCACTCGCAATTCTACTCGAAAAGAACACCTTAATGGGACTTAATTTTGTGGATTGGCTCTGCAATCTGATGATTGTCCTCAGTAGAGAGGCACTGGGATAAGTCTTGGAGACGGACATTCCGGCGCCTCCTGTGCGGACCCGAGCCAATCAGGAAGAGATTGAAAACCACGAAAAGTGGGTTAAGGATGACGTGAAAGTCCGTGCTTATATGATGGCTTCCATGTCTAATGAGCTTCAGAGAGCTCATGAGAAAATGACTTCTGCTAGGCAGATTCTATCTCACTTAACCGAACTTTATGGTGAGCACAGCAGAACTGCTAGATATGAGATATCCAAGCAACTGTTCGGTGCAAGGATGAAGGAAGGTGAGAAGGTTGGGGAACACGTCCTCAAAATGATATCCATGATCGACAGATTGGAGGCTCTTGATTTTAAAATGGATACTTCTCTCAAACCGACCTTATCCTACGCCTCTCCCGATTCCTTCTCACGCTTTGTTATGAACTTCAACCGCAATGAGATTGCATGTAACTTAGCCGGGCTAATGAACAACCGGTGACCGCTCGCCTCGATGAAGACTCGCGGATGAAGGAGTCTGCTCTTGTGATTTCTTCTGGACTTCGGAAGTCTAAGAACAAGAAGAAAAAGACCAAGAAAAAGACTGGACCACAAGTTAAGGACCTTAAAGGAAAGGGCAAGGCCCCGATGGTTCCGAAGAACAAGAAGAAGAAGGATGCTTGTCTCAAGTGCGGTGAGCTGGGCCACTGGGCTAGAGACTGTCCGATTCTTCATGGCACTTCGTCTGTAACTTTTAGTTTTGGAAACAAATTGTTCTGCTACTGTATTTTCTACTTCCTGGATACTGGATTCTGGTGCTAGTTGTCATATTTGTACCGTGAATCAGGATCTAGAACAAAGTAGGAAGCTTGGAGCTGGAGAAGTTATGATCACAGTCGGAAGTGGGCATAGTGTCGAGGCGACCGACATAGGATCACTTCTTTTGGGTTTAGAATCCGGCTTTGTTTTGACTTTAGAAGATGTACTTGTTTTGCCCAAGGGGCCCAAAAACATTGTATCCATTCCGGTCATGGACCGAAAAGGCTTTTCATTTTTCATTGGTGATGGTTCCTGCAAAATTTATTTTAGAAATAAACTAGTGGGTACTGCTACATTGTTGAATGGATTGTATCATCTAAATCTCAGCAACAAAGTAGTTGTGAATACTATGACTAGAAAACGTGGTAGGGATGAAACCAATCAAGTTTTGAAATGGCATCTAAGACTTGGTCATGTTGGTCAGACCAAGGTTTACAAGATGGAAAAAGATGGACTTATGGGTCCATTGGGATCGGATCCATTTCCTACTTGTGAATCTTGCCTTAAAGGCAAAATGACTAAGTCCCCTTCACAGGACATTTCAAAAGCCGCCGATAAATCGGGATTAATCCATACCGACGTATGTGGTGCTTTGGAAGCAAAGACGTGACGGATATCAATATTTCATTACGTTACGATGATCATACTAGGTATGGTTATGTATACTTAATGAAACATAACCGAGGCCTTTGAGAAATTCCAGAATTCAAGGCCCTAGTCGAGAAACAAACCGGTAATCATATCAAAGCACTTGGTCGGACCGAGGTGGCGAGTATATGAGTACGGAGTTTGACGAGTTCCTTAAGGAACATGGAATAGTTTCACAACTAACACCTCCAGGTACTCCTCAGTTAAATGGTGTGTCAGAAAGAAGGAACCGGACCCTGTTGAACATGGTCCGTTCCATGCTAGGCTATACCGACTTGCCGATTTACCCGTGGGGTATGCACTGATCGCACAGTATATCTTGAGCAGATGTCCTTCCAAACTGTTTCCTAAAACTCCACATGTGATGTGGGAAGGAAGGAAACCAAGTCTTAATCATATTAGGATTTGGGGATGTCCCGCCTATGTCAAGAAGACTAAGGTGGAAAAGATGGAAGCTAGGTCTACGAAGGGACGTTTCATTGGATTCCTGTCTGGGACGATGGGATATCTATTTTACATGCCCGAAGATCGAAAGATCGTTGTTGCTTTACAAGCACACTTCCTGGAAGATGAGTTCATTCAGGAAGGCGGAGGTGTAGAAGTATTTCTTTGGAAGAATACAATGAAACTCCTAAAGAGACACTGTGCAAGAAATTGGAACCGAACCTTCAAACACAAGTACAACCACCTCGTAGGTCTAGTAGGTGTCTCAATTACCTAAGAGGTATAGTTTTATGCACTTGGAGGAACCGGGTTTCCTCGAGGTTCCAAGTGATAAACAAGAGACCGACCCACGACCAATGACCTAGCAATGGTGGATGTAGACTCCATGAAATGGATCAGTTGATCTTCATGTAGTTGGGACCTTCATTTTGATGAGACGGTTAAAGAGTTTGACTTCGTGCAAAATGAAGAGGAATCTTGTGTATACAAGAAAGTTAGTGGGAGCAAGATCGCATTCTTAGTACTATATGTAGATGACATTCTACTAATAGGAAATGATGTGGGACTGCTCGATTACGTGAAAGCTTGGTTTTGAGTAATTTCTCCATGAAAGACTTGGGAGAAGCAACCTATATTCTTGGTATTCGACTCTACCGGGATAGAGCGAAGAGAACAATAGGCTTTTCCCAGGCCCTCTATATAGATAAGATCTTAAAACGATTTAAGATGGATGATTCTAAAAGAGGGTTCCTACCGATGCAACATGGAATAAAACTCACCTTGAAGATGTGTCCTCAAAGTGAGGAACAATGAAAGGAAATGAGTTATATACCATATGATTCGGCAGTGGGTAGCCTCACATATGCTTTATTGTGTACGAGACCTGACATTGCGCATGCTGGGAGCGTGGTAAGTAGGTTTCGCCAACCTACTGGGAACATTAGACCGCCATAAAAGAACGTTCTCAAGTACTTTAGAAGGACTAGAGATCTGGTTCTTATATATGGTGGTGGAGAACTGAATGTGATGGGATTCACTGTATTGGACTTCCAAGGACAGAAAGGCGATTCTATGTCTACTTCTGGCTACATTTACTCTTAATGGAGGAGCAGTATCTTGGCATAGTGCCAAGAATAGCGCGACTGCTAATTCCACCTGTTAGCCGAGTATAAAGCGGCCTCTGAGGCCTCCAAAGGAAGAATTTAGAAGTTACCGGGTAAACTTCACGTGACACTGGTGCAAGCACGAGCAGTACCACGTGCCTAGGAGCCAAGGTTTCATAACAGCCCAAACATATTGAGAGAGAGTATCATCTCGTAAGAGCATTCGTTCGCAAAGAGATACATTGAGCTGCATAGAGTAGAGTCAGCCGACAACGTCGCTGATCCACTTACCTAGCCACTTTCTCAGATTAGCTTAGAGCGTCATCTGGAGAACATGGGTATTAGATACCATAGTGTGTGGCATTGAGTGCAAGTGGGAGATTGTTAGGAGTATGCCCTCGAATGCCACTCAGAGGTTGTTGAGTGAGGGCATTGTACTTGTAATTATGTAAACCATTTATATAAGGCAAAGGAATGTTTCTTTATTTACTGGTAGTTACTGGCATTCCTAACTCGTAAATAAACATATAGAAACTAGTCCGTGTATTTGAGAGCAAAACGTTCCACTCCTTATTGGATAAGGGGGTCGGCACTGGAAAGGTTATAGCTCAAATACTTAATCGTTCGCAAGTCGATGAAACTTGACCGGCGTTAAGTTTATGTGAAGACTTGTATGACGTGTTCTTTGACATGGAGAGTGCCCGTCGAACACTAATGGTTAGTGGGAGCACACGTTATAGGTATGCTAATTGGATTAGTGTACTGAACCGACTCACCTCGATTCGTCACATGGATTTCACTCCGGACGCCAATGACGGAATCGAAAGGTTGTGATAGGTATTCGTGAACCTTCGACTTGAGGATTTAGTAGGGATGTGCTTGTGATGTCAAGATTTTCATTAGAGTAGTTCGACCCTGTAAACCGGAAGGCGGGGGTCAACCTCGATGTGCATCTTAACGGGTAAGTAGCAGGTCCTACTGAATACCAAGATAGAATTCTTTCTCCCGTTAGTGAGCGGGTTATATGTCCTATGCGGTTATTGGCAGATGAGATCATAAGTCTTTGGCCAAAGCATTGGAGCTAGTTGTATTAGATACACGACAGCTCGATGATCTCAATTTGCATTAACGCATGCATAGAGTCAAGTACAGATAGGGTTTGACTGACCGTGACCCTATAACTTGATCGGGACATTTGAAAGAAGGGTTTATACGTATACTGGTATTCACGACAGAATGGTTCTTGAATGATCCCAATCATTCGTTCTCGCCTGGTACATGCAGTAGGCCACCAGCCGGCTAGGTGGTGCTACTACTCTTTGATTCCTCCCATTGCCGATCGAGACGGACCTACCGAGTCGCGCATTAGGATTGACGACGGAATGAATTGAGCTAATTCTCTCATTATGAATATTGGATATTGGATATCTAAATTTGGGACATTGGATGTTTAAATCGATTTATCGGATAAATTGATTTACGGCTTAATGGATTAAATAAATTACTGGGTGATTAATTTAATTCGTGAATATAATTATTTCTTGGAGAAATTAATTATGTTATTATGTATTTGATATGATTAATTAATTAGATTAATTGATCGATATAAATACATCGGAACGGAATCGGAGTTTATCTGTTTGGACTCACGGGAGTCCGAAACGAACCGAACTCATCCTATTTCTTCATCATGGCCGTCCCCCCTTCCCCACACCTTGACAAGACTTTGATTTTTAAATCAATTGGAATCTTGATTAGGTGTTTAATGAATAGATATTTGATATTTTTTTTTAAGGTGGGGTTAAACATGAGTTGTTCTCATGTGGAAAGGAATTGAATAAGAAGAGAAGACTTCTCACTCTCTTTAGAGGAATAAGCAATCCGTGAGATACATTGAGAGAGAGAGAAAGTGAGACTTTGAGTTCAAACACTTATCTTCATCTTCTTCTTCAACTTGTTCTTGGTGATTCTTGGAGAAAAATCAAGAAATAAATGAGAGTTGTGAGTTATACACTTAGAGTGTGATAATCTCATATTGGAAGCTTCATCACTTAGCTCTAGCCGTATCCTCGGAGGATAGCAAGGTGATTGTCGTTCCGGTCGTTTCTCCGGCGCGTGGCAAGTAGAGACGCGGTGCTTTCGGCGTTGGATCATTCAAGAGCTTGGAGCGGATTGAATTGAAAGGAGATCGCCTAAAGCTTGGGGAATAGCTCGAGAGAAGGTTATCCATCTAATCAACGGACTACAAGGGTGAGTTTCTATATCTCTTGTTATTCGTTTTGATATTCGTATATACGTAGCTCGATCGATCCTCGTAGGGATTCGGATCGAATTAATTTTCGTTTTACCGCTTCCGCTGGGCCTTCGATTTAGGCACCGAATCCCAACATGTAGTGCCTAAGAAATCTGGAATAACGGTGGTTCGTAATGATAAAAATGAATTAGTGCCCACTATAACGGTAACCGGTTGGAGGATGTGCATTGATTATCGGAAATTAAATGCCGTAACAAAAAAGGATCATTTTCCCCTTCCTTTCATTGATCAAATGTTGGAACGTTTAGCTGGGCATGATTATTAGTGTTTTCTAGATGGTCTTTCAGGTTTCTATCAAATTCCCATTGCTCCGGAGGATCAAGAGAAGACCACTTTTGCCCTTTTGGCACTTTTGCCTTTAGGAGGATGCCGTTTGGTCTTTCCAATGCTCCCGCTACTTTTCAAAGGTGCATGCTATCCATATTCTCCGACTTGTTAGAAAAATCCATCGAGGTATTCATGGACGACTTTTTTGTGTTTGGAACCACTTTCGATGATTGTTTAAATAATTTGACTATTGTGTTAAAACGATGTATTGAGTGTAATCTTACACTTAGTTGGGAAAAGAGTCATTTTATGGTAAAACAAGGTATTGTTCTAGGTCATGTGGTTTCCAATAAAGGAACGGAGGTTGATAAGGCTAAAGTTGATTTAATTGTTAAATTGACTCCGCCTTCATGTGTCAAAGAGGTTCGAAGCTTTTTAGGGCATGCCGGGTTTTATAGGCGTTTTCATTAAAGATTTTTCGAAAATTGCCCGCCCTTTGAGTAACCTTTTGTGCGAAGATGCCAAATTTGATTTTACTGAGGAATGTTTAGTCGGTTTTAACGCTTTGAAAGAAAAGTTAAATTCCACACCTATTGTTGTTGCTCCCGATTGGTCTCTCCCGTTTGAAATTATGTGTGATGCATCCAACTTTGCTATAGGTGCTGTTTTGGGGCAAAGAGTGCATAAATTTTTCCACGTGATTTACTATGCGAGCAAAACGCTCGATGAAGCTCAGGCTAATTACACCACCACCGAAAAAGAATTTTTAGCCGTTGTGTATTCTTTAGACAAATTTCGATCCTACTTGGTTGGCTCAAAAGTAATTGTGCATACGGATCACGCCGCATTGAAATATTTATTAAAAAAATCCGATGCAAAACCAAGATTAATTCGGTGGGTTCTTCTGCTGCAAGAATTTGATTTGGAATTTAAAGATAAAAAGGGGTCGGAAAACGTAGTTGCCGACCATCTATCTAGGCTAACCGAGGGAGATAATTTTAAGCTTGATAATCCTTTGCCAATTGTTGAAACTTTCCCTGATGAGCAATTATTCGATGTAACAAGGACACCTTGGTATGCTGATATTGTCAATTACATTGTTAGTGGTGTTTTGCAGCCCGACTTAACCTATCAAGGGAAGAAGAGGTTTGTTTCCATGTGCAGGCATTACTTTTGGGACGAGCCCTACTTATTCAGGTTGGGGCCTGATCAGATATTCCGACGTTGCGTCCCGGAGGAAGAGCACGAAAGCATATTGTTATTTTGCCATGAGTTGCACTATGGGAGACATTTTAGCACAAAGAAAATGGCGCACAAGGTCCTTCAATCAGGATTCTACTGGCCAACATTATTTAAGGATGCCTATTCCCATTGCAAGAGTTGCGATCGTTGTCAACGAACGGGGAATATAAGCAAAAGGAATGAGATGCCGTTGACAAACAATCTTGTTGTGGAACTTTTTGATGTTTGGGGAGTTGATTTTATGGGTCCTTTTCCACTTTCCCATGGTTTTGAGTATATTCTAGTTGTTGTAGACTACGTCTCTAAGTGGGTGGAAGCAATTCCAACCCGAACTAACGATGCTAACGTGGTTTGCAATTTTTTAGGGATGTGATTTTCTGCAGGTTCGGGATGCCTAGAGCTGTAATTAGCGACATAGGCATGCATTTTTGCAATAAACAACTTGCAGACTTGCTTAAGAAGTACAATGTGATGCATAAGGTCGCAACGGCATACCATCCACAAACTTCTGGGCAAGTAGAAGTAAGCAATCGGCAAATAAAGGCAGTGCTCGAAAAGACGGTGAAACCGACAAGAAAGGACTGGCCATTGAAGTTGAATGACGCTTTACGGGCATACCGCACGGCCTACAAAACTCCAATTGGACTGAGCCCATATCGCCTAGTATTTGGGAAAGCATGTCACCTACCCGTTGAGTTGGAACACAAGGCGTATTGGGCAATCAAAGCGCTCAATTTAGATCAAGAAAAGGCGGGCAAGGAACGACTTTTACATTTAAATGAGCTCGATGAGATTTGATATGAGGAGTACGAAAATGCTAAACTCTACAAAGAATGGACGAAACGGTATCATGATAAGCGTATTGTTCGTAAATATCTCGAACCCGGGATGGATGTTTTGCTACATAACTCCCGTCTTAAGCTCATGCCCGGAAAATTGGTATCGCGAGGGGGCAGACCGTTCGAGGTCGTTAGAGTATGGCCTAACGGAGCAGTAGAACTTCTTGATCCATGGAAGAACGAGCACTTTAAGGTAAACGGGCATATAGTGAAGCCATATTTCAGACGAATCGAAGAAATTAATGCGTTTGAGTGCATAGAGGTGCACGATGTTGATGCTTGAGCAAAACGGGAAGAAGTCGAGCTAATGACTATAAAAAAGCGCTACTTGGGAGGCAACCCAACAGTTTAGTTAGATTTTTTTGTCTTTTGTTTTTCGCATTTATTTTCCTTATTTGTTTTTACTCGATTCAAAACTGACCGGTTCAACTGTGGGTGTTAAAATTACAGGAAACGAGTGCGTTTTCAGAAACTAAAAATCTGGGCAGGTTGGACACGGCCGAGTTACCTTTGGCACGTCTGCGTCTCAAAACAGAAGGGTTTTGCTTATTCTGAATAGTAGGACACAGCCGAGTCTCAGGACAGTGAGAATTTGATTATTCCGAACAGCACGACATGAACATGTCACAGGACACGGCCGGGTGTCAATACAGTGAATTTTGATTTTCTGGGATAGTTCGACACGACCGTGTCATAGGACACGGCCGAGTCGGTCGACAGTGAGTTTTTTCTTATTTAGAACAGTTCGACATGACCGTGTCATATGCAACACGGCCGTGTCAGTCAGTCATATATAAAAGGGAGCACGGCCGAAACGCCATTATCATCTTCTCCAGATTTTTATTGTTCTTCCCTCCGAACCCTAGCATCTATATTTCCGATTTTTCTCTTCATTTTTAAAGAAATTTTGTGCAAAATCGAGGGGAGATACAAGAATCTACTACGTAATCATCATTTTTCAACCAATTTCACTCTTCAAGGGGGCAAATCGGACGAATTGGGACCGATTTTTAATTTTTTTTCCCTCTTCAATATCTCCGAAATCAAGGTATGTTTCTCATGTTTTTGATGATTATTCTTGGTTATGAACATGCTATGATTATTTGAATCGCTAGTCCTTAATTATCTAGGGTTCTTGAATAAATTGAAGGTGATGAAATTTGGGGATTTTCGATAATTCTTCATGCTTGATGATTAAAATTTCTCGATTGGAA
This sequence comes from Orobanche coerulescens, assembly GCA_033398695.1. Classification (NCBI taxonomy): domain Eukaryota; kingdom Viridiplantae; phylum Streptophyta; class Magnoliopsida; order Lamiales; family Orobanchaceae; genus Orobanche; species Orobanche coerulescens. Next base: position 120,454,453 of record CM065819.1, on the reverse strand, counting down.
ATTCTTGTAGTTTAGGGATGTTTTCCATGATGAAGATGATGAATTCAAACGATAAATTTTGCTTGGGAGTTGTTTTGATCGATAATGTTGGGGGTATTTTATTGTTTGCTATAAGTTTGGGGGAGGAATACGATCTCAAGTCCTTAGATAATTGACAAATTGAAATTTTTGCAGAAAATGGCACGAGGAAGAGGACGAGGAAATGCTCAGCGCGGAAGGGGTAGGAATGGCGGGGAACAAGTGCAGCCGGCAAGAATGGCTATTCAAAGGGCTGTGGAAACTCTAGAGCCTTATGAAATCAATCTCCCTGAAACACAATATGAAAGGTGGGAAATGCAGGGTCAGAAAAAGATGCTCCCTACGAGGTGGCCCGAAGACGAATGTATGAACGCAATGGGGATAAGAGAGGACGTGATGAAATTTCTTGAAAGAGTGAACTGGGCGTGGATGATGACTCAACAATGGCCGACTTATAGGTGTCTGACGATGGAGTTTCACAGCACTCTCACTGTAAGAAGAGATCCGGTGACTCGAGAACCGACCGAAATGAAATTCCGGATCAACAACAACGAAGAGAGACTGACTATCGTCCAGTTGGAGGAAATTTATCATGCAAGACACAACGGCCATTACCCGATAAACCGGTTCGCTTGTGAAACATATTGGAGAGCCATGGTAGAATACCCAGGGAGTGAGGCGCGATATTATATTACAAGATCGGCTAAAGGATCGAACATTCACAATCCCATACTCAGATACCTACACAAGGTGATTGCAAATACTATAAATGACCGGAAGGAAACCGGGCACATTTCACTACGGGCGTTATATATCCTGACTCACATGCTCGACAACTCAATTCCGGCAACCGGGGCTATGGTAGCGGAACATTTTGAGGATATCGCGACAAAGCCTAAGGGGGAGATATGGATAGGGGGTTTGATTACCCCTATCGCACTACACTTCAGTATTTTCTTAGCTCAGAGGACTCCCCTTCCTAAAAATAAGCTTCTCTCGATCTCCGTGATGAAGGTGATGAACATCCTGGACTATGAACAACGCATAGTCTTCCTCCAGACCGACAACGACCACTTACTCCTCCCAAATCCGCCTTTGACAACCATAAATAATATTCGGGACATGAGAAATCTACAAATGGCTACGGAGGTATATAGACGAGCACGGATATCAGCTGGATTGGCTCCACCGGGTCACAACCCCCTCGACCGAAATGTTCGACCTCGGCGCATTATGGATGAAGATAGAGCCGAGAGGATGGAAGAGGAGGAGGCTTATGAAAGAGGCCAGGATGAAGAGGAAGAAGAGAGCGAAAAAAAAAGAGGAAGAAAGCACGAGAGATCGGCCCGAGACGTCAAGGCGGGCCGAAATTGGACGTGCCCCCTCGCGCCCAACATTAAGGGAGGAGTTCGTGGCCTACCGAGAGGAGGCTAGACGGGAGCGACGCGAGATAATGTCTCTTGTGAGACAAATGCACGAGTGGCATGTCCAACAAGGCCACTTCCCTCCGTCCCACCAGTAAACCGGTCGTAAGTATTTCTTGACCAATGAAATTCTTTTGTTTAAATACTATACCCCCTTCGTTCGTATATTCTTTAATTCAAGTTTGGGGGGGATTGGTCAAGAAATACTTCATTACTCTTGATTTTATTTGTTTTCGGATACTATTTTGCTTGTTTGCTTATTTTTGGTTGTTTTGAACATTTTGCACTTATTTGTGGTGTGTTTTTAATTGTTGTGTTTTGAGCATTTTTGCACTTATTTGTGGTGTGTTTTTATTTTGCAAACTTGATAGAAACTTTGAAGAATGAATTTTTTTGGTATGCCTCGGGATTTATTTCGTTGTTTTGATATACAAATCGAGGATAATTTATTGAGGAAAAATTGTTGATAATCGAAACGGGTGTGAAATTGAATAAGTAGTTTTAATATCTTAGAGGTATGAACGAACCTACTTGTGAGCTATTGAGCCTTCGTGCATTTTCTAAAATGCAAGTGTCATTGTCGAGTGTTTCATTCTTGATTTAAGACTCTAGAACTTGCCTTGGTTTCTTGTTCAAACTACTAGCGTGTGTGTGCAATTGAGTGAAAATGATTTTTTGGCACCTTTGATCTTAACCCTTCGATTTTGGCCAACCCGACATTTGATCATTCCTTAAATAAACCTAATTGAGGTCATTGTTTATTTCATTGTTAAACCACATATCCAGCTTTCCATTGCTATAATCCTTCGATCCATACTTGAGCAATTAAAAATTATTTTTGACGAGGATACAAAAGATTGTGGTGACATTGGATGATATACATATTGTTGGGAATGTTGAAATGGTGAAAATAATTACTCCGCTATTTTTGGGAACTTAGTAACCGGGTGTATTCATGAGACCCATGTTTATATTCGCGTAAAACGGTTACCTTAGATATGAGTATGCTTGGAAGTAGTTGTGTATATTTTGATCCTAGTAACCGGGTGTATTCATGTGACCCATCGTTTACATTCGCGTAAAACGGATCCTAAATCAACCCAAGCCAAAAAAAAAATCGGAGCAATAAGGAGGGTTTGACGCTGCGTTTTTCACTTTCAAAAGTGCTTGTTGCAAGTGGTTCATAATTAAGGGGATAAAAGAAGCAAATCTCAAAAATCTTGAGCTTCTTAAGCGACTATGGTGATTTAAATTCTAAAATTGCTCGAGTCTAGTCACTTTAGCCATATTTATCCCACCTCGACCAAAGCCTACATTTCAAGCCGAGTAAGCCTTTTTTGATTCACGAAAATTTTGCATGCACGAAACAGTGGTAGAGATTAAGACGATTGGCAAGCCTATGGGGTTCCTTATTTTATTGAATGAGTTCCGAGCGTATAGTTATCCATATCACTTTGAGAGTGAGTGAATACACTTGACCAGTGAGGTTTATATTGCCAAGTATTGACTATGATGTTAAGGAAGCACCCCGGAGGTTTGAAAACTTTGTAGAACTCGACTTATTTTACTTGTGAGTATTGATGAAATTTTCGAAGAGGTCCTTTGAGGTATTTTAACAGTTAAGTTCCCCTTTTCAGAGTGGTTATTTTAAAGTGATTTGCTCGGGACGATCAAAGTTCAAGTTTGGGGGGTTTGATGAGTCGATTCTTGATCGACTCATTCTGTTCTATCTAGTCGTGTTTTTGTTTGCTTTTTAGTATTTTTTCTCTTTTATGCGTGGTGTGTTGTGTTTTTAATTTATAGGTATCCAAGCGAAGATTGTGGTGAAATATGCGCTTTCATAGCTAATATTGGAGTTTATGACGATCAAAAGCTAAAACGGGGCCTAAAACGACAAAAGATTGAAGCAGTATCGGTCGAATCTTCTAAATTCCAGAATCTCCACTCCGAATTGAGATGTGTTCTCCTTTGATATAAATTCCTCGTGAAATTAGCTTCTAAACGATATATCATATGCTAAAATCCGAGGTGTATTGATGCAAGAACGAGGGATCAAGCCGAAAAATACCAAAAACCGAAAGAAAACAACTCGGCCGTGCCATACAACACGGCCGGGTCTCGCTCCAGTGAGAAACACCATTTTCCGGAAGAGTACGACACGGCCGTGTCATGGGACATGACCGAGTCACGATCCAGTCAGTTTTGCATTTCTTGCGCAGTACAACACGGCCGTGTCATGGGACACGGCCGAGTCCGTGGACAGAAGGCTTTTCCTCCTTTTCAGAGTAGTACGACACGGCCGTGTCCCAGGACACGGGCCGTGTCACTTTTCGGTGCAAGTCATTTTCTTTGACATTTTTGCACTATTTTGAGCCTTTTCTTGATACTTTTGGCTATAAAAAAAGGAGGTGGTGACCCTTGATGAGATATTCAGATCTTGTGTGAGATATTTGGTGGAAAAACACATGATTTAGAGAGAGAAACACCAAAATAGGGAGAAAAGAGAGATTTTTCATCACCTTCTTTGTATGTTCATCTTGAAGAAAAATACATTTGTGAGTAAATATAATTCCTTGTATCATTTTGTTGTGAGTTCTTGAAAGAAGATCATCAAACCTTCATCGGGAATTCGATTTCGGCATTTACAAGGGAAGTTTCTACCATGTTTTGTTTTACAATTTCCATTATTGTTGTTGAAATAATCATGTGTAGCTAATCTTTTCATATGGGTTTTTAGATTGAGCCACACACATGTTATCGATTGTTAGTTTCTATTGATTTTCCGGGTAAAGTTTGGGATTGTTCCTCTTGTTCGTTCTTCACATAAGAACTTTTGATTTAGATAATCAAACCTATTTCATAGTTGTTATTATTATTCAAAACGAGGGTTTTTATCGGTCTTCGCCATCAAACGGTCCGGTAGAAGTGATTGTAAATGTTCTCGAACTTTTTCACGCGATCTTTTAATGATTTACCTCATCAAAAGTAGTCGGTTAATTGATTGTTAGTTAGGGATTCATCCCCATCATAGAAGTATCTCTTATTTTCGAAAAGGACAATCGTGATTTTTAGAATTACCGCCATCAAACGGATTTCTTTTAATCGTGAGCAATCGATAATTCCAAACCTTATTTATTTGAGTATCGGAACTAATAATTGATTACGTGTGTGTCGGAGATTCTAAACTCCCATATTATTCTCATAATTGTAATCTCTCTACTATCCAACCATTAAATTTGGTGTTTTTAACGCTTAGTTTATTTTAATTTTCTGCATTAGTAATTATAATCCTATCAAACCAATGATGTACTTTAATTTACTTTACTTTTGTAATTAATTCGACTATTTGACGAACATTATCGAACTTTAAACTATTTCCAATTCCTCGAGAGATCGACCTCGGAGTTACTTGTCGCTTCCTACAAAAGCGATTCGTACACTTGCGAGTTTATAATTTGTTCATCATATCCTCAGCAACTTACTGTATTAAAGACTTCCGCTACGCACTCAGATTTAAAAACCGTACAGCTTGTTGCTTAAAACACTTTCCAAGCTGTATCCTGTATACTTAGTGGCCAACTTTGGCAAACAGCAATGGAATCCGAAATGGAATCTATGGATTATAACCAAGTGTGGGAGCTAGTAGAGATACCCAATGGGGTAAAACCCATTGGAAGTAAGTGGGTCTACAAGCGTAAGAGAGGATCGAAAGGGAAGGTTGAAACCTTTAAAGTAAGGCTTGTTGCGAAAGGTTATACTCAGAAGGAAGGCATCGACTACGATGAGACATTTTCGCCAGTAGCCATGCTTAACTCGATTCGGATTCTCTTAGCTAAAGCTGCACATTTGGATATCAAGATTTGGCAGATGGATGTTAAGACTGCGTTTTTTAACGGGAGTCTTGATAAGGAAATCTATATGTGCCAACCTGAGGGATTCATTACTGAAGGAGAGGAGCACTTAGTGTGCATGATTAAGAGAGCCATTTATGGTCTTAAGCAAGCATCAAGGTCTTGGAACATGCGATTTGATGAAGTCATTCAATTGTGTGGTTTTGAACAGTGTCCTAGTGAGGTTTGTGTATACAAAAAGTGCGATGGAAACGTGCTGGTGTTTCTTGTACTGTACGTAGATGATATAATTCTAATTAGAGACAATGTGAAGATATTATCAGACATAAGGTTATGGAAGTCTGAGCAATTCGATATGAAGGATTTGGGAGAAGCTAGGCACATCCTTGGTATTAGGATCTTTCGAGATCGCAAGAAAAGGATGTTGTGCTTATCTCAGGCATCCTATATCGATATGGTGCTAAAGCGGTTCAGCATGGAGAATTCCAAGAAAGGTTTCTTACCTTACAGACATGGAATTCAGATATCTAAGGCTATGTGTCCTAAGACACAGAAGGAGATAGATGACATGAAGTTGAACCCTTATGCCTCGGCAGCGGGAAGCCTCATGTATGTTATGCTTTGCACCAGGCCTCATATCTGTCATGCTGTAGGCATGGTGGTGAGATATCAGTCGAACCCAGGACCGGGACATTGGATTGTTGTCAAGCATATACTCAAGTACTGAGAAGGACTAGGGAGCATATGCTTGTATATCAATCAGATACACTTTGTCCTTTGGATTACACTAACTCAGATTTCCAGTCAGACAAAGTTAAGCTTAAGTCAACCTCGAGATATGTTTTTGTTGGACTTAGATGTGGTTCTTGGTTTGCATAGAAGTATCACAATTTTATTGTGGCAATACTGGTGCATTTATAAAACTGGAGGAACCACGAGCCCATAGAGCAAGGAAACATATCAGTCGCAAGTAACATTGTTAAACGAGGGAACGTAGTGTTGTTCAAGATTGCATCTGGAAACAACCTAGTTGATTATTTCATGTGGAAGGAATAGGGTTGAGATGTATGGCAGCATTGCTTTGAGTATAAGTGGGAGATAGATAGACATAGTCTAGATAGTATACTTCAAAAGCATGCTTTGAGTATAAGTGGGAGATTGTTAGAGTTGTATACGTCAAACCATACTTTATGCTTGTATTACCTAATTTCCCGGTCTTTATCTGTGAGAATATTTAATTCATTTATCACATGTTTTGCATATTTATTCACGCTATGATTATGCAAATGTTGTCTAATTACTTTATATTGTAGATAATGTGGTGTGTAGTGTCACACAGAAGATCACATTACCAGTTCCTTATATAGTAATAATTAGTTCACAACCTATGTAACATTAGACTGTTATGTGAGAGGTTGTGGTATATGCTTGAGATTGGTTGGTCTTGACTATTAGCATATATTAGCGTATTGGGTATACGTTGAACAGGATCTAGGTGAGATAGATTTTTCTGTACTGACTATAAGAAGAACGTACATCTCGGACAATTATTATTTCTTAATTCTAGTGATTAATATTTAATATTTATTGCTTTAATTTATCATGGGTGAGAGCCACAATGATTGACTCAATATGCTCGATATTTTGGGCAATAGTATTATTTATATGATAATTAATATTATAGCTAGAAATCGTGTCCCGACCAGTCGGGTTGATCATGTCCCTTGAGGCACTCGAAAGGATTATTATATTAAACCCTGCAGGTGGAATTAATTTTCGGATATAATAATAAAGATCGAGTGGTATACTCATGTATAATATATTAATTAATTAAAAACTGTCAGTAGCTTAAATTAATTAATGGACATGGAATATCTTAAACACGGGAAATAATTAATTCAAAAAGGAGCCCAATTTTGTAATTTGAGATTTGGGTAGGAAGTGCAATATCAACCTTTTAGTGGACTAAGTTGATATTAATAGAGTCTTAATATTAAGAAGAGTCCTAATATTGGAAAAAGATATCTATTGGGAGTCCTTACCATATCCTCCTTAAGGTCTCTAGAGTAGCCCAAAACACCTATAAAAGGAGAACATGTCTTGGCCAATTTTCATACTTCTAAGTGACCAAGAAATCAATTTTTGCTTATGTGTTTAATTGTGGATCTTGACTTGTGTCTTGGATTCCATAATTTAGTTAACACAATATTTTTCTAAAAATACCAAATTATTCAGGATAGAGAGAACAAAATCGAGAGTTTCTTGGGGAAAGGTTCGGCCGATCCATATTGCACTCCAAGTAGTCCGGTAGATTGTTGCCCACACGACATCCGAACGTAGGCGGGATATACTCTAGAAGATCTTGAGATAGAAATACAAGAAGATCGGAGAGGAATACGAAGAGGAGACAAATCTACCAAAATGGATCTTCTACCACTTCACGTCAAAGGTATAAATTACCGACTCTCATGTGTAAATATGTGTATTTAATTGTTTATTAATCTGTTTAGTTAATTAATTGACAAGCCTAAATAGATCCGGTTTTTATGTTGGTTAGTTTCTAAAACCTTTCTTAAAATAATTTCCACCAATTAGCTTCCGCTGCATTTTATATTCCAACACGCAGAACGCATAGACCCCAGTCCACGCCCAACTTGCTGTACTACGGGCTGCGGCACGTATGCGCTGAGCCGCAGCACACGTGCTCAGGAGCCGCGGCACACTAAGTAAAGGTCGCGGCACACGCCTAAACTAAACCAGAGGCAATTCTTCCTGTGCCATGGGCCGCAGCACAGTTACATACGGACCGCGGCCCCTGCTGGAAATATTAAGACCCAACCGTGAGGAGTGCAAATCAAACGAGAAAAATGAAACTGAGAAGAGAGGGCCGCATGAAGACACAGGTTACAATTTTGGATCGGTTCATCTTCTTGCATTTCTTCTTTGATTCTCAGCTATCCAAGCCCAGGTAATCCTTAAGCTTTCAGTTATATTTTCGGAAATTATTTCAAGAATTGAGAAGTGGGTAAGTTTTCTTCCGTTATGTGATGAATTCGCATATCTTCTGATTTCTAGCGAGATTTTGATCGAAATATATTAGGAATATCAGTTGACTTTGATTATGTTGCGTGTTTTGTCATGGATTAGTGCGAAAAAAAATTGTTGTTGGTGAATAAACTTACAAATATTTATTTTTCTCGACTTGAGTTTATGCCCGCCAAGTGTTTGAAGTAATGCCCAAGTGAGACTTGTTTGAACTAAACATCATCGATCTTATGCAGCGAATACGATTATCTGAATATTGTATTCACCCAGCCCTAATGCTTATTTTGAGTTAAATTTTCACATCATGTCTCTCGTATGAAATTGAGGAGTTTTAAAGCTACATTCATGTATATGTTTCTCATACATTATAAGTTTGTGGTTGGTGTCATGTTATGCCATTTCTTCATCTTATATCCTTATTGTACTTTCGAGGAACTCGTGATGGCCCGTAAGAGGAAGTTAAGCTATACCCGTGCTACGACACGATCATCTCCCTCAAGGGGGGACCCTCTCAAACCCCGACAGATGGGCAATTCCAGCATCTCACTGACCCATAGGTTCATCGACTATTCAATGAAAGGATTCGCCCGCGAACCATCATTCCTGAGAGGGGATTCACTCCCGCCCCTCAAGATGGCGAATCATTATCGATGATCACCGAGATGGGCTGGACACGATTCGTCGTACAGCCTGAACCAGCCGTCATTTCTATAGTGCACGAATTCTACACTCGTGCTTTGCTACATTATGTGCGTGGAGGGCCTATGTTAGGGAGACCGGACATTCGTACAGAGGTCACTGTCCGCGGTCAGACGGTTAACTTTTCTATGGCTGTGATTAGACGTTTATACGAGTTACCCTAGGTTAATGAATCAGGTTTCATGACGAGGATGGGTAGCCTCACGAGGGAGGTTTTGTTAGAAGCGCTAACTCAGCCAGAGTCTGTTTGGGAGACGCATATTCCGGGGTCCTAAGCCTACTTCTTCAAAAGCTCACACCTCAGTCGGCTAGGACGAGCATGGTTATACTTCCTATGCTCGCGGGTAGACCCAACTTCACATATACACTCAATCCTACTGCCTCGCGCTCGACAGCTCTATGCCATCACTTCCGATCTTATATTCGATGTGGCCCCACGTCTGGCCCGGTCCATTCTACAATGCATCAAGGGAGGCGCCAACATGGGACTAAAGCATCCCTCTCTGATATGCGCTATATGTCGCCATGATCTCTCAGGTGTGGTCTGGTCGGATGACGAGCCTACCATCGCACCTCAGGGTCCGATAGACCATCACATAATCTCTCATTTCGACCAGTAGGGTGGCGCGCGAGCACACCTGCGAGGACGAGGTTTTATTTTGGATCAGCTACGTGAGCACTCGCCTCCTATTCAGACTACCTTGGAGCCTATTCTTATCAATGATGACCCGGCGACTGATACAGAGGATCAGACAGATTCTGCTCCACCCCCAGCGAGAGATCACACTTTGCAGGCGATGTTTGACGGTCCGAGGAAGGATATTCGAGCAGAGCGGGACAGTGACTGTGCGATGTGAAATGTAACAGCAGATCCGCCAGGACAATCGGCGTGCTGATATGCATTTAACTGCTAGGGACGCATACCATCAGGAGTATTTAGCAGTGTGGACGGACTATATCCTCCACCCAGCCGGACCATTCATACCTCCGACCCTACCACCTACACCACCTACTTCACCTGATGAGGCTGATGCTAGTGCCTGAGCTTTCTTTTATTCAGGGGAGTACTTGACCTGCTTGTTTACTACTTATTCTTATTTTTATTTGTAGTCCATTGGGGTCAATGTACTTCTTAAGTTTGGGGGGGTTAACTTGTTCAGTTTTTAACTTATTTAGTTTGTCTTGCTTGATTTTCGATATCTTTGTCTTTTGCTTGTCTATTTTGGTATTTTAGATATTGTTAATATTTAGTGAGTATGTCGTGCAGCCATGTGTAAGACTTAATATATAATTCTGAATTCTATTTGAAGAACCAGATAAGTCTAGTCGAGTCACCTTTGGCCATTTTATACTCGAGTACTAATTTCAGTCTGGTTTCTATGTCATTATGGTAACCTTGGCATTCGGGAAATGAGACAGGCGTGTTTGTAGTGTTCGCATTACACGAGCCACCGTATATATTTGTTTGGTTGCACTGTTCACCTAGCTAGTCGTCTAGTGTCATTTGCCTTGTAAGCATTAAACTATGCATTGGTATGGGCTGTTTTAATTCACATAAAAATGTACAACCTTGCATGTTCTAGAATGGGAAGTCAAGTAACCGAATGTATTCACGTGACCCATTGTTTACATACGCATAAAACGGCAACCTTGAATAGACATGTGTAAGAGGTTGAATAATTGTTCGAAAAAATCGCATCTCTTATGATAGGAAGCCAAGTAATCGGATGTATTCACATGACCCGTTGTTTACATTCGCGTAAAATAGCAACCTTGAATCGGACGTGCCAAAAAAAAATGAAACGAGTTTTTTCTCCGTTGTGGGGGGAGACTTAGTAACTAGGAGCATTCGTGAGCCCCATGAGTGTCTTTTACGTCAAACGGTTCTCCAATACATGAAAATGGAAATCCACCCTAGGACTCTTCCGATAAAACATTCTGGGAGTCGAAACCTACTGGTTAACTCATTGTTCCTAAAATCATAATAATAGTTATTAAATAAAGAGGGATTTGTTGTCCGGGAAATGTCATTATGGAAATCATATTAGTTGTGCTGCATTTCGTATGTTTATGCCACAAGGCAGTGGGATTAGGCGAGTTAGCTTGTTATAACCTCACCATTCTTATTGTCGGTCGGCTCATTTCACGTTTGTTGATCTTTAAGCCTTGACTATCTTCATAGGCTGAGATTAGCACTAAAAATGGTTACCTTGAGGAATCATTGTCCGTAATGTGACTCACTAGTACGATATTCGTATTTTCCTTTGAGATTTTCAGGGTAGTATTAATAAGTTGAGCGCTATAGATATGAACAATTGTCCACGATACTTGTAGTTTGTTTGAAGTTGATTTTTTCTTGAGGACAAGCAAAGGCTTAAGTTTGGGGGTATTTGTTACGTACCATTTTTGTACGCTTTATTGTCATTATTTTATCCCTATTTTGGTTTAATTCTGCGTAAATGAGCTCCTAATGCATCATGTCTACATGTTAAGAGCGAAATTAGAGTCCTAAAGCTTGAACGGAGAAAAACAGGCCAAAAACAACATTTTTCTATAGAGGGATGCATCACACAAAGCTGGGCCGCGTCGCAGACACAACACATATCAACCGGGACAATCTGTACCGAGGGCCGCAACACACTTACTACGGGCTGCGGGCCATACTGAATTTTCGCCTAGAACTAGGCAGCGGTGTGATTAGGGCCGCGACACACTTACTCCAGGCCGCGGCCCGCAGCAGCGGAAACCTGATGATACTTCGTGATTTTAGCCGTTTTGGAGTGAGACAAAACCTACTCTTCTAGACGCGATTAAGGAGGCATGAGAGGGTTGTAAAAGCCGAGACAAGGACAAAAAGAAGGGCATCAGAGGAGAGTGGGATACCTAGCAGCAGAGAACAAAGCAGAGAACGAAGGCAAGAGCACGAAAGGGGACGATTTCTTCAATCGTGTTTGAAATTCTTGAACCTTATGTTTAATTCTTGTATTTTTGTGTTGCTTTCTAGCATGTCAGGCTAGATTCCCTAATTCTAGGATTGAGATGAAACCGAGATTATGATGAATTAACTCTTGATTTTACATTATTGATATTTTTCCCTTTTTCATTGAGTTTTCCCCGGTTGTTCTTAATGCTTTCAATTGTGTGGCTGATGATTGAATTGTTCTAGCTGCTTAACTTGAATTGGAAGAGGAAAGTGAGTAGTGATAATTGGGAGAAAATCATTTTATCTTATGATATAGGAATATACTCATAAGAATTATGAAGTTTGATATTTAGAAGATTTTAGATCTTTTTGGATAACATCGAAATAACGCACCTGGGAATAGAGTGAATTGTTCGTGTTGGAAAATTCTACTGACCTCAGAAGGGGGATTAGATTAAATTAGATAATCTTTGCTTTTAATTAATTGGGAAATTACAAAATTTATATAAATCAAGATTAATTTGGATTAATCGAGGTGAATTCTTGATCCTAGATACTTCTTTCATTAAAGACTCATTTTATTGAATAGTTGATTTCTTATTTATTTTAGTTATTGCACTTTCTAAATTATTTATTAATTGTTCAATCCCAAATATCTCGATCGTTCAAATAAAACTAGGAATAACCAATAAATTGGTAATTAGCACATTAGTCCTCGAGGGAACGATACTTTATTCACTACTTTATTACTTGTATACGACAACGTGCACATGCATTCACAGAAAATACGTATCAATCAGCTGTTGGTTGTATTCCACTATCGTCTGTGAGACTGGAATGTTCTGCGGCTTAGCCTCGAAAAAATCTCGGATCCTTCTTTCTTGCACAGACCAAGGACAAAACTCACCCTCCAACAGATCCTTAAACTCTGTCCCATGTGGCAACATGATCTTCCGGTTTAATAGCTTTCCACCAAGTCGCGGCTTCCTTAGCAAGGAAGTACTGAGCAATAGATACCTTCCTCGTTTCCGGACAGTTAACCGCTTCAAACACTTTCTCCAATTCAAATAGCTAACTTTCCCAACCCGTTGGGTCAGTAGCACCGCTGAACTGAGGAGGATGCATACGGACTACATTCTGGAGCAAAACATCTGCTGTCGAATTCGGATTATTCATTTGAACAGCTTGGGCCAGGATAGTCATCTGAAATGCCAATTGTTGAAGACCATTCGTAACCCCAATATCTGCATTATTCCTTTGATCGATCGACTAGTCATATTGACTTTTGGTATCGGGATGCACTGAGTTAGATAAACTTGGGGTAGCCGACCCCGCAACGGAACTAAGGGAAGTGGGTGCGCCACGTCCTCGCCCGCGTCTACGACCATGGCCTCGTCCTCATCCCCTGTCAGCAGACATTCTGGAGGACAATCCAAATCGCCCGTCATCGAGGTGACCGATTCCCAAGAATACCAAATAAAAACAAAGCGATTAGGGAAAATACCAGAAGAGTAAAAGGACTTACTAGTACTGGTCGTACCGAGATGATGGAAATATAGTGATACTGTATTCGAACGATAACTTAATTCGACCCAAAAAGATCGACAGCCTAGGTATCCATAAACCTAAGCTCTGATACCATATTTTGTAACACCCCCAAGTTATTCAAGGTATATTATAGCACCGTGAGCCCCTTCGTGGGACCCACAAGGCTATACGTACGCGGAACTATGAATTTCGACTAATAAGGTCTTAGCATAATCTAATAGAAGGCAATAAAAATGACACCAAGGTAATACTCAATTCGACAGAATACAATACATTGGGAATTAAGGCCCAGGGCAACACAAGCTAGAACGTCAATCAACATCTGAAGCACTACTCGAGTGTTCATAACCATTTCAAGTACAACATTGCAGAATAGATAAAGTACAAAATACAGATAGAGACACGACATAACATCACTCTTGCCTATCATCTTCGTGACGACCCGGTACATGCCTGTCAACTCTCCTAGATCCTGAAATACATGAAAGGTATTTTCCCCAAAAGGGGGTTAGCCATAGAATAGCTAGTACAAGTATATCGAATATTAAACACAATACTTCTCGACAATAAAGTAAACATAATCCGCATTTCATCAAACTCAAGACTAGTATTCCAGAATGACTAAATCTTGTAGTATTTAATTTCAATACATAAGTGATTAACTATAGAACCGCACCAAAGGCAACAGCACCCTATGAGGTCCCGTCGGACCCTCCCAGAGTGGCTAACCCAAAACTATTCGTGGAACCATACCAAAGGCAACGGAACCCTCTGAGGCCCTGTCGGATCCTTCCAGAGTGGCTAACCTAAAACTATTCGTGGAACCGTACCAAAGGCAACGGAACCCTCTGAGGACCCGTCGGTCCATCCCAGAGTGAATATATACAATCATACAATTCATATACCTCACTTTCAAAGTCGAGAATGTACAATCGTAAACATATACTTGCCTTTGAGACATTAGAACCGAAGTGAAAATGGTGTCCAAGCTCGAGAGGTCCAAGAACGCACTTTCGGGCCTAAACGATTCATAAGTTAATACGATAATCAATCATCAATACTCAATTGTTAAGGAAGACTCCTGAAACCCCCCTTTTTATGATTCATAAATCTTCAAAGTATCCACATAGAGTTTGGAAATCATCCAAACCCTCTCCAATTCAAGTAATGCACAAAACGTCCGTGTAATCGTCAGGTAAATGTGGGTACAGGGTAGATACATCATAATCTAAAGGATTTCAAGCTTCAAAACAGATAAATCGGACAGATCTAAGAAAAATCCCCAAAAATCCCCCAATCTAAGGAGTTTACCTTAATTCGGAGAGAAGAAATGGATTAGATGTTGTAAAATCCTTGTTATTCGACCAAAGATGATGATAGATGATGAAAGATTGTCCCAAATCACCTCAAGATTGCCTCTCTCACGTGTTCTCGTCGGAAATGTAAGAAATGAGGTGGAAATGGTGAAGAATACGGCTGCCCAGCCTTATATACTGGGTTTAATTAGCGTGCACTAATTTCTAAGGATAGCGTGCGCTAACGAGGTCACCCGATAGTCCAGTAGTTTCAGACCTACATCTTTAGTGTGCGCTACCAACAGCATTGCGCGCGCTAACTGCTACCATGCGAAAAATCCGAACTCACTGCCTAATCCATTAGCGTTCGCTACTCAGCACGAATAGCGTGCGTTAGCTCATGCCTAGCGTGCGCTAACTGTTCGTCCAGATAACATAACCAACCTACTGCCACTGCCAAGCCCGAGTAATTAGCGTGTGCTACAGGCGATGCTAGCGCACGCTACCAAACACGAATAGCGTGTGTTAGCTCAAGCCTAGCGTGCGCTAACTGCTTGCCCAGAGAGCAGAACCCAGCTTCTACCTCTGCCAAAACTCGAACCATTAGCGCACGCTACTGGAAAAGCTAGCGCGTGCTACTCAACTCAAATAGTGTGCGTTAGCTCATGCCTAATGTGCGCTGACTGCTTCACTCAAAAACACCATTGCGAAATCCGATCAACACGAACATGCTCCGATAGATACGAAACTCTAAAATCAACATCTCAATAGGCGATTATAAGAGTGAGAAAACTGAAGGAACATCAAACCCAAAAATTCATGAAAAGTACGGGTATTACAGGATGGTCGGTACCACTCCTAGTTTGGTAACAAACTTCTTGATCCATGCGGCTTCCTTAGCTGCATCCTATGCTGCCAAGTACTTAGCTTCTGTTACAGAATCAGCAACCGTGCTTTGCTTGGAACTCTTCCAACTCACAGCACCTCCTTTTAATACAAACACATAACCAGTTTGCAATTTCGTCTATGTCGGTTTCGAAACTTGCATCGGCGTAACCATTTACATCCAGCTCATTTCCCACCCCTCCATAAATTAGGAAAGCATCTTTAATTCTTCCTAAGTATGTTAGGATGGTTTTCACTGCTATTCAGTGACTTTCATCTGGATTTGATTGGTATCGACTTGTCATGCTAAGGGCAAACGATACATCTGGTCGAGTACAAATCATGGCATACATGATTGATCCAATGGACGAAGCATATGGAATCTTGCTCATGTGGGCTCGCTCATCGGGAGTCGAAGGACTCTGAGTCATACTCAGATGAATTCCATGTGACATTGGCAAGAGTCCTCTCTTGGAGTCATATATATTGAACCTCTTCAATATTTTGTTAATATAGGTACTTTGACTCAGACCAATCATTCTATTTGATCAATCTCTATATATTTTTATCCCAAGAATGTAAGCAGCTTCTCCTAAGTCTTTCATTGGGAAACAACTTCCCAACCAAGTCTTGACTGTATGCAAGGTGGGTATGTCATTTCCATGAGTAATATGTCATCTACTTATAAGACTAGAAAAACAACTATGCTCCCACTAACCTTCTTGTATACACATGGTTCATCTTCATTTTGAATAAACCCAAACTCTTTAACAGTTTCAGCAAAACGAAGATTCCAGTGTCGAGAAGCCTGCTTCAACCTATAAATGGATCTTTGAAGCTTGCAAACCTTTTTAGAATTTTCTGGATGAACAAAACCCTCAGGTTGTGTCATGTACACATCCTCGAGTAAGTTTCCATTAAGAGATGCTATTTTGACATCTATTTGCCATATTTCATAATCATAGCATGCAGCAATGGCAAATAAAATTCTAATTGATTTAAGCATGACTACTGGCGAAAAAGTCTCATCATAGTCAACACCATGAATCTGTCTATAGCCTTTTTCCACTACTCTAGATTTATAGGCTTGCAGATTATCGTCCATGTCTTTCTTCTTTTTGAAGGCCCATTTGCACCCAATGGTTTTAACACGCTCGTGTGGATCTATCAAGTTCTAAACTTGATTGTCATACATGGACTGCATCTCTGACTTCATGGCTTCTAGCCATTCCTGGACTCTGGTCCTGAAGCAGCTTCTGTATAGGTATTAGGCTCATCATCTATGACTGATGCGTCATCATCCTCTGTTATGAGATACCCATATCTCTCAGGCCATGTCGCACCCTATCAGATCTGCGAGGGACTTGTGTACTTTGAACTGGCTCTTCAACTGATTGTTGAGCCTGCTCAGTTTCCATCGATGAAGCTATGTCTTCTTGTGGTTCTTGAGTTTCCTCGATAATTACTCTTCTCTCGCTGTCTCTTTTGGAAATAAATTCCCTTTCTAAGAAGACAGTATTTCGAGCAACAAACACTTTGTTCTCTGTGGGCTTCTAAAGTAGTATCCTTTAGTTTCCTTAGGATATCCCACAAGTAAATATCTTTCAAATTTGGCTTTCAGTTTGTCAAACACTTGGCGCCTTACGAACGCTTCGCAACTCCAGATCTTTAGAAAATACAAGTTTGGTCTCTTACCAGTCCATTTCTCAAATGGTATCTTTTCAACTGTTTTAGATGGAACACGGTTAAGGGTGAATGTTGCTGCTTCTAAGGCGTGGCCCGAAATGATAATGGAAGCTCTGTTCGACTCATCATGGATCGAACCGTATCTAATAAAGTTCGATTTCTCCTCTCGGACACTCCGTTATGTTGAGGTGTTCCAGGAGGAGTAAGTTGCGAAATAATTTCACAACTCCTACGATGATCATTGAATTCTTGGCTCAAGTATTCGCCACCTCGATCCGAAGGGCTTTGATTGTCTTGCCAAGTTGATTCTGTACTTCACTAGGGAATATTTTGAACATTTCAAAAGATTCATGTTTATACTTCATAAGATAAACATATCCATACCGGCTAAAATCATTGGTAAATGTGATAAAGTATTGGTATCTGCCTCTGGCATGAGTGCTAAGAGGTCTGCATACATCAGTATGTACTAGGCCTAATAGATCACTAGCCCTTTCTCCATGACCTATGAAAGGATTCTTAGTCATCTTTCCCAATAAACAAGATTCGCATGTCCCATATGATTCATAGCCAAAAGAGACTAAAGTCCATTATTATGGAGTTTAGAAATGCGTTTCTCGTTTATGTGACCAAGTCGACAGTGCCATAAGTAAGTCGGAATAGAATCATTGAGCTTAGGTTTCTTCGATGCAATGTTATAGACTTCCAAAGTGTTGGACTCATCTATATCAATATTGTAAAGGCCAGTATATAACTTTGCAGTACCATAAAGCAAGTCATCAAAGAAAATACGAATAATCTTATTCTTAATAAGAAAACTGTAATGTAGAAACTGAAATAATATTCCTATTCATAGCAAGAATCATAATAGCAATTGTTCAAAACTAACAAAAGTCCATTGGGTAAAACTAGATAATAAGTTCCTAGGCTAGTGCAGCAACTCTTGCTCCATTGCCGACTCTTAGATCCACTTCCTCTTTCTTCAGCTCTCTACTGCTTCTCAACCCATGCATATTTGTACAAATATGAGATCCACATCCACTATCCAATACCCAGGAGTTAGAAGTAGATAAGTTAACTTCTATAACAAATATACATGTGGCAGTCTCACTACCCTTGGTACGCTTTAGCTCTTCCAAGTAAACCTTGCAAATTCTTTTCCGGTGTCCTGGTTTATTGCAATGATGACAATTTCTATATTGGGAGCTTTAGTCTTGGAAACTGGCTTAGTAGAGTCTTTAGATTTGGAAACTTTTGCCTTACATTTGCCCTTGCCTTTGTTCTTGAAGGACTTCCCTTTGTTGACCATCAGCACATAGCTTGGTTTTTTCTTAATATTCTGCTCAGCCGTTGTAAGCGTCCCATACAGGTCAGCAATGGACTTCTCCATCTCATTCATACTATAGTTCATAATTAACTGACCGAAACTATCAGGCAATGAGTTTAGGATCACATCTGCTGAGTGCTCCTTAGAAAGTGGAAAACCAAGCCTATCAAGATGATCAATATATCCTTTCATCTTGAGTACATGAGCGCTGACAGATACGGACAGAGCCAGGAATTTTTCCAAGGGTGGTCCTATTTAATAAACAAAAAAAATATATACGATAATACGACAATGTTATATTCATGCCAAATTTTGATCAAAAAGTAAGCATACATTTTCAAAAGCCGTAATACTAACCTTTACAGATTCAACAAAAAATTCGACGCATTTTCATTTTCTGAAACATATCAATGATATCTTCATTCTCGACGTCTGCAAAAACTTCCTTTCCAATATAAGCTACCAAGTTATCGTTCATCCATTGATCTCCCATTCTATTACGGAACCTATTTTTTACAATATGCATAGCAGAAAACGCCCTTTCAATCGATGTCGTTGCAACCGGTAATGTCAATGCTAACTTTATAAGCAAGTAAACCAACGGGAACACCTTATATCTGTTTGTTTCAACCATTTTTCGTGCAAGATCACCAATCCCATTTAGATTTGAAAAATCTGATGAAGTCCGCATATCAAGAATATAGGTTTCAAGTTGATCACCAAGTATCATAATCTCCATCTCAGAATAATCATTTGGATAAAAATGAGTAAGACGAATCAGTTTACTTTTATCAAAAGCCAAAAAAGAGTTTCTCGGATTGAGGCATGCCATGCAAAGAAGCAACTCAGTGGTAGTCTCATTAAAACGATTATCCAATTCCATAAGTTGTAGATCAATAACTGCATAAAATAACTCAACATAGTAGTAGTGTAAGTTTGACATCTGTGGAGCTTTTCGATGTGATCGTCCAGGAAGTAAGAACATATCATCCATCTTGCAAACATCAATATCATGTTTTTCACAAAACAAAGTAGCTTGCTCGAGTACCGAATCCCAACCATCATCCCTCAAAGTTTGAAGTTGCTTCTTGCAAAGTCCAACCAAGTTCATTGCATTTACAATATCTTGTTCTTTTCTTTGCAATGCTTGAGATAACTCGTTAGTAATACCCAATAAAGTCTTCATCAAGTGTAGACAAAATACGAAATCAAAAGACTGCAAGGATGTAGATAGATTAAGAGCTTCACATTTTTGTTCTTGTGTTAATCCGTCTTCCTCTATCATTTCAGGAACATCTATCACAGATGAAAACATAAGAATTGTACTCACCATTGTACCATAATGTGATCCACAACGCGTGTCACCCGCTCTCCTCAGAGAAGTTTCTTGATTGAGACCTCGACCACTTGGGATCTCGCTTACATCAAGTGCCTCGATAACTTTGGTAGCTTGTTGTTCTCGGAGACGGTCACGATGTTTTCAAGAGCCTCCAACAACATTGACAACATTGGTTAGTAACAGAAACAGACTAACAATTTTCATATGCTTTTTCGCCACTGCTACAAGAGTAAGTTGAAGTTGATGAGCAAAATAATGAACATAATACGCACATACATTTTCATTCAAAATTAATGTTTTGAGACCACCAAGTTCACCTTGCATATTACTAGCCCCATCATAACCTTGCCCACACAAATTTGAGATACTCAATCCATGTCTTGAAAACAAATCATCAAGTGTCGCTTTGAGTGAGATAGATGTAGTATTCGGTATATGTTCAATACCAAGAAAACGCTCAATAATATGTCCTTTTTTATCTACGTAACGCACCACAACGCTCATTTGTTGTTTGATTGAAACGTCACGAGATTCGTCGACAAGGACCGAGAAAAAATCATCACCAAGATCACATACAATGAGCTTTGTTGTTGCCGTTGCTGCAGCATTAACAATGTCCTTTTGGATATTAGGTGAAGTCAACTTTAGATTCTCAGGTGCATTCTTAAAAGTAACAGCCTCAAGCTTTTATTATGATCTTCCAGAAATTGCATTAACTCTATAAAGTTCCCTCTGTTCTTTGAAATCTCATCCTCATCGGATCCTCTAAATGCAACGCCTTGTCTTAAGAGAAATCAAACACAATCAATTGACGCATTCAGTCGGATCTTGTAGTCTATCTTGCTTTGCTCAGAATGTTTGATGATCACATTTTCAATGTGTTGTTTGTTGGACAATAAAGCAACACACTTTGCCCAAGCTTGGTTGTGAGCACTATTAATACTTCCAACATGAATCCTTAACTTCTCTTTCATCGACCAATTCTTGAATCCTAAACCAACAAATGAGTCACCGCCTGCTTGAGCACCAACATTTGGTTTGAAGAGATAGCACGATAAACAATATGCAGCATTTTGGCTTACACTATATTCCAACCAAGAAGGATATTCATCAAACCAAGCAGGGTTAAATCTTCGTTGTTTACTCCCAAAAAGAGTGTAAGGAAATTTGTTGTTCCGAGGTTGGCAAGGCCCTTTTAAGAGATATGATCTTCGAACTTCATCTCTAATATTAGGATTATAATCCAAAATCCTAATTCGCATTCCAGGGTCTGAGGGAAGATCTGCTAAATTGACTTCCACATGAGTTTGTTTAGAATTATCAACATTACTCGTGTCCGAATCAACGGTTGCTTTCTTTTTGTTAAAAACTTATCCATAGTAATTATATATCCTAAACAATTTGCAAATACAACAACAATCAGTAGAAATATAGAATTACAATTTACAAAATTACAACTAAATAATTACATAAAAAAATGCAAAACAAAGTGTTTATATAATATCAATAGTTGATGAATACCAAATTTCTATATCAACAGTCAAAAGTCATTAATGATGAATATTGATTTTTAATGACGCATCCACAAATTTGGTTTTTTAGTGAATCAAGCCTCAAGGTACAGTACCCTTTGAGGATTTAAGCTTTGGCCAATCACGATTTTCTAATTGATGATTTGTTTTAAGTGAATCATGATTTAAGCTTATGATTTTTTTAGTGAATCCAGCTTTTTTTAGTGAATATAATTGATTATTATAGGATAATATTTTCCTCATTCATGATTTTCTATTAAAATATGATTATTCATTGTACACTTAAACTCAAAACCAAATTTCTATAATCAATTATCAAATAACAAATTTCACAGTGAAGATAAGAAGATTGAAGAAACATATTGTATTTCTATTTTTTGATTTCTCATACAATAATCAATAAATCAAATACATTACAACTCACAGAAGCAACCCTAGGCTAGAAATTAGAAAAAATATTCTGATTTCTCATACCATTATACAAAGTTCAAGCAAAGTCCTTACCTGACTGCACTCCGGGGAAGGGTTTTTTTGAATCCAAGTTTGACCCTTAGAATGCTTTCTTCTTTGCCTACTGTAATCAAGAAGCCATTTTCGAAAATGCTTAATGGAAAACTAAAAAGTACTGAAACCCTATGTAACAATTTAATACTCCCAGCAGCAACCACATGATTCAGATCGATATCGAGAATAAAATCCATCAAGCCAAGTGAAAATCGAACACTGAGAAGCTATTTTTCGAAGTCGATTTGGCGAAGTGAATGTCGAACAGAAGCGACTTCTCGAACAGAAGCCAGAAGCGAAGTTAGCGAACATAAATCGTGATTTTTTTCCTATCTGATTCGTATTTGTCGATTCAGAAGCGTATATGGACTATGGTGGACTGCAGGACTATATCTTGAGGGTGGGCCAATTTCAAATGGGCTAGTAGTGGTAGTTATCTAGGCTTAAAAAATTTTAACAAAAAATTTTACAATGTTTGAGGGTGGGCCTTGTAACACCCCCAAAACCATCCGGGATATTACAGCACCGTGGGTCCCGCGCCGGAACCCACCAGGCTAAAAACCATTTCAAAAATATTTAAAAACGCCAAAAGACCGATGGCGGTAATATTTTAAATACTCAAATATTTTCAAAAAGCATAGTTCCCAAATACCGTCATAAAATACTATTTGAACATACAAGGCGAAATGCCATATCTCGACAGTTCAAAATGTACGTTAAGTCACCACTTAAACGTACCGATAAAATAGTTGGGAAAAAGAGTTTGACGAAATAACCCAAGTTCGCAAAATGCCAAAAGGCATTTTGAAATACACACGAGTTGGTAAAGATACCTAAAAAGCCACTTTAAAATACACTGTTAGGAATACTTGTTAGATTTTGATGATGTCATTAATTTAAAATCAAATGTTTATTAATTGGCAAAATGTAAGGAAGAACCAAATGAGTATCTTCCATAGGCCAAAATGTGTTAAGTATAAAATTGGCAAAATGTAAAGAAGAACCAAATGAGTGTCTTCTATAGGCCAAAGTTAGTTAGGCTGAAAATCGGCTAAGTACTAAAGTACAGTCTAGTCCATCAGAGAAGTACAAATGACTCAATCGAGTAGCCCCGGTCAACTAAAAATTTGTCGAGAAGTTTGACCAGTGCAGCTCGAGGAACCTCGGGAAGTCACCCGATCGGACAAGTCTCAAACAAGATACGGACCAAGAGGACCTACCTGCAAAGATGTAAGCCGCACCACGGCCTACTCAACTACTGACTAGTACTCCAAATCCACGTCGGCATGCTTTGAAAAGTCAAATATTACTAAAGCTCACATGCAACGTGAAGAGACAAATTGGAGTGATTCCCGCAAGAGATATGATTTAATTAAATCATCGACCCACCGTGAAGACTTTAATCCTTTTATATTCAAAAGATTCGGCGCTCACATGCGAAGTCCTCACAACGGTCGGAAGATAAAATTAAATAATGGGAATCCACCTTGCAACGTTCGAAAAGATTAAACAATGAAGTCTCTCTCCAACGGACGGATTTGTTCAAAGATTTGCAACGGCTACAAGGAAGAAGCTCAGAGATCGTGATCTATAAATACCGGAGATTTGGCCAGGCAAAACACCGGTGCGAACATATACTCTAGCGATCAAAGCAAACAAAGCAATCTCAAGCAATCAAATAGCATCGTGAAAAAGAGCAGATCCAAAAAGTTCATATTCAAGGAAGCTCTTCAGTTGGAGAAGACAAACACTCTTGTCTATAAAACTTGAGTACGGGGTACTTCACTGGTTGAAGTAAGTGACTGTAAAGGCATCCGAGGATCGAGGATCAAGAGGTGCAAGGCAGTCAAGTGTGTACAACGGCACGGAATTCCACTGGTTGGAAGCTGTTGTAGTGTGTTGTGAATCACTGTAATCTTTATCACTGGTTGAAAATTATAGTGAATTCATCTCCAACTGGTTTGGAGAAAAGTGGATTAGTAGAGGATTACCCCACCTCTGAGACCACTATAACTGCGTGTGTTAATTACTGTTTTACTGCATCATACTCTAACTGCTGCATCCAAAGACCTGAATAAGATAAAGATTCAGGAGCTGTTCTCTGATCTAAAGGCTTATGAGTTCGAACTTCCGAGTTCATCCTCGACTGAGCCTGCAGAGAAGGGAATTGCATTTGCAGCCGAGTCCCCTGCTAAGAGCCTGTCTGATGTGAAACCTCCAAATCCGCTAGATTTTGAGGAGGAAATGGCTTTCATTATGCAAAGGTTCAGTAACTTCAGAAAGAACTACTCCAAGTATAAGAAAAACTACAAGGAGAACCCAAGAAGGAACCGGAAAATTTGGAAGGCTGGAAAGTTGAATGCTACAATTGTCATAAAATAGGACACATCCAAATGGATTGTCCGAGCTCAAGAAGGATGAAACCAAGAAGGAGGTGGGCGTAAAGGAAGACAAGAAAAGCTCTCATCGGAGAAGACCGGGACCATGTCGAATCAAGCGGCGGTTTCTTTTACGATGACGACGAGGAATATGATTGCTGATGGCAAACTTGGCCGATGAAGAGGTAACCTCTAAACCTACCGGTTCAAATAATAGCTCGGCCATGTCACAAGATATGGATTTACATGAATCGGTAAATCAATTATTCAAGGATTTTGAAACACTTAAATCGCACACCAAGTCAGACAGAGAAGACTAAGCCGCAAGATGAGAATAGGCGGTGAAAAATGATTTTGAAAAACTCGGCCTAGATTTAAATAAGGTTGAGACAACTACAGTGATTTTGAAAACTGTGCAAGTGCCAATACTGGTGAGATAGACCGGCTAAATATTTTACTTAAAGAAAAGTCACCGCACTTGCTCATGCCAAAGCCGAGTTTACTAAGCTGGCACAGTTAAATAAAACTCAGGCGCAGGAAATAACCTCACTGAAGGCGTCTTCAACTCTGGGCGAATTGTGTACTTATAAAAGGTCATTATATACCAAATCAGGCCTTGGATATGATTCTCACACTCCCTCTAGTTCAAACCAAGTTTATCAAGGGAGAAACAATGGTCTCGATCACGAGCACGTGTATAAACCGACTTTCAAAAGCAGGCAACAAAGTCAAACGTCTAGCCGCAATGTTACACTGCATACCCACCTAGACAGCGACTAGGCAATGGCCAGAAAAGCAAAGAACTGCACAACATGACCACTATTACCAACAACTCCCCAAAAATAGATTTCATAATGGGAGGGGCAGATGGAAACCTCAAGGTTATCCAAATTACCAAAATGAACAAGTGTGGAGACCACAAAGGTTTAACAAATGGTCTCAGCCTAGACTTAGAAATGGCCCACACTATTTTGAGGAATATCCGGTATACAATCCAACCAGGAGATTCAGACCTCGACCACAGGCACCTTATAAGGGTAATAATAATAATAACAATTCCTATAATCCAAGGAGAAATCAACTCTCCAGGAAACCCACTAACCCCAAAGGACCCACACAAATTTGGGTACCTAAATCTCTGCTTTTTTAATTGCAGAAGAGGTGGAAGGACTACAACCACATCTCCTCAAGCTCAAATTTTGGAGGTGAAGAGTGGTTTGTAGACTCTGGATGCTCAAGGCACATGACCGGGAACAAGAAGATGCTGACCAAATATATCAAAGAAAGAGGTCCCGATGTAACCTTTGGAGATAGCTCTAGAGGACAGACAAAAGGCTTTGGAGAGTTGCACCGAGGAAACATTGTGATATCCAAAGTTCATTATGTCAAAGGTCTCAAATACAACCTCCTGAGCATAAGCCAGTTCTGCGACGAGAAGAATCTAGTAGTCTTCACCATCTTGAAGTGTATGGTGATAGACATTTTATCTGGAGAAATAAAGCTACAAGGTTTCCGAAGAAGAGATGTATACATGATTGATTGGAACACAGGAACACCTAACTCCTGTTTTCTATCCAAGATGGCGAGAATGGATGGCTGTGGCACAAAAGACTATGTCACCTGAACTTCAAAGCCATCAACAAGATTAGCTCTCAGAAGCTGGTCAGAGGACTTCCAAATGAAGCATTCAAGAAGGAAGCACTCTGTGATGCATGTCGAAGGGAAAGCAGCCAAGGCATCGTTCAAGCCGATTCGGCCTACAACGCTCACAACAAGGATCTTAGATCTACTCCACATGGATCTATTTGGTCCTATCAAGCCAAGGACTTTGAGCGGCAGAAAGCATGCTCTTGTGATTGTAGATGATTATTCAAGGTACACTTGGATCATTTTTCTATACAAGAAAAGTGAAACCCTGACCAAGTTACCTGAGCTGCTGAGGAGGATCCAGAATGAGAAATCTCTCTCCATAATCAAGATCAGATCAGACAGAGGAGGAGAGTTTCTCAACAAGGCGATAACTGATTTCAGCGATCAGAATGGGATCCAGCATGAGCTCTCTGCGGCAGTGACGCCTTGAGAATGGTGTTCTTGAAAGAAGGAACGAACCACGAAGGAAGCGGCAAGGTCCATGATTGCGTAGCGGACCTACCCAAGAGGTTCTCGGGCTGAAGTCACAACACGGCTGCCACACCTGATCAGAGTATGATAGTAGGGAGACATGGCAAAACTCCTATGAGGTTTGGAATAATAGAACTCCTCGTTGCTTACTTTCATGTTTTTGGTTGCAAGTGTTTCATCCACAACAACGGTAAAACACGGCTAAATGCCTTTGATGCTAAAACCGATGGTGGTCTATTTATGGGATATTCCCAAAGAAGCAAGGCATATAGAGTTTTCAACAAAAGAACCTTAGTTGTGGAGGAAACACCCCATGTTGTTTTTGATGAATCTACCGTTGAGTACAGAAACAACTTGAGCAAATTGAGAACAAGCTCAAGTCGGAACCCTTGAAGAAGTCATTGTACATGACACTGGAATGGTGGACTCACTGCAGATCAGCTGATGACCCAATGCGGTGATGAAGACCAATGCAGATCGACAGGATCACCAAACCTATCCGATCCGATTCTTGCTTGAAGAAGACCAATGGAGTCGATAAAGACTCATCTGCGATTGAACAAAGCTGCAGATGACAAGGCGGTAGCCGATCGATTGCACAGAATCCAGCAGATGCAGACAACCACGAGCAATCCAACAGGGGAACAAACCCGAGAAGAGGACGAGATCCCCAAATGGCTCAAGGATCATCCAATTCAGCAAATTATCGGAAAGTTGGTGATGGAGTCAAGACAAGACGATCAACTCTACCGGCAGAATGGCGATGTTCTCATGTTTCATGTCACAAATTGAACCCAAGACTACGTAACAAGCCTTGGAAGATTATTCATGGATTAATGCCATGCAAGAGGAATTGGAGCAGATGGAGAGAAACAAAGTTTGGGAACTAACAGATGCAGACACGATCACAAGAAAGTTATTGGCACCAAATGGGTGTATAAAAACAAAAGTGATGAAGACGGAGTCATTGTTAGGAATAAAGCCGACTCGTAGCAAAAGGATATGCATAATGTGAGGGAATAGATTTTGATGAAACTTATGCACTGTTGCAAGATTATAAGCCATCGACTATTCCTCGCATATCGCATTCAAGGATTTTGAAGTCTACCGGATGGATGTGAAAAGTGCGTTTCGAATGGAATCCTAGAAGAAGAAGTCTATGTAGAGCAACCCCTGTGTTTTGTCAAAGGAGACAAAGTCTATAAGTCATTGAAGGCTCTGTATGGACTCAAGCAAGCACCGAGAGCATGGTATGAAACACTGTCTGTGTTTCTTGAGAAAAATGGATTTTGCAAAGGAAAAGTGGACAAGACCCTATTCAGAGTGGAGCACGAAGGCCACATACTAATAGTTCAGATTTATGTGGATGACATCATATTCGGGTCAACCAATCCAGAACTATGCGAGAAATTCTCCAACCTCATGCAAGGAGAATTTGAGATGAGTATGATGGGAAAGCTTAACTTCTTTCTCGGATTACAAGTTAAGCAGATGGAAAAAGGAATTTTCATCAACCAGGCAAAATATACCCGAGATCTCATCAAGAGATATGGAATGGAATCAGCCAAACCCGCAAGAATTCCAATGAGCACAAGCACTCACCTAGATGCAGACGAGGCAGGCATATCAGTGGACTCAACCCACTACAGAGGACTCATCGGATCTCTTCTGTACCTAACTGCAAGTAGGCCAGACATATCATATGCAGTTGGAGTTTGTGCAAGATTCCAGTCCAAGCCGAAGCAATCACACCTAGATGCAGCCAAGAGAATAATTAAGTACTTAAAGTCTACAATTAATGTTGGTGTGGTACCCCAAAGATGACAACTTCGAGCTATCGGGATACTCGGATGCGGATTTCACGGATGCAAAATCAATAGGAAGAGCACTAGTGGAACGTGTCAATTCCTAGGAACCAGATCGATATCTGGTTTAGCAAGAAGCGTGTTTCTAACTCTATCTCCACTACGAGTCGAATACCTAGGCTGCGGTGTTTGTTGTGCACAGATCCTATGGATCGGACAACAATTAAGGGACTACAATATTATTGCCAACGAAGTTCCTATATGGTGTGACAACAATAGTGCTATTGCAATAACCAACAATCCGGTTTTGCACTCAAGGACAAAGCACATTGACGTTAAGCACCATTTCATTCGAGACCATGTGCTTAACAAAAGGGTTAGAGTTGAAAGAGTCGGCCTGAGACTACCAAATAGCCGACATCTTCACCAAACCATTGCCAGAAGAAAGATTCCTAGAGCCGAGCAGAGACCTTGGATTACTAGATTGGGAATCTAGTTCAAGCAAGTTGAAGGAAGGACGAACCCCCTTAATCGGCTAAGCCGATGCGGTAGAAGACAAAGGCCGACGAAGCAACTTAGGCATGCGAATACCAAAGCGAGAGGTCAAACTCACTGTAGCAGAGCGGTCAATCACAACGAATCGGATCGGCTAAGTTTTCTAAACTAATCTCTAAATTTTTAATTATTATCTCATATTTATAATATTTTTTTGGCTATCGGAACAGGCATTTAAAATATACATTTTATGAGCCAAGTGGCAATTTTAAATACACGCGTCACACGCCCATTTAATTAACCTCTACGGTGGCCAATCAGAATCAACCGTCAAATTTTAAATGGGGCCACCGATTCAAATTTGAAATTCAAAAGAATATGAAAAGGCGTACCACCGTTTAAATTTATAATAAACTAATCCAAACGTCCTTTCATCTTCTTTATAAGGAAGAAACCTTTTCACTTTACTCTTTACGCTTTCAGAAACCC
This sequence comes from Orobanche coerulescens, assembly GCA_033398695.1. Lineage (NCBI taxonomy): Eukaryota > Viridiplantae > Streptophyta > Magnoliopsida > Lamiales > Orobanchaceae > Orobanche > Orobanche coerulescens. Next base: position 120,425,089 of record CM065819.1, on the reverse strand, counting down.
TAAAAATTTACAGAGCAAAATATACACTAAATCCTAAAATCTTTGTGCAGAAATGGCATCTTTTGTGGAGCAAACTTGAAGGCGATGAAGGACTGTGTCATCTTCTCCATGGTCGTCGATTTCGAAGGATTCTTGGAAGCAAATCTAGAGGACTTTGATATGCTCGACTTAATCCGGCGATGAAATCGAACGGAATCTACCTGTTTCTCAAATCAACCCTCAACACTTGTTCAAGGAAGATGTGGTTGAATTTTATCGCAACGCTTACCTGATTCAGCACGGGATTCAGAGCAAGGTCGGTGGAGTACCAGTCACCATAGATACAGAGAAGATTCGCTCTGTATTCGGGATGAAACATCGCGGTTTGGCGGTCGAAGCGCTCAAACAATCACCCGCCGAAACGTGGAAGACGATTAAGCTCGAAAATGTCCCTGAGAAATTGAAGTTTACCGCGAAGAGAAATGAGTTGAAAAGGGTCTATCGAGTTGCTTTGGACATCACAAACAAGATAGTCATGGGAATGGCAGGAAGCTATGACCAACTATCATCTTCAAAATTCATGGTGTTGGGTGCGTTAATTCAACGAGAGGAAGTTGATTGGGCCGATTACATTTTCAGGCAACTTGTTCGCGAGGTGAACAAGGTCGAATGGCTCGAAGGTGAGAAGAAATTCAAAACTAAGTTGGCGTTCGAAACGCATCTTAGTTGGTTCTTGGAGCAGACTGGAGTGGCCAAGGGAAACATTGACCCTTTCCACCCAAACAAGAGGCTTGGTCACATGGACCATGACAAGAAGAAGGTTGGAGTCACTGGGAGGGCAGCCCAGTTGTTGAAGGATTTGCCAGACTCAAGCTTTTGCCCAAGATACGATCTATCGACTCGGACCAACTGCAGTGAGATCGGAACTGCAATCGAGTCCGAGAATGAGTCCGACGATACACCTATCGCCATCCGATTCAAGAGAAGGGGACCCGGCCTGAAGGACCTTCCAACTCGCATCATCACCGAACCCTCTCCAAAGAGGCCAAGGAAGCCGCAGCTCAAGGAGAGCACTGAGCATCATACTGCCATCACGGGCCACTGGTTCATCCGACCACCTGCACGAGATACCGAAACTCGAATTGTACTGTTATTACTCCTCCAAAGTGTACATGACCGAAGAAGAGGAAGCAGTCTTGTTATATCTATCCTCAAGCAGATTACACATTCAATCTTTTAGAAAATAATACTTTTAATCTCTCCATAGAACAACTTGACTTGTCAAGCCACAAGCGTAAAAACACTCTTTCGTAAATATTTTTAAAGAGTGGAAAACTCTTAAAACCATGTCCTTTACAAATTTTCAAATTTTTGTTGAAACTAGTGGTTGGGAATACCCCAAGCCACGGAGGATGTTCCACCGATTTTTGCAAAGAGTCGATTTAGCCTTACTCCTCCAGGATAACTGGTTCATGTCACATTTTGAGACAAACATGGACCATTTTATCCACTCTATAATGCTCAGTATTTTTGATGGTAGCTTTGGAGAAGAGGAGGAAGAGGAGGAAGTAGAAAAGGAAATTAGGATAGAAGAAGTTGATGAAGAAAATGAAATTATCAATTTGGTTGAAGAGGATGAAAAAGAAAAAGAATCTGAAGAAAACATACCAGTTGAAAAGGAGACAGAGGAGATTGAGAAAACAGAAGAAGTGGATGATGAAGAAGATGAAGAAGAAGGAGAAGAAGTGGAGCAGGAAAAAGAAGAAGAAGATAAGGAGAAGGATGAAGATGATGAAAGAGAAAAGGAGAAGGATGATGATGAGAAAAATGATGATGATGATGATGATAATAATGATGATGGAGGTGAAGGAGGAGCTGGTGTGGCGGCTGGAGAAGAAAAAGAAGAAGATGAGGAGAAAGAAAAAGAGAAATCTGAAGAAGAGAAAGAAGAAGATGAGGAGGAAGAAAAAGAGAAATCTGAAGAAGAAGAAGAAGGGAAAGAGGAAGAAAGAGAAAAGGAGCCAGAGCAGGAGCCAGAGCCTACCAACGAAGCTGCAGATAGGATTGTTGTACCTCCCCGGTACACACCGGCTGACGCAGAGCCGGGCAGAGGACTCAGTCGTGGACCCCGGAGAAGACTCAATCGACCTACTGCCGCAGCCAGAGCCTGCAGCCTAGTGGCTCCATTCTTTGAAGGATCGGGAGAACACTCCCCATCGCTCGCTTATCCCCTACCATGACCGAGCCGATCAAGCAAATTGTCGAGACACCATTGGGAGTCGCTATCAACTCAGTCACTCGACCTTCGACCATTAATGCCAAGATTGACACCTGCTTGAGAGAGATCCTCGGCCTACAAACAACGAATGCCTTTTGGCATGTCGATTGGATGAGCCGCATGGAGCAACAATTGACAACACTCATTGATGCCGGCAAAAGGGGGAAGAGAGGATTCGGGGGAAGAGAGAGAAATCGAGTAAGAAAAAGCAGGATGTCCCAGTTGAAGGACCCTCTAGCCTAAAAAGGAAGGAAGTCGTAGATCAAGAAGACAAGGTGACCGACTGAAGGAAGCGCAGAAGGACCAGAGGCGGATTTGAACCTACTCTTGAATGGGAAGGTCCGGAGCTATGGTATGTTGAAGATTTACGCCCACTTGAAGCTATTGAAATATGGGGAGCCGCTAGGAAGAAGTTCATCGAGACTTTTATGTCTGGGAACTACTTCAAGATGACAAACTCTCCCCAGGAGATTTTCATAAACTGGATGGAAGAGGTTCATCCTAAGCTTTGGGTCGTTTCTAAAGAAGTACGCAAAAGAGCAAAATGCATTTCCCATGATCCCTAAATTCGTAGTCAAGAAGCACCAATCCGCATGGATGGTGAACTTGATGAGCTACAACTTCATGAGGAAATCAAGCTAGTACGCCTTGAGAACAAATTCAGATCTCGGAGAGCGGGACTTCGCAAAGATGGTTGTGAAGAGAAAGTATGGCCTTGCTCCGGTCAAGGTAAGACCTATCGAAGCCAAACCATTCGGACACAAGCGGCTATTCAAGAGGCAGAGGAAGAGGCAGATGACCTTAAATTATTTTCTTACTTGTAATTTTATTTTTCTGTACTTAAAACAATCTTGTATAATTTCAATGATAAGTCAGAAAATTTTATGAACAGTCTGTTGAATGATAATTTTCCAGTTGTCTCAATATTAGACTGATTTCAGTTTTGTCTTGCACTTAAGTGCAGACTTGGCCATTTGATTTCTTACTTAGTTTTGCCATCATCAAAATAGGGGGAATTTGTTAGGAATACTTGTTAGATTTTGATGATGTCATTAATTTAAAATCAAATGTTTATTAATTGGCAAAATGTAAGGAAGAACCAAATGAGTATCTTCCATAGGCCAAAATGTGTTAAGTATAAAATTGGCAAAATGTAAATAAGAACCAAATGAGTGTCTTCTATAGGCCAAAGTTAGTTAGGCTGAAAATCGGCTAAGTACTAAAGTACAGTCTAGTCCATCAGAGAAGTACAGCCGACTCCAATCAGAGTAGCCCTGGTCAACTAAAAATTTGTCAGAGAAGTTTGACCAGACTGCAGCCGAGGAACCTCAGGGAAGTCACCTGATCAGACAAGTCTCAAACAGTATACAGCCAAGAGGACCTACCTGCAAAGATGTAAGCTGCACCACAGCCTACTCAACTACAGCCTAGTACTCCAAATCCACGTCAGCATGCTTTGAAAAGTCAAATATTACGGAAAGCTCACATGCAACGTGAAGAGACAAATTGGAGTGATTCCCGCAAGAGATATGATTTAATTAAATCATCCTGACCCACCGTGAAGACTTTAATCCTTTTATATTCAAAAGATTCGGCGCTCACATGCAGAAGTCCTCACAACGGTCGGAAGATAAAATTAAATAATGGGAATCCAAATTTTGCAACGTTCGTAAAAGATTAAACAATGAAGTCTCTCTCCAACGGACGGATTTGTTCAAAGATTTGCAACGGCTACAAGGAAGAAGCTCGAGATCGTGATCTATAAATACCCGGAGATTTGAAACTGAGCAAAACACCGGTGCGAACATATACTCTAGCGATCAAAGCAAACAAAGCAATCTCAAGCAATCAAATAGCATCGTGAAAAAGAGCAAATCCAAAAAGTTCATATTCAAGGAAGCTCTTCAGTTGGAGAAGACAAACACTCTTGTCTATAAAACTTGAGTACGGGGTACTTCACTGGTTGAAGTAAGTGACTGTAAAGGCATCCGAGGATCGAGGATCAAGAGGTGCAAGGCAGTCAAGTGCGTACAACGGCACGGAATTCCACTGGTTGGAAGCTGTTGTAGTGTGTTGTGAATCATTGTAATCTTTATCACTGGTTGAAAATTATAGTGAATTCATCTCCAACTGGTTTGGAGAAAAGTGGATTAGTAGAGGATTACCCCACCTCCGAGACCACTATAACTGCCTGTGTTATTTACTGTTTTACTGCATCATACTCTAACTGCTGCATCCATTGTTAAGTGTTTCATTAAGATTAATTTATATTCGTCATCAGCTGACTTCCGCACTTATCCAAGAACAAACGACTCCAAGTCATTTGTTTGATTATCAGCTGAAGAAACTCACTCTTCGAAAAAGAGTTCAAGAGTTTCAACAAGTCTATTCACCCCCCCCCCCCCCCCTCTAAACTTGTTCCTGGACGACTTGTGACCTACATACACATGCAGCAGATAAAAAAACATTTCAAAATACACATTTGCAGCGGAATAAAACAACCAGAAAAGAATTACTCGATACTCAAAAACATGCCACAGCCAGTATCACCCAGAAAGCTCACCCCTTCACGACCGATACTAGCTAGATCTCCGTGTACCTAAAAATAAAGCCCACGACGGGGTCAGCCACAATACTCAATAATGATATCGATCACATCATCATAAATAATTACATACCAATGTAATAATACTGTAAGAATACTACCATCGTAATCTTACCATCATAACCTTACCAATCCATGGCAATTCATAACAAATCAATCCTTACCATAATCTATATTTCGCATTCTCAAATGACGAAATGAACTCAACAACAATTATCTGTACTGTATTCCAAAAATACCAACAATCCTCAAAACATCATCATAACTCATAAGTGTGGAAATAATCCAATCTGTGCCAACTCCTGTCCGTCGAATTACACAATCAAATCTCAACATGTATAAACCAATAATACACAACATATCTGTAGATCAACTACCACATGATAATGATAACAAATCCTGAACATCGACGTACAGTCCGAATGCTCATACGATCAATAACAATGATCAACCAATACATCACTGAGAATATCATCGACATGATAACTCCAATATGACCAACAAAGGATCAACGATAACCGAGAATACCCTCAACAAGGTAAACTCTAAACACGATCATCAAAGATCAATAATAATCGAGAATATCCTCAACAAGGTAAACTCCAAATGATCAACAAAGGACTAACAATAACCGAGAATACCATCAACAAGGTAAACTCCAAATGATCAATAATAATGGATCTCAAAGAAATATCTTAGACTGCCGAACATACCCCTCGGGCGTATGAACGACTAATCACAAAACGTCAAACACATCCAAACATTTAAATGGACTATGAATGACCAAAAATTGTACGGCTCAAAGATGGACATCACAGTACGCCCGATCCGAAAATGTGTCCGTGCACATGTCCACCCCGTATACGGAATCCAGGATATACGTGGGACAATGTACCTAATTAGCCTCACGAACTACGTCTCGTGTGCACGGTTCAATGTGGAAATATCAACACATGACCATAGTATGCCCAGCTAAAAATCCTACACAATGACCAATCGGAAAGCAGATATGATTCCAGATATGTCACAATGCAACATGACAACGAAACTCAAAGAATCACATATCCAATAAGGATCAAAAGACTCACTGAAGTGAACAAAGACAAACTGACAAAGAAAAGTCGACACGACTAATCAATATCCAAAACAACAATCCTGGGATCATCATCCCCGACAAATGATCAACACGATCAACGATCTCAATACAATCAGCCCTGGTATCATCATCCCTCAACGAAATAATCGATATGAAACCCAATATACGAAACATCATCGTACAACATACACAACAACTCAACATAATAATTATCTTCATAACTGAACAATACTTAAATTACCTCAAAGCCGAAGACAATATCCTTTCCACGAACCAACATTCCTGAATGAATACACAGTTATACGAATAATCCCGAAATAGGTATAGTCCATTTATACCAACAAACCACCATCCCGACATCAATAGAGACACGATAACTATCCTCGATATCCGATATTCCATATCACTGACCAAATACAACTCACATCTCCGTATTCACCAACACGTTTAAACCATATACATTATGATTTAACTCAAACCAAAGCACAATATACAAACCATTATCCCGACAATTCACATTTCTAACAACATTGCTATACGAATTATAAATGAAATGAAAACGAAACCATTCATCAAATATTATAAACTGAACAAGTATAAACTTGCCTCGGTACCGATACCACGAAGCCGTTACCAATATCTATTGCCTTTATCTATGAGCTCCTCAGCCCCGACCAAAAGCAATCTACGAACTCTTCGATCTCAACCGCAACACAACGGTCATAATCCACGATCAAACACCTCAACCTATTGAAATAATCAATTAACAACAATCCGATAACAATCAATAACCGACATAGCCAACCAAGCGACTCAATGGCTCAACAATACCCCGATCATAAATAAAACCGAACAATACAACTCAAACAAATACGAACTCATATCCACGATACAAGTCGCAACTCGATAATCAATATAACCGATCAATAAACCCAACGGTTCCACAATATCCCGATTAAACACAAATCTGAACAACCAAATCAATCGATCATGAATTCAAAACCATAACACAATTCATAATCCGATAATCATATCAATAATAAATTTGACCAAGTCTAAGCATTACCGATTCCATATTCAATCTTAAATACAAATACAAGTCTCCTCCTTGTAAATTCATAATAAAAACCAATTACCGATGATCATCATCAATCCAGTTAGTTCAACATTATAGGTAATCATGTTCCAAGGGTTTCAAATAACTCAATCACTCGATTTGAACACTTGTTCAATACGTGTGAACTTCCAAACTCAAACATGAAGGATAATCTTATCAAACCCGAAACCATATTCGTATTCCTATACGAATATTGTACCAAAATACATAACTTTGTTCGAGATATGAATATTCCATATTCATATCCAAAACACCAACATCTCTTAAATACATTCATCAAATCATGTCAATTCATCTCGAAATTAAGGATTTCATAACATACTCGATTCCAACTTCAATTCCAAATATGAATCAACAAGACTCCTTTTTGTTCATACTTGTAAATTCGTAGGAAACAATTTACCGATTATTATCATGAATAATCACATTCCAAAATTATCCGAAATCCTTCCAAAAATCATGATATGTATAACTCAAGGGTTCTTCAAGAACACAAATTATCCGAATTCACGTTCATAATCTATAAAACAACATAATCCGATGTTTTCTAACATCTAAACAATCCTTATTCATAATTCAAGGTGTAAATCATCATGTTCTTAAACATACGATCGTCCTAACATCAAAATCGCAACAACACTACTAAGAACATCAAGAACTCTATGATTCCATAATCATAACCAACATAATCAAGACACAAACCATCATATCATCATCTTCCTTCAACATATAATTCATATATCTTCAAAAAGCGTAACAACAGTACCATAATCATCTTCATACGAATCATTCATCAATAACAACATCAAAAATCCGAAATTCAAGAAGGGATTATCCAACATACCTCTTAGAAGATGGATTACACAAGAAATCACTTCAAGAATCAACAATAGATCCATATCCAAGCTCCAATCCCATGTTTCCAAGCTCATAATCGACTTAGGAAAGTCAAAATCTCCCTCTCTCAGAGTTTGGAGACGAAAAACGAAGTGAAGCTGAAGAGAAATGAAAGACGGCATCCCCTTATAAAACAATCCAGCTCGTTACGTACGTAACCTTCCTTGGTTAACGTACGTAACACACCCTTATGTACGTTATCTGACCTTGGTAGCATACGTAACGACAGTCCAGAGTTAACTGACTCATTTCGTTCACTGCTTTACATACGTAACATTTTATCCATAACGTACGTAATACGTACGTTGACTTGCTACAGTAATATACTTGTATTACGTACGTAATACACCCTGTATAGCGTACGTAAATCTATCCGTTGACTCACCTGTTCATATCCACGCCGAAAGCCGCCGACCACGGGCCCCACTATCCGATCACAACTCGGTCCTGTCTGATTCCTCTTGTTACGTATGTAATGCCTTATGCATAATGTACGTAAAGCGTATAATTTAGCGTACGTAAGTCCTTAAACTTAGCGTACGTTAAGGTCTCTATACTTAGCCAAAATCCAACTGTTCCTGTCCGACGTCTCGACATACTGGATACGAACATACGGCATACTGAATACACATATACTCAACCCAAAAATATTCTCATACGATATATCTGATATCCAAATCAGTTCAACCTGATACAACAAATCCTCAATATAACTGTCAATCAAAACGTCAATTACATAAGTATAACTGTCTCGGTCCTCAATTTATTTTATCCATACTGTATAGATACCAAACTATATAGTATATCTCAGATAAAATAACGCGAAAAATTTATACTGAAAATCCGGGTATTACAGGCATGTGCTAATGCTGGGCCAGGCCCAGCTCCGTCCCTGCTGACAGATGTCCCCTCAACCATCTTACAAGCATACAAGGCTTGAAAGATTTCATACCTCTCTTGCCTAACATGCTTCGAGAAAGCTTCATTGAGGTGAGCATTAAGCTCATAAGATTCCATTTTTTTCCAGATTCTTCTGAAGTTCTGGACAAATGGTAGCCAACATTAGACAACTGACATTAATGGTATCATCACAATGTTTGTTCCATTTGTCTTTTGTTACTTTATTAGCATTGTCAGCAGGCTCATCGGGAATTTCTTCCTGAAGAACATACAGCTTTCTTTCTTGCTTGAGAACTATTCTCAAGCTCAGTATCTAATCCAGATAGTTGCTGCCATTTTCTTTTAGCTTCTTCTTCTCAAGGACGAATCACGGTGAAATGGTGGATGTGTTGTTTGATGCTATTCTATTATCTACAAAATTCAATATGCAAAGTATTTAGTCACATTATTTTATTTCTCGACAAATACTCCCACTAAAAAAAAAGAACCCTCAATTTTACAATATTTGTAATTTAGTGGGCTAAGACCCCATTTTGCACAGTTTTAACTCACCTTTGGCATGGCGCCTATAATTAAGCTACTTTAAGTGGATAACTCATTATCGATTATATCATATGTAACTCTTAGATTATATTTATGGGATTTGGCAACTTAAGCTCAAGCATGTTATAATCCTATCTTATGCCTTAAGCTTCAAAACTCTTTTGAATTCTTAATTCATTAAAACACATAGATATCACCATTACCCATCCTACCATACTAAGATAATCTGAGCACCCAGCTTTAGCATGACCTGCTCAAGATGATCGAAGTCTTGATAGGTATTTTAATTGAACGGCAATTTAAAAAAATTTAACGAGGGGTTTTATCCTATGTAGCATGTCTATGTTGGCTAACATACATCTAAACATACATCGCATCACACACATGCATAAATTTAAACATACATAGCATCGCATGACATAATAAATATAGGACCGTGTTGTAACACCCCAATTCACCCAAGGGCTGTTACACGCCGTAGGACCTTTATTAGGCCTGACGTCAAAATGACATAAAACATATCTCAAGAAATATCAGGCCGTGGCCTCGGCCAAAACATTTCAATTCGAACACATAATTTAACGTAAATCCATTGCCCACGCAGGGGACTTGAAGCATAAAACAGAAACCATTTATTCTAGACTCAAATGAACATCATGAAAATAAATCAACTCCAAAGACTCGAGCCTCATCATGCCTGATCACTCTTCACATGTGCCTCCTGTGCCGGCTCCTCAGAACGTCCAATACCTGAAATGCACAAACATTTCACCCCATACAGGGGTTAGCATACAAAATGCTAGTACAAGTACCTAATTACACAATGTTACATATAACCATATATCAACATTCCTGTCACAGTTCGAAAACATTTATGAAAGAAACATATTCCGGAATACCACATTTTCATCAAGAACATTTATATCATCAAGCCATGGCAATGCAACTCATTATCACAAAATCATACCTGGTAACCCGTGGTCGTACCCCTTAGTATCGACCCATAGAGGCCCCATCGAACCCTCCCCAGGTGGGAAACCACTTCCGCGGCCGTACCCCTAAGTATCGGCCCCCAGAGGCCTCACATGCCATCCCCGAGTGGAAAAGCAACATCACAAACACAAACACAGTTTCACAAAGCAACATTCATGCCGAATACGCATCATACGCAACAAAATGTAATTCATGTACTTATCTCGAATACGACGTGAAGGAAACAGTGAAAGGAAAGGGTTTCGGTCCAATGTCCCTTCAAAGGTTCGTTTCTAAATTGCAACGACACACAATCAATCTCAATACTATGGAAATGCGGAGAACATCCTAAGATATACCCCTCTAGAGAAATTCCTCGGACATCTTGAAGGCATAATTCAATATAATCGATTAACGGAATAATTCTCAAAATCGTTCCACAAAACTTCAAGAATAATAAAGGATTTCGAGTGTACAACCATAATATAACAACAATCTAGGATAAATCGGATTAGATCGGCCAAATCATCATAAACCCCCCAAAATTCCCCAAAACACGGGTTCAAGTGTTCTTACCTTGATTCGGCGGTAAAAGATGATTGTATGTGAATAACTTATTGTTAGGAACTCACAAATATGGATGGATTATGATGGCAGGCCCTAATTCACCCTCAGCCTCGAGCTAGGTCGCCAAATCGCCGGAGAGGAGTTATGAGGAGGAGAAATGACGAAGTTAAGGGTGTTACACACATATATATACTGACTTGTATTAGCGCGCGCTACATGATGCATAGCGTGCGCTAACGGCTTTGGTTCAGCATTCCTGAACGTTCTGCCCAGTTCCAGAATATTCGGTTTGATCTCGTTAGCGTGCGCTAGCAATGAATTAGCGCGCGCTAGCCGCCTAGTCCAGAACTCCATGAACCTTTATGACCAACCAGGGATCACGTGTTACGACCGAATAGCGTGCACTACACCTGCCGAGTTAGCGCGCGCTACAGCCGAATAACGTGCGCGAATCGTCTGACTCCCAAGCCCAAAAAACCTTCTGTCCAGTTCTGCCCAGTCGAAGTAGCATGCGCTATGGACTCATTAGAGTGCGTTATCATATCGCATTAGTGCGCGCTAGCAACATGTTTAGCGTGCGCTACTGCTCCCTTTCCATCTTTAAAATCATGAAGTTCGGTCTGAACGAACACATCTTGATAGGTTCAAAACTCGATAATTACCAACCACCAATGTAGCAGTAACAAGGAATAATAACTTTCAACCTCAAACTCTGATTAAACACACAATTCCACTATCCGACAACCCGAAGTACAACACACGGAGCAATTACCAATATATGGAAAATTTACAATACAGTCCACGAAATTCATCAAAATTACAATTATTGCCATAAAAAGGTACGAATATTACACGTGTATAGCATGACCATAATCCTAACGTGATTTTCATGAGCCAGCATGAAAATCACAAAGGTCAATCTAAAGTGTATAATTGATCTTCGTTGATCTTCCAACTCCTTGGAACGTCATACGCGATCAATTGGCCCCTCGAGTTCGTCCTTCATCTCCTCCTTGTCTTCATTACATTAATGAAAATACTACACTATTAAAATTAAATTACAAGAGGGCAAACGACACACAAGCTGTAAATTATAATAATAAATTAAAAGATGACTCGCATGCCGTAAAAACCAATTATTATTAAACGACACGCAGGCCGTAAAATCAACCCAAAATTAAATTGAAACATCCAATCATATTGGTCAATTTATGGTCATGTCATACACCAATATATACTAAAATTAATAATCACATAATTAATTAATCATACTATTAAAATTAATTATCACATAATTAATTAAATAGAATATGAATCTGCTTGACAGTCAGGTATAAGATTAATATCTGATCAAAAAAAAACAATCTAGAACATAGCCCAGATGGCCGAGCGCTCTTCACCAGCACAGGGCCGCGCGGGTTCGAATCCCGTCGGCCTCAAAAATGCATTTTGAGACATTTATTTTGATTTTACAAAACAGGAGTTAAAAAAATATCAATGAATACAATTCACAAGAACAGTCCATAAAATTGATTTTGAATGATCAGATTCAATCAAATTAAATCAGAAAAATATTTATAAAATAGCTATTTCATAAATATGATCAAGAACATAATTTTTATATATTCAAAGCAAATAAAACATGTTCTACATAAATAATTAAATCACTGCAAGTTGTCTCCGATACCACTGTTGGGATTTATGTGTATCTAATACAATAAATATGAGCAAGACGTAGTGGAAAAATAAATTAATAAAAAACCCAGACGAGGATCTACATGCATTAATTTAATTGATTTATTTAGAGTTCTTCGAATTACTTTAATTTGAAGAATAGATCTGAACCCGGACAAGAAGCTGATTAAATCCTCTTCCTATTTCGGTGATCCACACACGAACAACTGGTACAAGCCGGATTGCTAGATTCTTACGAATAATATTGATAAACAGTACAACAAATAATTCCTTGCTAGAAAAATTTGTACTATTGATCAAAATCAACAAAGGGAAGAAGACTGAGGTGGCCGAAACACACTTCCCGAAAAAAAAAAATTTCGACCGAATAAAAGAAGGGGGAGGGCCGATTTTTATCTTCACACAATTAGGGTTGTGTAAATTTTGTCTTATGACAACTACTTGTCCAAGACCCTTTATTTATACTAAGTAAATCCTAGAGTCAAACTCTAGTCTTTGGTTAGTTGCCCCTCAACTTCTTAAATAATACGATATTATTTATTATATTACTTATTATTTAATCTTATGATAAATATAATATCCAATATTACATTTATCTTTCTCAGTTAATATAATTAAATAATATAATATATAATATCCTATATTATATATTACTCATTATTTAATTTTCTTAATAAATATAATATCCAATATTATATCTATTAATTATTCTTGCTCGTCTTTAGTTGTCGTATATGTGACCCAAAAGGCTTATATTATGTTGGCAATTATTTAATACCTTATTAAATAATAAGTCATAAGCGGTCTCTAGGAAGACATTATGACTACCCAAATAATATAAGTTTATAATCCATTAAACCATTTGACGTGTCAAATCCCTTTGTCGCGCGATATCATATTTGAACTGAGTCATGGAAATTATCATACTTATTACGTTCAAATGCTTTCTCGATCTTAAGTAGACTGATTGAATCAAATGACTCTACATTTGAGCATGGTCATGCATTTACTTTAGTCCTACTTATCAAGGGGCCAAGCAGGTATCTCTCTCCATAAAGAGAGGGACAAATCCCTATCTTGATTATTCGTTACCTCTACATGACTCCCACTAATCCCGATCGCTAACCTTTATGATCACCATGTTTCGATGATGTTGGATTGCCTCAAGGCATAGAAGTTACCATGTTGGACTTTATGATAATCTCAGGTTCAAGGATTTATTGACATACTGTTATTTTGAGATTCAATTATGACATTTCCATGCAGTGATCTCAATGCGGGTCAGTCCAGTATTGATTCTCCAACCAATACTCATAAATTTGATACGTACCATATGCATAATCATTCGATGATTATCAATCAAACTTATACTAGTATATTAATCACTTGAGTCTCCACTCAATGCGATTGGACCAGTGACACTTGAATAATCTTATTATTCATGAATAACTATTATTTGATTATTATAATATTAAAATATGCACACATTATAATAATCAACGAGAAATAAATGATAGTAAATAATTTTATTTAAATGTGATAATTACAAATCTAGGCACATCGAATGTCCTAGGGCACTATTCCCAATAATAACAAGTACAATGCCCTCTCTCATACATCCTCTGAGTGGCATTCGAGGGCATACTCCTAACAATCTCCCACTTGCACTCAATGCCACGTACATGGTATCTAATACCCATGTTCTCCAGATGACGCTCCAAGCTTATCTGAGAAAGTGGCTTAGTCAGTGGATCAACGACATTGTCTTCTTAGTTTACTCTATGCAGCACAATATATCCTTTGCGAACAAATTCTCTTTCAAAATGATACTTTCTCTCAATGTGTTTTGCACTGTTGTGAAACCTCGGCTCCTTGGCCTGTGCTATAGCTCCGTTGTTATCGCACAAAATCGGAATAGGCAGCTTAGCACATGGAGTCACTTGAAGTTCACCCAGAAACTTCTTAATCCAAAACCCTTCATTACAGGCCTCTGAGGCTGCTTGATACTCAGCCTGGCGGGTGGAATCAGCAGTCGCACTTTGCTTGGTGCTTCGCCAAGATACTGCTCCTCCATTAAGAGTAAAAATGTAGCCAGAAATAGACATAAAGTCATCTTTCTGTCTTTGGAAGTCTGAATCAGTGAATCCCTTCACATTCAGTTCTCCACCACCATACATAAGAACCATTAGTTATTGAACATGTCTACCATGTTTTTTTTTTTTTGGTGTCAAACTTAACTATCATTAAAAAAGGTAAGAGTCATTACAAACAGCAGGAACATTAAACTTGGAAGAAAGATAAACTAGCTCAGCGTGAGTAGACCATACACGGTCACCAACTGACCTAGACAAACCAACTAACAGATGAGCATTTAAATTAAGAGTGCGCTTAATATGGTGAATAGAACATCCATTCAGACTAGCTAAAAGATCTCAGTCCACAGCAATTGGGTCGACAGCAGCATATTTGTAAGACCCTCTGATGCATTTCACCGCTATCTCAGAATCAGTCAAAAAGACAGAGTTCTGTAGACCCAAGTCATTGGCCTTCAATAAGCTCCAACGAATTCCAATCAGCTCAGCAGCAAGTGGATCCAAAGAAATATCATCAATCTTTGTAGCAGCATAGGTAAGAGCTCCATGTCTGCTCCTAATTGTCATGCCCCAGCCTGTTCTGTCACAACTAAAGCAACCAGCGTCAACATGAATATAATTGTTTCCTCTTGGGATAACAGTTGGCTCAGCACCACCATTCCTCTCGTTAGTCACTTAAGAGCTATTGTTTGCATCAATAAACTCCTACACAAAGGAGACAGCAACATAGGCTATTTGAGCAGGGTCAGGGACCACATTTTTAAACACAAGCTGATTTCTAGCAAGCCACATTTTCCACAGCAACACCGCGAATAACTGAGCACCATAGGTTTCAGGACTAGACAGCCAGTGAAGCATCCAAGAGTGATAGTGAGTATTTTGAGGAATTTGAGCACCAATGGGAGAGGCAAACAAACACATTTTCATGAAATGGCACTCCATAAGCAAATGGTCATTTGATTCACAACTTGCATTACATAAAGGGCAAGCCAAGTCAAGTTGAATACCTTTCTTGGCTAGGTTCCATCTGGTAGGGAGTATATTTCTTGCCAACCTCCAAAGATGGTTCTTTACATTATTGGGCACTTTAGTTCGCCAAATCTCCTTCCACAGTTTCTCAGCAATATGACTAGAGAAACTAGCAACATTTCTAGCTTTTAAATCACATATTGCACGGTAAGCAGATCTCACTGAATATTCCCCATTCTTTTCCCAGTGCCATATAAATTTATCTTCATGTAATCTCACAGACAAAGGTATGTTCAGGACCTGCTTTGCCTCATACCCAGAAAAACAGGAAAAAATCAATTGTCTGTTCCATTGCTTAGAGACAGGGTCAATCAATGCCTCCACAGTATCTGAAGCATCCAGAAAAGTCATAGGGCTACTTACTTTGAACCCAGACTGCATGGGGAGCCAATTGTCACCCCAAATCTTCACCTTGCTTCCATTCCCAACCTGCCATCTACTTCCATGCAACACAGTTTCCTTAGCACTCATAATACTACGCTAAGCATAGCTAGGTTTATACCGTGTACCAGCCTCCATGAATGAAGTTCTAGGGTAGTATCTAGCCTTAAAGACTTGTTCAACCAATGAGTCTTTCCTAGTTATCAATCTCCAGCACTGTTTCCCTAGGAGAGCAGTGTTGAATTCCTTAAACTCTCTGAACCCCAAACCACCCTGGGACTTATTCTGAGCCATTTTTTGCCAACTGATCCAATGAATCTTCCTTTCCCCTATACTATCACCCCACCAGAACTTAGAAATCATGGACTCAATGTCTTTGCAGCAACCATCCCGAATTTTGTAGCAGCTCATAACATAGTTGGGAATAGCTTGAGCCACTGCTTTTATAAAAGTTTCTTTCCCCGCTCTTGATAAGAACTTCTCTTTCCACCCCTTGAGCTTCTTCCAGATCCTGTCAAGCACAAACGAGAAAATAACCTTCTTTGACCTCCCAAAAGGGATTGGCAGGCCAAGGTATTTAACATGAGTCTCCACAGTCGTTACTCCCATCCTGTTACAGATTATTTGTTTTTCCATTTCACGAACATTTTGACTGAAGGGAGACTCAGATTTCTCCATGTTAAATATCTGACTAGAAGCTCTCTGGTAAGTGGCAAGGACTCTCAACACAGTTTCATGTTACCCCACCAATAATACGACTTCAAATCCTTATACATTTTGTTCGATCCCGGGTGTATGGAATACGGGGTAGCATGAGCCTCCTTCAGAATAGTATTCCTCAACTCTTCGTCTGCTGGTACACATACTCGGTTTTTAAAGCGTATCAGTCCATCCTCGTGAACCATGAATCCAGGGGCCTTTCCCTGATCGATTTCTCCTCGAATTCTGGATAAGAATGGGTCCGTCATTTGTTTCGTCCTGATCGTCTCATCAAGGGATGATGAAATCTCAAGCGTGCACAGTTGTCCCTGAATGCGTTGTAACCAGACCTCAATCTCTGGTCTCATGAACTCTGTTGTTGCCCAAAATATTTATCCGAAGATTAATACTGCTGGATGACGGGCAACAAACAACAATTGCGGGAGCACTTCCGAGAGTAGATAAATAATACAAGATTTGCCGGGTTTGTTAGGCCCGGGCTTGAATGCTCTCGCGAGATGTTATTAATACAAATATTCGTGGATACAAGTATTAATGAGAGAAATCTAAATACAATGAGTGTAAAAAGACTCTGTTAATCCGGCTCTTGAGCGAAGCTTGGTGTTCTTCGTCCCCGCCGATAATCTGCTGGATGAGATAGGCCGGGAGAAGTAAGACCGAATGACAGCTGTTGCCAAGAGTTGGAGATTAGCCAAGTGTGTGTATTTTGCTTCTGTATTGTATGAAATCCGAGGGGAGTCGAAGAAGTGTCCAAGTGCTGGGAGCCTCGTTTATATAGGGACAGCTGGGTCTTGTCCTTAGGCGGGCGATCGCCTTCCGGCCATTATAATAATGTGCCGATCGCCTGCCGGCCATTATTATAATGGGGCGATCAAGGGCTAAATTCCAAGGAAGATCTTGTTGTCGGGCTAAAGTCCAATGCGATGATCGGGCGCCACTGGCGGTCCAATTAGGAGCCATCACGTGTCCGGAATCAGTCAACATGTGGCCCTACTGACAAGCTTTCGGCGGCTTGTCGGCTGGTGGAGAGATTCTGCCAGGCTGTGGTCAATGGCCCGAGATTCGCGGATCTTGTCTCGGCCCTTGCACGTGGTGCCAGTCTTGAGGCTCGGCCTTCGCCGACTGGATGGCCATCGGTGGTGATCGACATGAGGCGGTCGTCTCTAGCTGATCATCCGAGGTCGCCCTCGGCCAGGTGCTGAGGGTCGTCATTGGCCAGTTGCTGAGGGTCGGCATTGGTCGGTCACCAAGGGTCGATCGGCAGATGCCGATAGAGGGTCGCCCGATTGTCGGTCGCCGAGAGATGGTCGTCCGCTTATCGGTCGCTAGGAGTCGGTCGTCGAGTACCGAGAGATGATTGTCTTGATGTCGATCGCTCGGCACCGGGATTCGTCCTGGGACCTTCGGTTGGCCAGTCTAGCTTGTCCGCTGGGTCAAGGCTTGGTCGCCTGGTCGCTGATCGGCAGACCTGCCTTGAACGATCGGCAGTGACTCGGTCGCCCGACCTCCGAGGCGATCGCCGGTCGAAAGGTGTTAATTCTTGACACAACAATTGCCCCCCAGCTTGCTCCTGTGTTGAAGACATGGGGCGAGGTGGTTCTTGCTGGTGATCGTGTTCGGATGAGGACGGGCGATCTGAGCTGACTTAGGATTCGGACTTGGGCTATCATGGTCGATTGGCTAGCTATCTTTCGGTCTTGTACCTGCAAAAACAACATTGGCCGATCCCCCATGGAAACTTTGGTGGTTTCGCTTTGTTTGAGGAATCGTGCACAGTCGCGGTGATCGATGGACCGACTCCATGACCGTGTCTTGGTACGCGAAGACATTGAGTGTCCCGTGACTCACTTTATTATGAGGGTCCTCTGTTAGGCTGCGCCTCGCCTCGTACTTAAACGAAGGGCGTGCGGTCTCGGTCTAGAGGAGTCCTTGCGCGGGGCAGCGTCGGATGAATCAACTCCATGCCCGCGGCTTGTTAGCTCTGCTTCCACCTCGGCCAGCCATGGAGATGGCCGACCTCGACGGTGTACGTTGAGACGGGGGTTGTGGCATGTATCCACTGATTAAAGTTGGAGAGCCCTCAGACTACGCCGGCCTCGTATTTAAACGAAGGGCGGGCGATCTCGGCCGAAAGGGACCTTGCATGGCCGAAGCAGCCGGTTCCATCGACTGCCAGGGCCATGGCTTTATGATGTGCGGTGGAGGCGATCTCGTGCCTTAGTCCGTCATGTTATATGCTGGACTGTAGATGGCGATCGTGTCCGCCGGGTTGCTGATGATGTAGCGTGATGATCGGCGATCGGGCCAAGGCGCGATCGCCGCTCGGCGGCCCGATCGCTTTATTCGTAGGTCGATATCGGCGATCGGCGGGAGTTAGTCCCTTATTTAGAATCCGGATCAGTAGGCGGTGAGTGAGTCCTCCGGCTCTGCTGGATAGTAGTGACCGGCCGGAAGACCGGAGGTCGTCGCCGGGCCGGGAGGCTGGAGGTCGTCGCTCGGGCGCCGATCGCGGAACTCCTAGGCTAAGAAGAAGCCTTTGCACAGACAGAAATCTGCGGCTCTAGCCGGAAGGCTGCGTAGGTCGTCGGTAGGGTCTTCGTGAGATGCTGAACATAGGCGAAGCCACGAAAACCTCCAGGACCGCGTGAGGGCGGTCTCATCGCTACGGGCTCGCGTTGAGGATGATCACGTCTACCCGGCCGATGTAGTCCGAGTCGGTCTCTTCTTCTCCCCGCTTGATTTGCATCATGCGGCGACCTTCGGCGGACGACCACGGTGGCGAAGTATTCCGTGAAGACGTGCGCCACTCGTTAAAGGAGCCATGGACCGAGGTGGCAATGAGGTGTACCACCGGTGGCGATGTCGTCCGGCGTCGGAGGAACATCCGGCACTGGTCGCGTCCGATGCCCCACACCGGTCATGTAGATGTTGAACTTGTGCAAGTGTGTTTGGGGTCCGATCGCCCCTCGTACGGGTGTCGAGGAGGAGCGATCTTGTCGCCGCACGGCGAGCTCGATGTCGATCGCGAGCGGCTCGCTCGGCTCGGCGATCGTCTTCATGGCGCCGCCCGGATTGCGAGAGCGCCTTCACGTCGCCGAGCCGACGTTGCAAGCGGCAATCGCCGCGGCTCGGCCTTGCGGATCGGCTATGGGAGCGGGGCCGAGGCGATCGTGTACCGACCTCGGACTCCGCCGCCGACCTCGGGAATTTGACGAGCGGGAGCCAGCGGTGGATCGCCTTGTGGGAACCGGGTAGGCCGAGCTCTGGTGAGGGACTCAAATTCCGTCGCCTCGTAGGCCGGGCCGACCGCCCGGCCGCTGTGTCGGGTCACCGCCTGGCGATCGAAGACAGACGTGCCCAGGCTGCGAGCGCCTCTTCTTGCGGGCGAGCCTCTGGCGCTCGCTCGGCCCGATGTGCCTTGAGCTTCCGCTGACTTCCGGCGGGAGACCGAGGAGTGATAGCAGGAGGCGCGTCGAGAGCACTCCGTTGTTCTGAAGGCGGCTATGGCCTCTTCGATCTGTTCATTGGTTCGGGCGATCGAGCGAGAGGCTCGGGCCGCCGTCCGGACGGGATCGAGCGTCTCGATCGCGGCGGCTACCTTCCACCATCGGTGCGGCTCGGACCGGGACGGAGGCAGGGTGCAGCCGGGGCCGGCCTTCTTCGACGCGGAGGCGGAAGACATGATTTCTGAAGGATTTCTTTGAAGTGCAGTGAGTGTCACTTCAAGTATCTGCCCCGAGAACAGTGAGTGTTCTTCGGGACGGTAGGTATAAAAATTCGAGGGTTGGATCCCCTTCCTCTAGCGCCAATTGTTGTTGCCCAAAATATTTATCCGAAGATTAATACTGCTAGATGACGGGCAACAAACAACAATTGCGGGAGCACTTCCGAGAGTAGATAAATAATACAAGATTTGCCGGGTTTGTTAGGTCCGGGCTTGAATGCTCTCGCAAGATGTTATTAATACAAATATTCGTGGATACAAGTATTAATGAGAGAAATCTAAATACAATGAGTGTAAAAAGACTCTGTTAATCCGGCTCTTGAGCGAAGCTTGGTGTTCTTCGTCCCCGCCGATAATCTGTTTGGATGAGATAGGTAGAGAAGTAAGACCGAATGACACTGTTGCCAAGAGTTGGAGATTAGCCAAGTGTGTGTATTTTGCTTCGTATTGTATGAAATCCGAGGAGTCGAAGAAGTGTCCAAGTCTTTGGGAGCCTCGTTTATATAGGGACAATGGGTCTTGTCCTTGGCGGGCGATCGCCTTCCGCCATTATAATAATGTGCCGATCGCTGGCCATTATTATAATGGGGCGATCAAGGGCTAAATTCCAAGGAAGATCTTGTTTGTCGGGCTAAAGTCCAACGCCTTGATGGGCGCCACGGTGGCGGTCCAATTAGGATCCATCACGTGTCCGGAATCAGTCAACATGTGGCCCTACTGACAAGCTTTCGGCGGCTTGTCGGCTGGTGGAGAGATTCTGCCAGGCTGTGGTCAATGGCCCGAGATTCGCGGATCTTGTCTCGGCCCTTGCACGTGGTGCCAGTCTTGAGGCTCGGCCTTCGCCGACTGGATGGCCATCGGTGGTGATCGACATGAGGCGGTCGTCTCTAGCTGATCATCCGAGGTCGCCCTCGGCCAGGTGCTGAGGGTCGTCATTGGCCAGTTGCTGAGGGTCGGCATTGGTCGGTCACCAAGGGTCGATCGGCAGATGCCGATAGAGGGTCGCCCGATTGTCGGTCGCCGAGAGATGGTCGTCCGCTTATCGGTCGCCAGGATTCGGTCGCCGAGTACCGAGAGATGATCGTCTTGATGTCGATCGCTCGGCACCGGGATTCGTCCTGGGACCTTCGGTTGGCCAGTCTAGCTTGTCCGCTGGGTCAAGGCTTGGTCGCCTGGTCGCTGATCGGCAGACCTGCCTTGGACGATCGGCAGTGACTCGGTCGCCCGACCTCCGAGGCGATCGCCGGTCGGAAGGTGTTAATTCTTGACACAACAAACTCTAATTGCAATCCCTTCTGGGCGGTCAAACGAGCCAGTATCTGCTCCTGCACCGTCTTGCGGCTCAAGGCATCGGCAACCACATTTGCCTTCAGCATCATTAGAGTTAGCCCTGGTGAATAAAAGGCTATCATCAGCAAAAAGCAAGTGGGATATTACAGGAGCCTTTCTTGCAATTTTAATCCCCTGGATGTTGCCCGCCCTAACCTCTTTGTGAATTAAACCAGAGAGAACATTAGCACAAAGAATAAAGAGATAAGGTGATAGTGGGTCGCCCTGCCTTAAACCCCTCTCCGGTTTGAAGCTGCAACTAGGATGACCATTGATGAGGATTTGATATGACACAGATGACATACATATACCAATGAGTTGAACCATACTAGGGGGAAAATCCATTTTTTCAAGGACACAAACAACAAACTTCCACTCAATCCTATCGTAGGCTTTTGACATATCCAACTTCAGTGCCATAGTACCCTTCTTCCCAGTTTTCTTCTTCTTCAACCAGTGGAAACATTCCATGGCTATTAGGGCATTGTCAGTGATCATTCTACCAGAAATAAAAGCACTCTGCTCTTGATCTACCACTTCAGGCAGGAACATCTTCAATCTATTTGCAATTGCCTTAGTAACTATCTTCATAACCACATTACAGAGGCTTATTGGTCTGAATTAACTTGGTGAGGTAGGATTCTTGCACTTGGGAATTAGGACAATGAAAGTTTTGTTGATGTCTTCAGGAGATCTTTCATTATTAAGGATGTTGAGAGTTAGTTCAATAATATCCCTTCCAACTGTGCACCAAAATTTCTGGAAGAAAAGAGCTGGAAACCCATCAGGACCAGGGCTCTTAAGAGGATGCATTTGAAATATAGCTGCATGCACTTCAGCAGCGGTGAAAACAGCAGAACACTTAGCCTTCATATCATCGCTAAGCTTCCTTCTAATCGCTTCACAAGTCTCCTCAATTTCCACAGTCTCTAAGGAAGCAAAGAGATTGGAATAGTAGTTTACAAAAGCCCTTTCAATCAGATCCGGGTCTCTCCACCAAATCCCATTTTCATCTTTAATCTTCTTGATAGCATTGACTTTCTTCCTTTGGCTTGCCTTATGGTGGAAGAATTTGGTGTTTTTATCACCATCTTTCAACCACATTGCACGACTTCTTTGTCTCCACATGGTTTCCTCAATTTTTAGAAGTTCATGGTGTTGTCTTTTAAGGCTCTTATATTTGTCAATATCCTCCCTACTACAATTCCACAGAGAGCTCTCCTTCAATTCTTTCTCAATCCTACCAATTTCTTTCCTAATATTACCAACTCTGTAATCTTCAAAATCCAATTCCAGGCTCTTCATATTTTCAAGATTTTCTACACAAGAGTTCTGATTTCTACCCCATATCCTTCTAATATTAGCCTCACAGTTAGAATTTTTTGCCCATGCTTTCTCAAACCTAAAGATTCTAGGCTTTCTTCTTGGCTCTTGACTAGGAACCTCCACATGGATTAAAACAGCAGCATGATCCGAACCAAATCTGCCTAAGTGAGTTACTTGGAGAGAAGAAAATCTGGCAATAAATTCAGAGTTCGCACACACCCTGTCAAGTCTGCACTGAATGTTCTCTTCCCCTTGTCTTCCATTCGACCAAGTAAACGGATGGCCAACAAAATCCAGCTGAAACAGCCTGCAGTGATCCAAACAATTCCTCCCCAAACTAAGCTGCACATCAGATCTATCATTACCTCCACTTTTATCCCTGTTGTCCACTATGTCATTAAAGTCACCAAAACAAACCCAGTTTCCTTCAATGTCAGAGCAAAGGGTCCTCAGAAGATGCCAAGTTTTCCATTTAAGATGTTCCACAGGGAAACCATATAACCCAGTAAAAAACCAGTGAGAATCACTCTCCACATCCTTACACATACCATGAATGTGGTTGATAGAGTAAGAAGAGATAGTGACATCCAAGACATCAGGCCAAAACAGAGCTAAACCACCCGCCCTGTCTCTCCCAGAACCATTACAATCAACTGCCAAACCACAACTGAAACCACACTTTATTCTAATAGCCTCCATCTCAGAAGCTTTTAACTTAGTCTCCATTAGAAATAGCACCATGGTTTTTTCAAGCTTTATGAGCCTCAACAAGGCTCGAATTTCAGAGGGACTCCCTAACCCTCTACAATTCCAACTTATAGTTTTCATTGGGGAAAGAGGTGTTGGCTCTCCAACACCCCCTCTGGTACATTTTGTTCAGTATCCACATCCATGCGAGTAGCCTGTTTCTTTCTGGCTGCCCCCAGAATAAACCCAACATCATCATCATCAGCCAACTCCACTTCATAGAGTTGTCTTTTACCCATTTGAAGTTCACTGTATTCCACACCTTTGTTCACATTAGATTTCTCCCGTTTCTTCCTCACCCAAGTTTTTTGGTGGCCTTTTGGTTTAGAAATAGTATTGGATGATTTGCTAGTAGGTTCAGCTTCCACATTACACTTCGATTTAGGCTCTTTTGGTGTGATATCAATTCCTCCCAATGACTCATCCACCTCCTCCAAATCTGCTATAGACTTAGTTTTCCTCACCTTCAATTATGCTAGAGTAGGCCCTTTGATCGTAAGAACCTTTGGCGGTTGACGAGCTTCAGTATCCTCTTTGGTCTTTCCACTACTCTCCGCTTTGCTGCTAGTGGGCGTGACAAAGAGGCTCTTGTTGCAAGAGCTAGTTTGGCTTTCCTTTTTAGCTTCATAGTTCTGTTTTGGCAGAGGTGATGCTCTCAACCAGGGACCAAATGGCAGATCTTTCTCGTCCCTATCTTCAAACTCATCCAGATCCGTATTCTCCTCCTCATCACACTCTTTCATTTGGTGACCTAGATTACCACAAATGAAGCAGAAAGCAGGCAGGCGTTCATACCTGAAGAAGACCTTGATATCTTTCCCTTGGAAACGAATCATCGTTCCTCTTTTGACAGGACTATTCAAATCAAGAACAACCTTCACTCTCAGAAACTTACCAATCCTGTTACAGTCCCGATTGTCAGCTTCTTCAAATGTACCCATCATGTTTCCCAATCTCGTAGCCATATTTTCCGTTCTCAATCGGAGAGGGAGATCGTAAACCTTAGCCCATAAAGATGTTGAATCCAAAGCCATCTGAGAAGGTTGTTCATTTCCTGAGTTACGCTTGAGCACTAGGACATGTCTATCAAAATTCCACGGCCCCGAGTTTATGACATTCTCCATATCCCGCTTCGTGGAGAAGGTGAAAAGGAAGAGATTCTTCCCAAGCTCCTGAACTTCCACCGGTTTCTTCAGTCTCCACGCATCAACTATTGTCGTTTTGAAGGCTCGAGAATCGAAGGGATTTTCTGTCCATAGCTTCCCAACTAGAGAGCGTTGAATCACTTCATCCCCATCACCTTCGTCATCATCAACCACCAGAAGGGCGTCTTGTTCAACTGGAAAATCAGGTCTTCTCGTCTTCTCCATGAGGGCCGATAACAAACCCACAAAAGTGGGAGCAAAGAGACCCCGAAGGGAGCAGATCCAGCGAACTGGGGTGGGGAACCACCACGAAAACCCTAGTTTTCGGGTGGGGGATGACGGCACAAAGTTTAGAGAGAAGGCAGACACTCTCTCACTAACCCTCGTGGACCGCGTGGAGTTGTTCTACCATGTTGGAAAAGCTAAAAAGAAGCAAACATTTTGCCGATTGAATCGTACTCACCTGAAATGCTGCAATTTAAAGATTTAGCCTCAATTTAATAAAAGCAGGTCATTATACATATTTTTTCATATGGTAATTGGAGTTTGATTGTGTAATGATCACATAAAGTCGACCAATTCTATTTTTTGTGATGTTTACTGTCTCTGCGCTTAAGTTATTTTACTATAAACAGCTTTTATGATGTAAAAGACGGAAATTTTACTGTAAACAAATTGTGCTTTAGAGAATATTTGAAGTTCGTTTTGCTGAAGGATGCTTAGAGCCTAATCGAAACAAAAGAACATCCTCAAGAACATTATGGAATCGCATGTGTATAAAAAGAATATTACTAGACTTAGATACACATTAGTTTTAGTTATATAAAATGCAAGTTGACAATGCTAGATAACTAAATTATGGTTACTAATGTTCTTTATCCTACTTACCGCAATGACTATAAACAAATGCAACTATAAAAGCTTGATACTCCCTCCGTCTTACAAAAGTGTGCTCAATTTGCCATTTTCGTCCGTCCTACAAGAGTGTGCTCATTCTATTTTTTGGAAAATATTCCTTATACTTTTACTCCAGTTTTTCAACTTATTTACGACAATACCAAAAATGGCCTAGACCCTTTATCCTTTATTGGTAAACAACAATAATTAACATACATATACAACAAAATGTGGGAATCTTTCTTCACTCAAAATCGCTACTATCTAACTTTTATTAAAATATGTGCCCATAAAGAGTGAGCACATTTTTATGGAACGGTGTGAGTATTAT
Source organism: Orobanche coerulescens (assembly GCA_033398695.1). Lineage (NCBI taxonomy): Eukaryota > Viridiplantae > Streptophyta > Magnoliopsida > Lamiales > Orobanchaceae > Orobanche > Orobanche coerulescens. The sequence continues at coordinate 120,398,718 of CM065819.1, read as the reverse complement.
TTACCACCGTTTGTGTTGGAATAATGCTTGGCTTCTCGATAGGAGCTTATTTTCCCACTCTCCCATTAATAAAGATACATAAATTTTAATTTCATCTAAAACATAAATGTGGTTCTGTTGTTGCATATCCCCAATTGATGATATTTTTGCATCATATCAATTCTGCTTTGTTATTTGGAAGCTAAATATCACGCCCTATTTTCTACGTATTTTATGATAGTCTATATGTTGTATAACATCTCAGCTTTTTCTCTATTTGTAAAATGGTATTAATTTTATTTTTAATTTATTTTTACATTTATTTTGGATTTTTCGGCTTATTTTTACACCGCCTGTCTCTCTCGTTTTTTCTTGGATTTGATTATTTCTTTCCAAAATTCTTTAATAACATGCTTTTTTCCGCTCTTTCTAAATCATTTCTCGGTTAATAAACGACCTGAATCATATCATATTCTTCACTTTTTATGATTCTTAAGTTTGCAAAGCTTCATTATATTAGTCTGCCCAAGTATCTTTTCCCATATTTTTTGCCTTTTTCATGTATAACAATTCGATCCAATCGTATTATTTGATTTTTTAGATTCTGATTTTGACAAGCTTCGGCCCAATTTGGCTGGACTTATAAGCACTTATAAGTGCTTATAAGTCTAGTTGCTCCATATTGGACCGTTTTCAAACGGTTAGGTAACTTATATGCTTAAGTTGTGAGCTAAATAAGCAGAATAAGCCAAAAAAGCAATAACATTTCCTAACTTTTCGGTTTAAGCCATATTACATAATAAATAATAATATAAATAATAATAATAAATAATAGTAAATAATAATACTAATGAATAACAATAATAATAAATAAGTGAATAATAAATGATTAATAATAAATAATAAATTAGTAAATAATAATAATAATAATAATAAATATTAATAATAATAATAATAAGTAACTTATAAGTTATACACTACCAAACACCTTACTAACTAAGATGCAACTGTAATACAGATATTACCTCCATAAGCTTTGACTTTTGTACCATGATTAGGTTCATGTAATCATAGATAGGGATGTCAATGGGTCGGGTAGGGTACGTGTATGCCTCCTCCATACTCTACCTTATTTGATTCGGATCGGGTTCGGGTATTGCTTATTGGGATCGGGTACATGATGGGTATTCGGGTACCCGTATACCCTATATTTAAGAATATAAATATTTTTAATATATATCATATATACATATAATGTAATTAATAAATCCAATTTAGTATAATAAATATTTAAAAGATAATATTTTATATAATAATATATATAATTTATAATACAATACTATATTTATGCATAATATATAATAATAATATATTCATATAATTCAAATGGGTATGCAGGTCGGGTAATCGGATCGGGTATTCGGGTAATATACTATACTTATACCCTACCCATACCCGACCATAAAATTTCGGGTTCGGCCGAAACCCGACCCGATTTCGAGTTTATCCGACGAGTAGGATCGGGTATAGATAAAGTTGACATCCATAATCATATATCTATTTTGTCTAAATTGTATCGATTCTAAATAGTTAGACTTTGTGTAGACTGACGGTGTCAATAACCATTAGATTCTCCTTCAAGTAGTCCTAAGTTCTGACAGCTGGACTGTGATTAAGAAAACATACATTTTATCTGATGGGAGAAGAAATGCTTCGTATTTTGTTAATTCTTTTAGAGAAAATTAATTTCTCTAATTTGTCATGCACCACATTGTAGAAAAAGGATTATGATGATCTTGGGTTCAAGGGAATAGGCGAAGCGGTCAATTAAATTGTCACAAACGTGGAGTTAATTAAGGTTCTTTATGCGACTCATTAAAAAAGGGAAATGAAGCTATTTTGAGGATGGACTTAGCTAGAAAGGATTAATTGGGTGATAATTATGAATGCTATTTCGATGTAATTTCTAAGTTTTTTTGCCATGTGGCAGTCATTTGTTTCTTTTGCCCTTGACCACGGGCAATGTCTCTGAAGAGGTACAAAAAAATGATCTCACATATTTTCTCCAGTCTCATATCAGTTTTATGAATTATAGTATATTTTTTGACATAATAACTTTGGGATGAAATATCTTATTAAATGATCAAAGAATCATCAAATTATGTACATAATAGTATGGCATTGATATATTGATTTTTTATGAAGCTTTTGCAAGCTATAGAAAAGTAATTTTTAGTTGTGCTCTAGATTCCTAATTTTGCGTTATTTTTTAGTTCACAAACATATAAACACTTCTATAACTTATTTACCAACATTATTGTAACCAATTCAACTTTTAGCTTCTATTTGTAAACACTACTTATTTATGACTTCATCTCTTCTAAGAGTATAAGGCGGCAACAAATCACTTTTCATATAATTGCTTAACTTAAGAACCTTTCTACTTTTTTTTGCTTTATAGGACGAAGAACCGATTGAAAGGAAGATGACGCAAATATTCCGAAAAAATCATATGTGATTCAAATGTATATTGTGTTGATACAAGTTGCATTATCCTTCCAAAAGTGGTTTTTTGTTGTTTTTGGTGGTTGCTTGTTAGCTGACTTCGGATACTGTATTGACTCAAGAATTTTAATGTTTGAAGGTATTTAATATAAAAATATATCCTTAGGTATTCGAGTGCCAATGGCCTTATGGTCAAGCAGCACAGGTGCATGCCCTCCCTATAAGAGGTCGAAGGTTCAATTCCCGTTCGGGACCTAGGTGAAACTAAGATTAATTTAGGAGTAGATTAGAGTGTGTGTGAGTTGCCGTTCTAAAAAAAAAAGGTATTCGAGTGTTCACTTTCCTTGCACATTTTCCCCATTTTTTCATCCTTAACACAAAGTAATATATTTGGATTTCTTTATGTTGAGATTTTCATATTTGAGTCTAAAAGTATGTTTATGACTCCGTCTTCCTTAATTTCTTTCTTTGTAATCTGTATGATCCATTTCCTTTATTGATTTCTGAAAAGTATTAAGTATCCATGTATTTCTGTGAATACATCATTTTCAGGAAGTTTATTGCATAATTGGCTAACAAAGGGCAGCATCCTCATTAAACTTCATAACCAACAATATATTTTGCTGCTTTACAAACCGTTACTTACAATTGTATTTTGATTAAATATATTATCATTTAAGGGGAGTGTTTCTTGATTAACTGACATCCGCCTTACAGATATTATTTATAGCTTCATATTTGTTTAGTTTGTATTATTTTATATAGTTGGAAAATCTATGAAATAATCTGGTTATGTAGTAAATAAAATATTGGTAATGATTTGAATTTGGGTTATTCTTGTAATTTGGATGGTGTTCGTGGTATAGGTGCGCCACATTGAAGATGTGATTTTGCATTTTCAAGAAAAAATAAGCACCCTTTTTGGTAGTTTGTATTGTGGTTCATTTCTTTTTTTTTTTTTCTTGCTGGGTGCGTATAATGTCGTCATAAATAGTTGCATTATTGATATTTTTTAAATCCATTCTTTTATAGTATTAGAACTGAATCTGGTAAAATTGACGAAGATGAAAATTTTATATGAAAAATAATTTTTGCTAAACTGATTACTCTATTGATTGTTTTGTTTTCGTTTCAAATTTATATAATTATAATATTTTACTAAGAATATATTTTTGAGATACTCTTTGAGTCGTTCATTTTTAAATAAATTGTACGTCTATTATGAATATTTTTTTTCCTTGTCTTTCTAAGCTGCATTTGGTTACACATGTGACTATTCATATGAAACTGATACTATAAAGGAGATCACATATAATTTGGAATGACCTTTTTGGAGTTCAAATACACTTTTATATTTCTCTCGAGACTTGAAAGGTTTATTGATCCCTATTTATTTTCTTTACTGTTTATATCTTAGTTTCTTATTTTATTTTTATTTGATGCTCTGCGTTGACTATCAGATTAGTGAAAATTTATTTTAAATCGTAAGATTCTTGAAGCATGCTTTCTATTTATGTCAATGAATTGTTTAAAATGGTACAAATGTTGCTTATAAAAATGTTTTGATACATTGTTAGTTAGGTTCTTTTCCTTAGTTACTCTATGAGTATGTTCCTGATATCTATAAATTGATATTTTTAAGACTTTTATCCCATATAGATGTTCATTTTGTGTAAATTATTATGTACGAGTCTTAGAGAAATCATTGAGAACCATTGAGAACTTAAAGTGATTTCATTGAAACTTTGAGTATAATACTATTAAAATGAGATATGGATGTTGTAATTAAATTTTTACTTGGAGATAATATGAGTGCTATTAACTGAATGCTTTAAATTCTCCATGTATAGGTTCATGTTGGAACTTCAAAGCGTGTGGTACGTATTTGGAGCCACGACGAAGAAGCGACGGATTGTGGTTTCAGGTTAGAGACATTATCGAGTGTAAATTTGAGTTATATTTCAATTTATTGAGGGTTTCTTTTGTTGTTAGTCCCATGAATAAGAAGAACTAGGTGTTGTTGGAGCAAGATTGGTCGGTATCGCCGTTTGGAAATAGAGTTATAAAACTCTTGCGCATTTCGGAAGTGATTTAAAATGCAGAATGTAAACGACACAAGATTTATAGAGGTTCGGCCAAACGTGCCTATGTCCTCTCTCCGTATCTTTTTCTATAGGCTAAAGATCAACCTCTGCACCTCTCTTCTATCGGTCGAGGGATTACCATTACAATCTCGTCTTCTATCGGTCCGAGATAAACCGTAACACACTTGTCTTTTTTTCGGTCCAAGTTAAACCATTTTCCTTTTCTATCGGACAAGGAATCAACCTATCTACCTTTCTATGGGTACTAGACAAACCTCACGTGGATATAGATTGCGATTCTAATAATGCCGGACCCTTGATCCTAATAACACCAAATCCAATCTTATCCTTTTTGTTCCCTCTCGTGTATGTTTTCGTGTATTCACACTCAAACACTTATCAAATAAGCTCAAATATAACAATAAGAATGTTTACAATGATATCACAAGTATAGATGATTTGCTCAGAGTTGTTGTGTAGATTGATACCAAATGGTTTGGTATTTATAGGCAATTTCCTCCAACTAGCCGTTAGCTCCTGCTGCCTTCATTACATACGTTATAGCACCACCATTACGTACGTTAGCTCAATCCTTTTACGTACATTATACTCTATGCAGATCAGTCCAGTAGCTTCTGCCTTGTTCATTACGTACGTTACCATATCCATATTTACGTACGTTATATGTAGTCAAAATGTATGCCATGACGTCAAAATTGTCATATAGTTTGAATTCTGATTCAAACTCTTCATTACGTACGTTAAGCATACTGTGTTATGTATGTTAAGCTCGTCTGATTACGTACGTTATCTGAACTCCATTGCGTACGTTAGCTTCTCGTTGAACTCTCGTCTGCCTTCAGGAAGCTTTATATTACGTACATTATGCATGCTTCATAGCGTACGTTATGCCTGTTATTTCTTCGCTTCTTTGCTTTTCAGTCCTGTTCGAGCATCTTCGACTTCTTTGTTGTTTTGTTTTGCTTTCTTGTTGTTTTTCTTTGTTTAACAACTAATAATCAAAACTCGATAATGAATGTTTAGAAAAAAATATTCCAACAATCTCCCCCTTTTTGATGATTGCAAAACAACATTCTTCAGTGGGATAAACCTGTAAAATATAAAAATATTTATAGATCAAAGTTTTCGACTTTGTTCGTTTCGTTAGTTTCCATCTCCCATCTTTTCTTTTTCTCCTTTTCAACTTCTTCTCATTTTTCAACTTCTTCTTTTCTTTTTCATCTTTTCGACTTTCTTCGACTTTTCTCCTCATTTCATGATTTGTATATATATTTTTATTTTTCTCGTCATTCTTCAATGACGCTTTTCTCCCATTCTCCTATTCTCTCCCTTCTTGTTATCAGCAAAAAGTATATATATGACAATAGAATAAAATCATGATATGATAAATGCAGAAATGGGTAAACTCCCCCTGACAAAAATCTCCTCTTTAAAAACATAGTTAGTTTTTCTTTTGAAACATAGACGATATTTGAAATAGTGGTTCCTTTAGAAACCCAAATCTTTTTAGTTTTTATCGTCCGACGTGGGCTTTTGCAATTTTAAATATGATGCCCAATTTTTAAACATTTCGCAACAGGGTATTTTGAAATTTAAGGATTCGGTTCTAATATTCGGTTTGAATCCTAACCCTTGTTTGTTTAAAGTATATTTTTGAACAGAAAGCATATTTTCAAATTTCTCGTTTCCGAGAGAAAATTTGCTCGTTAAATTTTTAAGTTCGTCTTGAACTTTCGAAAGATCATTCTTTAAATTATTTTCAATATCAAGACAACTTGAATGATCGGTTTCTAAAGATTTCCCTTTTTCAAGAATTTTGGAAATTTCGATTTCCAATAATTTATTTTTAGCCTGAAGAGATTTTATTTCGGATAAAGCATTTTGAAAATCGGTATGCAATAATTCGAATTCTTCAAATAATTCGTCTTGAGATGATGTACTAACCTGGCTTTCGACGTCGCTTTCGTCGAATGAACTTCTGGCCATGAGTGCGAGGTTATTTTGAATATATTAATCATCATCGTCTTCATCACTCCATGTTGCAATGAGTACTTCCTTCTTGGAGGTTGATGCTCGACATTTTTTTGCAAAGTGGCCTGGTTTACCACAGATTCGACAGTTGTCGAATTTCTTAGATTCACCCGATTTGATGTCCTTCTTTCTCCGGTTCAATAAGTTTTGAAACTTATTAATATTTTTAGCATAATATGCCGATTCTTCATCATCTTCATCTACCGGGATTTCTTATTTTCGAGACATCTTTGCTTTCAAAGCTATCGAATTTTCTTTCGACTTCGGCTTTGCGTTTTGAGATTTTAGTACAATCTCGTAATTAATTAGCGAACCAACGAGGGCACTAAAATCAAGATTATTTAAATCTTTCGATTCCATAATTGCCGTCACCGTGCCGTCCCATTCCCAAGGTAGTGATCGTAGGATCCTCTTTACTTTTTCACTACTCGTAAGGGGTTTTCCATAACAAGTCAATCCATTCGTAGTGACCGAAAATCGTTCGAGCATGATTGTAATGGATTCTTCGTCTTTCATTTGGAATAGCTCGTAGTCGTGGAGAAGCATGTTAATCTTCGTCTCCTTGACTTGATTTGTGCCATCGTGTGTGACTTCTAGCATCTTCCATATTTTCTTGGCACTATCACACGATGATATCCGGTTGTGTTCTTCCAGATTTAGAGCATAATAAAGCAATTGAGTCGCTTTACAATTATAATGGTCGTTTTTCCAATCCGCATCATCATATTTTTCAAAAGATTTGAGAGAACCGTTGGAGTTCGTTGGAATTTTCGGACCAAGACATATGACTTTCCACAGCTCTATATCGTATGCTCGGATGAAGATAGACATCTTTTTCTTCCAGGTCATGAAGTTCGATCAATCGAAGAATGGTGGTCAGTTCAAGGCAAGACCTTCGACCGGTGCAAATTGAAATGCCATAGGAACTTCCTCGAATGTTAAGCTGGGATACCCGCTCTGATACCAATTGTTGGAGCAAGATTGGTCGGTATCGCCATTTGGAAATAGAGTTATAAGACTCTTTCGCGTTGCGGAAGTGATTTAAAGTGCAGAATGTAAACCATACAAGATTTATAGAGGTTCGGTCAAACGTGCCTACGTCCTCTCTCCGTATCTTTTTCTATAGGCAAAAGATCAACCTCTGCACCTCTCTTCTATTGGTCGAGGGATTACCGTTACAATCTCATCTTCTATCGGTCCGAGATAAACTGTAACACACTTGTCTTTTTTCGGTCCAAGTTAAACCATTTTCCTTTTCTATCGGACAAGGAATCAACCTATCTAGCTTTCTATGGGTACTAGACAAACCTCATGTGGATATAGATTGTGATTCTAATAATGCCGGTCCTTGATCCTAATAACACCGAATCCAATCTTATCCTTTTTTTCCTCTCGTGTATGTTTTCATGTATTCACACTCAAACACTTATCAAATAAGCTCAAATACAACAACAAGAATGTTTACAATGATATTACAAGTATAGATGATCTGCTCAGAGTTGTTGTGTAGATTGATACCAAATGGTTTAATATTTATAGGCAATTTCCTCCAACTAGCCGTTAGCTCCTGCTGCCTTCATTACGTACGTTACAGCACCACCATTACGTACGTTAAGCTCATTATGTACGTTAGCTCAATCCTTTTACGTAAGTTATACTCTATGCAGATCAGTCCAGTAGCTTCTGCCTTGTTCATTACATACGTTACCATATCCTTATTTACGTACGTTATGTAGTCAAAATATCCGTTGATATGATGATGTATGCCATGACGTCACAATGGTCATATAGTCTGAATTCTGATTCAAACTCTTCATTACTTACGTTAAACACACTGTGTTATATATATTAAGCTCGTCTGATTACGTACGTTATCTGAACTCCATTGCATACGTTATCTTCTCGTTGAACTCTCGTATGCCTTCATGAAGCTTTATATTACGTACATTATGCATGCATCACAGCGTACACTATGCTTGCTATTTCTTCACTTCTTTTCTTTTCAGTCATGTTCAAGCATCTTCGACTTCTTTGTTGTTTTGTTTCAAGCTTGGTTCAGTCTCTTTAGCATCCGCGAGACTGTTTTTCCGCTTTCGCTTTGCTTCCTTGTTGTTTTTCTTTGTTTAACAAGTAATCATCAAAACTCGATAATGAATGTTTGGAATAAAATATTCCAACAGGAGTAATATCCGTACTTTTTATAGCAATAATTGTAATTTTGATGAATTTTGTGGACTGTATTGTAAATTTTCCAAACATTGGTAATTGCTCTGTGTGTTGCATTTCGGGTTGTCGGATAGTGGAATCGTGTGTTTAATCGGAGTTTGAGGTTGCAAGTTATTATTCCTTGTCAGTGCTACATTGTTGGTTGGTAGTTATCGAGATTAGAACCTATCTGGATGTGTTCGTTCAGACCGAACTACACGATTTTAATGCTGGAAAGGAAGCAGTAGTGCACGCTAAACATGTAGCTAGCGCGCGCTAATGCGATATGATAGCGCACCCTAATGAGTCCATAGCGCACGCTACTTCGACTGGGCAGAACTAGACAGAAGGTTTTCTGGGCTTGGGAGTGAGACGACTAGCGCACGTTATTCGGCTGTAGCGCACGATGACTCGGCAGGTGTAGCGCACGACATTCGGTTGTAACGCGCGCTACCTGGTTGGTCAGAAAGATTCCTGGAGTTCTGGACTAGGCGGATAGCGCACGCTAATGGTTGACTAGCGCACGCTACTCTGATGGGATAACACACGCTAATTCATTGCTAGCACATGCTAACGAGGTCAAACCGAATATTCTGGAACTGGGCAGAACATTCAGGAAGGCTGAACCAACGCCGTTAGTGCACGCTAAGCAAAATATAGCGCGCGCTAATATATATATATATATACATATATATATATGTATGTATGTGTGTGTGGTCAACACCTTAACTTCGTCATTTTTCATTCTTTTCTCTTCCTTCCGGCCGTGGGCGATCTTGTGCGAGGGAGAGAGTGGATTTCGGTCAAATACTATTATCCATCAATATCTTTGAGCTCCTAACAAGAAGTTATCGACATCTAATCATTCCTGGCGTACGGATCGAGGTAAGATCACTTGAACCCTAGATTTGGGGTATTTTGGGATTTTATGATGATTTGGCCGATCTAATCTGATTTAGCTTAGATTGTTGTCGGATTTTGGTTGTATACTTGAAATCCTTTAGTATTATTGAAGTTTTGTGGAATGATTTCGAGAATCCTTCCAATAGTCGGTCATATTGGATGCCTCCAAGATATTCGATGAATTGCTCGAACGGGTAGAACTTAGGATGATTTCCTATGTTTTCGAGGTATTGTGATTCATTATGTGTCGTTGCAATTTCGGAATGAACCTTTAAAGGGAGATTAGATCAAAACCCTTTCCTTTCACCGTTCCCTTCACGTCATATTCGAGGCAAGTACATGAATTACATTTTGTTGCGTATAATGCGTATTCGGCATGATTGTTGCTTTGTGAACTTGTGTTTGTGTTTGTGATGATTCTTTTCCACTCGGGGATGGCATGTGAGGCCTCTGGGGGACGATACTAAGGGGTATGGCAGCAGAAGTGTACATGTGTGCGTGTGTGGTTGTTCTTCCACCCGGGGAGGGTCTGACGAGGCCTATGTTGGTATAAAATCGGATATTTGCGCCGTTTTGTGCGGAAGCGAAAATAAATTACGTAAAATAAATCACACAATGATTTATAGAGGTTAGGCTATTAATGAAGCCTACGTCCTCTCTCGATGTATCTTTTTCTTTAGGCTTAAGATCAAAACCTCTACGCCTCTCTTCTATCGGTCGAGGGATTACCGTTACAAGCTCGTCTTCTATCGGTCCGAGTAAAACCGTTTTTCCTTTTCTATTAGATAAGGAATCAATCACTCTAGCTTTCTATGGGTACTAGATAAACCTCACTTAGATATCGATTGCGATTCTAACAATGTCGGATACTTGATCCTAATAACACCGAATCCAATCGTATATTTTCTTTTACCTCTCGTGTATAATGTTGAATATATAAAACACTCAAACTAACAATATAAGCTCAATATTACAACAACAATATAAGTATATGATTCTCACGTATGACTTATCTACTTGAAGTTGTTGTACTCAAACAATACCATAGGAATGGTATTTATAGGCATTTCCCACAAACTAGCCGTTGCTGCCAGTTGACTAGCTAGCGTCGCTAGCTCTTCCTTCTTAGCGTGCGCTATCACATATTTTTGCTTTAGCGTACGTAATGTCTTCCATGTAGCGTACATTAATCATTTTATGTTTCAGTCTAGTGGCTACTGTCCTTGACAGTTAGCGTGTGCTACCACTTCCTTTGTAGCGTGCGCTAATCCAATATATCCGTTGCATGACTTGTCAAAGTATCCGTTTGATATGCTGACTTTGATCTGCTTTTCCTAACGTTCTGATTGACTTGATTCAAACTGCTTAGCGTGCGCTATTCCTTCTTTGTAGCGTGCGCTAATGCTGACTCCATTGCATATGTCGTTCTGTGTTTGAATATCTTCCCAATGGTAACATGGCTCGATAGCGTGCATTAATGATAACGTGTAGCGTGCACTATCTCATCAGCTGACTTCACTTCAGCTTACTTCGAACTTGGCTGATATGCAGATGACTTCCCGTTAGCGTGCGCTAACATATGATGATTTGCGTGCGCTAGACATGTATTTTGCTCAGCTTTTTACGCCTTCGTCTGCTTCGTCGATTTGCTTCGCCTTGATGTTGTTTTGTTTGTTTAGCAACTTTAATCATCAAAACACAAATTAAATAATGTGTGGAATAAATATTCCAACAATCTCCCCCTTTTCGATGATTACAAAACAACTCTTGAATTGGATAAAATCTATAAAAATAAAATATATGTATATATATATATAAATCAAAGTTTTCGGCTTTGATCGTTTCGTTAGTTTCTCCAATCCTTTTTCTTTTTCTTCTTTTTCAACTTCTTCGTTTTTCAATTTTCAACTCCTTCGTTTTAACTCCCCCTTTTTGTGTGCTTTCTTTTTCTTTTCGACTTCTTCGATTTTTCTCATTTTTATCAATTCATCTCCTTCTCCCCCTTTTTGTCTTCATCAAAAAGTATAAAAATATAGAGTATATCAAATGAAATATGCATGATACCAATTTATGCATTAATAAGGGAATTTAGTTATACCCTTTAAAAAATACTCCCCCTGAGAGTATTATTTCCCCTAAAAAATATTCCTTCTCCCCCTTTGTATAATATCACTTGTTAAAATTTATTTTTGGGGATCCAACCTATAGTTGGTTTTTCTTTTGAAACGTAGACAATGTTTGGAATAATTGTTCCTTTGGGGACCCAAATCTTTTTCATTTTTATCGTCCGGCGTGGGCTTTTACAGTTAGAAATATGATGCCCAATTTTCAAACATTTTTCACATCGGGGTATTTTGAGATTGACGGATTCGTCTTTCGAACGTGGTTTGAATCTTAACCCCTCTTTATTTAGAGTATATTTTTGAACACATAACATTTGTTCAAATTTATCGTTGCCGCACGAGAATGTCTTTGTCAAAATTTTTAGTTCATCTTGAACTTTTAAAAGATTATTTTTTAAAATATTCTCATTTTCAATGCATTTCGAATGATCGATTTCAACAAATTTCCCTTTTTCAAGTATTTTGGAATTTTCAATTCCCAAAGTTTTATATTTAGACTTGAGGGATTTAATTTCATTTAAAGTATTTTGATAGTCCGTATGTAATAACTCGAATGCTTCAAAGAGTTTGTCGTAGGAGTTACTTACTTGGCTTTCGACGTCGCTATCGTCGAATGAACTCCGGGCCATGAGCGCGAGATTATTTTGGTCAAGAAAATCTTCATCGGGATCTTCATCGCTCCATGTTGCGATTAAAACCTCCTTTTGCTTTACACGACAGTTCATTGCAAAGTGGCCCGGTTTACCAAATAGTCGACAAGTATTGTCGAATTTCTTAGGTTCGCCTGCTTGGATGTCCTTCTTTCTCCGGTTTAATAAGTGTTGGAACTTATTAATGTTCTTGGCATAATATGCCATTTCTTCGTCGCTATCGTCCACCGGAATTTATTCTTTCTTTCTCGGCACCTTAGCCTTGAAGGCTATCGATTTTTCCTTCGATTTTGGTTTGGCATTCCGAGATTTTAGAACAATCTCGTAGTTGATAAGAGAACCAACAAGAGCACTAAAATCAAGATTGTTTAAATCTTTAGATTCCATAATTGCCATAACTGTACCGTCCCATTCTCGAGGTAGTGATCGGAGAATTTTCTTTACTTTCTCACTACTCGAAAGTGGTTTTCCGAAACATGCTAATCCATTGGTGATGACCGAGAATCGGTCGAGCATAATCGTGATGGATTCATCGTCCTTCATTTGGAATAATTCATAATCGTGAACGAGCATGTTTGTCTTCGTCTCTTTGACTTGAGACGTACCTTCGTGTGTTACCTCAAGCATTTTCCAGATTTCTTTGGCACTATCACACGATGATATCTGTTGTGTTCTTCCGGATTTAAGGCACAATAAAGGAGTTGAGTTGCCTTACAATCGAAATGGTCATTTTTCCAATCGGAGTCGTCATATTCTTCAAAAGTTTTAAGCATACCATTGGAATTCATTGGAATTTTTGGACCAAGACAAATCACCTTCCAAAGTTCGATGTCGTAAGCTCGAATGAATATCGACATCTTCTTCTTCCAAGTCATGAAGTTCGCGCCATCAAAAAATGGTGGTCGGTTGAGAGCAAGGCCTTCGGCTGGAGAGATTTGAAACGCCATTTTGGATCTTTTCCTCGGATGTTAAGCCGCGTATTGGAGAACCGCTCCGATACCAATTATTGGTATAAAATCGGATATTTGCGCCGTTTTATGCAGAAGCAAAAATAAATTACAGAAAATAAATCACACAATGATTTATAGAGGTTCGGCTATTAACGAAGCCTACGTCCTCTCTCGATGTATCTTTTTTTAGGCTTAACATCAAAACCTCTACGCCTCTCTTCTATCGGTCGAGGGATTACCGTTACAAGCTCGTCTTCTATCGGTCCGAGTAAAACCATTTTTCCTTTTCTCTTAGATAAGGAATCAACCACTCTAGCTTTCTATGGGTACTAGATAAACCTCACTTAGATATCGATTTCGATTCTAACAATGCCGAATACTTGATCCTAATAACACCGAATCCAATCGTATCTTTTCTTTTACCTCTCGTGTATAATGTTGAATGTATAAAACACTCAAACTAACAATATAAGCTCAATATTACAACAACAATGTAAGTATATGATTCTTAGATGTATGACTTGTCTGCTTGAAGTTATTGTACTCAAACAATACCATAGGAATGGTATTTATAAGCATTTCCCACAAACTAGCCGTTGCTGCCAGTTGACTAGCTAGCGTGCGCTATCTCTTCCTTCTTAGCGTGTGCTATCACATATTTTTGCTTTAGCGTACGTAATGTCTTCCATGTAGTGTACGTTAATCATTTTATGTTTCAGTCCAGTGGCTACTGTCCTTGACAGTTAGCGTGCGCTACCACTTCCTTTGTAGCGTGCGCTAATCCAATATATCTGTTGCATGACTTGTCAAAGTATCCGTTTGATATGCTGACTTTGACCTGCTTTTCCTAACGTTCTGATTGACTTGATTCAAACTGCTTAGCGTGCGCTATTCCTTCTTTGTAGCGTGCGCTAATGCTAACTTCATTGCATACGTCGTTCTGTGTTTGAATATCTTCCCAATGGTAACATGGCTCGATAGCGTGCGTTAATGATAACGTGTAGCGTGCACTATCTCATCAGCTGACTTCACTTCAGCTTACTTCGAACTTGGCTGATATGCAGATGACTTCCCGTTAGCGTACGCTAACATATGATGACTTGCGTGCGCTAGACATGTATTTTGCTCAGCTTTTTACGCCTTCGTCTGCTTCGTCGATTTGCTTCGCCTTGATGTTGTTTTGTTTGTTTAGCAACTTTAATCATCAAAACACAAATTAAATAATGTGTGGAATAAATATTCCAACAACCTATGGGGGCCGATACTAAGGGGTACGACCGCGGAAGTGGGTTCCGACCTGGGGAGGGCTAGACGAGGCCTCTAGGGGTCGATACTAATGGGTATGACCATGGGTTACCAGGTATGAATTTTGATGACGAGTTGTGTTGCCATTGCTTGATGATGAAATGTTTTGAATGGAAATGTGATGATGAAAAATGTGGTATTCTGGAATATGTTTCTTTCATAAATGTTTTCGAACTGTGACAGGAATTTTGACATATGGTTATATGTAACGTTGTGTAATTATATACTTGTACTAGCATTTCGTATGCTAACCCCTGTATGGGGTGAAATATTTGTGAATTTTAGGTATTGGACGTTCTGAGGAGCCAGCACGAGAGGCACATGTGAAGGGTGATCAGGCATGATGAGGCTCGAGTCGTGGGAGTTAATTTTATTTTCATGTTGTTGTCTGACTCTGGAATAAATGGTTCTTGTTTTATGGTGTAAGTCTCCTGCGTGGGCAACAGATTCACGTTAAATTATGTATTCGAGTTGAAATGTTTTGGCCGAGTCCACGACCTGATATTTCTTTTGATGTGTTTTATATCATTATGATGTCGTCAGTCATGTGTGTGTTTAGCCTGGTAGGCCTTTTAAAGGTCCTACGGCGTGTAACAACCCTCATGGGTGTATGGGGTGTTACAAATATGGTATCAGAGCTTAGGTTGTGAATACCTAGGCTATAGTTGAGTCAGGCCCGTTAGTGAGTTGTAAAAGTCAATTGTTGAGCCTAACATCATCGTGTCTGTCATCCCTCCGTGTGACCCGTGGCTGTAAGTCTCCTCAAGTCGTTATGTTCTGTTTGATTCGTATTATTGGTTAGGATTATGCATTGAGATACTGAGTAATGTGAACTTTTAAACTTTGTTGAATTTGTTCTGTTTGGTTTCTTATTCTTTAGTATGTTGAGAGGACGAGGTAGACCAGCCGAGGACGTGGCCGAGGCCGTAGACGTGGTGCAGCTGATGAGGGAAGTGTGCCTTCCCAGTCGGCTACTGACCCGGCATCTCATGCAGTGTCGAGTTATCCGCCTTTGAGTTCTGAAGGGCATCAGGACCTTTCAGTCAGCGAAGATCAACCGGCGGGTAATGATTCTGAACTTGGGGCCACCATTATTCTTCAACAACTTGTGACTCAATTAACTCAGATTGCTCAGGGTGGTCACCAAAATAAGCCCCCGACTGTGGAGGATGAGGCTAGTACATGTTGGAATGTAAAACGCAGCGGAAGCGAAGTTTGGGAAAGATGATAATCGCGTTTTACGCATCTACGAGCATAAGATCTATTTAGGCATGCTAATTAATTAATTACTAAGATTAATAAGCAATTTAAATATTATTTATTATTTATTAATTAAATATGTTGATAATTAAAATATCCTAATCTAGATCCAAAGATCATAGGATATTACCTTTTGAAGAGTATTGGTTACTTTCGTCTTGATCTCCTTGTATTTCTACCTTTAGACCTTCTAGAGTATGATCCGCTTTAACCCGGACGTTGTGTGGGCAACGAGCTACCAGATCTTATTTGGACAACCTTGGGATCAGCCGATTTCTATCCCTCACAAATCTTGATTTTATTTTCTTCAAGTTATTCCGATATGTAGCAAGAATAAAAGTGTTCTCTCAATTGTGGAATCAAAGACAC
Source organism: Orobanche coerulescens (assembly GCA_033398695.1). Classification (NCBI taxonomy): domain Eukaryota; kingdom Viridiplantae; phylum Streptophyta; class Magnoliopsida; order Lamiales; family Orobanchaceae; genus Orobanche; species Orobanche coerulescens. Next base: position 120,382,333 of record CM065819.1, on the reverse strand, counting down.
AAGTCAAGATCCACAATTAAACACTTAGAAGAAAAATCGAAATTCCTTGTGTATGAATTATGCAAAAATCATCCAACCCAATATGTCCTATATATAGGCTCTTAGACTACTACTAGGGATCTTAAGGAGGATTATGGAAGGACTCCCAATAAATTCATCTTACCTTATTAGGACTCTTCCTAATATAATGAATCTATTAATATCAACTTAGTCCACTAAAAGGTTGATACTGCACTTCCTACCAAAATCCTAAATTACGAAATTGGGCTCCTCATTAAATATATTATTTCCCGTGTTTAAGATATCGAATGCCCATTAATTAATTATAAGCTACTGACAGCTTTAATTAATTAATATCTTATCCAAGAGTAGTACCACTCGAACCTTAATATTATATTGGAATTAAATCCACCTGCAGGGTTTAATAATCATTATCGAGCTCCTCAAGGGGACATCATCATCCTGCACGAGTCGGGACACGATTTCTAGTAATAACAATAACTATCGTATAAACAATATTATTGCCCAAGATACGAGGCTTATTGAGTCGATCATTTTGACTCTCACCTATGGTAAATCAAAGCAATAATTATTATAAATACACAATTAAATATTATATACTTAGAATTAAGAAATAATAATTATCCGAGATTTACGTTCTTCTTACAGTCATTACAGAAGACACTATCTCACCTCGATCCAGTTCAACATATGCAAATATGCTAATGTATGCTAATAGTCAAGACCAACTAATCTCAAGCATACACTACAACCTTTTATATAATTTGTTTAATAATTATATAGGTTGTGAACTATTATATTACTTTATAAGGCACCGATAATGTGATCTTCCGTGTGACACCAACACACCACATTATCTACAATATAAAATAATTAGACATTTCATTTGCATAACCATAACGTGAATAAATATGCAAAACATGTGATTAAATGTAATTAATATTCTCATAGGTAGTAATAGAGAAATTAGGTAATACAAGCATAAAGTATGCTTTACAGTATACAATCCTAACAATCTCCCACTTATACTCAAAGCATGCTTTTAAGTATACTACTCTATTACATAGTCTCTCATTTCTCCCACTTATACTCAAAGCAATGCTGCCATACACCGTAATCCCATTCCTTCCACATGTCTTTCAAAAACTTTAGAGGGTAGGCCTTTCGTGAAAGGGTCAGCAAGATTATCTTCCGATGCAACCCTGGCTTCAACTACGTCTCCATCCTTTACGAAGTGTCGTATGATGTGGTACTTGCGGTTGATATGTTTACTTGCCTTGTGGGCTTGTGGTTCCCTGGAATTTGCGACTGCACCAGTATTATCACAATAAAGTGTAATACCCTCTGGCAAATCGGGAATCACATCTAAGTCCTGCAGGATGTACTTAAGCCACACTGCCTCCTTGGCTCCCTCAGAGGCTGCCGCGTATTCGGCTTCCATGGTAGAGTCCGAGATGCATTTCTGCTTCACACTCCTCCAACTAATGGCTCCACCTCCCAGGCTAAACACATAACCCGAAGTAGACTTGGACTTTTCTTTGTCCGAGGAAAAATCTGAGTCAGTGTAACCCACCGGAAATAGGTCGTCTGATTGATATACAAGCATGTACTTCCTAGTCCTTCTCAGGTACTTGAGTATGTGCTTGACAATAATCTAGTGTCCTGGTCCTGGATTTGACTGATATCTAGCAGCCATGCCCACGGCATGATAGATATCTGGTCTAGTGCAAAGCATAGCATACATGAGACTTCCCACAGCAGATGCATAAGGGACCATCTTCATGTCATCTATCTCCTTTTGTGTCTTAGGACACATGTCCTTAGATAGTTGAATTCCCTGTCTGTAAGGTAGAAAACCTTTCTTGGAATTCTCCATGCTAAACCGCTTCAGCACTGTAACGATAGGATGCTTGGGATAAGCACAACATCCTTTTCTTCCGATCACGAAAGATCCTAATTCCAAGGATGTGTCTTGCTTCTCCTAGATCCTTCATATCGAACTGCTCAGATAGCCATACCCGTACGTCCGACAATTCCTTCACGTTGTTTCCAATTAGACGGATATCGTCTACATACAGTACAAGAAACGCCAACACATTTCCATCGAATTTCTTATACACACAACTCTCACTCGGGCATTGGACGAATCCATATGACTGGACAACTTTGTCAAAACGAGTGTTCCAAGATCTAGATGCTTGCTTAAGTCCATAAATGGATTTCTTAAGTTTGCACACCAAGTGCTCTTCTCCTTCAGCAATGAATCCCTCTGCTTGGCGCATATAGATTTCCTTGTCTAGACTCCCATTCAAGAATGTAGTCTTGACATCCATATGCCAAATCTCCAGATCCAAATGCGCAGCTATAGCTAAAAGAATCCGAATTGACTTAAGCATGGCTACCGACGAAAAGGTTTCATTATAATCGATACCCTCTTTCTGAGTGTAACCTTTTGCAACAAGCCTCGCTTTGAAGGTTTCAACCTTACCATCACGTCCTTTCTTTCGCTTGTAGACCCATTTACTCCTAATGGCTTGTACACCATCAGGTAGCTCTACAAGCTCCCACACTTGATTGGAATCCATAGATCCCATTTCTGATTCCATTGCTACTTGCCAGGAGTCAGCATCTTTATCTTGGATTGCCTCCTTATAGGTCCAGGGATCTGATTCATCTTCACCTGGGATTGAGTCCGAAGACTTTCCCACGCCTATGAATCGTTCGGGCTGACGAACAACCCTCCCACTACGATGAGGCAAATCCTGAGTTGGTGTAAAAGTATCAGAATCGATACGTGGTGCAGTGTTAGTTGGCGCTTGTACGATTGGTATAGACGGAGTCTCGCCCCTCAGCTCTTCCAGAATTATCTCGCTCATGGGCTTGTGACTAATCATATAATCCTCTTCCAGAAATCGGGCATTGGTGCTAACAATGACCTTCTGATCCTGGGGACTATAGAACAAGCCACCCTTCGTTCCCTTAGGATATCCTACAAACACTCGTACTTTTGTACGAGATGCCAACTTATCAGCTTGCTTATTCAGCACATGTGCTGGAGTACCCCAAATCCAAACATGACCTAGATTGGGCTTACGCCTAGACGTACCTGGGCTTTTAGGCCCGCCGGTTTTGGCCCTAAACCGGCCCTATGTCAACGGTTTTAGCCCGGGACCGCCGGTCAACGGGCCCGAACCGGACCGGGACCGAAAAGCTAGGGCCGGGCTAGGTCGAAGTGGACCGCGGACCGGCGGTTCGAGCCCGCCGGTCCTAAAAGGCCCGTCGGTTTGCATCGGCCGTGGGCCGGCGACTGACGGCCTAACGGCTAATTCGAGAAAAAAGCGCGGCTGATCGATCACGCCAAAATGCCAACGGCTATGTCCTTTGGAGCCGTTGGCGACCCTTCCCCACCCCCAAACTTCCCCATTAATCCCCCTTTTCCCTACCCATCCCCACTATAAATACTACATCTTCCTAACTCAAAATTCACCATTAATCACACTCTAATTCTCTCTAAAAATTCAATCTCTACTCTCTCTACTCTACTCTCTATTTACTATCTCTATGTCTACCTCAAAGAACAACACTAACAAGGGCAAGGGCAAGGCCATTGAACTTGGCCAAAGTGGAGGAGGAAATTTTCAACCTCAAACTCAAAGGCCTAGAAGGGCCGATTTGGCGGAGGACATTTCTAGACAAGTCGCCGAACGAATTCAAGCCGAAGAAGATGCCCGATTTGAAGAAATGGTTCATACGATGGAGAGCACGGGATACGAATTTCGTGGCTCAACAAATGATGATGAACATGAAGAGGACGAAGAGCACGAAGAAGACGAACAAAACCAACCTCCTCCTCCGCCAACAAGTAAGCCTAAGCCTCTCAAGTCCGAAATCTTCGTTAAACATTTTAAAAGAGAATTGGCTCCTATCAACGAAGGAGAACCTCCTTTATCCGATGGTCGAAAGAGATTCATTGCTTATTGCAACTATTGCACAAAGCACTACAAATGGATCGAGAAGGGAGGCTACGGAACACTACAAAGGTACATGGAGGGGTTTCATCCATTCGAGTATGGAATATCTACTACTCAAACGCAAATTCGAGGTACTACTAGTTCAAATTCGGCGACGGGTATGTCTTCTTCCGCTTTATTTAAATTTGAAAAAATCGATATGAAGATGCTTGTGCTAGATATTGTGCCATGGAAAAACAACCTTTTAATTATGCGGATAGAATAACGTATGAAGCTTCTTATAAAGATGGTTTGGGGCCTAATGTTAGCAAGGTAGCTAGAACTCAAATGCTTAAGAGAATTAGGAGACAATGCTTTGACAAAAACAAGATTTAATGAAATATTTAGTTCGTTTGTCTCAAAAAGTTTCTATTTGTGCCGATGTTTGGACCGATGCTTATAATAAAAATAGTTACATGGGAATTACTTGTCATTGGATTGATGCAAAATGGATTATGCAAAAACGCTTGATTGCCTTTAGGGAGTTTGAAGAGCCTCACACGGCTCAAAATATTGCTTTAATTATTATTACGGTTTTAAATGAGTATTGTTTGGTTAACAAGGTATTTTCCGTTGGTTTTGATAATGCATCGGCGAACACCGCTAGTATTCGGAACTTGTTGAAGCATGTGCACCATCATTTGAAGGAAAATATTTTCATTCTAGATGCATTTGTCATATTTTAAATTTATGTGTTCAAGATGCGCTTAGTATTTTTCAAGATTCCGTTGTTACTATTAAAAATGCCGTTAAGTATTTGCACAAATCAAAACATTGGGAAAAAATGGCAAAAATATTGTCGTGCAAAGGGTATTGTTTATACTTGTTTCAAATTACATGAATCTCATAGTTGCAAAACTACTTATGAGATGATTAATAGTACAAGAGACTATAATAGTTATTTATGCCAATTTTTAAGAAAGAGATCTCAAACATGCAATTAGTTCTTAATGAGAGTCATTGGGATTCATGTATGGATTTGTATCGTTTGTTAAAAGTTTTTCATAATGCTACTAAACAATTATCGGGTGTTTATTATTGTACTTCCGTTAAAGTGTTGGAACATTGCATGTATATTGCCTTGTCTTTTAAGAGTTGTTTTAGTAGGCCAACATGCAAGGTGTGATTTATTTTATGGTTCAAAAATGGCTCAAGTATTTTAGGGAGATTCCTATGGTTTTCTTACTTGCTAAGTGCTTAGATCCTAAATGGAAGTATGATGGTGTTTGTCAAATGCTTGGTATTTATTATGATGCTTTTGCTCAAATGGACTTGAATGATGTTGTAATTGATGGTGAAGGGGTCTTCTTTGATCTTCCTTCCGTGCCACAAATCAAGATAGATCTTGATAGGAGTTTGAGATCTATTTTTCAAGAATATAGATTAAAACATGGTAGTGAGTTTCCTTCTTCTACAATGCCTTCATCTATGATGCCTTCATGTGATTTTCCTTTTGAGATGAATGAAAGTGATCCTTTAGTTCAACAAATGCATGGAATGATGCAAAATAGGAGCAATGAACTTCTAATGGGGCAAGGTAATAGTGAATTAGATATGTTCTTGCAAACTCGTTTTGTATTTGGTGTTGAAGATAGTGGTCCGTCGATCGATGTGTTAAAGTGGTGGTCGAAGAGAGAGGAGTACCCAATACTCTCCATCATTGCAAAGGAGTTATTTGCCGTCCGGCATCCACCGTGTCCGTAGAACAAGCCTTTAGCATCGGAGGACTTATGCTAGATCAAAGAAGATCAAGGATGAAGCCGGCGAACATTGAAGCTACCATGTTGCTCGACGATTGGTGTAGGGCCGACCTTAGAGCTCAAGAACCGGAATGGGACGATGCAAATGAGAGCGAAGATGAAGCCTTCACCGAGACGGATCGATCGGATGTGGAGTAGAGAGCTCAAGTCCTTTATTATTATTATTTTTTCATTTCAAGAATTCAAGTGTAAAACTTCTTAAATTGTGCTTCACTTATTTGTTGTACTTTTCCTCATTTTTAATGCAAAATTATTGTCCTTATTTATTTGCAAAATTATTGTGTCCTTATTAATTTGTAATTTTCCTCTTTCTTAATGCAAACTTATTTGTTATAATTTTCCTTATTCATTTTTCAACAATTTAATGAGTTTTTAAATATTTAAAAAAATCAAAACATTAAGAATTATCATTTTCATTTCATAAAAGTAATAAATATACAAGAATAAAATAAAAAATAATAATAAAAGTTAAAAAAAAATAAAAAAGCTGGCGGCCCGGATGCCGGTTTTAGCTACTCTGGACTGCCGGGTTTCTAGCCGCACGGAGGCCGGCAAGTTCTGAGCCGGGCTCGGTCCCTTGTTTTGGGGACCGAGGACCGCCGGTTCGAGGCCCGAAACCGGCGGTTCCGGCCCGGCAGCACGTCTACTTACGCCCACTCCACAGTTCTGTGGGTGTTTTGGAACTGATTTCGAAGGCACCAGGTTTAGAATGTACGCCGCTGTTTCTAAGGCGTATCCCCAAAACGAAATAGGTAAATCTGAATAACTCATCATTGATCTAACCATTTCTAAAAGAGTCTTATTCCTTGTTTCTGCCACACCATTTTGTTGTGGAGTTCCCGGCGCGGTGAGCTGGGACGAAATCCCCTCATTCGCCAAGAAAACCAAAAACTCTCCACTAAGGTATTCGCCACCACGATTAGATCGTAGTGACTTGATACTCATCCCATGACGCTTCTCCATTTCAATATTGAAGTCTATGAATTTGTCAAAGGCTTCAGACTTACGTCGCATCAAATAGATGTATCCATATCTCGAATAATCATCTATAAACGTGATGAAGTATTCAAAACCACCCCTAGCCTGGATATTCATTGGACCACATACATCCGTATGAACCAATTCTAACACATTATGAGCACAGTTTCCCTTGGTTTTAAAAACCCTTTTGGTCATCTTACCTTCCAGACAGTATTCACAAATTGGAAATGACTCAACTTGGAGATCATCCAATGGGCCATCATCTACCAATCTTTAAATCCTTCCAGGGTTTACATGTCCTAACCGTAAATGCCATAGATATGTTTGGTTTATGCTTGAAGGTTCTTTTCTCTTTTTAGGTTTAGACAAAGAGTTAAGTGATTTATGCATAGGAGTTTGTGCAGTATTAACGACATATAGTCCATCATTAAAATTACCTTTGCAAATATATTCACCGCTTCTTTTCTTAATAATGGCATCATCATCAAAAGAAACTGAATAACCATCGCTTTTTAATTTAGAAACCGAAATTAAATTCATTCTAAAATTCGGTACTAATAATACATTATTGAGGACTAATAATTTATCATTAATCTTCAACTGCACGACTCCCATTGCAACAACCATAAGCCTAGAATAATCGCCCCAGTTGATGGTAATCTCGCCCACACTAAGCTGCTTGGTTACCTGAAAACCATGCGAGTCAAAGCAAACATGGTCAGTGGAGCCTGAATCAACTATCCACGAAGTGGAAGAACAAGCTGCCAAACATGTTTTGACTACTAGTGCACGAGACATACCTTTCTTAAGAGCAGGGCAGTCCGCTTTAAAATGTCCTTTTTGACCGCACTTGTAGCACTTTCCCTTTGGCTTTTTATTCGCCTCGGGGTGAGGAGCCTTGCTTTTCACCTTGAGGGTTGCTGCTTGCTTCTGGCCAACCTGCTTTTTCTTCTTTCCCTATTTGGGATTGGAAGAAGTAGTACCGGTTGCCGCAAGAATCTGATGATAACCTTGTTTGAAGAGACCTTCAGCAGATTGAAGCTCTGTCAGAAGTTCCGCCAAACTATATGTCCTACGGTTCATATTGTAGTTAAGGCGGAACTGCTCAAAGCTTCTTGGTAAGCTGCCTAAGATAATATCGACCTACGTTTCCGCATCGATAGTAGCCCCCAGTATGCTCAGTTCGTTCAAATGAGACATCATTTTCAGAACATGATCCTCATCGGGTCCCTTGCATTTGGGTTGTCATCAATACCCTCATTGCATTTTGTCTAGCCGCCCGGTTCTGATGACCAAACATCTCGGTGAGACTTTTCATCATTTTCACGGCCGAGCCCATTGTCTGATGCTCATGCTGCAATACATTTGTCACTGAAGCCAAAATGTAACAGCGAGCCATCTCATCAGACTTTTTCCAGTTTCGGAATTCAACCAACTCTTCGGGAGTGGCATCCGGTTCTGGTTCTAGAGGTCTCTCTTCGATTAAGACAAATTTATGCCCCTCAGCAGTCAGGACAATGTCAAGATTTCTTTTCCAATCGGCAAAGTTAGTGCCATCAAGTTTATTTTCTTTGAGAATAACAGCTAGTGGATTGAAAGACATCTGATATAAAAATTAAAAACATCTATCACATAATGCATAGCAAAATATATCGAAAAACCTCAAAACACAATATATATGCTAGTAACCAACACCTCGAAAAATCCGCACATGCAAGCCACGATCGTGTGGACGTTTACACTCACATTTCTCAAGTAGAGTTTTACGTCTTTAATTTTACTATCTAGTCAAATTACGTTATGACAAGTAAAATTAACAGTTGGTTTCTCTTGGCCATGTATTAATTAACATAGATTCCGATGTGGAGCTTATTAATTAATACACCTAAGTGAATACCATAATTTAACATCCTTAAAATATTATCTTTTAAATAATAGTCCTACAAATGGAGAGGTCCTATCATAAAAAGTAATATTTACCTTATGTTATCATTTTGAAATTTAAAACTAGTGAACCTATAATTAGCACATCCGATATGGAGGAATACCCTAATGTAAACGTGCATGCTAATTACTTACAATTTAAATTAATTATGGAGGCCAATTTGATTTTATTTTAAAAAAATAAATCAATTTAATCACTTAGTTATTTTAGCCTTAAGGTTTTTAATTTTCTCGTCCTAACATGCAAGGAAACATATCACGCATACATCCATACATGCCATACATCAAAACAGTAAAAACCAAAAAATAAGGCATAGATAATTAAATTATCCAATTATCATGGTCTTCTTCCTTGAGTTGAACCCGAGAAAAATCTTCGACTTGATCTCTCCCACTGAATCAATCATCTCGTCGCTCCTCCCCGGCCGGGCCGTGGATTTCCAAAATTAAAATTTAACTTTTATGAAAAATTAATTACATAAAAAAATTAAATTTTAAATCCCGACTCTCCAGCGGACGCAACGAACAGCGGCGAAACGGGCCGGACAAAATCAACGACCGGCCCGAACCAATCGCCGGACCAGCCGCCACATCGGCGGTGCTCGGCAGTAACCGTATCGCTCGTGACAGATACTGTGTTGCTTGCCAGCGCCTTCTTTGCTTGTCGGCCATGGCCGCCAAAGATCCGGAAATCCTTGCTCGCTCTATTTCTTCGTGATCCCGTCTTTTACGAATTCGATTACAATTTTATACAAAATAAAATACATCGAAATTACATCAAGATTACACGAAAAATAAAAACACCTAGAACTACCAGCGGATTTTCTCACAGGAAAAACCATTACATGCCTCAAAAAACGGGCCAAACCAACAATCGCATAATTAATAAAAATAAATAAATACATCATTCATATAAACCATGATAATTGGATCATATCACCTGCAAGAACACATCTAGCAAAATATTCCAACATCAAAATATATGAATATTTAAATTGCTACCAATTAATCACCAAAATTAATTAAAATAGCTAAAACCTAAAAATCCGGCTCCGATACCAATTGTTGGAAAGTAAAACGCAGCGGAAGCGAAGTTTGGGAAAGATGATAATCGCGTTTTACGCATCTACGAGCATAAGATCTATTTAGGCATGCTAATTAATTAATTACTAAGATTAATAAGCCATTTAAATATTATTTATTATTTATTAATTAAATATGTTGATAATTAAAATATCCTAATCTAGATCCAAAGATCATAGGATATTACCTTTTGAAGAGTATTGGTTACGTTCGTCTTGATCTCATTCTATTTCTACCTTTAGATCTTCTAGAGTATGATCCGTCTTAACCCGGACGTTGTGTGGGCAACGAGCTACCGGATCTTGTTTGGACAACCTTGGGATCGGCCGATTTCTATCCCTCTGATGAGTCGATTTTTGATCGTCTCATTCTGTTCTATCGAGTCGCACTTTCATTTGTTTTCGAGTGTTTTTGCTCTTTTTACGCGTGGTATGTTGTGTTTTTGTTTTGTAGGTATCCGGACGAAGATTGTGGTGAAATATGCGCTTTTATGGCCAATATTGGAGTTTATGACGATCAAGAGCGAGAATGAGGCCTAAAACGATGAAGATTGAACCACTACCTGTCGTATTTTATAATTGCCAGATTCATTACTTCGAATCAGGATGTGTTCTATATATGTATGGATTCCTCATGAAATCAGCTTCGCAACGGTATATCATACGCTAAATTCCGAGTTGTATTGAGGGAGATATGACTTCTAGATCACGGGCTATGTCACAGGACACGGCCGAGTCTGCTGTCCAGAGAGTTTTTGCATTTTCTGGGATACTTGGACACGGCCGAGTCTGCTGTCCAGAGAGTTTTTGCATTTTCTAGAGCAGTTGGACACGGACCGTGTCACTTTTCGGTGCAAGTCCATTTATTTGACATTTTTACATGATTTGGAGGATTTTTCTTGGTCTTTTGGCTTTATAAAAAGGTGTTGGAGACCTTAAGATGATATTCAGATCTTGTATGAGATATTTTGGTGTGAAAAACACAACATTTAGGGAGACAAACACCAAAAAGTGAGGAAAAAGGGATATTGTTTCATCATCTTCATTGTATGATCTTGGAGTGAAAATTACATTTGTGAGATATTATAATTCCTTGTATCAATTGTTATGAGTTTTTGAAGGAAGATCATCAAACCTTCATCGGGAATTTGATTTCGGCTTTTACAAGGGAAGTTTCTACCATGTTTTGTTTTACAATTTCCATTATTATTGTTGAAATAATCAAGAGTATCTAAACATTTCATATGGGTTTTTAGATTTAGCCACACACATGTTATCGATTGTTAGTTCCTATTGATTTTCCGGGTAAAAGTTTGGAATTGTTCTTCCTTGTTTGTTCTTCGTATAAGAAATTTTGATTTAGATCATCAAACCTATTTCTTAGTTGTTATTATTATTCAAATCGAGGGTTTTTGTCGGTGTTCGCCATCAAACGACCCGATAGAAGCGATTGTGAATGTTCTAAACCTTTTTCCGCAACCTTTTAACGATTTACCTCATCAAAAGTAGTCGGTTAATTGATTGTTAGTTAGGGATTCATCCCCATCAAAGGAGTATCTCTTATTTTCGAAAAGGACAATCGTGATTTTTAGAATTACCGCCATCAAACGGATTTCTTTTAATCGTGAGCAATCGATCATTCCAAACCTTAATTCTTTGTGTATCGGAACTAATAATTGATTACGTGTGTGTCGGTGATTCTAAATTTCCATATCATTCTCATTATTGTAATCTCTCAATTATCCGACCATTAATTTGGTGTTTTTAACGCTTAGTTTATTTTAATTTTATGCGTTAGTAATTGTAATCCTATCAAAACAATGATGTATTTTAATTTACTTTACTTTTGTTCATTTGACTATTTGCCGAACATTATCGAACTTTAAACCGTTTCCAATTCCTCGAGAGATCGACCTCGGAGTTACTTGCCGCTTCCTACAAAAGCGATTCGTACACTTGCGAGTTTGTAATTTGTTCATCAAGTTTTTGGCACCGTTGCCGGGGACTTGGCGTTTAATTTTTGATCTTGTTTTAATAGTAGTTGAATTGTTTTTCTTGATCATTTTTCCGTTTTCATTATTTTCGATAAATTAAAAAAAAATTGTTCTAACTTCTCTTGTTTATGATTGGTAGGAGATCGTTGGGAAACCCGATTCTTCTACCCGTAGATGAGGTTCAAAGAATTAGAGCACCAAAAATGCTCGAGGAAGAAAACATTTGTCAACCGATACTTCCAAGATATGAGAATGTTGGGCACAATCAAGAGATACTCGAAGCTCAACAAGGGAGGTACTCTTATCCGAGACAACCACCCGTTGGAGTACAATATGGAGCGAACTATTATCCAGGGCCTCAATATGGGATGGGAGCAAACTACAATATGCCACAACAACCTCCGGTTGAGCATCTAATGCGAGACTATGCAAAGCCCACGGTTAACACGGCCATCTCGTGCATCCAATTAGCACCGGGAGCAAGGAACTACCAAATCAGCGGATTTCACATCGATCAATTGCCATCATTCCATGGATTGGCACGAGAGGACCCATTGTCATTCATAAGAGACTTCTATGTGGAGATTGATAATTTTCCATTGAATGGATTGAGCGAGGATCAACTAAGAATGAAGTGCTTCCCGTATACACTCAAGGATGGGGCGAAACAATGATTGATGACTTTAGCACCAGGCTCGTTAAGAATGTGGGATGATGTTTACGACAAATTCATCACCAAGTATTTTTCTTATTCGAAGACTACACAGTTAAGAGCCCAAATCTCAACATTCGGGCAACAAAATGGGGAGGCATTTCACGAAGCATGGGACCGATTCAAGATGCTCCTCATTCAATGCCCACACCATCACTATCCGCTTCAACTACTTAATCAATTATTCTATGATGGATTGACTCAATATTGCCAAGGTGCAGTGGATAACACAGCCGGTGGTTCTTTTTGGGGATTGACGGTAAGACAAGCTCATGATGTATTTGAAACATTGGGAGCTAATTCTCAGCAAAAAAGTGTGCATGTTAGTAGGGGAGTTTTGAAGCAAATAAGCGAGAAAGAAGAGATGCAATCTAAAATCGATGAGTTAACAAATGAGCTAAGACGATTCAAGACTCAAAATAAATCTTCAAGCTCACGAGTTTGTGAAATTTGCGGGGGATCCGGACATGATGCTAATTCTTGCCCACATACTTTCCCAGAAGAACAAACCGAGCAAGTGAATTGGGCTATGGGACAAAGTGTAGGAAGGCCCGAGTGGGAGGAGAGGAGAAATAATAATGGCGGAAATGCAAGAAATGCACCTCTCCCGAACACTTATCATCCTGGGCTAAGAAACCATCCAAATTTCTCATGGAGAAACAACAACCCGATGCCGTACGACACGAGCGCCCTAGCTCAATACAACGGAGGATATCAAGTCCAACAAACAACACAAAGTGAACCACCTCCACATCAAAGGAACTCTCTTGAGGAGAGTGTTATGGCATTTATTACGGCAAGCAATAAAAGGTTCGAATCTTTAGAAGCATCAGTGAAGAAAATAGAGACTCAAATTGGGCAAATCGCTACCATTGCACGCATACAAGAACTACCAAGTCAGCCCAAGCAAGCTCAAGCTATCACTACTCTTCAGAGCGGTAAAGTGATAAATATGGAGGATATAGAAAGCTTTGACATGGAAGTACTTTTCGAGGATAAAGAAGTTCCCACCGCGAAATTCGGAGCGAGTATAAATTTAACGCAAAAACCAATATACTCGCAACTAGGTTTGGGGGAGGTGATAGCCCCGATAGATTTCGTGATACCAAACATTGAAGAAACATCACCAACAAAAATTACGTCACTTATTCTTCAAGAAAAACATTTCATGGTGACAATCATAATGAAAATTGAAATGGTGATAAAAGCTCTCACAATAGAAGTCCATGGAACCACTATCCATATCCTGACAAAGGAAAACGAGCGAAAAATGACGAGCTATGTGGATGGACCTGGCACATTTCCAGGATAGAAGAATCCGAAGAAGTCGAGCTAAAGACTATAAAAAAAGCGCTGCTTAGGAGGCAACCCAGGGGAGTTTTTTTTTAATTTTTATCGCTTTTATTATTATTATTATTGCATTAATTTTATTTTTTTGGCGTGTGTAGGTAATCTAATAAGGAGGGTATTTATGGGATGAAGAAGCCTAACCTATTGAAGTTGAGACCCGAGCACAAAAGCATGGTGGCCCACGAACAAAAACCACACTTCTTAATCCGGTAGTTTTATTTTCTTTCTTTTTAATTTGCGTTTTCGCATTTTTCCTGACTTAATCTTTTTGCTTGGGGACAAGCAAATGTTTAGGTTTTGGGGGGGTGCAACTTGTTCAATTTTTATTTGTTTTTAGTTTGTGTGATGTTTGTTTCCTTTCTTTATTTTTTTTCTTCTTGCGTGATGTCGTAGTTGGATTATAATAACCTTGTTAACTGTTGGGTATATGGATGATTAATCGTGTTTGTAAACCGGGGACCTCATACTCTTCGCGAAATGCAAACCGGGGAGTTCGTGAGGAAACCTACTTCGAAAGGAAAGCGCCCTATGAGAGATGTTGTCACGGATGCGGGGCATCGAGACCTCTCAGGCTGAGATTCGAGAGGATGTTCGGGCTCTACGTTCGGAAGTCCGGGAAGTGCGCGGGTTGATATCCGACTTCATCCGTTTCACACACCCTTCGTTTCCTTTCCCCTCGTCTTCTTCCGACCCTTAGATTTGAGGATTTTTGATGTTTGGTTGTAGAATCTTGTTGTTCGAACAATCTATATGTTTCATGTCATGAAAACTCGTTGTATTACTTGCATTTTATCTTAATGAAATTCGCATTTCACTTCATTTGGCATTTGTTGTTTACAAGTATTGTTGTTTACACTTTGAATAATGGCATTTTCATTGATATTTGCTATAATGCAACAATTCAGGGGGAGTTCCTTTCTGTTTATGTCAAAAAGGGGGAGAATACTCCAAAAACCAAAATATACTAATATATCGAACAAGTTTACCTTGATTCGAATCATTTAAAAATGTTTTTGCAGGTATTAATTAAATGTTTTGACATCATCAAAAAGGGGGAGATTGTTGACTCAAAATGTATTTTGATGATTATTACATTCAAAACATTTAATTAGATCAATCTCGGCTCGATAATATTTTGAAGGAGCTAAATAAAGCTAGCGCACGCTACTCATCATATAGTAGCGCATGCTATCGGGATATTCATATACAGCCCAGACAAGTCAGCTGCAGCCAAGTGAAGTCGCCTGATCGATAGCGCACGCAAGCTATTCAATGTTAGCGCACGCTAAGCAACTACATTTAGCGCACGCTATACAGTAAAAATAACGCATGCTATCGTATTATTCCAGAGGACAGTGAAGATTGGAAGGAAATCAGAAATGGATGTTGCGCACGCTACACATATCATCTTACGTACGCTAAAGCAAGGATATAGCGCACGTTCTTTGCCACTCTAGCGCACGCTACCAATATTACGATGCGTAGTCCAAGAGCTCCGGACTCAATTCGTTAAGGCCTTTTACGACGCTACACAAGGTAACGACGTTAATGAAAGAAATCGATGGCGCACGCTAAGGTATAGGCATTAGCGCACGCTAAAAGGAGTCAGCATATTACCGTTTGAATTTCTACCGTTGGAAGGCAAGAGTCAATGCAGATCCGGAAAATCTGAAAAAGTTGGATTTAATTAATGCTAGCGCACGCTATGCATACTTGCTAGCGCACGCTAATCGTAAATCTAGCCGTTGGATAAAGAGTCGTTGGAGAAACAATCGGACATTGTCAAAGTCAAGATCGAAGACTAGTTGACCAGACGTTAACGCACGCTACCAATACATTACTAGCGCACGCTAGCCATGGTATTTTACCGTTGCAACAGTCTTTGTGACCGTTCAGAGATTCCAAGTCAAAAACCGATAGCACACGCTATAGAACACTATTAGCGCACGCTAATAGTATGTTTCTCAGCATTTGAAGGATGGATCTCACCTATTAATACCTGAAGGACTTGGGTATCAAATACACAACTTCAAACATTCAAGCATACAAGCATACAAGCAATCAAAGCATTCTTGAGCTCAGTTTTATATCTTTTATTGCATTTCAAGTTGTGAGAAAAGAAAGATACAAGAGTGATTTTCATTGTAATATCTATTATTCTTTGTATTCTTTCATTTGGTTGTAAGTGTTGCATCACTTACACTTGAGCGTAAAAGAAACGAATCAAGAGTCACTAATCCGGTGTTATTAGGATCTTTGATCCGGCATTGTTAGGATTATACTCCCATATTCGTATAGTGAGGATTATCTAGTTCCTATAGAACACTAGATAAACAAACATTTATATTGAGGGAGAGGTTGAGCTTGGACCGATAGAAGACAAGCGATTGTAACGGTTGTGAACTCGGACCGATAGAAGACGAGTTAAGATTGTGGTTTTTCTTAAGCCAATAGAAAAAGAAAGTCGGAGAGAGGACGTAGGCAAGTTGCCGAACCTCTATAAATTCTTGAGTCTTTAAATTCCGCACTATTTTCTATTTACTCGCAAGAAATTTCGGTATTCCGCATCACCACTATTCAACCCCCCCTTCTAGTGGTGAATTTATCTCTTCAAAGTAAATTTGAAATGAGTATGATGGGAGAACTTAGTTATTTCCTAGGTTTGTAGGTAAAGCAGTTGCCTACAGGTATTTTCATCAACCAGGAAAAATACAGCAATGAGCTTCTCAACAAATTTGGAATGAGCACTTCCAAATCATCATCAACCCCCATGAGCACTTTCGTGCAAATTAGTGCTGATGAGGCCGGAAAGCCGGTTGATCAATCACTCTACAGGAAGCTTATTGGCTCACTCCTGTACCTAACGGCTAGCAGGCCCGATATCCAGTTTGTTGTAGGAGTGTGTGCGAGATATCAAGTAGCACCTAAGGAATCACACTTCAATACAGCTAAACGAATCCTGAAGTATATTAAAGGAACAGTCGATGTAGGACTGTGGTATCCTAAAGAAGGCGGATTCGATTTAGTTGGATACAGTGACTCGGATCTCGGAGGCTGCAAGCTAGATAGGAAGAGTACAAGTGGAACTTGTCACTTTCTTGGACCTAGACTCGTTTCTTGGTTCAGTAAGAAGCAATTGGCTAACTCACTTTCCACGGCCGAATCGGAATACTATGCTGCTGGTAGTTGCCGTATGCAGATTCTTTGGATGCAGCAGCAGTTGCCAGATTATGGAATTGAAGCCAAAGAGACTCCAATCATGTGTGATAACACGAGTGCAATTGCAATCACGCACAATCCTGTATTGCACTCGCGCACTAAGCATATCAACATGAAGCATCATTTCATAAGGTATCATGTCGAGAACAAGGATGTTCGGCTCGAAAAAGTTCATACAGATATTCAGTTGGCCGACATCTTCACCAAACCTCTCGACACAGCAAGATTCAACATGCTTAGACAAGAATTGGGAATACTACAGCCCGACTCCCTGTAAGTAATTTACTGTTTTTACTCAACAATTGAGGGGGAATGCTATAAGACCCAAGAATACAGTACCCACCATTAATTATCTGTACACTCAGAGCCTTCAATACAACACTGTAGGGAACAAAGACATATGAATCATCCTACAGCTGACGTGTGCAATAATTAAGGGGGAATACAGTATGACCCATGAATAGAGTATTAATCCAAAAGTTGCTGTATGGAATTAAAACCTATATGTACCTTTTAAGGGGGAACGCTGTATCGTCGCGGATACAGCACATACTTTAGGATTTCGATTCAGTATATATATATATTATATTATTTCAATTTAAAATAATATTTGTCCACGTACCCTATTTTCATGTCAAACGTCATTTACATTAAATGCCTTACACGACATCTGGGCAACTGAATCTCAAAAGCCGCAATATTTTTAATTGTTTAATTGTTTAAAACCGTCGTTTCAGGCATTTAGGGTAACAACAAATGTCAGAAGTGGGACCCGCTCATATTATAACATTTTAATGGATAAGTGTACCAGTTACACTCAGTTCATCGTGTCCGTTCTTTTCAAAAACCAGATCCCACCCCTTAAATCTGACCATTCGTACTCTGTAAACCCTACTTCGCCGCCCACTATAAAAGGACTGATATTGCCATTAGAGACTCTTTACGCTTTCTGCAAAATACAAGAGTACTCAAGCAAATACAGCCTACAAAGTTTTCGGTGTTTTACTACAAATTTCTCTTAATCTCTTTCATATTTTCTTGAGAATCACCAATGGATGCTCAGAAATCTTCTCCCGCTCTCAAGAAATCCTCGAACATCATCGATGGATGGATCTTCTCAAGATCTGTCGTCATCGAGCGTATTCTCTCTGAATCAAATAACGTCGAACCAATGGAGTTCATCATCACCAGAATCCATCAGCAAGGTCTCTACCGCCTTGGGAGTCAAACCGCCGAGAAATACGATGTTCACTTGGTTGAGGACTTTTACCTCAACGCCACCGTTCGTTTTATGTCACCGGCCTAGGGAGGCCACGTTGCTGACATCACCGCTATCATTCAAGGAGTGGAGATCTGCATCAATCGAGATCTTCTTCAGAACATTTACAGGATGCCCGCTGATGGCCTGACCATGGAAGAACTTGAGACTTTTGGGTCTCAAGAGCTGATGACCAAGTACTATGGGCTATTCACCGGCTCAGCTTCGGTTGACGTGGTTCACACCACTTGTCACAAGAAGAATTTTTGTTTGCCTTACGTGTACTTGCATGATTTTTGTTGCAGAATCATCGAAAATCGCACTGGTGCATTTGAAATGTGCACAAATATGAGATTTAGGATGATGGTAGCGATTTTGACCTGTGAAAAGGTCAATTGGTGCCATATTATCTTGAAGCGCTTGCAGGAAGAAGTATCCAAGCCTGCCACTCAAAAGAAGTCGTTTGGTTTAATTTTAAACCACATTTTGACGAAATGCGGACTTTCACAATCCGCAGATGCGAAGAAAAACAGCTCTTAGATCTACTTAGGAGGCGTCAAGCCTTCGGCTTTTAACCAGAGCACTCTGGTTTGCAATCATCCATCTATCTGAAGTATGCCCATGTCTGAAGATCCAAGGGACGTTTCTTTGAAGTCCCAGAGTATGGAGTCTTCAAGAAAAAGGAAGATATCTCACAGCAAGACACCCACTACTGCTGAGAAGCCGAAAAGGAAGCTAAGGAGGCTTTCTAAAGCTAAATCCACCAAAACCTCCGAGGAAGTTTCTACCGTGGCGCAACCCACTGAACAACTACCCCAGGGCCCAACTGCTGTGGAAGAGGTGCCCGCTACTGTATCGACAGTAGATCCCGATCCTTTGGCGGCTAAGACGGATGATAGGACATCTGCCAACTTAAAAGACTCTAGCGAGTCGGCTGCCCCTGCGGAGCCAAATGCTACCTCTCCTATGCGGGATTCTACACCCAAACAGGATCCACCTTCCTTTGGGGCACCATCCCCTGTAAGGAATCCCTATTCCCTACAGGATCCTACACCTGTAGAGGAACCCCTCGCTACAGCGGACTCAGACATTGTACGCAGTCCCTCCTCGGACACCATTATCAACGAAACCCTTCTCTCTGTGCAGATTGATCATGCTTATGAAATATTCCTTCAATGGAAAAGCTACAGGCTAGCTCCGTATGACACCTTATACAACTGGAGCGACTAGAGCCATGAAGAAAGATTTGTATTGGAAGTGACGGACTCGACAGAAGTTGATGCCCTGATCCAATGGGACAATCTCTACTGCAAAGAATTTATTGAAAGCCATCTTTTGCAAAAATATGATGCCAGAAGAAAAGGAAAAGATAAGTCCAAGGACTCTCACCAAGATCCAAAAGAAGACCATGACTCAGACGACGACGACGACGATGCCTTACAAACAGGTCTGAGAATGAGTCGTGAGGAGGCTCAGGACACAGATGTCTCCCAAACCAAGAATGAAGAAGGGCCATCAAGCCGAAGTGAGCCCCCTTCGCCACAGCAATAGAATATTCCTGATGATGAGGAATTAGTCCCTTAAGTCGAGGAAGAAGAAATTGTTTCGGAACAAGCACCCGAGCCTGCTGCCGCAGAAGAAGAAGAAGTACCACGCGCCATCCAGTAAGAGGAATCAGTCCCTCTACCGGAACAGGCGGAAGCTGAGAGACAACAGGAGGAATCAGTCCCTCCTGTACCCATGTCTACAGACGCATCTTCGCAATAGGAGGATACAGCACCTCCTGCCACCGAACCCGCATCAGCTGCTCCCGCCCTATCAACCGTGGAATCCTACGACGGTACTGTACCTGAGGATGACCAACTCAATTCACGCCCTACCGTGAATCTGAGAAGGCTGAATGGAGTCGAGGACTTCGCCAAGCCGGATTCTCCCAGCACTGCTGCTAGGAAAGAGCGATTGCGTGCTCTTGGCCTTAAAACCGTCTTCATCCAGGATGCAGTTAATGCCCTGTATTCAGTGGAAAAATCTCTGAATTGGATGAACACTTCTGCTGTTGAAGAGATGACTGGATTACAACATGAAGTCTCTCGCGTAGTCGAAGCCTTCACTATTTTGCCAGAAGTCTTCAAGCAAGCCCTGAAGAATCTGCAAGATAAACAAGAGCAACTCCTGAGAGAAGAGGCATCCAAAACGCGCATATCTGAGGCCAAGACAGCATCTGCCATGATTGAAACAACTTCCTAGCTTCGAGCCCATGACAAAAGTATCAAAGATATGCCGCAGGTGCTCTCCACCCTTGTCGACAGAATGACAAACATTGAGACAAAACAGGACGCTGCACTGGAGATCCTAGAACGTCTTGATGATGCCAAAAAGGGGGAAGAAGCAAGAGAAGCATCGAGGAGAACAAGGCTTCAGCACGAAAGGGAATTTAATGCTGCTCAAGACAGCATTACTGCCGAGCTGAATAAACTAGCCCCAACTGCACAAAGTTTTAGGATTTCAGGTTCCCGACCTGAGTTTCATGACCCCAATGTCCCCTGGCAAAGCTTAATCCAAAGAGCTTCTGAAACTCGTCTGCCAACAAACCGCCATCCAACTGCCGAAGAGGTGAAGCAATGGAGGAAAAATGAACTAATGAGATATTTTGTCAAACTCGTCAGGGAATCCGCCATCTTCAAAGGTTATAAGACATTAGCGGAGGCTGTAGACAAATTCTCAAAGATGTTAGAAGAAGGAAAGCTTCCTCTCCAGCAAGAAATGAAATCCAAGTATACAAAAGGAGATCGAATAACCCATCCAGAAGACTGGATTCTTGCCTTTGACATATCCTACGATGGTATAGCAATATACCTAAATCAAGGCAATGACTCCCTACAGCACTGGTGGCGTGGAACCGAGCATGATCCAGAAAAAAGGCCATGGAGACATTCCGATTATAGGAGCTGAAATCCTTGTAATTTTATTTTGTTGTTTGTAATTTTTCTTTCAAAACAGCAATCCTTGTACTCTATTCTTTTATCAATAAAAATGTTTGCCTGCCTTGAAAGATTACAACTCATAATCTACTGTGTTAATATATGATTACATAACTTAAATTATTGAGATAACAATCACAAGTATAGAAACTTGTTTGAAAATTAAGCTGTACGAACTTGTCTACGAACAGTTCATAATTTTAGTTGTATGCATCTAGAATACATTGTAAGATTGTGCCTGCGCGCCAATCATAAGCTTAAGTTGTAAAAATTCTTTGCTGTATCGAACTCGCCTACAAACAGTTCATAAATTAGACTAAGTTGCTCAAAGACAGATCATTTGACAGAAGACCAAGAAATCTGCCCGAAGTCATCGAGAAAGTCATTCGCTTCATGAATAAGGTTTTGGCATCATCAAGAAGGACTTGAAAGATTTAAAGTCTTGGCGAATTGTCAAAAAGCGGGAAATAGTTGGGATAACAAAATACCATGTATCGAAATTGTTGGGATAACAATGTCCAGTATCGAAACAGCCAGGATAATCAATCCCTATATCAAATAGTGTTGATAAAAGGTTTTGACAATATGCCAATCCTCAATACAGTAAGGAAACTGTATCGAAAAAGTCGAAGAGTCAACCTGTATCGAAGACCTGTCATAGATCCAGCATATAGTGGAACCTTTCAGTACAGCAAAGAAGTCTTATAAAGACTAAGTATGGAAGCTGTCTCGAATCAACAATACAGTGATCTTCCATACACCTCTCAACAGGACAAAGAAGGAATCTTCAGTTCTCACTAGAAGTCAAGTCCCATTGATATAAAAGTATTTAAATACTCAAAGTTAAAGTATTTAAATACTATAAGTCAATAGATCTTCAAATCCCGCAAAATCCGGATCGTGCTTTTCATCCCGTTGGAACGGAATCTTGCTCAACGGATTTATCTCAACGGATATATTTTTTAGAAGACTATATATATCTCATCAAGGCGTTGAAGATTAGTTACCAAGAGACAAAGTTATTATTATATACATCATAGCAAAAACATATCTCCATAAGCTTACTGCAACTCAGATCTAAGAGATATACAGTGCTCAACAACTTGAACAACACTTCATCAGCTAGAAGCTCAGAAAGTCAAAGTTGTTGTTTATACCCTATGCTATCCTTTGAACAAACCCAGATCAGCCCTGTGTGGACTGAGTAATCGTTGCTACTCCAGAACTATGTGTGAAGGAATTGCATCGAAGAATACAAAGCTTCAGAACTATGTGTGAAGAAGCCAGTCAAGCATTAGCTCAAACCAATCTGTGTGAACGGTTGAAGCTAAGATCTTTATATCAATCTGTGTGAACGATATATTGATTGTGTGTTGTTATAATTACGTAGTTGTGTACACAGTAATTATAATAAACTTTTTACTCCTGTGTGGAGGACCAGTGGACGTAGAGGGGTTTACCTCGAACCACTTTAAATACTGTGTTATTTACCTTCTGCCTTACTTGTTTTATTTAACTGTGATTATTTATGTATACACTGCACATCGAGTTGTTGTATCCACATCAACTTACTATATTTAAGACTTACGCTACGCACTCAGATTTAAAATTAGTACAGCTTGTTGTTTAAACTACTTTCCAAGCTGTATCCAGTATACTTAGTGGCCAACAACTATCATATGCACATTAGCGCACGCTACATATTCAAAATCCTACTGTTAGCCATTCAACCGTTGGGATGACAAAGTTAAAAAAGGAATCACGGAAAATCTGGAAAGAAAATATTGACTACCTAGCGCACGCTAAGGATGTTCAGTAGCACACGCTAAGTTCAAAATCTATCCGTTGGAGAAGAACGTTGGGGATAGTTGGATTATTTTATTCAAAGTCAAAGAAGTAAGCTGACCAAAGTCGTCAGCGCACGCTAAAGGGATTGCATAGTATAGGTCACAAGTCATCCAGGAATAAGTCTAGAGGGGGGTGAATAGACTTATTGAAACTCTTTTCCACAAAGGATTAGTTTCTCAGCTGATCGTATAGGAGACTTGGAGTCGTCTGTAGTCAATGTAAGTGCGGAAGTCAGCTAATGACGAATACAGAAATAATCAATGGAATACTTAAGTATGAATGCAGCAGTTAAAGTATGATGATGAAAGTAGTAAAATACGCAGGCAGTTATAATGGTCTCAGAGGTGGGGTAATCCTCTACTAATCCACTTTTCTCCAAACCAGTTGGAGATGAATTCACTATAATTCTCAACCAGTGATAAATAGTACAGTGATTCAACCAATTACAACAGCTTCCAACCAGTGGAATTCCTTGCCGTTGCAACTCCCTTTGACTGCCTTGCACCTCTTGATCTACGATCCTTGGATGCCTTTACAGTCTCTTGAACTTCAACTAGTGAAGTACCCCGAACTCAGGTTTTAAAGACACGAGTGATTGTCTTCTCCAACTAAGAGCTTCTTCAAATAAGAACTTTTGAACTCTTGATCTTTCACGATGCTATTGTTCGCTTTGATTGCTTTGTTTGCTTTGATTGCTTGTAAGTATTGTTCGCACCGTTCTGCTCAACTTAAATCTTCGGATATATATAGATGTCGATCCTTGAGCATTTCTTCATATCCATTGCAAATCTGTAACAAATCCATCTGTTGGACAAATAGACTTCTTTGTTTATTTTTCTGAACGTTGCAAGGCTGGATTCCCATATTTTAATCCAATTCTGACCGTTGTGAAGACTTCCATGTGATGGTGCCGAATATTTTGAATATAATAAGATTAAAGTCTCCAGTGGTGGGTCTGGATGATTTATTTAAATCATATCCTTCCGAGAATCTCTCCAATCTGTCTCTAATCGCCCGCACGTGACTTTCCGTAAATATTGACTATTCAACGCATATTGACCTGGACTGGAGTACTTGGCTGATCACTTAACTGATCTCTCTGTGGTCAACCTATCTGATGTGCAGTCAAACTTCTCTGATGTCGACTTCTCTGAGGTGCCGACTTGTCTGAAGTCTTATGACCTGATTGAACTTAACTGATCTGATGGTCAGACTTCAGATGATTTGAATTTTCTTCTTGACTGCAGTCTGGTCCAACTTCGCTGATTAAACTGTTTGACCATAACTTCTCTGATAAGGGTTGCCTGATATAGCTTAGTTGTGGTCAACCTTATCTGAACAGGTGAGTTGACCAAGACTCGGCTGATAGATACTTATCTGATTTGTACTTAGCCGATTTTTAAAGCCTAACTTATGTGGCCTATAGAAGATACTCATTTGGTTCTTCTTTACATTTTGCCAAGTATCTAACTTATCAGTTTGGCCTATGGAAGATACTCATTTGGTTCTTCCTTACATTTTGCCAGGTAATGAACATACATTTGAATATACAAATATGACATCATCAAAATCGAATAAGTATTCCTAACAAATTCCCCCTATTTTGATGATGGCAAAACTTAAGCAATTAATCAAATGCACAGGTCTGCACATAAGTGCAAGACTCAAACTAAAATCAGTCTTGTTTTCAGACAACTAGAGGTTGTCGTTCAAATGACTGTTTATATTAAACTTATGTTTTATTTACAGGTACATCAGCTTTGAATGAACAAACAAATACAGAAAAATTACAAGTCTTTCAAAATCAAAAATTAAAAAAATATAAGTACAAACAAATTCTATCTCCCTTTGCATCTGCGGACAGTTTGTTTGGGAGGCCTAAAAGGCTTAGCTCCAATAGACTTCTTCTTGATAGGAACAAGGCCATATTTCCTCTTGATTACAAGGGCGGCAAAATTTTGTTCTTCTTGGGAAGAGAACTTATGCTATTCACACAGCTTCTTTATCTCGCTTTGTAAGGCGAGCTCATCCAATTGATTGTTTAGCAACGTGGGAGGATCTTCAGCTTTGAAGGGAGGAATCATGGGGTAGGCATTCCATGCATTTGCATGTTTTAGTAAGATGGCCCAGAGCTTTGGAAATGTCGATTCCATAAAGTCGATAAAAGTCTATTATGGGGAGCAATTTTTCTCCTAGAGTAACTCCCAGATATAAAATTTTTCAATGAACTGCTTCTTTGCAGATCCCCACATTGGACCAGCATCGGTAGGTAGAAAGTCCTCCACAAACCAAAGCTCTTTGCCTTCCCATTCTAATGTAGGATATGCTCCTTGCCTGATCCTCCTCGTCTTCTCTGCAGGCTGATCACCAGTCTGCTCTTAGTCAGCTTTTTCCTTCCACTTTGATGTCCCAGCTTCAATTAATTGGATATCTTGCCTCTTTTTCGTTCTCAGCTCCTGAACCTGAACTTCTCTTACTTCCCTCTCTTCCCCCTGCTTTCTTTCCCCCTTTTTGCCAGCATCAACCAGTATGGTCAACTGCTGCTCTACTCTTTGCATCCAGTCAGACATGCCAAGTGGCATTCTGGAATTGTTGGGAGCAGGAGGTTGAGGAGCATTCCACTGCAGTAGGGTGTCAATCTTGGCGTTTATTGTCCGCAGGTCAGGTGTGATTCTGGCGGCAAGCATCTCTTCAATGGATTCTTTGACTATGCTGCGGATCAGCTCAGTCATCACAGGGGAGATGGGTGATGGCTGAGGTGAGTGCTCACTGATGCTTTCTGGGCCTATAGGTAGGTTTGCAGTCGACCTACCTGTCTGCAGACTCCTGTCTGCATGCGGCTGATTAGGTGGGGTTTGCTCTGGGATCCCCAACCTATCATCTTCTTCTTCTTCATCCAGGCTGGTGTAGCGGGAAGGTGTCCTAGCCTTATCTGCTCTGGCTTCATCCTTGCCTTCTCTTTCTGGTTCAACCTCCTTTCCTTCTCTCCTTCCTTCTCGTCTCCCTTTTCTTCTCCTTCCTTTTCATCCTTCTCTTCCTCCTCTTCTTCCTTCTCATCCTTTTTATCATCATCATCATTATCACCTTCGTCATCATCATCATCATTATTTTCTTGTTCAACTTCTTCTCCTTTTTCCTCATCTTCTCCCTCTTCCAATTCTTCAGTCTTTTCCACTTCTTCTTCAGCTTGTTTTTCTTCAACTATGCTATTTTCTTCTTTTTCTTCCTCCTGCCTCTCTTCTTCTTCCTGTTCTTCAACTAATATTTTTTCTTCTTCTTCATCTTCTACTTCTTCTTCCTCTATTATTTCTTCAATTCTAATCTCCTTTTCAACTACTTCACCATCTTTATTGAGTGTACCATCGAAAACACTTGACATTATAAGATGAAGGAGCTGGTCCATGTTTGTTTTAAAATTGGACATGAACCAGCCTTCTTGAACGATCAAAATTAGATCTGACTCATTGCAAAAATGTATGAGTAGATCTTCTGTAGCCTGGGGATACTCTCAGCTACTCCCTTCAATAAAAGCTTGAAGTTGAGTGAATGGAACATATTTAAGAGTTTTCCATTCCTCAAAAATATCAATAAAAGACTGTTTGAGAGCATGTTGTTTTACTAGTAAAAGTTGCTCTACCGACAGGTTGAAAGAATTGTTTTCAAGCAGGTTGTACGAATAGTTTGCTTCTAGAATATGAATAATCAGACCTGCTTCTTCTTCTGATATGAAGTGAGGGGTTAGGACAGGAACCATTTGAGTTTCCAGGCTGGTAGGAGCAGGCTGACCCTCCATGTGATCTGGTGCAGGTGGAGATAAGTACTCTGGCTGCTCCTCTTCTTCAAAGTCTAGATGCCTGGGCCTCTTAGGAGATGGTTCTGGTGTGGATTCGATGAATGATGGTTCTCCAAGGGCTGGTACCCTTCTCTTGAAATGGACAGCTATGGGAGTATCGTCTGAATCTCAGTCAGATTGAGCTGCAGGTTGATCCCTGGCTGTAGCTTGATCTTCAGCTGACTCGCCTGAGCTCGAAGGGTATCTGTAGGGAGTTGGCTCTACAGACATTTCCCTTAGCAGTTGAGCTGCTTTCCTTTCTCCACCTAGCCTTCTCTCTTGGTCTAAGTGACCAAGCCTCTTGTTTATGTGGAAGGGGTCAGGGTTTCCCTTCGCCACACCAAGCTGCTCCAAAATCCAACTGAGCTGCGTTCCAAATGCCAGCTTGTTTTTGAATCTTTCTCATCGTCCAGCAACTGGACTTTATTTACCTCTCGTACCAATTGTCTGAAGAAATAGTCAGACCAATCAATCGGTTGATCTTGGATAAGGGCCCCCAGAACCATGAATTTGACTGACGATAATTGATCGTAACTGCTAGCCATACCCATCACTATCTTGTTGGTGATATCCAACACATAGCGATATTCCTTCCGAAGCTCACTCCTCTTCGTGGTAAGCTTCAACCTAGCCGGCTGGTCATCAGCCTTGATTTTCAGCCACGTGTCGGCTGTGTTCTGCTTTAGGGCTTCGACAGCCATTCCGTGAGACTTCATCCTAAAAATTTTCCCGACCGATTCTGGGGTGATATCCACTTGGACTCCACAATGCCTGATTCGAGAACTCGGGCTTCTCGGTAAAAAGCGATAACAGCCTATTTGAAAAGACATTTAAGGCTGATATCCAAAAATGGGTAGATCCCATTTGCCTTCATCGATCTGATGAGATGTCGCACATCGTTTTCCAGGTTTGCCTCGAGAAGTCCTTCGAAGTCTACGACCAGTGAGAAAATGATCTAGTCCTTCATCGCCTTAAGGTTAACTCCGTTGAAGTATGCTTCCATTTCTGCGCAAGAAAAATTCTTCTGAGTGTATGAAAATTCGAAAGGGGTTTTTGCTCTGTGAAAAGTAGGGTTTGTGAGCGTAATGAAGGTAAAATGAAATGACTTTTCGGTATTTAAAAAGAAATTAAAGCGACATTGGGAATATTAAATTAATTTAATTGAGTCGGTTCAAATTTGAATTAGTGGGATCGTGTGAACGTGTAAGCGTGCTAGCTTGTTATCGTGTATGCATGTGAACGTGAGAGTGCCACGTGTAGATAAATAATAATACAATATTCAAGATTCGGTCAAAATTAGAAAACTTAGCTGGTTGACCGTTGACTGTTTGACCGTTTTGACTGCTCTGCATCAGGTAACTCTCCTTGTCTGCTTCAGGTAAGTTCTGGTGCCTGTGTTCAGCTTAGTCCGTCCTTCGTCTTTTCGTCTGGTCTGATCAGGTAACTTCCTTTGCTTCGTCTGATCTGGTATTCAGGTAGCTTTCTCGTCTGTACTAAATTCCCAATCTAGTCATCCAAGCTCCCTGCTTAGCTCCAAAAACCTTTCTTCGGGTAAAGGTTTGGTGAAAATGTCAGCAATTTGGTATTCTGTGCTGACTCTTTCAACTCTGACTCATTTATTAAGCACGTGATCTCTTATGAAGTGATGCTTAACATCAATGTGCTTCGTCCTTGAGTGCAATACCGGATTGTTGGTGATTGCAATTGCACTATTGCTGTCGCACCAAATTGGGACTTCATTTGCAATTATGTTGTAATCCCTTAGCTGTTGTATGATCCACAAGATCTGGGCACAACAGCTACCTGCAGCTAGATATTCTTACTCTGTTGTTGAGATAGAGTTAGATATCTGCTTCTTGCTAAACCAGGATATCAGTCTGGTTCCTAGGAATTGGCACGTTCCACTGGTGCTTTTCCTATTGATTTTATATCCTGCAAAATCTGCAACTGAATATCCTGACAGCTCAAAGTTGTCATCTTTAGGGTACCATAAACCAACATTGATGGCAGACTTAAGATATTTGATGATCCTCTTAGCTGCTTCCAGTGTGACTGCTTCGGTTTTGATTGAAATCATGCACATACTCCTACAGCATGAGATGTCTGGCCTGCTTGCAGTCAGATAAATAAGTGATCCAATAAGTCCTCTGTAGTGGGCTGAGTCTACTGATATGCCTTCTTCATCTGCTTCAAGGTGTGTACTTGTGCTCATAGGGATTCTTGCTGTCTTGGCTGATTCCATTTGAAAACTCTTGATTAGATCTCTGGTGTATTTGACTTGGTTGATGAAAATTCCATTTTCCATCTGCTTAACTTGCAGTCCTAGAAAGAAATTAAGCTTGCCCATCATACTCATCTCAAACTTTCCTTGCATGAGATTTGAAAACTTCTCACATAGCTCTGGGTTGGTTGAGCCAAATATGATATCATCCACATATATTTGGACTAATAATATATGGTCTTCATGCTCCACTCTGAATAGGGTCTTATCCACCCTGCCTTTGCTGAAACCATTCTTTTCAAGAAACATGGATAATGTTTCATACCATGCTCTTGGTGCCTGCTTGAGTCCATATAGAGCCTTCAAAAGCTTGTAGACTTTGTCTCTTTTGACAAAACCAGGGGTTTGCTCCACATAGACTTCTTCTTCTAGAATTCCATTCCGAAAAGCACACTTTACATCCATCTGGTAGACTATGAAATCTTTGAATGCTGCATATGCAAGGAATAGTCTGATGGATTCTAATCTTGCAACAGTGCATAAGTTTCATCAAAATCTATCCCTTTGCATTGTGCATAGCCTTTAGCAACAAGTCTGGCTTTATTCCTAACAACAGCTCCATCTTCATCGCATTTGTTCTTGTACACCCATTTGGTGCCAATAACTTTCTTATGATCTAGTCTGTCTGTTAGTTCCCAAACATTGTTTCTTTCCATCTGATTAAGCTCTTCTTGCATTGCATTGATCCATGAGTAGTCTTACAGGGCTTGCTCTGTTGTCTTGGGTTCGATTTGAGACATGAAGCATGAGAACCTTTCCATTCCTACGGGTAGAGTAGACTGTCTTGTCTTGACTCCATCAGTTAGCTTCCCAATGAACTGTTGGATAGGATGATCTTTGAGCCACTTAGGAATGTCTTCTTCTTCAGGGTCTGTTCCCCCTGTAGATTTGCTTTGATGGGTTTCTTCTCTCTCTGCATCATCTTGGTTCTGATCTCCTTGGTCTGCAACTGGATCAGCTACTGCCTTGTCATCTGTAGGTGGGAGTCATGTCTAGTCTGCAGATGGGTCTTTATCAGCTACATATGGGTCTTCATTAGCTGCAACTAGATTAGGTAGGTTTTGTGGTCCTATCTGATCTGCAGTTGGGTCTTCAGGCTAGTCTGCAGGTGAGTCCATCATTCCTGTGTCATGGACAATGACTTCTTCTTGGGTGGCAGATTTGAGCTTATTTTCTATCAGCTCCACCTTTTTCCTGTACCCAGCAGTAGTTTCATCAAATACAACATGAGGTGTTTCCTCCACAACTAAGGTTCTTTTATTAAAAACTATATATGCCTTGTTTCTTTGTGAGTACCCCATAAAGAGACCATCATCAATTTTAGCATCAATGGCATTTAGTGGGGTTTTACCGTTGTTGTGGATAAAACACTTACAACCAAAAATATGAAAATATGCAACAGTTGGTGTTCTGCCATTCCAAACCTCATAGAGAGTTTTGCCATGTCTCCCTACTATCATACTTCTGTTCTGAGTGTGACATGCTGCATTAACAGCTTCAGCCCAGAACCTCTTGGGTAGGTGCCTTCGCAATCATGGACTGTGACTTCCTTCAAGGTTCTGTTCCTTCTTTCAGCAACACCATTCTGCTGAGGGGTCCTGGCTGCAGAGACTTCATGCTGAATCCCATTCTGATCAATGTAATCTGTGATTGCCTTGTTGAGAAATTCTCCTCCTCTATCTGATCTAATCTTGATGATTGAGAGAGATTTCTCATTCTGGATCTTCCTTAGCAGCTCAGGTAACTTGGTTAGTGTTTCACTCTTTTTATAGAGAAAAAAAACCCATGTGTATCTTGAGTAGTCATCTACTACTACGAGAGCGTGCTTTGTGCCACTTAAGGTCCTTGGCTTGATGGGACCAAATAGATCCATGCGAAGTAGATCTAAGATCCTTTTTGTAAGAGTGGTAGGTCGAACTAGCTTGAATGATGCTCTTGTTTGCTTCCCTTTTTGACACGCATCACAGAGAGCTTCCTTCTTGAATACTTCTTCTGGAAGTCCTCTGACCAGCTTCCGAGAACTAATCTTGTTGATGGCTTTAAAATTTAGGTGACATAGTCTCTTATGCCATAGCCATCCATTCTCAGCTATTGTCTTAGATAGAAAATAGGTATTAGGAGTTCCTGTGTTCCAATCTATCATATAGACATCTCTCCTTCTGAATCCTTGTAGCTTCACTTCTCCAGATAGGATATCTATCACCATGCATTTCGAAATGGTGAAGACTACTAGATTCTTCTCATCACAAAACTAACTTATGCTCAAAAGATTATACTTGAGTCCTTTGACATAATGAACTTTGGATATGGTGATGTTTCCTCTGTGCAGCTCTCCAAAGCCTTTAGTTTGTCCTCTGGAACTATCTCCAAAAGTTATGTCTGGACCTCTTTCTTTGGTATATTTTGACAGCACCATCTTGTTCCTGGTCATGTGCCTTGAGCATCCGGAATCTACAAACCATTCTTCACCTCCAATGTTTGAATTTGTGCAGATGTGGTAGTAGTCCTTCCACATTTTCGGCAATCAGACAAGCAGAGATTTAGTTACCCAAATCTGTGTGGGTCCTCGGGGGTTAGTTGGTTTCCTGGAGAACTGATTTCTCCTGGGATTGTGAAAATTGTTTTTATTACCCCTATAAGGTGTGTAAGGTCTGGGTCTATATCCTTTGTTAGGATTGTGTACCGGATATGCCTCATAAAACTGATGGTGTGGGCCATGTCTAAATCTTGGCTAAGACCATTTATTAAGTTTCCACACCTGTTCGTTTTGAAAATTAGGATAATCTTGAGGTTTCCACTTGCCCCTCCCATTTTGAAATCTGTTTTTGGGGAGTCTTTGATAATAGTGGGCATGTTGTCTGGGTTGCTGCTTCTGTCTTGGCCATTGCCTAGTCTCATGTCTAGGTGGCTGCCTTGTATACCTTGGCTGCAGCTGTTGCGATTTTTCTTGAACGCAAGTGCACGTTATCGTATACAAGTAATAAAGTGATGAGTGAGTATCGTTCCCACGAGGACTGAATCACTAATTACCGATTTTTGTGTATTCCAGTTTTATTTGAACAATCGAACTTTGGGTAGCAATTAATTACTAAAGAAAATTAATAAAAGACTAAACAGTAAAAACGATCGCTTGAAGAAAGAGAATCAAATGATGAATAAGTCTAGGATTCTGAATCCACCTCGGTTTATCCGAATTTACTCTCGATTATCTGAAGTTAATGATTTTCCCAATTTATTGAAGGCAAAGATTGCTAATATACTCTACCGCCTCTCCCGAGGTCAATAGATTTTTCTAAAGGCGAATAACGCACTCTATCCCTAGGTGAATTAATTCGTCAATAGGGCAAAAGCATAAAATCTCCAAAAGGCCACGTAGTTCCTATGAGTATATTCCTATCTCACAAGATAAAACGGTCCTCACTAATAATTCCTCACCAACTCTCCTCTCCCGATTCGAATTGAATGATTAAAACAATACAACTATTGGCCAGATAATTGAAGGCATTAAACACGATTGGGAAAACTCAACAAAAAGGGAATTAAATAGATAATCTCAAGCAAATCCGTCAAAACGTAGGTTTCATCAAAATACTAGATCAAGGGTTTTAGCCTGACATGCTAAATAATGAAAATACAGAATTAATAAATAAAAGCATGAAAATCAAACGCAGATGAAGAGCTCGGATTCCTTCGTTCTTTTGGATTCCGCCCTCCGCCTTTGATCTCTTCTGCTTCTCTCGTCTGCGATAGTCTTCTGTGATCCTCCTTTTCCCCAAGCCTCCAAATATCATTAATTAGGGTCTTAAACCCTTATTTATAGCTCTCAACAGCCTTCAAATCGCGTCCGTGTGAGTAGGTCGAGAACTGGCTTCAAAACGGCCCAAATCCGCGCGGAGCACACCAAAACCGCCTTGTGTGCCGTGGCTCACTTAATCTGTGCCGCGGCACATGGCGTCCAGGTTAAAAACTGCGCGCTGTGACTTTATTCTGGGCCGCGGCTCACTGTTCGTGCCGCACGGCAGGCTGATTACTCGGTGCCATTGTTTGCCTTCCTGTGCCGCGGCCCACTTGCCTTGTGCCGCGGCCCACGGCCAAAATTCGCCGTTTTCGCCCGTTTTGCCTCGTTTTAGCTTCCAGACTACAATCTCCGGTCAAACATATAAGAATAAGATATTAAAAGCTCATTTATGCAATTTTACTCGCCAAATTAATATTAAATAATGATAAATAAGCGTATAAAAATACGCCTAACAAATACCCCCAAACTTGAGCCTTTGCTTGTCCTCAAGCAAAAAGAATTAATTTCAACAAAAGAATATCGTGAATAATCATGCAACTCATAGTGCTCAACCTAATCAATACTATCCTGAATTTCTCTCTGAATAATACGAGTATCGTAATAGCGAGCTACACTCAGAACACTGATTCCACAAAGTAACCAAGTTCAGTCCTAATCACTCGTTCATGAAGAAAATCCAGCTCAAAGATTAATAAACGTGAATCTAATCGACCGTCAATATGAAAGGTTAAAATAAACAAGCTAGTTCGCCCCGTTCCACAGTCTAATGGCAAAATTTTCACGAGTTTCATCAAAAATAACCCTCGGACAGTATTTCCTTATATATATATGCTCAAGAAATTGATTCGAGCTGACCACTAGGTTCGGATCTCGGGATGTTTCATCGGGATAATCCTAGGGTGGAACTTCCATTCTCATGTATTGGGAAACCGTTTGACGTAAAAGACACTCATGGGGCACATGGATGCTTCTAGTTACTAAGTTCCCCTCCACAGCGGAGAAACAACTCGAATAGCTAATTCCCGCATGTCCGAATCAAGGTCGCTGTTTTACGCGAGAGTAAACAACGGGTCACGTGAATACCCCCGGTTACTAGGCTCCCTATCATTGGCACATGCGAAATTTCTAAATCACTAGTCTAATCAGGGTCGTCGTTTTACGCGAGAGTAAACAACGGGTCACGTGAATACCCCCGGTTACTAGACTTCCCATCATAGAACAAAAATATCTCGACTTTTGGGAAAAACTGACCGACTCTAAACTCAATCTAAGCGCCACCACGACTTATGTAACTGGACGACTAGCTAACCGAAAAATGTAACCAAACGTATCGACGGTGATTTTAAAACACGTATGTATCCTCTCTTATCCGCTAAGACTTCTACAATTACGAAAAAAATTTCGGACTTAAATGAAGACTTAGCAGAAACAGAAATCATTGACTACAACTCGACTAAAACTCGACCGTTTCTTCAGAGAGAAAAACAGTGTCGTAACATCAGTATTACACAAATAGAAGCACGAAAAATTCACGAATAATAGTAAAATCATGATAAGCAAGGCTATCGACAAAAAGATAACTAAAAATAACAAAAAGTGCAACGAAATAAGTACAGCAGTAAATGTAGCAACAGAAATAGACCCCCCCCCAAACTTAGGACGTACATTGACCTCAATGGACAAAATATAACATGCAATAAAAGTGAAAGGTCAAGTACTCCCCTCCAGTCCTCTCACGAGCTGGTGCCGGCATCATCCGGCAAGCTTGCACGCTTCTCGACTACATCATGCGGAGCGTGAATAAATGAGCTTGCATCATCAAAGAGGAAGTTAAGTACGAGCTCTCAAGTTTAACATGATGTAAGGGTTGGGGACGATGTAATTCGATAAAATGATTTGTTGCATATAATTTGAAAATGCTTGGCTTACCAATTTTTCATTGCTGCAATTTATCAAACACTTGGTATGCACAAGTTAAAATGAGGAACAATAATTTTAATGGTTAACTCCAAATCCCAAAAATAATAACACAGATAATAGCAATGAATAAGGACAACTATCATCACCAATTCGTTCATAATTACCAATTCCATCACAATCAAATACCAAATTCCCCATATTCCAACTCCATTTTAGAGAAAACATTGAAGAACAACTAGCAACATATATTTCAATTCACTTTTCAAATCATGTATCACTTATGATTAAGAGATCGAGATTTACCTGAAGAATTTGAGAAGAAGACTAAGAGAAGGGTATCGACCGACCTCATTGTGCGAAAGAAGGAAGGAAGGAAGGGACCTTGTGCTGGCCGATCGAATGTATGAAGTATACCTGGGCATTCTTATATTGCGACGGGGGCCGCGGCACAACATAAGTGAGCCGCGGCCCAGAGTACAGTCGGCCTGGGACTTATTTGTAATACCGCCGTGTGCCACGGCTCAGTTTAGGCATGCCACGGCTCAACGTGTTAGTGTGTCGCGGCTCATCAGGCCCGTGCCGCGGCACAGAGTACAGTCTCCTGGGCGTTTCTTGAACATTTGGTGTGCCGCGGCTCAAATAATATGTGCCGCGGCTCAGTGACCTGGTGTGCCGCGGCTCAGTAATGTTGTGCCGTGGCACATAGTACAGTTTGTTCGGCCTTGTTCCATCAACTGGTGCGTGCCGCGGCTCACCATTATTGTGCCGCGGCCCATCATTGATTTCCTCCCTGGGGTGATTCCTGCACAGAATTTTTAAACGAAAACATCAAGACGAGAGGGATAGACGGATCAAAGAAAAATGACGACAAATAAAGACTCTAAAAATGCAAGAAAACAATAAAAGATTCTCCAACTAGTACTCGGGTTGCCTCCCGAGAAGCGCTAAGTTTATAGTCTTCAGCCGGACCTATTTAAACATCAGTTCGCTTTTCGCAAACTCCATTTGATCTCCACCCCATTCATTGAACCGTTAATATGATTTTTAAAATTTTGACCATCGGTCATTAACGATTCGATTTTCGGTTCGGACACCCTATGTTGGTTGCGGAAAGGTTTTGACGAGAACAACTTTCTGAAACACCCGTTTTTCTCATGACTAGACGTCCGTTTGATTTCCGGCTTATTTCCCTCTTTCAAAAATGACTTTATGACAGCAGCAGACTTGTCCGAGTGTGGCTGGTCGGATGGCGATGATGGCATGTCCACATGCTTGAGATATGCGACTCGTTCTACATCTTTCTTAGAAGTCAGAACATCTGAAAATGAGTCTTTCGACTGACGATTCTTCCGGTGTCTTTCTTTAGCAACGGCATCCACACTTTCAATTTGTGAGCTTTTATCAACACCTCCCGGACATGGAAAAGATTTGAACACTTGGAATGTGACATGCTCATCTTGAACCCTCAGAGTTAATTCCCCTTTTTCCACGTCTATAAGAGTTCAGCCGGTCGCTAAAAATGGTCGTCCCAAGATAATCGGGATATCTTGATCTTCCTCCATGTCGAGAACAATAAAATCCGCTGGAAAGATAAATTTATCCACTTTTACTAACACGTCCTCAATCACTCCCCTCGGATACTTAATAGATCGATCCGCTAATTGCAAGGAGACCGTCGTCGGCTTTGCTTCTCCAACTCCCAGCTTCTTGAAAATAGACAGAGGCATGAGGTTAATACTAGCACCGAGATCGCACAACGCCTTATTAAAAGAGAGATTCCTCATGGTGCAAGGTATGTTGAAACTTCTCGGATCTTTCAATTTTGGTGGAAGCTTCTTCTGAAGAATCGCGATGCAGTCCTCCGTCAAGGCGACTATCTCAAACTCCTCGAGTTTTCTTTTCTTTGACAAGATCTCTTTCATGAATTTAACGTAGCTTGGCATTTGTTCCAACGCGTCTGCAAATGGAATGTTAATATGAAGCTTCTTGAACACGTCGAGGAACTTAGAGAATTGCTTGTCCGCCTTTTTCTGCTGTAATCTCTGCGGAAACGGGACGGATGGCACATATGCTTTCGGATTATCTGGAAACGTTATCGAGGGTCTCCAATCTTGTGACTCCTCCGTCGCTAAATTTTTCTTCTCCTCAATTTCACTCCTCTTTTCACTTCTCTCGGGCTGGTCACACACCTCCTTCCCGCTTCTCAAACTGATTGCATTTAGACTTTCTCTAGGATTTTTCTCGGTTGTACTTGGCAATTCTCCCTCCGGGCGGGCTGTCAACACATTAGCAATCTGGCCCAGTTGGACTTCCAAGTTGCGAATGGAAGCGGAATGATTTTGCAATGTCGCTTCAGTATGGGTCATGAATTGACTCGTATTCGCTGCCAATTTTGCAATTGCTTCCTCGAGAGAAACTTTTGGAGCGGGAGGAGGCTGCTGTTGGTTTTGAGCGAACGGAGGCTGGTTCGAGTTCTGTCCGTTTCTCCATGAGAAGTTGGGATGATTACGCCATCCCGGATTATACGTGTTGGAGTACGGATTATTTTGTCGGTTTCCGTTTCCTACAAACTGGGCTTGTTCAATTTGGGGCTGCTCGAACGGGTTTCCGACTTGACACTCCGCGCTAGGGTGAGATCCGTTACACTAATTGCAAGACTCAATGGTAACGGGGGAAGGAGCATGCGAAAATGCTTGAAGCTGCTGCGTTAAGGCGGAGACTTGAGCTGACAATGTAGATATCGGGTCATTACTCGAAATTTCCATAACTCGCTTCGGCGTTATTCGTTCGGATGGCCATTGATAATCATTAGCGGCCATAGCTTCCAACAACGAGTGTGCTTCAGCCATCGTCTTTCCTATCAAAGCTCCACCGGCGGCTGCATCCACGAGAGTGCGTGTGGAAGCACTCAAACCATTGTAGAACGTCTGAATCTGAAGCCAGTCCGGAAGGCCGTGATGTGGGCATCTCCGTAACAAATCCTTGTATCGCTCCCACGCCTCGTGGAGCGATTCCATGTCATACTAACCAAAAGTAGTGATCTCGTTCCGTAACCTCGCCGTCTTTGAAGGTGGGAAGAATTTGGCAAGGAAGGCTTGCACTAACTCTGCCCATGTCGTGATCGAGCCCGGCGGTAAGGAATTCAGCCAAAATTTCGCTTTATCCCTCAAAGAGAAAGGGAAAAGACGTAATCGGATAGCATCGTCGGTGACACCATTGTTCTTGAACGTGTCACAAATCTCGAGAAAAGAAGCAATATGTGCGTTGGGGTCATCATTCGGCAATCCACAAAACTGGCTAGCCTGCACCATCTGAATGATCACAGGCTTGATTTCGAAGTTGTTCGCCTGAATGGTGGGACGCCGAATCCCCAAAAAGTTTGCATTAATTTGCGGCATAGCATAATCTCGAAGTGCCATTTCCGGTTGAGCTTGCTGCACAATATTATTTCCTCCGTGGTTTTTGATATTTTCGGCCATGGTCACTATCGTCTGTAGCTCTCGTTTGTCCTTCTTCTTTATCCTAAGAGTGCGCTCGAGTTCGGTATCCAAAGGTAGTAGGCCTTCGTTACCGAATTTTCTCATGCACTACGCGAAAGATCCTGAAAGGAAGAACAAATAAAATAAAATAAAATACACGAAAATAAGTAAATAAAAACGTTCAAACTAAGATTAGAAATACTGAAATCGATATTAGCAAAATTTCAATCCCCGGCAACGGCGCCAAAAACTTGTTGCGATTTTTCTTGAACGCAAGTGCACGTTATCGTATACAAGTAATAAAGTGATGAGTGAGTATCGTTCCCATGAGGACTGAATCACTAATTACCGATTTTTGTGTATTCCAGTTTTATTTGAACAATCGAACTTTGAGTAGCAATTAATTACTAAAGAAAATTAATAAAAGACTAAACAGTAAAAGCGATCACTTGAAGAAAGAGAATCAAATGATGAATAAGTCTAGGATTCTGAATCCACCTCGGTTTTTCCGAATTTACTCTCGATCATCTGAAGTTAATGATTTTCCCAATTTATTGAAGGCGAAGATTGCTAATATACTATACCGCCTCTCCCGAGGTCAATAGATTTTTTTAAAGGCGAATAACGCACTCTATCCCTAGGTGAATTAATTCGTCAATAGGCCAAAAGCATAAAATCTCCAAAAGGCCACGGAGTTCCTATGAGTATATTCCTATCTCACAAGATAAAACGGTCCTCACCAATAGTTCCTCACCAACTCTCCTCTCCTGATTCGAATTGAATGATTAAAACAATACAACTATTGGCCAGATAATTGAAGGCATTAAACACGATTGGGAAAAATCAACAAAAAGGGAATTAAATAGATAATCTCAAGCAAATCCGTCAAAACGTAGGTTTCATCAAAATCTTAGATCAAGGGTTTTAACCTGACATGCTAAATAATGAAAATACAGAATTAATAAATAAAAGCATGAAAATCAAACGCAGATGAAGAGCTCGGATTCCTCCATTCTTCTGGCTTCCGCCCTCCGCCTTTGATCTCTTCTGCTTCTCTCGTCTGCGATAGTCTTCTGTGATCCTCCTTTTCCCCAAGCCTCCAAAGATCATTAATTAGGGTCTTAAACCCTTATTTATAGCTCTCAACAGCCTTCAAATCGCGTCCGTGTGAGTAGGTCGAGAACTGGCTTCAAAACGGCCCAAATCCGTGCAGAGCACACCAAAACCGCCTTGTGTGCCGCAGCTCACTTAATCTGTGCCGCGGAACATGGCGTCCAGGTTAAAAACTGGGCGCTGTGACTTTCTTCTGGGCCGCGGCTCACAGTGCTGCCGCGGCACAGATGCATTACTCGTGCCGTTGTTTGCCTTCCTGTGTCGCGGCCCACTTGCCTTGTGCCGCGGTCCACGGCCAAAATTCGCCGTTTTCGCCCGTTTTGCCTCGTTTTAGCTTCCAGACTACAATCTCCTGTCAAACATATAAGAATAAGACACTAAAAGCTCATTTATGCAATTTTACTCGCCAAATTAATATTAAATAATGATAAATAAGCGTATAAAAATACGCCTAACAGCAGCCTAAAACCTGTGACTTGGCTGTTGCCTATTTTGAAATACAGGTTTGTATATTGGCTCAGCAGACGAGACAATTCTTTCTCCCTTGATGAAAGTGGTTTCAGAACTAGAGGGAGTGTGGGGGTCATATCCAAGGCCTGATCTGGAATATAATGGCCTTTTATTCGTACAAAATTCGTCCAAGGTTAGAGATGCCTTCATAGAGGTTATTTCCTTGGCTGATTTTTAGTTAGCTGAGTCAGTTTAGTAAACTCAGCTTTGACATGAGCAAGTGCAGCTGATTTCTCACTATTTAAAACAGTTAGTCGTTTTATCTCAGCTGTGGTATTATCAGCCTGGTTTGTAGAGTTGGTTGTAGCCTGTTTTTCAAGATCAGTTTTGGTTTTATTCAGTTCTAGGCTAAGTTTTTCAAAATCATTTTTTAACTACACATTCTCATGTTGCAGCTGGGTCCTCTCGGCTGATACAGTTTGGTGTGTAGATTTTAATCTCTCAAAATCTTTGAGAAGCTGATTTACAGACTCGTGTAAGTCCATGTCTTATGACATGTCTGAGCTGTTATTATTTGAAACTGAGGGTTTAGATGTTACCTCTTCATCAGCTAGGTTGGCCATCAAACAATCATATTTTTCATCATCATCAGAGAAGAATCCGTTGCTTGATTCTACTCGCTCTTGATCTTCTCCAATGAGGGCCTTCCTTCGGTCTTCTTTTCTGCTCACCTCCTTCTTGCTCTCGTCCTTCTTGAGATCAGGACAGTCGATTTGGATGTGTCCTGTCTTGTGGCAATTATAACACTCCACCTTCCAGCTTCCAGCCTTTTGATTTCTCCTGGGGTTCTCCTTATAGTTCTTTTTGTATTTGGAGTAATTCTTTCTGAAGTTGCTGAACCTATGCATTATGAACGCCATTTCTTCCTCGAAATCGAGTGGATTTGGAGGTTTGACATCAGGTAGGTTCTTGGCGGGGGACTCGGCTGCAAAGGCTATTCCCTTCTCTGCAGGATCAGTAGATGATGAACTTGGAAGCTCAAACTCATAAGCCTTCAGGTCAGAGAACAACTCTTGGATCTTTATTTTATTAAGATCCTTGGATTCTCTCATGGCCACTGCCTTCATATTCCATTCAGGATTGAGAAATCTTAAAACCTTTAGCGCGATCTCACTGTTTCCCATATGATTTTCCCAGGGAGTTAATCTCATTGATGATTTCAGTGAACCTTGTGTCCACTTGGTCTATGGATTCGCCATTCTTCATTTTGAAGTTGTCAAATTTCTGGGTAGCAATTGAGAACTTGTTTTCTTTGATCAGCTTCGTGCCTTCACACATCACCGCAAGGGTGTCCCAGATTTCCTTGGCATTTTTGAAGTTCTTGATCTTGACCATTGTTGATTTGTCAAGAGTCTGGTACAGCACGTCTCTGGCCTGGTTGTCAAGGTTCGCCAGCTTTCTTTCTTCAATGGTTAGCTCCGTCCTTTTCTTTGGGATCTTTTCTGGCTTCCCGGCTGCAATCTCCTCAGGAGTGTTATCTTTCTCGAAGGTGAAGGCACCGTCCTCTATGATACACCACATGTCGTCATGGATTGAAGATAAGTGTGCCTGCATCCTTAACTTTCAAAGATCATACTCGTCAAGTGAAAAAAATAGGTAATCTATAATGCATGTGTTCCATTTCTAAAATGAGCATAAAATATATCCTTGATATATGGAACTGGTTCTTGAAATATTGAACCAACATCTCTGATACCACTTGTAGGTCACAAGTCGTCCAGGAATAAGTCTAGAGGAGGGGTGAATAGACTTATTGAAACTCTTTTCCACAAAGGATGAGTTTCTCAGCTGATGGTACAGGAGACTTGGAGTCGTCTGTAGTCAATGTAAGTGCGGAAGGCAGCTGATGACGAATACAGAAATAATCAATGGAACACTTAAGTATGAATGCAGCAGTTAAGTATGATGATGAAAGCAGTAAAATACGCAGGCAGTTATAGTGCTCTCAGAGGTGGGGTAATCCTCTACTAATCCACTTTTCTACAAACCAGTTGGAGATGAATTCACTATAATTCTCAACCAGTAATAAATATTACAGTGATTCAACCAATTACAACAGCTTCCAACCAGTGGAATTCCTTGCCGTTGCAACTCCCTTTGACTGCCTTGCACCTCTTGATCTACGATCCTTGGATGCCTTTACAGTCTCTTGAACTTCAACCAGTGAAGTACCCCGAACTCAGGTTTTAAAGACACGAGTGATTGTCTTCTCCAACTAAGAGCTTCTTCAAATAAGAACTTTTGAACTCTTGCTCTTTCACGATGCTATTGTACGCTTTGTTTGCTTTGATTGCTTGTAAGTGTTGTTCGCATCGTTCTGCTCAACTTCAACTCTTAGGATATATAGATATCTATCCTTGAGCATTTCTTCATAGCCGTTGCAAATCTGTTACAAATCCGTCCGTTGGAGAAATAGACTTCTTTGTTTATTTTTCTGAACGTTGCAAGGCT
This sequence comes from Orobanche coerulescens, assembly GCA_033398695.1. Classification (NCBI taxonomy): domain Eukaryota; kingdom Viridiplantae; phylum Streptophyta; class Magnoliopsida; order Lamiales; family Orobanchaceae; genus Orobanche; species Orobanche coerulescens. The sequence goes on along the minus strand of CM065819.1, from coordinate 120,339,788 downwards.
GGATTCCCATATTTTAATCCAATTCCGACTGTTGTGAAGACTTCCACGTGATGGCACCGAATATTTTGAACATAATAAGATTAAAGTCTCTAGTGGTGGGTCTGGATGATTTATTTAAATCATATCCTTCCGGGAATCTCTCCAATCTGTCTCTAATCGCCCGCACGTGACTTTCCGTAAATATTGACTATTCAACGCATGCTGACGTGGACTGGAGTACTTGGCTGATCACTTAACTGATCTCTCTGTGGTCAACCTATCTGATGTGCAGTCAACCTTATCTGATGTCGACTTCTCTGATGTGCCGACTTGTTTGAAGTCTTCTGACCTGATTGAACTTAACTGATCTGATGGTCAGACTTCAGATGACTTGACTTTTCTTCTTGACTGCAGTCTCGTCCAACTTCGCTGATTAAACTGTTTGACCAGAACTTCTCTGATAAGGGTTTCCTGATATTTCTTGGTTGTGGTCAACCTTATCTGAACAGGTGAGTTGACCAAGACTCGGCTGATAGATACTTATCTGATTTGTACTTAGCCGATTTTTAAAGCCTAACATATGTGGCCTATGGAAGATACTCATTTAGTTCTTCTTTACATTTTGCCAAGTATCTAACTTATCAGTTTGGCCTATGGAAGATACTCATTTGGTACTTCCTTACATTTTGCCAAGTAATGAACATATATTTGAATATACAAAGATGACATCATCAAAATCTAATAAGTATTCCTAACACATAGCGCACGCTAATCATGTTATATTACCGTTGGAATAGTTTGAAGACCGTTCAGTTCATCAAAGTCAAACAACGTTAGCGCACGCTACAAAGAACTATTAGCGCACGCTAATAGTACAAGTTTTCAGCATATCAAGAGGGACTGAACACTATAAATACCCATGCCATTGGGTATCTCAAGACACACAACTTCAAGCATACAAATGCACTATTGAGCTCAAATTATTGCTATCTATTTCATACTCAGTTGTGACGATAAAAGATACAAGTGTTGTTCACATATTGTAATATCTTATATACTTTGTATCTTCTTAATTGTTGTGAGTGTTACATCACTCCTTCACGAGCTTGAGAGAAACGAATCAAGAGTTTTAATCCGGTGTTATTAGGATCTTTGATCCGGCATTGTTAGGATTATACTCTGACGATCGTAAGTGAGGATTATCTAATTCCTATAGAACACTAGATAAGAAAAATTATATTAAGTGTTTGGTTGTGCTTGGACCAATTGAAGACAAGTGTTGTAACGGTTGTGCCCGGACCTATAGAAGACAAGGCAAGATTGTGTGTGGTTTTCTTGAGCCAATAGAAAAAGAAAACGGAGAGAGGACGTAGGCAAGTTGCCAAACCTCTATACATCGTTGTGTATTTTTCTTTCTGCATAATTTCTTTTTCCTTCGCGAGAAAGTTTAATTATCCGCAATACCACTATTCAACCCCTTCTAGTGGTACATTTATCTCTTCAGTTGGTATCGGGGCGGGTCCCTTTTTAAAAAGTTTAAACACCTTAGAGAAAAAGATCCGCAAATGGCTCTATTGGGTCAAATCGAAGGAAATGCTCTCAACCGTCCTCCTTTCTTTGACGGCTCCAACTTCATGACTTGGAAAAAGAAGATGGCTATATTAGTTCAAGCTTACGACATTGAAAATCTGGAAAGTCATCGCTCTTGGTCCAAAAATCGCCAAGAAGGGAGATGGGTCGCTGAAAAAATTCATTGAATTTAACGACGAAGATTGGAAGAACACACACATTAACTCTCGTGCTACTCAACTCCTGTATTGTGCTCTTAATACTGAAGAACTTAACAAGATATCATCTTACGAAAGCGCGAAAGAAATCTGTGAAATTCTTGAGGTAACTCATGAAGGAACCACTCAGGTCAAGGAGATCAATATCAACATGCTACTTCATGATTATGAACTCTTTTCCATGAATGATGATGAAACAATCACTAATATGCTGGATCGCTTTTCGACTATATCCAGCGGTCTCGCATCCTTTGGAAGACCTATATGAAGTAGTGACAAGGCTAAGAAAATTCTTCGCTCGTTGCCGCGTGAATGGGATGCCATGGTGTCATGGAATCCAAAGATCTCGATAAGCTTGAATTTAGCGCCCTCATCGGGTCACTTATCAATTATGAGATCGTTCTCAAATCGAGAGGCTCCAAACCAAAGCCTTGTGAAATAGTAGTCGCATTCAATGTTGATAGCGATATTGAGGAAGAAGTTCCGAAAGATGAAGATGACGAGGAACTCGCTCTCTATGCCAAGAATTTTAGAAGGTACAAAAACTTAATTCAAAGAAGGAGGAGTTTCCTTGGTCGGGATGGTAAGACGGAATAAAAGAAAAATTCTTATGTTCCTACAAAGAAGTTCGACAATAATTGTCAAAAATGCGTTCAAGCCAGTCACTACGCCAAAGAATGCCGAGGATCTACTTCCGAGCCTCAAATTGAAGGATTCAAAAAGAAGGAAGTTCTAATTGCCTCTTGGAGTGATGTCGAGGAAGAGATTGAAAGATCGATAGACGCAAATCTAGCATTCATGTCTCTCGACTCAGAAAATGCTATCGAGGTAAGTTCTAAACTCAATGATGATGAATATGATTCATTTGATTTTTGTGATTCACAAGAAGTTAATCATGACGATGAGCTATTAAGCGCGTTTGAATCCTTAAATATGGAATATGATGAAATTGTTAAATTAAATATGTCTTTAAAGAGGAAAATAAAATCTTTAGAACTCGAAAATTCTACTCTTCAAAATAAAGGCAAAAACTTTGAAATAGACCATACCTTATGCCTTGAGAAAGAAAATATTTTGAAAATCGAGTTGACGAAAACTCAAAAGGAATTGAAATATATAATGAATAAATTTATTCTCGGAAACGAGAAGTTCGAAAATCTTTTATCTGTTCAAAAATCTCCATTGCTAAAACATGGTCTTGGTTTCGACCCGTTTAAAAGAGAACAATCTCTTATAAATCTTGACAAGATAAAGAATACAGAAACCGAGAACTCAAAAACTCTTCCCAAACAACGAGATCATACATTAAAGCTCATTCAAAATTGAGGACTATCAAAGTTAAACAAATATGGGTTCCAAAAGGGACAATCGTTCCAAACGCTATAAGTATTGTTAACTTTGGAGGACCTAAAAGGGCTTGGGTACCAAAACAACTGAATCACACTATTTTTGTAGGTACCAACGTCAAAGAAAAGCAAGTGGTACATTGATAGCGGTTGTTCGAGGCACATGTGTGGCACCAAAGAATTATTTGAAGATCTTGAATATCAACAAGGACATGTGACCTTTGGTGACAACAAAAAAAGGAAGATTATGGGCACCGGTAAGATTGGTAAGGAACCTTCTCCATATATTAATAAGGTGTTATTTTTTGAAGGTTTGCGTCATAATTTACTTAGCGTTTCTCAATTGTGTGATGAAGGTTTTAAAATTTTATTTGAAGAAACGCATTGCACTGCTTTTAAAAATAACAAGATTGCATTTATTGGTTTGAGATGTGGAAATATTTACATTGTTGATCTTAATGATAAAAATTCATTTAATGAAAAATGCCTTATTACTTTGGATGAAAATGCATATTTATGGCATAGAAAATTGGGGCATACATCTCTACCTATCATTTCTAAATTATCGAAATATGATTTAGTTCGTGGTTTACCCAAACTCAAATTTGATCGTAAACATTTGTGTGAATCTTGCATAAAAAGGAAACATACTCGAGAATCTTTCAAACCAAAATTCTAGGTTTCCACGAGTCGCATTCTTGAACTTGTGCATATGGATTTAATTGGACCATCTAGATATGTTAGTCTAAATGGTAAACTTTACATTTTGGTGATTGTTGATTACTATTCTCGATTTACTTGGGTTAAATTTCTTGCTCATAAAGATGACACATTTTATGAGTTTTCTAAATAGTGTCGTTTGGTACAAAATGAGAAAAATCTTTCCACAATTTCTATTTGTACTGATCACGGAGGTGAATTTGATTGCACTCCGTTTGAACTCTTGTGTGACATGTATGGTATTAATCATAATTTTTCGGCTCCTAGAACACCTCAACAAAATGGTGTTGATGAAAGGAAAAATCGCTCATTGGAGGAGATGTCGAGGACAATTTTAACGAATACTCTCTCCCGCAATATTTTTTGTCCGAAGATATTTTCACGGCATGTTATGTTATAAACCGGGTTCATCTTCGTAGAACTCTAATTAAAACCCCATATGAAATTTGGAAGGGCAAAATGCCGAACATATCTTACTTTCATCCATTTGGTTGCAATGTTTTTATCTTAATTAATGGTAAGGAAAATTTGGGCAAATTTGATGCCAAATCCGATTCCGGAATTTTTCTTGGATATTATACAAATAGCAAAGCTTTCCGTGTGTATAACATTAGAACTAACAAAGTTGAAGAAACCATCCATGTCAAATTCAATGATATGATCTCACCTCCGGGAAAGGTAGAATTTTTTGATGATGCATGTATTCTTCCGGTCTCTCATCCCTCAAGCGAAATGGAGAAGTTTTCGGAAATTCGGAAGAATAAAATCGATGATTTTCCGAAAGATTGGAAGCATAACAAAGATCATCCAAAAGACCTTGTTATTGGGAATATTGAAGATGGTGTTCAAACACGAAGGAGAACCACCGAGTATATTGCTCATTTTGCTTTTGTATCCGAGATGTAGGTCACAAGTCGTCAGGACTAAGCCTAGAGGGGGGGTGAATAGACTTATTAAACTCTTTTCCTGAAAGTCAGGTGAGTTACTCAGCTGTGATTAAGTACAAATGACTTAGGTCGTCTGCAGACAGGTAATGCGGAAGACACAGCTGATGACAATTGCAGGTAAGTAATGTTAACTGCAGATAACTATCAAATGGAACAGTAAATATGAATACAACAGTTATGTATGATGTTCAAAGCAGTAAAACACACAATTACTTATAATGGTTTCAGAGGTGGGGTAATCCTCTACTAGTCCACTTTTCTCCAAACCAGTTGGAGATGAATTCACTATAACTTTCAACTAGTGATAAACGTTACAATGATTCAACCAGTTACAACAGCTTCCAACCAGTGGAAATCCATGGCCGTTGCAACTCCATTTGACTGCCTAGTGTAACACCCCTAATCCACTCAGGAATATTACACGTCGTAGACCCTTTCCTCAAGGATCTACCAGCCTAGTAACTAAAATCAAATATCAAAATATCACCTTCAAGGCTAAATGACGACCCAGTAGACCGATTAGGTCTTTCAATTAATACATACAACTCAATCTCGACACATACCCACGCAGGGGTCAAAATACAACATGCTCCCGTACAAGTATTTCCTAACAAATTCCCCCTATTTTAATGATGGAAAAACTAAAGTATTTCAGATGTAATCAGGTCTGCACAAACTAAAGTGCATGACTCAAAGAAAACTCAGTCTTTTTGAGACAACTAGTGGTTGTCATTCAAATGACTGCTATAAAATTTTATTGATTGTTACAATACAGTGCTGTTTGAATGAAACAAATACAGGTAAGAAAGTTTTGCAGGTATTACAAAATTACAAGTAAATTACAAAGTAAAAATTACAAGTAAGTTACAAATAAATTACAAAGGAATTCATCTTCCTCTTCCTCTTCCTCTTCTGACTTGCATCTTTGCTGGAGGGAGAGACCTTAATGGCTTAGCACCAATTGGCTTCTTACATACAGGGGCTAGCCCATAATTCCTTTTGATGATCATAGAAGCAAATTGTTGTTCTTCAGCAGATGTGAAGTTGTTTTCCACGCACAGAGCCTTTATTTCTTTCTGGAGGGCCAGTTCATCAAGTTCATTGTTCATCAGAGTGGGCGCTTATTCAGGATTGAAATTTGGGATCATAGGATATGCATCGAATTTCTTTGCATATTTTTTCAATACTGCCCAAAGTTTTGGCCAAGTTGAAGACATGAAGTTGATGAACATTTGTTGAGGGGAGCAATCTTTATCCTGAAGCATCTCGGAGAGATGGTATTTTTCTATGAACCACTTCTTTGCTCCTTCCCACATAACTGAAGCCTCAGCAAGTATGATTTCTTCAACAAACCATAGATCCTTTCCCTCCCATTCATATCTCTGCTCCGTCTGTTGTCTGGTCCTCCTCCTTTTTGGTGCAGGTGGGTCTGCAGGTGCAACAACTTCTTTTCTTTTCAGGTGGAAAGTTCCTGCCTGAATCAGAAGGGGTTCTTACTTCTTCTTTGTTCTGATTTCCTCTCTGGCATTCCCTTCACTGTCTTCCCCCTGCCTGATATCTTCTCTCCTGCTTCTCTCTTTCTCCTTTCCTCTCTCTTCCCCCTTTTTGCCAGCATCAATGAGGGTAGCTAGTTGCTGCTCCACCTTGGCCATAAAGTCAGACATGCCAAGTGGCATTCTGGAGTTCGTAGGTGGTGGGGAAGGATCTTTCTTCTGAAGCAGTGTGTCTATATTTGCACTGAGGGAGATCAGGTCGGGTTTGACTTCAGTTGCAAGGAGTTTTGCAACTGTCTCTTCCAGTAAGCGTCTGATCAGAATAGTGACAGCAGGTGAGATTGGGACATCAGGTACTGTTTGGGGTGAATGTTCACCTGAGTCTTCAACTGCTGCAGGTCTTTTGGCAGTTGAGCTGTCTGAGGGGAGATTCTTATCTGCGGGTTGTTGATCAGATGGGGTCTTGTTTGGGGTCCCCAATATGTCATCTTTATCTGGCTGATGTGGGCTGGAAGCTTGATCAGGTGCTCCATGCTCATCAGCATCATCATCATCTTTCCTCTGTTACTCCTTCTTTTCTTCTTCTTTTTCTTCGACTTCTTTTTCTATTTCTTCTTCTTCCTATTCTATCTCCTCTGTTTTTTCTTTTTCAACTTCATCAACTCCTTCTTTTTCGACTTCTACCTCTTGCTCCTTTTCAACTTCTCCTCCTTCGTCAGCTCCCTCCTCCTGTTTTTCAACTCCTTCTTGTTTTTCAAAATCTTCCTTTTCAATGTCTTCAATTCTTATCCCTTTTTGTTTTTCTCTCTCATCATTTCAACTACTCTTTATTCTCCGAGGGTCTTCCCATCTGAAACACCCTCCATAATGTAGCGGACGAACTGGTCTACGTTTTCTTTAAAACTGGACATGAACCAGTTCTCCTGGAGCATTAAAATGATATCTGTCTCACGACAGAAGAGCATGACAAGTTGCTCCGTAGCCTGGGGATGTTCCCAGGAACTTCTCCCAACAAATTCTTGCAGTTGGGTGAAGGGAAGAGATATCAACTCCTTCCACTCATCAAAAATATTGACAAAAGAAAATTTTAAGGATTGCTGCTTTACCAGCTTGAGTTGTTCGGTTGTCAGGTTCAAAGGATTATTCTCCCTGAGATTGAGGGAATATCCTGCTTCTGGAATCTCAATAATCAATTCTGCCTCTTCCTCCTCATTCATGCTGGGAATGGTCAGAAGGGGGATCACTTCAGCCATCAGATCGGTCTGATCTGGCTGATCCTCGTCGTGGGTAGGTGCAGGTGCAGATGTGGTAATTATCTGCATCTGAGCTGCAATGTCTTTGATGGGCTCAGGTGCAGGTGACTTGTCTGCCTGTTCTGCTTCAGCTGCTTCTTCTTTAAAAACAAGGCCTCTCTACCTTTTCGGTGACTGGTCGAGGGATGAGGTAACATGAACAACCTCCTCTGCAACAGGTAATTTTCTTTTAAATCACTACGCCATAGATGGCTTTCTACAACACTTAGGGGGGTGTTACCTTATTGGATGTTACCATAGCTATGAAATTTTGGACCTACCACAACGTTCGGGTTATGGTGTTACCAAATCCTGAAATATATGTTACTCTAGCTATAAAAGGTGTTACTTTAGCTATAAAAGGTTATAGCTACAAAACTTTGGACCTACCACAACGTTCGGGTTATGGTGTTACTCTCAGTAACACCATGAGATGTGTTACCTTAGAGTATTAATAAACAAAATTTTGAATTTTATAAAAAATTAATGATTTAATAAATTTTAACTTTAAAAATAATTAATTTAATAAAACATTGAATATATATTTATAAAAAGTATTCTATCAAATAAATGAAATATATATTTTATAAATAAATAAAATATTTTTAATAAATTTTAATTGAAAAGGTTTTAAAATAAAGAAGTATTTGAAAATTAATAAATTTTGATTTAAATAATTAAAAACATTATTAAAAAAATAAAAGCTTGTAATAACTATGAATAATTACAAAATAATTAAAATAACAAATTTAATAATTATATTTTATTACCAAAAATAAATTAAATTTGTAATATTAGGAAACAACAAAAAGTAAAGTACGTATTATATACTGAGATACATATCCTTTGAGCGGCAAAACAGATTAAAGGAGAGCGGCAAATGAAAATTGGGTCAAAACACAAGTCGGGGGAAATTGGGGCAAAACAAAGTTTATCTCTGAAATTGTCGAAAGAGATGCTACAACAACTACAACAAAACAATAACTTTGCTGAATCGGTCCCTCAATCGCTCACACAACTATCTCACTTGCTCAATCGTCAAGGATTTAAGTTCAATTAGGGTTCAATCGCTCGGTCGTCAAGGATTAAGGTTCAATCCAAGCTTGGTTTGTGTTTGATTTAAGGTATAAATCTCTCTTTTTATGCTTCGATTTGTAAGCTTGGTTTGTGTTCATTCATCAATCTATATATATATATATATTTGTGTTGCAGGCTTCGATTTGACTCTCTCTTTCTCTCTCTCTCTCTCTCTCTCTCTCTCTCTCTCTCTCTCTCTCTCTCTCACCCCCCCCCCCCCCCCCCATGCCTCTCCCTCTCTGCCTCTGTCACACACAAAAACTAGAGAAAAACACTCAATGTGTTTATTTATGTGTAAAAATATGTTGTGCGCATGTAAAATGAGAAGCTTTTGTGTTGTGCGCATGTAAAATATGTATACGTTAATGACCTACTTTTAGATTTCTCGGTAGAAATATGCTAATTCAGAGTCGTTTGTTTGACCCGAAAGGTTAAATTTTCAATGTTATTGATATATTGTATGGTTTTGCAGTAAAATATGTTCATTTACTACGTGTTTACATTAAATGTTGTTTAACTGTGATGGACTTTGTGTTTTGGCTGCTATATTGATTGAAGTGTGGTATTTGACTTTAGTTTTTAGTACAAAACCTATGTCCGCAATGTTGTACCATATACAACATGTTGTCCTTTTCTTGATAACGTGTTTAAGCTAATGTATATGTAATATAATTATTTCTATAATTAATTAGTAATTGATAGTTAGCTATATATGACTTACGATAATTTAAAAACAGATAGGTTGTAATGGCACCAAATCCCATTGGGTTGTTACAGTGCCGTGGACCCCACACCAAGAGATCCACCAGGCGAATTGACCACAGGGGAGATCACAGTCCCTACTATGATATCTGACCTAATATTCCGATATGGAATTTCTACGACAAAACGTGGGCCTACATGGCCAAAATAAAAATACAACAAAATCCACGATCCTTGCTCGGATAATACAAAATGACAACAACTGACAAAACTGGAGTACTCCAAACTGTCTGACCAACATGAACACCAAAACCTCTCGGACTAGTACCGCTCGAATGCCTCGTCGCCATCGTCATGCCCCTGTGTCTCAACTCTGTCCTCGCAAGCACCTAAAACATGTAAATATGTTCCGCCCCCACGGGGTCAGTTATCCAGATAATGAATATCAAATACATATATAACATGATATGCATCCAAAGGCAGAATAAAATGGTACAATAATGGTAATACGAGATGCCCACAAACCAAGGTAAGAACCGAGCATTCGTGAAACACTATGCCTACGGCATACGATCGGTACCTGCTCAACAGGTTAGAATATAAGTGCCCAACGGCGAATCATCAATATAGAACACAACAATACATTACCCGAAGGTAAACCAAGCCAAAGCTAAAATAGATACGAATCACCATGCCCGAAGGCTCTAATGGAAATACCAAAACATCACAATAGCCTGAAAGTCCCTCAGCCGAAGCTGCCAAATATCACAATCTCCTGAAAGTCACTCAGCCAGAACTGCCAATCATCGCAATGGCCCGAAGCCAAACAGCCCGAAGCTGTGTCATCTGAGGGCCGAAGCCACGGCACGAAGCCGTATCACAATGAGGGCCGAAGCCACAGCACGAAGCCGTATCACAATGAGGGACGAAGCCACGGCAAAAATCCATATCACAATGAGGGTCGAAGCCATGGCACGAAGCCGCATCACAATGAGGGCCGAAGCCACGGCACGAAGCCGTATCACAATGAGACCATCCAATGGCTGTGACCTACTGAACTGTAGGTGTTGGGAAACCAACCACAAAGGTTCAAGCCCCAAACTTACCCATCGAGCACTAGCCGATACTAGCCTCCGAAAACACAATTAATCACAAATGGCAATGATCCTAAGATTACCGAGTTCACAAGAATAGTAATGTGCTGCCTTGAGTCGGCTAACACGACAACAATAACTCACGGATGGGCACCGTCCTCGGCGGTCCCAATTCAAATACCTCGACTGCCTTAGGAATGGCCAATCGATCACAACGACATCAACGGATGGGATCCATCCTCGACAGTCCTAATTCAATACCTCAATTGTCTTAGAATGACCAATCAATAACAACGATACAACGGATGGGAAATGTCTTCGATGGTCCCAATTCAAGACATCGATTACCTTAGAATGGTCAATCGACAACAATGATGCAACAGATGGGAATTATCCTCGATAATCCCAATTCAATACCTCGATTGCCTTAGAATGGCCAATCGATAACAACGACACAACGGATGGGAATCATCTTCGATAATCCCAATTCAATACGTCGATTACCTTAGAACGGTCAATAGATAACAACGACACAACGGATGGGAATCATCTTCGATAATCCCAATTCAATACGTCGATTACCTCAGAACGGTCAATCGGTAAACAACGACACGACGGATGGGAATCACCTTCGATAATCCTAATTCAATACCACGATTGCCTTAGAATGGCCAATCGATAACAACAAAACGATTAGAACAGATGTCCCGATGCCTTTAATCGGTTACCGACGACGGAGATGATAATCGAACACGTCAATGTCTTCATTCGGCCAATCACAACATCAATAGAAAAATACCAATATCAATAACAATGATCATAACAATGTCTTAAACCGACATCAATATCAACAACAATAACCAATACATCGATACCGCGAACCGGCTATCGACAATAACATCAACAACGAGTATCTCAAAGCCCTGAACAGCTTTTATCGGACAACAACAACATTTGGCATAATTTGCCGAAGGGTATCGTATCAAATAATCCCCTGATATCAACAAAATCATAGAGACCAAGTCTCGAAATGATACAACACATTCATACACATACATGATAACATTAATCTCATTGACTAGTACAAGTATAAAACTTGCCTCAAACCGAAGGCGAGAAAGTCCTTCCACGATCAACGTCCTCCCACGAAACAACGAACGGCGCCTTCCGACGATCATAAACACTCGAACAACCTTGAATGAAATACAATTCATTCAATAACACAAAATCAATAGAAAACAACACCAAGGACAACCCGATTCTATCACGAATCGATTAAACTCCACAAACGAATACCATAGTTCTCAACTATGAATTCTAATTTCCTCCAATCCTCCTCAATGATCAAATAACATGATCATCATGTTCTTAACACTTGTGAAAACAATTAAACAAGAATCACTTAAGAACGACATCATACCAATCATCCCAAAATGATAATCTCACCAATATTAACACTATCACCTCAGGAACATCACCAATACAACAAACATGATATCTACACGATAATCAATCACCAATTCATCATGAATTCGGATTAATCAACAAGATTAAATCAACCATTTCAAGATCATGATAATCATTACATAATTCATCATAATTCCTTACTAAAATGGTTAAAATCTCCCCAAGAAACACAAACAACAACATCAATCATATCAAGACTATGTTAATCATATAACAATCTTAACATAATCATTCCTAGACATGATTATAACCTCTAAATATCCTAAAATATCGAGTACAACCTCAAGACATAATCATCATGTTCTTCTTCACAAGTTATAAAAACTCATCAAGAATCATGATATACTCCAACAATGAATCAATACACGAAGTAAACGGCAACAACAACAACAACAACATACTCGGAAATCACTTGAAGAACAAGAGATTAAGAAAACTTACCCAAGAAGAACAAGATGAACTCTCCAAACACCAAAGGAGTAATAAAAGATTCCAACCTCAAGCCTCAATCCAAGCTAGGATGATCAAAATCACATTGGAAGAGTCTCAATATCAAGAAAAAGTCCAGGGGGACGATTCTAGAGAGAGGAAATCGATTGTGGTTCGTGAAGAAATGAAATACGAAACCAAAATATATAATATGACAAGCACATTATGGCCACTAACCACAACGCATAACGTACGTTAAGCCACCTTACGTACACTACCGTCCCTGCATAGCGTACGCTACGCCAAGTCAGAAATCATTGACTCGAAATGGGACCTACGTTACGTACGTAATCGTGAATCTCTAATGTACGTTATCTAGCCTAACGTACGTAAACCCCAACACATAGCGTACGTAATCCCCGTTGACTGCAATAGTGAGATCCAATCAAAAGGTGCCCGGGCCTACTAGCCTAAAGTTGTCCATGAGGAAGGTTCCCCCTGTCTGTGCCCCTTTACGTACGTAACATGACAACCATAACGTATGTAAGCTTAGAAGCTTAACGTACGTTAAGTAATACTCGTAGCGTACGTAAGTAACACAGACAACACAAGGAAGTTCCAACACGTTCAACTGAATGAACGAACACGATCCAAGCACCTCAACAAACACGAATGACATAATACAACAACATTTGTACACTTCCAAATGAATATGTACAACTTAACAGTGAAATGAAAGAGAGAAAAAGAAATTACCCCCGGATATTACCTAGGTTAGCCTGAATAAACACCTCGACGAGGTTCAGGCCTGTTTACACACACACACACTTGTCTTGTTATGTTAATATAGTTAATATACTGGTGGTTGATAAATGTAGGGATGGACGACGAGGGAAACTCATGGATAGAGCTTCCAAAGTTTAGTGATGGCTATATTAGCGGGGTAAAAGCTTTTATATAAAATGCGGTTTCTAGGTTTGCTGTAGGTGATGAAATAACGTGCCCTTGCAAGAAATGTAAAAATGATAAGTGGTATCTTCAAGATGTAATATACAACCATCTCATATACAATGGTCCATCTCCATTGTATATGGAATGGATATGTGAGGTTTCTCGACGAAGGAGTGACGAAGACATGGATTGTGAGGGTGGGGTAGATTTTGGAGATAATCTAAGTGACATGATGCACCGTACTCATGGAATGCAGAATGGTGATGCTGAGAACACTAATGTACCAACTTCCGATTCGAATAAGTTCACTCGCCATCTCGAAGACGGAAAACAGCCATTATATCCTGGGTGTTCAAAATTTTCGCGATTAAGTTTTATCATTAGGCTCTATTCATTAAAATGTTCACATGGAATTACGGAGGCTTCATTCGTGGATTTACTACAGTTGTTGAGAGAGGCTTCCCCCCTGGTCTATATACCTTTATCTTTTAATTCTGCAAAGAATATCATTAAAGATTTATGGCTTAATTACGAAAAAATACATGCATGTCCAAATGATTGCATGCTGTATTGGGCAGAAAAAAAGGATAAAGATGTTTGTAAGACTTGCGGTGTTTCGATATGGGCGGTAGTTGAAAAACAAGGCAACAGTGTCAATGATCCAGAGAAGGTGATTCGCAGACTTCCAGCGAAGGCGCTATTTTCCGCTAAAACCAAGGCTGCAAAGGTTGTTTATGTCCAAGGAGTATTCTGAACTTATGTTATGGCATGCCGTCGGACGAAAAAAAGATGGGAAGCTTAGACATCCAGCTGATGCCGAGGCTTGGCAGGCAATGGATGCAAGGTATCCTGACTTTTCAGTAGAAAATAGAAATATCCAACTTGGTGTGGCCGCTGATGGATTCAGTCCTTACCGTACAATGACTTCAGTTCACTCAACGTGGCCAATTGTATTGGTAAATTACAACCTCCCACCTTGGCTATGCATGAAGCATGAAAATTTGATTCTTTCGACAATCATCTCCGGTCCAGATTCTCCAAAAAATAGCATTGATGTATTTATGCAGCCTCTAATCGAAGAGTTGAAAGAATTATGGTATATAGGCATAGAAACCTATGATGCCTTTACTGATAAAAAATTTAGGCTACGTGCAAGCGTGTTGTGGACCATTAGCGATTTTTCGGGATATGCAATATTATCCGATTCGAGCACAAAGGATAACTTGGCCTGTCCCATATGCCATTATGAGACATCTTCAATGTACTTGAAACACAGTAAAAAAATGTGCTACATGAATCATAGAAAATTTCTAGATCCGGAGTACAAGTGGAGGTTTGACAAAATAAGATTCAATGGTGAAGTTGAAATGGGACAGGCTCCACCAATTTTAACCAGAACGGATGTAGTTGAATTATTGTCAGGCTACAAAAATGAATTTGGAAACGCTAAAAGCAAGAAAAAGGGCAAAAGGGGTATAAAGCGTAAAAGTGATTCCCCTTTAAAAAAATCAATATTTTTTAATTTACCGTATTGGAGACACAATTTATTGCGGCATAACCTTGATGTTATGCATATCGAGAAAAATGTATGTGACAATATACTCGATACTTTGCTGAATATGGGTCGTAAGTCGAAAGACCATTTAAATGCTCGTTTTGATTTACAAGAAATGGGCATGAGGAAGGTCCTTCATCCTGTTAAATCAAGTGATGGAAAATATCATGAGATTAGGGCTGCCATATTTGACATGACGAAACAAGAGAAAGAAATATTCTGCACAGTATTGGAGAAGGCCAAACTGCCATACGGCTGCGCAGCTAATATCAGTCGGTATGTTAACACAAAGGAATGGGTAATCTCGGGGTATAAGAGCCACGATGCTCATTTTGTTCTTCACTACTTGTTACAATTTGTAGTGAAAAAAACATTGAAACCTGAGGTTGATGTACCTTTGATCAGACTTGGTGCATTCCTAAGAGGTCTTTGGAGCAAAGTAATCGATTTGCGTGATATGAAGAGGCTACAACAAGAAATTGTTGAGATTGTTTGTAGTTTTGAGATGATTTTTCCCTCGGCTTTCTTTGATGTAATGATTTGTTGGAGCAATTTCGGTATTAGCGTCGTTCTGCGGAAGCTTAAATATAAAGTGCGGAAAGTAAATCGACACACGGATTTATAGAGGTTCGGCCACACGTGCCTACGTCCTCTCTCGGTATCTTTTTCAGTAGGATGAATATCAACCTCTACACCTTTCTTCTATCGGTCGAGGGATAACCGTTACAAGCTCATATTCTATCGGTTCGAGTAAACCGTTCAATCTCTCTTCTATCGGTCGAGATATTACCGTGTGTACTTGTCTTTGTGTCGGTCCAAGTTAAACTGTTTTCATTTTCTATTGGACAAGGAATCAACCACTCTAGCTTTCTATCGGTACTAGGTAAACCTCACTTAGATATCGATTGCGATTCTAACAATGCCGGATCCTTGATCCTAATAACACCAAATCCACGTATCTATTCTTTTACCTCTCGTGTATGTGTTGAATGTATAAACACTCAAACTATCAATATAAGCACAATTACAACAACAAGAGTATCAGTATGAATATCTGATCAATGTGTCGTTTGCTTTGCGTTGTTGTTGGATGAATACCATTAGAATTGGTATTTATAGCCATTTCTCTTCCAACTAGCCGTTAGCCTCCTATGCCTCTCTTATGTACGTTACAACCTCCTCCTTACGTACGTTAGCTCTGGTTACGTACGTTAGCTCAACCCAATTACGTACGTTAGCATCTTCCAGATTCAGTCCAGTAGCCTTCGTCTTGATCATTACGTACATTAATCAATCTTACATTACGTACGTTATCAATAGTCAATATGTCTGTTGCATGATGACCTATGCCATGACGTCATCTCCAACGTTCTCCTTGTTTGAATTCACAAACTTATCATTACGTACATTAGCCATCCTTCCTTACGTACGTTAAGCTCCTTATATTACGTATGCTATATAACACATGTTACGTACGTTAACCCTTGAACAATTCCAGCTTTTTGCGTCTTCGACTCCTTCGATGCTTTGCTTCGCTTCTTTGTTGTTTTGTTTTGTTTATCAACTTAATTATCAAAACTCTATTAATGAATGTATGGAATAAAATATTCCAACAATCTCCCCCTTTTTGATGATTACAAAACAACACTTGAATTCGATAAAATATGCAAAAATAAAAAATATATATTATACAAATCAAAGTTTTCGGCATTGATCGTTTCGTTAGTTTCTCCAAATTTTTCTTTTTCTGTCATTTTCGACTTCTCCTTTTCTCATTTTTCAACTTCTTCGTTTCTCCCCCTTTTTGTATGCTTTTCTTTTCTCCTTCTTTTCGACTTCTTTGGTTTTAATATTTTTTTATTTCTTCATCTTTTCTTTTCTCCTTCTGATTTGCATTTTTATTTTTCTCGTCATTCTTCATGACGCTTTTTATCAATTCAACTCATTTCTCCCCATTTTTGTATTCAGCAAAAAGTGTAATAAAAATGAATAAAAAATACCAAATTGACGTATATAAAAATATGCTTGATTGATATAAATATATGCATTAAGAAGAGTATAACTCCCCCTTACAAAAATATTCGTTTAAAATATACCCCCTGAGTAAAATATAAATTATTGAATATTAATTTTTAGGGATCCAACCGATACTCGATTTTTCATTTGAAACATAGACGATATTTGAAATAATTAGATTCCATTATCGCCGTAACCGTGCCGTACCATTCAACAGGTAGTGATCTTAAGATTTTCTTGACTTTCTCACTACTTGATAATGGTTTTCCGAATGAAGCTAGCCCATTGGTGATGACCGAAAATCGGTCGAGCATGTTGGTGATGGACATGTCACCCTTCATCATGAATAATTCATAGTCATGGAGAAGCATATTGATCTTCGTCTCCTTGACTTGATTTGTGCCTTTGTGTGTGATTTCTAACATTTTCTAAATTTCTTTGGCACTATCACAAGACGATATCCGGTTGTGTTCTTCCGGATTTAATGTACAATATAATAATTGCGTGGCTTTGCAATTATAATGATCATTTTTCCAATCCGCGTCGTCATATTTTCGAAAGATTTAAGCATACTATCGGACTTGATTGGAATTTTCGGACCAAGGCATATCACTTTCCAAAGCTCGATGTCATATGCTTGGATGAATATTGACATCTTTTTCTTCCACGTCATAAAGTTCAAGCCATCAAAAAATGGTGGTCGATTTAGAGCAAGGCCTTCGACTGGAGCATATTGAAACGCCATGTGGATCGACTCCTCGGATGTTAAGCCGCTTATTGGAGGTACTACGATCCGATACCAATTGTTGGATCAATTTCGGTATTAGCGCCGTTGTGCGGAAGCGTAAATATAAAGTGCGGAAAGTAAATCAATACACGAATTTATAGAGGTTCGGCCAAACGTGCCTATGTCCTCTCTCGGTATCGTTTTCAGTATGATGAAGATCAACCTCTACACCTCTTTTCTATCGGTCGAGGGATAACCGTTACAAGCTCATATTCTATCGGTTCGAGTAAACCGTTCAATCTCTCTTCTATCGATCGAGATATTACCGTGTGTACTTGTCTTTGTGTCGGTCCAAGTTAAACCATTTTCCTTTTCTATTGGGCAAGGAATCAACCACTCTAGCTTTCTATCGGTACTAGATAAAGCTCACTTAGATATCGATTGCGATTCTAACAATGCGGGATCCTTGTACCTAATAACATCGAATCCAATCATATCTATTCTTTTACCTCTCGTGTATGTGTTGAATGTATAAACACTCAAACTATCAATATAAGCACAATTACAACAACAAGAATATCAATATGAATATCTGATCAATGAGTCGTTTGATTTGCGTTGTTGTTGGATGAACACCATTATAAGTGGTATTTATAGCCATTTCTTTTCCAACTAGCCGTTAGCCTCTTGTGCCTCTCTTACGTATGTTACAGTCTCCTCCTTACGTACGTTTGCTCTGGTTACGTACATTAGCTCAACCCAGTTACGTACATTAGCATCTTCCAGATTCAGTCCAGTAGCCTTCGTCTTCATCATTACATACGTTAGTCAATCTTACATTACGTACGTTATCAATAGTCAATATGTCCATTGCATGCTGACCTATGCCATGACGTCATCTCCAACATTCTCCTTGTTTGAATTCACAAACTCATCATTACGTACGTTAGCCATCCTTCCTTACGTACGTTAAGCTCCTTATATTACGTACACTATATAACACATGTTATGTACGTTAACCCTTGAACAATTCCAGCTTTTTGTGTCTTCGAATCCTTCGATGCTTTGCTTCGCTTCTTTGTTGTTTTGTTTTGTTTATCAACTTAATCATCAAAACTCTATTAATGAATGTATGGAATAAAATATTCCAACATGATTCACTTGCTGGTTCATTTGTGCCAGGAAGTTGAATATGGGGGACCTACACACTTGAGAGGTATGTGGCCAATTGAGCGTTATCTATGTAAGCTGAAATCTTATGCACGCAATAAGTCTAAACTAGAGGGTTCCATCGCCGAAGGCTACCTTGCAGAAGAATGCTTGACGTCCTGCTCAAGATTCTTAAGTGGTGACACAATACCTAAATCCGAGAGTTGTCCACAAAAGATGGAATATCCAATTGGCACAAGAAGAAATAAAGATGGAAAACCTATTCAACTCGAAGAATCTCAATGGATGGCATGTCATCGGTACATCGTATTCAATTGTGGTAACAAGGTTGTTGAGAGTTTAATCGAGTAATTTTTAAGGTCTAATTTATTTTAAAAAGAATTAGAATGCTTCTATCTTGATAATATTAACTAGGTAATTATTATAGGGAACATCGAGCTTTAACTGATGGTCATGCAATATCGAAAAGATATAAAAGAGAGAGGGCACATATGGAAGATTTCTGGAATTGGATGAAGGAAGAAGTTGTGGAAAAAGAGTACATTTCGAAGGAACTTCTTGCATTGGGCCCTAATCGAGCAGCTAAGAGGTTTAGTGGATATGTCATTAATGGATGCTGATTCTTTACAAAAGCCAGAGATGCTAAGTGTACAACACAGAATAGTGGTGTATTTTTGTCTTCCTTGACCACTAGCATTGCAAGTTCGCATGTCGGTGTTGTCGATTACTATGGATCAATTGAAGAAATACTAGAAATTGACTATTGCGGAGATTTCACTGTGATTTTATTCAAGTGCTGTTGTACCATGCAGAAAAGGATTTATATAGGTTGACTCGGGTGAATTTTAATAGATTGGTCCACAAAAATGATCGATATGTGACGGCTTCACAAGTTCAACAAGTCTTTTATATAAAAGATCCAACTGAGAAGACATTACATAACGTTATCAACAGATTACCGAGGGGCTGGTGTGATGCAGAAAGTGAAAATGGGAATGAGAATGATGGGACTAATGTAGTTTTACATGATATAGGGGCTGGTTGTATTCATGTGAATTGGGCTAGAGAAGACATCCCGCCAACGAAAATTGTCATCCCGCCAAAATAAGTCAATAATGTTGGAATATTTATTCCACACATTATTCAATTTATGTTTTGATGATTAAAGTTGCTAAACTACAAAACAACGTCGAGGCGAAGCAAAACGGCGAAGCAGGCGAAGACGCAAAAATTGCAATCTGGACTGCATTAGCGCACGCTAAGGGACATATGTTAGCGCACGCTAACGAGGAGTCAGCTGCATTCCAGCCTAGTATCGAAGTAAGCTGCAGTGAAGTCAGCAGATGGATAGCGCACGCTACACTCTATTATTAGCGCACGCTACCCTCTATTATTAGCGCACGCTACAAAGGATGATTAGCGCACGCTAAGATGTTTGAATCTAGTCAATCCGAACGTTGGGAAAAGCAGGTCAAAGTCAGCATATCAAACGGTCACTTTGACAATCCATGCAACGGATATATTGGATTAGCGCACGCTACAAAGGAAGTGGTAGCGCACGCTAAGCTTAAGAGCGGTAGCTACCGGATGAAATATAAAGTGATTAACGACACGCTACATGAAAGCCTTTACGTACGCTAGAGCAAAAATGTGCGATAGCGCACGCTAAGAAGGAAGGCTAGCGCACGCTAGCTAGTCATTGGCAACAACGGCTAGTAAGGAGGAAGAAGGCTATAAATACCAAGGAGTTGGTATTATTCCATACAACAACATTGAGCAAAGCATACATACGTGTTATATCATTGTAAACATTATAGTTGTTGTTCTTGAGCTTAATTAAGAGTGATTGAGTGTTATACACAAGATCATACACGGCGATAAAAGAAAAAGATACGATTTGATTCGGTGTTATTAGGATCAAGGATCCGGCATTGTTAGAATCACAATCGCTATCTTAGTGAGGTTTATCTAGTACCGATAGAAAGCTAGAGTGGTTGATTCCTTATCCAATAGAAAAGGAAAAACGGTTTTACTCGGACCGATAGAAGACGAGCTTGTAGCAGTAATCCTCGACCGATAGAAGAGAGGCGTAGAGGTTTTGATCTTAAGCCTAAGAAAAAAAAGATACATCGAGAGAGGACGTAGGCTTCGTTAATAGCCGAACCTCTATAAATCCTCGTGTCCTTTATTTTCCGCATTTTATTTTCGCTTCCGCATAAAACGGCGCAAATATCCGATTTGGTACCCAACAATTGGTATCGGAGCGGTACTCCAATACGCGGCTTAACATCCGAGGAGAAGATCCAATGGCGTTTCAAATGGCTCCCGTCGAAGGCCTTGCTCTCAACCGACCACCATTTTTTGATGGCGCAAACTTCATGACTTGGTAGAAGAAGATGTCGATATTCATTCGAGCTTACGATATCGAATTATGGAAGGTAATATGCCTTGGTCCGAAAATTCCGACAAATTCCAACGGTACGCTCAAAACCTTCGAAGAATATGACGATTCCGATTGGAAAAACGACCACTACAATTGTAAGGCAACTCAACTTCTCTATTGTGCCTTAAATTCGGAAGAACACAACCGGATATCATCGTGTGATAGTGCCAAAGAAATCTGGAAAATGCTTGAGGTAACACATGAAGGTACGTCTCAAGTTAAAGAGACGAAGATAAACATGCTCCTTCACGATTATGAATTATTCCAAATGAAGGACGATGAATCCATCTCGATTATGCTCGACCGATTTTCGGTCATCACTAATGGATTAGCATGTTTTGGAAAACCACTTTCGAGTAGTGAGAAAGTAAAGAAAATTCTCCGATCACTACCTCGAGAATGGGACGGTACGGTTACGGCAATAATGGAATCCAAAGATTTAAATACTCTCGATTTTAGTGCTCTCGTTGGTTCTCTTATCAACTACGAGATTGTTCTAAAATCTCGAAATGCCAAACCGAAACCGAAGGAGAGGTCGATAGCCTTCAAGGCTAAAATGTCGAAAAAGAAAGAAGAAACCCCGGTGGACGAAAGCGACGAAGAAATGGCATATTATGCCAAAAATATTAATAAGTTCCAACACTTATTAAACCGGAGAAAGAAGGACATTCAAGCGGGCGAACCTAAGAAATTCGACAACACTTGTCGATTATGTGGTAAACCAGGCCACTTTGCTAAGAAGCTGCCGAGTAAAGCAAAAGGAGGTTCTAATCGCAACATGGAGCGGCGAAGATCCCGATGAAGATTTTCTTGAACAAAATAATCTCGCGCTCATGGCCGGAGTTCATTCGACGATAGCGGCGTCGAAAGCCAAGTAAGTAATTCTTACGACGAACTTTTGAAGCATTCGAATTATTACATACGGACTATCAAAATGCTTTAAATGAAATTAAATCCCTCAAGTCTAAATATAAAACTTTGGAAATTGAAAATTCCAAAATACTTGAAAAAGGGAAATTTGTCGAAATCGATCATTCGAAATGCATTGAAAATGAAAATATTTTGAAGAATGATCTCGCTAAAATCCAAACCGAGCTTAAATCTTTGACAAAGAAATTCTCGTGCGGAAACGAGAAATTTGAACAAATGCTTGGTGTTCAAAAGTTTACTTTGAATAAAGAGGGGTTAGGATTCAAAACTCGTTTGAAAAACGAATCCGTTAATTTCAATATACCCCGTTGCGAAAAGTGTTTAAAAATCGGGCATCACATTTCAAATTGCAAAAGCCCAAGACGGACGATAAAAATTAAAAAGATTTGGGTTCCTAAAGGAACAAACGTTTCAAACATCGTCTATGTTTCAAAAGAAAAACCAACTATCGGTTGGATCCCCAAAAATGAATTTTGACAAATGATATTTTACAAAGGGGGAGAAGGAAATAATATTTTCAGGGGGAGTTTATACCCTTACTAATGCATAAATTGGTATCATGCATATTTATATTTCATTTGGTATCCTTTATATTTTTTTGATGAAAACAAAAAGGGGGAGAAAGATATGAATTGAGATAAAAATGATAAAAATGAGAAGGAGATGAAGAAATGATAAAAATGAGAAAAATTGAAGAAGTCGAAAAGAAAAACATACAAATAGGGGGAGTTGAAAAATGAAGAAGTCGAAAAAGAAGAAAAAGAAAAGAAATGGAGAAACTAACGAAACGATCAAAGCCGAAAACTTTGATTCGTATAAATATACAGATATTATTTTTTTACAGATTATCCAATTCAAGAGTTGTTTTGTAATCATCAAAAAGGGGGAGATTGTTGGAATATTTATTCCACACATTATTCAATTTATGTTATGATGATTAAAGTTGCTAAACTACAAAACAACGTCGAGGCGAAGCAAAACGGCGAAGCAGGCGAAGCCGCAAAAATTGCAATCTGGACTGCATTAGCGCACGCTAAGGGACATATGTTAGCGCACGCTAACGAGGAGTCAGCTGCATTCCAGCCTAGTATCGAAGTAAGCTGCAGTGAAGTCAGCAGATGGATAGCGCACGCTACACTCTATTATTAGCGCACGCTACCCTCTATTATTAGCGCACGCTACAAAGGATGATTAGCGCACGCTAAGATGTTTGAATCTAGTCAATCCGAACGTTGGGAAAAGCAGGTCAAAGTCAGCATATCAAACGGTCACTTTGACAATCCATGCAACGGATATATTGGATTAGCGCACGCTACAAAGGAAGTGGTAGCGCACGCTAGCTGTAGAGCGCGTAGCTCGGACTGAAATATAAAGTGATTAACGACGCTACATGAAAGCCTTTACGTACGCTAGAGCAAAAATGTGCGATAGCGCACGCTAAGAAGGAAGGCTAGCGCACGCTAGCTAGTCAACCGGCAAAGAACGGCTAGTAAGGAGGAAGAAGGCTATAAATACCAAGGAGTTGGTATTATTCCATACAACAACATTGAGCAAAGCATACATACGTGTTATATCATTGTAAACATTATAGTTGTTGTTCTTGAGCTTAATTAAGAGTGATTGAGTGTTATACACAAGATCATACACGAGCGATAAAAAGAAAAGATACGATTTGATTCGGTGTTATTAGGATCAAGGATCCGGCATTGTTAGAATCACAATCGCTATCTTAGTGAGGTTTATCTAGTACCGATAGAAAGCTAGAGTGGTTGATTCCTTATCCAATAGAAAAGGAAAAACGGTTTTACTCGGACCGATAGAAGACGAGCTTGTAACGGTAATCCCTCGACC
This sequence comes from Orobanche coerulescens, assembly GCA_033398695.1. Lineage (NCBI taxonomy): Eukaryota > Viridiplantae > Streptophyta > Magnoliopsida > Lamiales > Orobanchaceae > Orobanche > Orobanche coerulescens. The sequence continues at coordinate 120,315,812 of CM065819.1, read as the reverse complement.
GATAGAAGAGAGGCGTAGAGGTTTTGATCTTAAGCCTAAGAAAAAAAAGATACATCGAGAGAGGACGTAGGCTTCGTTAATAGCCGAACCTCTATAAATCCTCGTGTCCTTTATTTTCCGCATTTTATTTTCGCTTCCGCATAAAACGGCGCAAATATCCGATTTGGTACCCAACAAAGAAAATCATCTACTGTTTTCACATATGTAATAATAAATTTTAGTAGTTATAATTAGTGAAGTCTAGTATTTACTGCCTTTTAGTTAAAGTTAGTAGGCATCATATTGCCTTTTAGTATTATTGCTTATTATTACTGCCTCATAAGTTAGTGAAGTCTAGTGTCTTTTATTTTGATTTAATTGGGCACCTTTTACTTGTAATTTGTTGGACTGCTTCTTTCTATTTTTACTTTGCATTTGCTGCACGCACTTATTTCTTGTATCGATCCTAATGTAATTTTCTTCTATTTTTATAGGATGGAAGATAGGTTACTTAATCTCAGATTTTACCACATGGAAAAATTTCTGAATGGACAATATGTTGGCAGAAAAGAGACTGAGATAATGAACGTAGAATCTGACTTGTTTTCCTACCCGGTGCTGATGGAACATGTTATGAATGATCTTGAATACACTGAAATTGGAGGAGTTTACAAAAGAAATGGTAATGAGGCAGGGGGGTGGAAACTGGTGGCAAATGATGAGGACTTGTTTGACTTAGTTAAAGAAACTCGGAATGATGACCACGTGGATCTCTATATTGACAATGTTGTTAATACTAAAATTGAGCCAGTACCGCAGATGCAGCCGCATGTAATCATACGACCAAGGCCTAATGTATTTGAAGGTATTAAACTTTATGTTTAGTTATTAGTTCGTGAAGGCATCATCTTATGTTGGTAATATATAAGTATTTAGTTATTAGATCATGCATGTATTGTTTATCCTAATGTAATTGTACTGATAATTAAAATGTATTGCTGCAGCTCCAAAACAAGTGAAACGTCAGTTCGTGACCACTTATCAATTGGAACAACAGCAAAGAAATAAGAAGTGTACTTAAGTATACAGTCCTAGGAAGTCCGCACGGCTGAATAATGCACAAGTAAAGATTCTAACCGAAGTCAAGAGTTATCGAAAGTCAAGTGAAAATGTTGAAGTCACTAGTGCTAGGAGGTCAGCACGGCTGACAAGTGCTAGGCCAGAAATCAATGATATGATAAGCAACCAGTTGCCTAAGTCAACTGAAACGAGGAGTGCTCCGAAGTCGAAACCGATGAATAATCAACAAGCCATAGATGGAAATGAGATTCTGAAGTCTGCAAGTGTTCGGAGGAAATTAGATTTACATAATTCAAGGGATGAAAATGAGGATATGGATGATAATGACATTCAGGTTAGAGGACTTGAATCAATATTTTGATTACGTGATCGGTCTGATCAGTGTTCCAAATTTTTTCCAAGTTGACTCAATATTTGTTTCTTTTGATTACGTGTAGGTTGAAAATCTTCCACCGCCACTTCCATCTCCAGTAAAGCCATTAAAGTTAACGGAGTATGAACAACTTAAAACTGCAAATATTGTGAGGAACAATGAAAAGCTTAGGGAGTTAAATTTGCCTACATTAGTTACTGGTGTGGTAGATGGATTAAAAAAACAGAGGGAAAAAAGATGCGAGATGAAAATAAATATGTTCCAGAAAATGAGGAACAAAGTGATGATGATGCTTCAGAAATTGTTCCAGAGATGTGTCGTAACTACAGAATTAATTTGTAGGTAAAATCACAATAACTGCAAAAATATTAGATAGTACTAATTGAATATATTTTTCAGAGAACCCAAAAATTGAATAAAAGCAAGCTTCTCACCAGACCAACTACTCGTTTGCGAGCTAGTGCTGTGACTGCAACTGAAAATGGTTCAACTCAAAATAATACGAGTGCAAAAGAAGCGGCAAATTCAGTGCTTGTCACGTCTGCTTCACCAATTCAGTTACTATGTACAGAAAGAATTGGATCAATGGTTGATTACCTTGCTATGCTGGAATGAAAACGAGAACAAGCTGCAAATGCTGTTGCAAGTGGAAGTGGAACTAAAACTGTTGACAGGGTTCCGGAAACAGACTTGCCATACACTGAAAATGAAGAAGTTGAACAAGGTTGGGGCCTATTACTTGACTTGATGTTTGCATACATTTGGATCTACTATATTCATGTTTGTATACTGTCATGATTTAACTGAATCTTTGTTCATATGTTATAAACTTGGTACGTAAAGTTGTAGTTCCTAAAAAACCAAGAGGGAAAACCAGGATGGATAAAGTACATGCAAGGACGTTTGACAAAAGGGTTGTCATCTCAGTAAATGAGAAGTTCCAGCCTGTTTCAGATGATGATAGAAGGATTTCTGAACTGAGTAACTTTCTGGGGACACTAAAGAAGTATGTGCCAATGACTTATGCATCTTGGGATCATGTTCCTGGAGACCTATAGGACAACCTGTGGAATTATACTAAGGTAATCAGTAAATTTTAACTACCCTTACGTAAATAATGTTGGTCAAATATCATTCAAGATTTATTTATTCCTTTTTATGTTTAATTTCTATGTAAGCAACGTTATATTATTCCCGACGAATGTCGAAAATGGGCATTGAAGACAGTACAACAGTCTTGGAAGGGGTACAAGAGTCGAATAAAGAGGGATCATTATAAACCTTATGAAACTGATGAGGAGAGGATAGAAAATAAGCCACAGGAAATTCCGCTTGAAGATTTCAAGTTGCTCTTAAAGTATTGGGGAGATCCTGAAGTTCAGGTATATTTATAATTTTAAATTGGTGTTGTTTATTGACAATTTGATATTTAATCAATTTCCAGTGACATAAACTAGTGCTTCTTTTTCATGTTTGTTTTTGTAGTTGAAGGCCGAGAAAAATGCTAAAAGTCGTAGCAAGTACAAAGACACACACACTGTTGGTCCAAAATTGTTTTCCCAAGTTCGATACAAAATGGTACATTCCTGAAAAAATTGGATACGTTATCGTCTTTAAATAAAAGAGATTATTCATGAAGCCTTGATATCTATAATTGCTAGTTTTTTTTATAATTGCTAGTTTTCTATAATTGCTAGTTTTTTCAAGTCTAATATTAAGGTTGACATCCACAAGTTATATTTAACTGCATGGTTATTACGTCGCCCGACTAGTCGCGACTAGTCGAGCAGTCGGTCAGGAAGGGATAAGTATGATTATTGATTAGTTGATCATATTGAGGAACCTAACAAACTTGTTCCGTGAATGTCAAATACAAAAAGAGGGTATTTATTAACTTACATCAGAGCTATCATATTGAGGAACCTAACAAACTTGTTCTGTGATGTCACTGAAGACTATATGAAAGACACAAAAACTTATGCACTAGCACTTCAAAAAGTAACTTAATTTTTATCATTAGATCCGTTAATGGTGCTGTAATTCATCTCTAGATCTAAAGCATCGCCGTCTTGTCTGTTTCTCTTTTTCTTCATATGAATCGTAAATGTGTTTGTTACGATTCGAACGTTGGTCGATTTGATGATTCCGCGGTGTGATATTCGTCGTTTGTGGAATTTATGAAAGAAATATTGTATGCGGAAATAAGATTTGCAGATCTTATCAAGTTTTTGAGTAAGAAACGAATGCTGTGATTATCCGTTGAGGATCTGCGTTTTCTGTCCAAAGTGCGATGTGATTGCTTATTGGATGCTTGTTGTTGTGTAAAATTATATAGTGTTCACTATGTATTGCAGTACCATGATTATATTATTGTAAGATCTGTATAGCATTGGCCATTTTAGATGTTCCTGTTTCATTTGGACATCATATATCTTAATGGTTGTAAGCTTTTTGTCAGATCTTATATTTATGCATACAATTGGTTAATATTTTGACAAATGATATTAATCAAACTATTGGTTACTGAAAAACTTTTTCCAGTCGTTTTAATCCATCAGACTCGGAAGTATGAACAATGGCGGATCGAGGAAAACTTTTTCATGTCTGTTTTAATGCAAAATTGTTCTACACGAATATTCATATTAGGGCTGGGCACTTGAACCCGAAATCCCGATCCCGTTCCGATCCCATCCCGAAAACTAGCGGGACGGGACGGGATAGTTTCTTAAAATGGCCATCCATCCCATCCCGTCCCGTCCCGCTCTGTTACTATTCAAATGGGACGGGATGGGATCGGGACCATCCCGATCAATCCCGTTCCGTCCCGTAATATTTAATATAATCAATTTTTTTATATATCATTTAATCATGTAAGCCCTAAATTGATGTATGATGTATGAAATATCAAAGTTTCAGTAGTAGTTTTCAGTTTTAAGTTGATGTTTCCAGCACTTTCAATTTGAATTTTATCTTCACGTGTTGATGTTGATGTAATATGCACTATATATGCAGTTGAATTATTGATCTATTGTCCTTTGTGCGTGTTTACGTTACTATATATTTTGTACTGTGTGTTTTTTAAGTTTCTAATGGATATTGGGGGTCACTTTTTTTTTGGAATGATTAGTTTGAATTTTTTTTTTTAAATTTCTACCTCACTCATTTGATAATTCCAAAATTTATAGCTGTCTCATTCGTTTTTTCACAGTTTCTGTCAAGGTCAATAAATGTCCGGGATATCCCGTCCTGTCCCGGTCCCGACCCGAACCCGAATGGGATCGGGACGTGCGGGATGAATTTCAAAATACACAATTCTGTCCCGTCCCGTCCCGATAATTTATTTTCGGGACGGGACGGGATTCGCCCAATCCCGACCCATCCCGTCCCATGCCCACCCCTAATTCATATTATGGAAACTTTCTAGTAACAACATCATTGTTATGCTACTCACAAACTCCTTTTTTATATAGCATACACGACATGTTGCGAAAAAATCAGATCCCACATTCATCCACTAGGGATGAGCAGAAATAACCGAGAAATAATATGAAAAATAATAATAATCCACAACATAAGAATATACGTGGAAACTCCAAAACCGGAAAAAAAATCACGGGCCTCCAGAGAGAAAACTCTACTATATGACAAATTGTTACAATCACATAGACTAATCTCTCAAGCCAACCCCCCAAATTACACCAACACTTTCCGAAGATTTAACTCACATCTTTCACGCTCTAAACACAAGAGAGAAAGAAAGAACCAAACACTTCAAGTGTATTGGTTGGGGCACTTAGAAACCTAAGCCTTGGTCTTCTTATATAGGCTTGGACACCACCCAAACTTCCTTACTTGACCGATGTGGGATGCCTTCAAAAACTCTCTTTTATTATAGCCAAAATTCCAACAAACTCCACCTTGGCTAAATAAAAGAAAACTTCACCGTTTTCACCCATAATCCATTGTGTTCACCGACAATCATGATTCTTAAACCAAAGAATCATCATTCTCAAAATAGAGAATAACCTACTCCACCATATGAGTAGAACACTTAGAACAAACCCGTCTAAGAATTTTAACCACTTAGAATCAACCATTCTAAGAATTTCCTCGGCACATATCGAAAAACCCGCTGAAATTTATGGTGCAACTCCCAACTTTTGGCCCTCTGGAAGTCCTTCAGCCATCGACATAACACACACATTGTATCCATGCCAAACCGATACCCGTGTGTAAATTCCACCACACATCCTACATCCATGTCAAATCAATGCCCGTGTAAAATTCCACCACACCCGACATCTTTCCATGACAAGCCAATACCCGTGCGCAAATTCATGGACCCGATAACATAACCACATCCTCTTTCATGACAACTCATATGCCAAAAGGACATACATTTTCTCATCAGAGAAAATCATCACTGTCACAATGTTAGCCCGGATTAGGAGTTATTTGCCACATTAACTCCACCTCCACCTTGACAGCTCACCTTCATTGCCTTGTGTAACCCGGATTGTACCAACACATTCTTGACTTATACTTGTTATAAGCCAAACTTGAGCATTCCATCAAATTTCTCCACCTACTTGAACCACCCTAGCCTGATGAACAACCGCCTCCAAATTGTAACACCCCCAATCCGCTCAGGGATATTACACGCCGTAGAACCTTTCCTCAAGGATCTACCAGGCTGGTAACAACATAGAACAACTCGACAATGCCTTTAAGGCTAAAATGACTAAGTAGACCGATTTGGTCTTTCAATAAATACATACAACTCAAACTCATTACATGCCCACGCAGGGGTCGAGTACAACACACTCCCGTACAACGGGAAAGAATACCACAGTGGAAAATAAACTATAACTATACCAATGACCTCATACGGATCCTCGTGTGATTAGTATCATTCATCTTTCATCATCCTCCGTGCCGACCCTGTGTTATGCTCCCAAACCTGAATGCAAAAACAGACATCCACCCCCCGAATACTCGGGGGTTAGCAAAACTCCACTGTTTTGCTAGTGCAAGAACAAAGTGCAAATACGAGCCATACCATTCACATTTCACGAATAACAATAACCAGGAATCCTCAAAAATCCAAACGTAACGAAAAGTACTTCCCGAGGCATGAGTTTGATAAACATTTCTCAAAAACCGAAAGATCACCGATAAAGGGAAACCATTTATAAAACAGTTTTAAAGATGCCATCGAGAGTTTTAATAGAAAACAATTTGCAAGAAAGCCACTCAATCAACACAAACGAGTCTTCACAAATATTTCCACGGGATTCTCGACCCAAAATCAAATAATATCGGCACGAGATCAAACATCTCAACATCACACGGGGTTCTCGACCCAAACCCAAATAATATCAACACGAGATCAATCATCTCAACATTCCACAGGGTCCTCGACCCAAAACACAGAATAGCACCACAATACCATCAAAGGTACAATCTCTCATTCGACAAGTCCTGCTCAAGACCCCCGATTAATTAACCCTCGGAGATTTCGTCAAACCTCCTTGGTTAATTAACCCTGATACCAACGCTTTAAAAACAAGTTGAAACAAGCTTTCAAAAACACGAATCGCGGTCTATATCAAGACAAACATTTAAAAGTGAGTTGAAAAAAATTGAGATACGAACATCGTTCGGTAACGGGGTCTTAGCTATCACTCAAATACCCGTAAACAATAAGCCTGCCAGGCGCCTCCCTTGCGCACCTGTGTACCGGCGTTCACTTCCATCATGTTGGCCGCTCATTGAACATGTCACCGCACCGGCGTCACTCCCGCAAGAGCCGCCCCTTGCGCGCGCATTAGGTAACACCGGCGTTCACCACCCATATGGAGCCGCACATTGCGGATACACTGTGCCGGAGTGCACGCCCCGCCCTCAGAGGTTCCCGGATACGACGTTTCTCACAACAAGTATCCACATTATCACAAACATCAAGCACATAGTCAATCGTTGTAACAATTATCAAATCGATACACCAATTCACATAATTCATCCGTCAGTCCACGACCACACGGATAAATAACAACACGCACGTCAACCATAACGCGACGGAAATAAGCAATACACGTACACACGCATTATCAAGCGCAACATCAACATCAATTATATCCAAAGGATTCATGTAATCACTTACAACCCACACAATTTACAAAACACACGTGTTTTGAAAGTGAGCCTTAACGAGGCTAGCCGAATCCTTTGAAAACTCATTTCAAACAAATAAACAAACACACCAAGATGATCACCAATTATCATATCCACAAAACAAGAATGGTATGGACAAGGTACTTGCCTCGATACCACGAGCACGGAACCACGAACGGATACGGCTCAACCGGAAAGCTTCGGAACGCCCGATGTTAACGAAAAGGAAGACGACATCGAACGGAAGGGTTCAACACGGTTTCTTCACAAGAAACTCGACCCTAACAACAATATAATCAATAAATCATCGATCATACGAGGAAGGATAATCGTAGAACGCCCAAAAACCCCTCTAAGACATTTTATCGAACACCTTCAAGGCGTCGATAAAATACTCAATAAAACGACAAATCCGTGGCGATCCAACCGTGGAATAACAAGGAATTAGATATAATATATCTTAACAATCATCAATCCATCAATATTCGAGTTAAAACGAATTAAACGGACAAATCGAACAAAATCCCCAAAACTATATTTTAGGAAAACTTGCCTTGATTCGGTCGATCGGAGCAAGTTATGGAAGGATTAATCGATGTTATGAACTTCAAAACTTCATGGATTTAACCCCTAACAACATCCCTCCATGATCATCAAAGCTCCAGCCGCGGAAGAGGAAGAAACGAGTGAGAAAATGAAGAAAAACCCATTCTGGGCCTTAAATAGGTGACAGACTCGGCCGTGTCCGCGTGACACGGTCGTGTCGCGCGGCTGCAGCGAGGACTCGACCGTGTCCTGCTAGACACGGTCGCGCCGCCGAGGGGCCTACCGATAGTGACCTGTCCGCGGCGCTCGGCATTGACTCGACCGTGTCCTGGAACACGGTCGGGCCTCTGGGCAGTCGCTTCCGGCTTATCCGGAAGAGTTCGGCTCGGCCGTGCCAGACGACACGGTCGGGTCCTGAGGCAGAGACTTCCGGCTTATCCGGACAAGTACGGCACGGGCCGTGTCGGACGACACGGCCGAGTTCGGCCGGCAGTGATCGGCCAATAACGAGCGGGTGAGCTAAAACGACCATAACTCTCTCGTCCGGACTCCGATTGACTCACCGTTTGAACCATAAGAAAGCTAACTCGATGCTCTATAATATTGCAAAGATTCAGAATTTTTGGAGTTACCAAAAATTAATGGTGACTTTACAAAGTCGAACTCCCACGCGAAAAAGTCGATTAAGGACACGGAACTCAACAAAACGACACTGAAACGAACTCGGATGACAAAAGTGTAGAATTAATCATTCTCGGAATGACGAAACGGTCATGATAGAGTTGTCAAAACGAACTTCCTCCGGAAAAAGAAAATTACCGAAATTCGAAATTGCGGATATTACATTCTACCCTCCTTAAAAGAAGTTTCGTCCCGAAACTTAAAACAAGTAGGGGGGAGCAATATACCCGCCAGGAAAACTCGACGAGATACACAAAAATAGAAAACTCGCGCCCAACGGCGAAACGCTGCAAGAACTGCAAAGAGACATACGGCGTGAAAACACGCTCCACGACGACCAACACAACGTCGCCGTTAGGGATACAATAAAACCAACAAATGACAAGCGTCATCAAACGGATAATATAGCCAAGTCAATTATCCAACAATCACAAAACACAACGAACGAAAGTCAGTATGATTGGCCAACCCAACGGTACATCAATCAAAACGCGAGCCAATCGCTGAACAAATACGGAATTCCACCGCTCAAGGGTTGGAAGATCGGAAACGAGACTAATTTCCCGAACTTAAGGGAATTAGGAAGGAGCCTGAACGCTCAACAATCACGAAACGAGAACAAAACCGAACAAACAAACGATCGAGACAACAAAAATCGAACGATCATGTTCGGATCACGAAGAACAATAAGATTCAACCGACAACTCCGAGGTTCACATCTCGACTCGAGACAAAACAAGATCCGGTGAAAACAACAAGATGCACACTCGCATAAGATCCACAGGAAAGGGAATAACAATTGAAAAGTCACAACGACAAACGAGTTATTAGAAATGATGCCACACTCGTTTGATAAACAAAAACAAGGGCGAGGACAAGCTCGAAATGTCAACGAACATAAATGAGTCAACAAAGTAGAATATCTGAAGTTCCAAATCCGATCCACTTCGAATAAGGGAACTAGTAAAACCAGATGATGTCAATTAGAACAAGGTTCACAAGAATCGAGCGAACTCGAAAAAGTCGCGTGATAACCAGATTGACTCAAAACAAGATCACAGCTCGTTCGAACGACGAAACCGAAATACAGAACAAGTTCAGAAAGTATCAACGAACACGAGCGAGTCGATAGACTCGAGAAAGAGAAAATGCAGGAGTCTAAAAACAACACGGGTACTACATTCGACCTCTTATAAAAGAAGGTCGCCCCCGCAACTCACAACAACGAAATCAAGGTGACGACACAACAAGCAACCGACAGAAACATCCTTCAAAGACCTCTCAAGGCCGATTCCGATGACTGTGCTGAAGCGCGAACTCCAAAAGTCTCGGTAGCCAATTCGCAAAATTGAATTCGGTGTCCCTCGAGTCCACACTTGAAATGTGTTACCGACGAGAAGGACAATATACACGTGCATGCCCCGGCACATTACGGTTGAAACGTCTCGGCTCGGCATACCGAAAATACAAATGCTCGATACAATGGATCAAAACACCGCAAAACAACATACCGGAGATGCCAACTCAGCATAACATATCAACGCATACAAAAATCACAACAACAACGGCATCATTCGACGATTACAACATCCCGAACGACAGTCAGCACACAATCACAAACATCATGAAACAATCACCCATGTGTATAACGCACAAAAATCCAGGCTTTAACAACTCACACTAGTGCGACAACACGCAAATCACCACGAGGCGATAAACAGTAAACACCAGTTCACACCTCTCACAGAGAGTCAACAAAACATATGCGTGGCGAACGACTCGACGCTCACGCCACCGATTCAATCACAATTCGGGGTTGACACCGTAACGAAAGTTCGAAAACCATACACGCATTTCCGATTCGCAAACAGGAATGATAGGTTTTAAAAACGAAAACCACCTTTGAAGACAGTTTGGAAACACCAGTTGATCTTGAGTATCATTTTACAAAAAGTTGAACAAACATCATTTTCGAGACTTTGAAAATCATCTTGCGTTTGAACAAAAATGAGGACACCTTCACGTAGTGAAAAACTTTCAAAAATATTCGACCCTTGGGTCTAAGCAACTGCATTTGAAAATATCTCCAAAATGTTTTTGGTCCTCAACCGGAAAATTTTTGAAATGTATTGCGGCATTAGAAAACACCTTGAAAACACCGCAAGAAAATAATTCGTTTTAAAAGTACGTCTCGAATTTTAATTTTCTAAGATACTCAAGGTTTTCAAAATAATTCAATGGGCTAGAATGCCCAAAAGTTTGAGTAATTTCACGAACATTATAGCGCCGTGGTCCCACGCGGAACCCACCGGACTAAAACCATTTACAAAAATGCCAAAAAGGCCGATGACGGTAATATTTCAAAAACTCACGAAAGCCATTTACAAAATACTAAATACCGTCATAAGAATTTCGTCAAAGTGGTCAAGGCCATAATGCCAAAAACTCGGTTAAGGGAATCGGTTTTCGAAATAAAACTCGGTCGGTAAAATACCGAAAGTCATTACAAAAGAACTCACACAGCGGATAAAAGAAATACTGTTCAACATGCATAATCCAACAACACTACTCCTCATATGAACGAAATATGAGAGTCAAATAATCACATATCACGAAATCAAAATCCATAAAAGGATTCCGTCACTTAACAAATAATCATAAAAATAGCTCGTGTCACACGAGGCACAACACAGTGAAGGGAGACTTACGTTCACAGGTCGCACGAAGATGATGATCGCCCACGATACTAATCACGACCAACAAACTCAGACGACGAGTCGCGACACGACTCAGTCAGATAAAATCCGACGAGACAAAAACTCAATAGACACCACTGACCCGACAGCCTAGGTTTCCACAACCTAAAATCTCTGATACCATAAATGTAACACCCCCAATCCGCTCAGGGATATTACACGCCGTAGAACCTTTCCTCAAGGATCTACCAGGCTGGTAACAACATAGAACAACTCGACAATGCCTTTAAGGCTAAAATGACTAAGTAGACCGATTTGGTCTTTCAATAAATACATACAACTCAAACTCATTACATGCCCACGCAGGGGTCGAGTACAACACACTCCCGTACAACGGGAAAGAATACCACAGCGGAAAATAAACTATAACTATACCAATGACCTCATACGGATCCTCGTGTGATTAGTATCGTTCATCTTTCATCATCCTCCGTGCCGACCCTGTGTTATGCTCCCAAACCCGAATGCAAAACAGACATCCACCCCCCGAATACTCGGGGGTTAGCAAAACTCCACTGTTTTGCTAGTGTAAGAACAAAGTGCAAATACGAGCCATACCATTCACATTTCACGAATAACAATAACCAGGAATCCTCAAAAATCCAAACGTAACGAAAAGTACTTCCCGAGGCATGAGTTTGATAAACATTTCTCAAAAACCGAAAGATCACCGATAAAGGGAAACCATTTATAAAAGCTTTTAAAGATGCCATCGAGAGTTTTAATAGAAAACAATTTGCAAGAAAGCCACTCAATCAACACAAACGAGTCTTCACAAATATTTCCACGGGATTCTCGACCCAAAATCAAATAATATCGGCACGAGATCAAACATCTCAACATCACACGGGGTTCTCGACCCAAACCCAAATAATATCAACACGAGATCAATCATCTCAACATTCCACAGGGTCCTCGACCCAAAACACAGAATAGCACCACAATACCATCAAAGGTACAATCTCTCATTCGACAAGTCCTGCTCAAGACCCCCGATTAATTAACCCTCGGAGATTTCGTCAAACCTCCTTGGTTAATTAACCCTGATACCAACGCTTTAAAAACAAGTTGAAACAAGCTTTCAAAAACACGAATCGCGGTCTATATCAAGACAAACATTTAAAAGTGAGTTGAAAAAAATTGAGATACGAACATCGTTCGGTAACGGGGTCTTAGCTATCACTCAAATACCCGTAACCAATAAGCCTGCCAGGCGCCTCCCTTGCGCACCTGTGTACCGGCGTTCACTTCCATCATGTTGGCCGCTCATTGAACATGTCACCGCACCGGCGTCACTCCCGCAAGAGCCGCCCCTTGCGCGCGCATTAGGTAACACCGGCGTTCACCACCCATATGGAGCCGCACATTGCGGATACACTGTGCCGGAGTGCACGCCCGCCCTCGAGAGGTTCCGGATACGACGTTTCTCACAACAAGTATCCACATTATCACAAACATCAAGCACACAGTCAATCGTTGTAACAATTATCAAATCGATACACCAATTCACATAATTCATCCGTCAGTCCACGACCACACGGATAAATAACAACACACACGTCAACCATAACGCGACGGAAATAAGCAATACACGTACACACGCATTATCAAGCGCAACATCAACATCAATTATATCCAAAGGATTCATGTAATCACTTACAACCCACACAATTTACAAAACACGCGTTTTGAAAGTGAGCCTTAACGAGGCTAGCCGAATCCTTTGAAAACTCATTTCAAACAAATAAACAAACACACCAAGATGATCACCAATTATCATATCCACAAAACAAGAATGGTATGGACAAGGTACTTGCCTCGATACCACGAGCACGGAACCACGAACGGATACGGCTCAACCGGAAAGCTTCGGAACGCCCGATGTTAACGAAAAGGAAGACGACGAGCGGAAGGGTTCAACACGGTTTCTTCACAAGAAACTCGACCCTAACAACAATATAATCAATAAATCATCGATCATACGAGGAAGGATAATCGTAGAACGCCCAAAACCCCTCTAAGACATTTTATCGAACACCTTCAAGGCGTCGATAAAATACTCAATAAAACGACAAATCCGTGGCGATCCAACCGTGGAATAACAAGGAATTAGATATAATATATCTTAACAATCATCAATCCATCAATATTCGAGTTAAAACGAATTAAACGGACAAATCGAACAAAATCCCCAAAACTATATTTTAGGAAAACTTGCCTTGATTCGGTCGATCGGAGCAAGTTATGGAAGGATTAATCGATGTTATGAACTTCAAAACTTCATGGATTTAACCCTAACAACATCCCTCCATGATCATCAAAGCTCCAAGCGGAAGAGGAAGAAACGAGTGAGAAAAATGAAGAAAAACCCATTCTTTGGGCCTTAAATGGTGACAGACTCGACCGTGTCCGCCCGACACGATCGTGTCGCAAGCTGGCAGCGAGGACTCGACCGTGTCTGCTAGACACGGTCGCGCCGCCGAGGGGCCTACCGATAGTGACTGTCCGCGGCGCTCGGCATTGACTCGGCCGTGTCCCGGAACACGGTCGGGCCTCAAGCGATCGCTTGGCTTATCCGGAAGAGTTCGGCTCGGCCGTGCTGAGCGACACGGTCGGGTCTGAGGCGAGACTTCCGGCTTATCCGGACAAGTGCGGCACGGGCCGTGTCGGACGACACGGCCGAGTTCGGCCGGTGATCGGCCAATAACGAGCGGGTGAGCTAAAACGACCATAACTCTCTCGTCCGGACTCCGATTGACTCACCGTTTGAACCATAAGAAAGCTAACTAGATGCTCTATAATATTGCAAAGATTCAGAATTTTTGGAGTTACCAAAAATTAATGGTGACTTTACAAAGTCGAACTCCCACGCGAAAAAGTCGATTAAGGACACGGAACTCAACAAAACGACACTGAAACGAACTCGGATGACAAAAAGTGTAGAATTAATCATTCTCGGAATGACGAAACGGTCATGATAGAGTTGTCAAAACGAACTTCCTCCGGAAAAAGAAAATTACCGAAATTCGAAATTGCGGATATTACACAAATGAGACCCCCGGACACCGCTCAAGACTTCTTTGCTGATGTGGAAGGTCAGACATCGCTGCGACCACAGAGTATACTCAGAATTTCAAGAGACCCAACCCGGGCTCCAATACCACTTGTTGGGAAAAATCAGATCCCACATTCATCCACTAGGGATGAGCAGAAATAATCGAGAAATAACATGAAAATAATAATAATCCACAACACAAGAATATACGTGGAAACTCCAAAACCGGAGAAAAACCACGGGCCTCCAGAGAAAAAACTCCACTATATGACAAATTATTACAATCACATAGACTAATCTCGCAAGCCAACCCCCCCTCCAATTACACCCACACTCTCCGAAGATTTAACTCACATCTTTCACGCTCTAAACACAAGAGAGAAAGAAAGAACCATACACTTCAAGTGTATTGGTTGGGCACTTAGAAACCTAAGCCTTGGTCTTTTTATATAGGCTTGGAGACCACCCAAACTTCCTTACTTGACCGATGTGGGATGCCTTCAAAAACTCTCTTTTATTATAGCCAAAATTCCAACACGACATAGGTGGAACCTTGAGTCCGGTAAAAAGATTAATAGGTTAGGATATAAAAAACACGTTGGTTGGATCGCGTTTATATAGGGGTCGAAGAATGAGTTTCTTTTACTGTGTCTTACATTTAAATAACATCATGCTATAGGTGAACGATATTATGTATGAAACAAATTTATAGAGGTATTGATTTTTAAACCAGGAGCATACTTCACATCAAAATTAATGCTGGATTTAACGGTGAACAGAGACTCATTTTTGTTCATCGGGGTGACTTCACATCAAAAATAACTTATATATATATATATATATATATATATATATATATATAGTGGCGGATCCACTTAAAGGCAAAAGGGATCAATTGACCCTTGAAGATAAAAAAAAGACCAAAAAAAATATTAAAAGAAAAAAGATTAAATACAAATCATATTAAAAATAAGTGATATTTTTATTTATTTCAGTCAGTCTGCTACCTCCTTTCGTTTTATACGGGAAGAAATAATTTTAGCAGGAGAGTTGTTTTCTCTAAAGAAACTTCTCGTGAAAATTTCGCATAAATTTTAAGCGCTATATTAAATCCAGCGCGAAAGTATAAAGAATAATTGCACGTTTGCTTGGAATATTTCTATTTCATCTTTGAATAGTTGAGTCTGAAAAAATAAGCAAATATATACAATATATATCGAGCGGATTGCAACTAAATTGGAGAGCGAATGAATTATTAAAAAATTATTTAACTCGTGGTTGGACGATAGCTTGAATATGTGGCAATTGACTTTTATTATTGGTTTTGTTAGTGTTTATGAATGAAACTATAATTTTTTTATCTTTCTAATATTTTTACTTTATAAAGATTTTCAAAACATTTGCATTTCCCCCCGTGGCCTCATAATTCTGGATCCGCCACTATATAACTATATATATATATACACACACACAATTGCAGCTCCTTTCTTTCACTATTAGATAGTAGGTAGATTGACCTTCCCTGCCGATAGTTCTTATATTATGCGCCACACCGAAAAACCAGACTAGTTGCTCCCTCCTTTTGCTTTCAGATGGGACAGAAAGGCCTCTTCCGCTCAATAGTCGGTCTCTCGACCAGACCACTCATGAACCGAGGAAAAATAAGTTGCGAGTATATATATATAGATTTAGGATCAAATGAGAATGGTTCTTATCCTGCGAATTGCGAATATGCATGAATTTTGTACTAATTATGCATGAAATATATGCATTTCGTGCATCAAAAATGCAATGCATTAAAATATGCATTATATGCATCAAAATATCGATGCATTAAAATATTGCATTATATGCAACAAATTTTTGTGGGAATAATTATAGAACATCCATTTATCAAGATCTATGGATGAAATTCATTCTTATTTCTTAACTTAAATTGCATTCTCACCTGAACCCACATATATATATATAATATTATAAACAGTGTGCGTACTATATGTATATAAGTCTCTGTATATATAAATATGTATACATATATATAGCACAAGCGTATATATAATATATATACTCTGTTTATAATATATATTATATATAATTACATATACAGTACAGACTAGTTGATTGCTATATATATTGAATGTTATAATTTGGCTGCCTGCTGCTGTATTCAATAAATCAATTTTATTTATTTGTTGAATAATTAAATTGCTATTCTCATATCAAAATAATTGATATGAACATATATAATATTAGGTGATTTGCATTTTGTTTTTTTCTATGTGATGCACAAGTTTTTGCTAAAACTCGAAAGCGCAAGCATGGACGCAAATACCAGACTAATCCTGAAGTGATGAAATTCAGAATTGTAAGTAATTGTTTTTTTTCATTGAATCCATATTTTATCTTCCTCTGTCGACTAATTATTTTCATATATTGATGTTGGTTTACTTTGTAGGCTACGATTAAGACCAAACTCAAGTCATCATCAGGACTTGATGGAATTGAGGAACTAGTTTCAGGTGGAAAAAAATTCATGGTCCGAGTTGGCTTATCGGCAGACATGATGCAAAGGTTGTCAAAACTTATACCCAGGCTCAGGCTCAGGCTCAGGCTCAGGCTCCAGCTCCACCAGATTCATACATTCAAGAGTTGATAAAAAAGATACGGCAGGACCTTGTTGACGAAATGGACGCAAAGGTAAACAGGAACGTCAATGAAGAAGTGGATGCCAAGGTGAATCAGAAGGTCCAGGACAACTTGACATTGGTCCTGAAAAAATTGGCTGAAGCAAACCCCACCTTGCAAATTAATTTTGCTGAACTTTGTGCCACAATTTCTAGCGACACATTAGGAGATGGTACTCCCATGACCAGCGACCTTAGCGCTTAGAGATCCACTTTCATATCTTTGTACATTTTGAACTAGTGCGTTGGTTCTTTTATCGTGTTTATGTTATATTTTTGTTCCAATACTTAAAGTTGGAGTTGGCGAATATGGGTTGATGTAGTTGGTGGATGATGTAGTTTTGGTTTTGAACTGAAGTAGTTGGTGGTTTATGATTGGATGGTTTTTGGAATTGGTTTGTTGGTATTTTTAATGGGAAATGCAATATTTAAAGTTTATATTTTTATTTTGTTAAACTAAGGTGTTAACTTAGGTATAATATATATTTTACTAATGTAATACTCGGTTTTGAACTCATTTATTTTTCATTCAGTAATTTTCACTCTGTAATTTTCACTCATTAATAATCATTCATCATTCATATTCATTCATTCGTGTTCATCGTTCGGCGTAACTTTGAGTCGTGTATCGATATTGTTCATTATTCAACCTTGTTTGTGAATCGAGACGAGAATATTATCTTGATCGTTGTAATTTCTTACTAAGTTGATGTTGATATTGGAGTTCATATCATTTCAAATTTACTCCTTGTTCGAATCGTGCTATTGTTGGACAAACTCTCATAATTATTGTTCGGAACCGCCGTTTTGGGGTTCCCGCACTGCCATTTCGTGTTATTGTTTCCAAGTTTTGAGTTCTATTACGTTTATTCTCTTCCCGGGTCGTTTTTCGTCATTTTTGGGCCCGAATAGTGTGCGCCCCAGCACAAGGGGTTGCGCGCCGCGGCACACACCTTGTGCAGTTGAGCCTGGCAGCGGCTGTACCGCAGGACGCGGCCCTCTGCTGGCCATGCCGCGGCACTAAGCTAAGTGCTGGGAGCTGCTTTTGGCCGTGGGCCACGGCACACTCAGTCCGTGCCGCGGCACGCGAGTCAGATTCCCCTTTTTCAGCGGACTTTTGAGGAGAGAAGTTCATTTCATCATTTTCCTCATTCCTCCTCTCCTTGGGCGACTTACGGGCGATATTTTGGGCGATTTGGCATCCTCAATCTCAGAGTTTTCCTCCTCCTTGAGTTCTTGGTGTGGATTAACAACATATATTTGGATTCTTCATCCTAATTCAAGGTAACTTCTTCAACCCTAGATTCGATTTTGAGTTGGAGCATGATGTTTTAGATGATATAGTCATGATATGTGTAGGATATACGTATGATTATGAGTTTTTATGAGTTATCATCGAATTGTTGGAGGATTATTCAAGAACACTTTGAATGTTGATTTGGAATTGGGGATTTCGATTGGATATTGTTTTAATCTCGAGTTGTGTATTCCTTTTGGACTGTTGATTGTATTGAAGGTGTTTTGTTGGATTCAATCACTTATTTGTAGGTTGGTTTTCGATACAATTGGGATTGGTTGTAAACAAGGGGAGATTGTTTACAACGTGTTTGTCAGAATGCCCCAATGAGTTTGGATTTGTTGTATCGACCTCTTGAATTGGTTATGATCATAATTGATACGTATATTAAGCGAATTGTTGGTAATTGTGTTATTCAAGGTTGTTCGAGCAACCGATAACTCCATTAAGGGCGTTTGTTCGAGGAAGGACATTAGTTACCGGTATTTGAGGCAACTTAATTCTGGCTCGGTTAAAAAGAGAATCATTCCTTTCGTTGTTGTTCATTCATACGTATAATTCATGCTTAGTGCATTAATCATGTTGGGACTTGTAATTATCAAATTAATCATTCAACTCACGAGGAACAACGGTTCCAATCATTTCATTTGAAGCTATCACTCATTGCGTCATTATTTCACCTCAGTGAGTCATTCTTGACCCTTGTCGGATTCTATTCATTGTTCTTCATCATGGTCGCTTTTGTTCTTGTGACCTTCCGGGATTGTATTGCGTTCCGGGTGGTATATGTGTGGAACTTTTAGTCGGGCACATTAAGGTCATTGTGTTTATGTGGGGATCCGGACACATTGGACTGTGCACACGGTAACGTGCCTCCGTGAGATTAATTAGGCCAAGTTTTGCGGGTGTTTATGCGGGACGCCGGGCACTCGGCAGGCTTTTGCACTTACACATCCCATTCGTGGCGTACTATGATGCCTATCATTCAACTTGATTTCATAACGCATTCATGTGATTATTGTATTTTGTTCAACTCTTGAGGATTGTTGTTCTGTGTAACTGACCCCGTTGGGGATGTTGTTTTTAGATCATGGAAAGGCAAAGGCACGAGAAGAGAATGTTTACGGCGAGGAGTCCCAGTGATACTAGTAGGGGGCCCAGTCTGTCCATTTGTTCATGCTTCTTTGATTTGTATTTTCCGCTGCAGTTCCGTTTGGATTTCATTTTATTCTGTGTTGTATATTTTATCTTCATATGAAATATACATGTATTCTGTATTTCCTGGATGTGTTGTATTTGAAACTTCTCATCGGAGTAATTGGTAATGTAATGTGGTATGGTACTACAGTTATATTATTTAATTCATTAATTTTCATTCGCCTGGTGGGTCCCAGTTGGGGGTTCACGGCACTGTAATATCGCCTAGTTTGGGGTGTTACAGAGTTGGTATCAGAGCGTGGTTTTGAACACTACCTTCCAAGTCATGTCTCATTTGAAATCATCATTCGTTAGACTAGTATCATTGGACTTTTGCGTCACGTGTGACCTGTGCAAGCGCCAAGCCCCTCAGACCAAAGAAACGGGATGATTTCTGACGCCATGATATAATTTCTGGAAATAAGAATCACTCATTCATCATTCATCAGTCAACAATCCTCAATCATCATTTTCTTGGATCTTGCCGATCATGTTAACTCATTAATCACACAGTCAATCTCATTGCTCAGTTGTTGATCTTGTGGATCATATTATCAATCTTGTTAACTTGTTCAAGGTTATCATTTCAGGAACTTCATCAGATAATCATGTCACCTCAGTTGATCTTTCATGCGATCTTATCATATTTCGACGTAATGTCGATGATCATTTTACTGCATTATTAATGCGTTCATTGCATTAGAGCGTGTATGCTCATTATTTCATAACATAATCATAATGCGATATTCATGCGAGATCTATAATTATCATTTATTTTCCTACTTCAGTATGGATAGAGCTGTCAGAGGACGCAGGGGAAGAGGCCGCGGTGCGGGCCGAAACCCGGGAGCTCGAGTGAATACCCATGCAAACGCGAGGAATAACATTGATTCAAATAGCAGCGACGCTGCCACTCATTCACCTGGAAGTAATCATTCAGGTCAGGAAGTCATACCCGAGATACAGCTCAATCGGAAGGTGTCCGGGTTGATCCACTCGCTTTTATGTAGGGCATGATGGCCCAAATGACTCAGATGGCACGTCTGATGGAGACGATGCAGAACTCAGCCACTCAAGCTCAACAGGCCCCTCCGCCTCCACCTCAGAGACAAGAGAAGAGTGTGAGCAGTATCATCGGCGACATCTCTTGCCAAAGGCCACCTACTTTTGAGGGCTCATCTGAACCCAAAGGGCACAAAGTTTCAGTTGCGGCTTACTATCTTGGTAAGAGCGCTCACTCTTAATGGCTATCTTTGAAGCCCACCGACGGATCTTGCACTTGGGATCAGTTCAGGACTCTCATGATGGAAGGTATTATCCGGCCCCACTCAGGGAGGCCAAGTTATCGGAGTTACTCAGCCCCGACCCCTCAGCGGAAGAAGATGTTCTCGCCATCGCCGAGAAGTTTCAGGAGCTACTTCCATTCGCCTCATCTTTTATCCACTCCGAGGCGGATAAGATCAAGTATTTCAGTAAGAGACTAAAACCTCGTATGCGGCTACAATTGCTTAATCATCATTGCACCACCCTGGCTGAATTCATCGAGAAAGCTCTTACTTATAAGCTTACTGCGAAGGAAATTTCTAAACATCAAACTTCATCTTCTGGCAAGAAATCGAAGAATCGTAATCAGTCCGAAGGCAGTCAGGCAATGTTCAAGAAGCCTCGTGTGGGCTCTAGTTTTTCTGAGCGACCTCCTACGGTGCCTAAACCTGCGAAATCTCAGTCCCGAGCTGCCAGTTCGGTCATCATCTATTTCAACTGTGGAGAGCAGGGCCATTTCAGCACTAAGTGTCTGAGGCAGACTATCACGTGCAATAATTGTGGGATTGCCAGGAATAAGGCCCATTTCTGCCGAAGAGACCCCAAACCTACTCCGACTGCATCTCAGACCCCGAAGTAGTCGGCTGTTCAAAATCAGGCCACTCCGTTCGTGTCGTTTAGGATGAAAGGAGCAACTAAAGGCGGAGCCCACAGCTATCAGACAGGAGCGTCCGGTTCAGGGACTGGCAAGCCCCGAATTTACGAGATGAAGAGGACCGACGATCCGAAGGCCCGAATGATCTCAGGTACACTCAAAATTTTATATCAACCTGTGTGTACCCTTTTTGATACTGGCGCATCACATTCATTCATTTCTGAGTCATGCTTGAGTAGACTTCACCTGGATAGTGCTACTAGTTGTGAACTTTATATCATTGCGCTACCTGACGGTAAGAATTATCGGAGATCGTGAGATTAAGAAATGTCCGATTCAGCTTAATGGCCGTGTTTGGTTGGCGGACCTGATCGTGGTAGATTTACCTAGAGATGACGTTATTTTGGGTATTGATTGGATGGATCGTCACGATGCCATCCTTAGTGTCCATTAGCATTTGGTCACTATCATTTCAGACGATGGAGTCGAGTGTGTATTTCAGGGGAGTAATCCCAGTTGTTCCGGAAGAGTTATCAATATGATGAAAGCAGTGAAATTACTCAATCACGGGTGCGTTGGTTATTGGTGCTATATGACCAAGACCGAGAAATCATCAGTGTCTTTGGCGGATATCCCGGTAGTAAGAGAATACGTCGATGTATTTCCAGATGAGTTACCTGGTTTGCCTCCGCAGAGAGATGTGGAATTCACGATAGAGTTGGATCCTGGTACATCTCCAATATCGAAAGGACCATATCGTATGGCCCCGACTGAAATGCAGGAACTGAAGAATCAACTGGAGGAATTGACCGAGAAGGGTTATATCCGACCGAGTGCGTCCCCGTGGGGAGCACCAGTGTTATTTGTCAAGAAGAAGAATGGTTCATTTCGCTTGTGCATTGATTATCGAGAGCTGAACAGGGTGGCGATCAAGAATAAATTTCCCCTACCTCGTATCAATGACCTTTTGGATCAACTTTATGGAGCTTTATTATTTTACAAGATCGATTTGAGATCTGGGTATCATTAGTTGCAAATTCGAGAGTTGGATATCGCAAGAACGACTTTTCAAACACGCTATGGGCACTACGAGTTTGTGGTGATGCCGTTCGGGTTAACTAATGCATCTGTGGTGTTCATAGATTTGATGAACCGAGTCTTCATCGATTATTTAGATCAGTTCGTGGTTGTTTTCATAAAAGACATTTTGATTTATTCTCGTGACCAAGAGGAGCACGAGCTTCACCTTCATCAGGTTCTCGATGTGTTGAGATGAGATCAACTCTATGGAAAGTTTTCCAAATGTGAGTTCTGGATGTCCGCGGTAATGTTTCTCGGGCATGTGATTTCATCAGACGGAGTACATGTCGACCCTCAAAAGACGGAGGCTATTCGAGATTGGCAACCTCCGAAGAATGTTAAGGAAATCTGAAGATTCCTCGGATTAGCAGGCTATTACCGGTGATTTGTGGAAGGATTTTCTAAAATTGCTCAACCTATGATGAACCTTTTGCGGAAGGATAAGAAATACATGTGGTCTGACGCGTGTCAGCAGAGTTTTGAGGAGATCAAGAGCTGTTTAATTTCAGCGCCTGTCCTTTCTTTACCACAAGGGACAGAAGGATTTGTGGTTTATAGTGACGCATCTGTACAAGGTCTCGGATGTGTATTAATGCAGAATGGGAAAGTGATTGCCTATGCTTCGTGGCAACTGAGGCCTTATGAGGTCAATTATCCGACCCACGACCTGGAGTTAGCGGCCGTGGTATTCGCGTTGAAGATTTGGCGTCATTATCTTTATGGCGTCACCTGTCAGATTTTCACCGACCATAAGAGTTTGAAATATATATTTACTCAGAATGAGTTGAATATGCGACAGAGATGGTGGTTGGAACTAATTAAAGATTATGATATTGAGATACAATACCACCCGGGTAAGGCGAATGTTTTCGCCGACGCCTTGAGTCGTAAGTCCGTTCAGGAGCAAATGCTTGCTCATTTAACTGTTTAGAAAGAACTTCAGCAGGAATTCCTAAGGCATGAGATCGAGGTCCGGTTACGGCGTGTACAAGGGCAGCTTTGCATGCTAGAGATTTCATCGCAACTTGAGGAGGCGATCAGAGTGAAATAGGGTTCAGACCCATTTTTGTTGCGCATTCGAGATGATGTGACTCAGGGGAAAGCCCATGGATTTGTGGTCCACGAGGATAGACTTTTGTGATTTAAGAACTGGTTATGCGTCCCGGCGGATGGCGAGTTGAAAAATTCGATTTTGAGAGAGGCCCATACTACCCCTTATTCTATTTATCCACGGTCTAGCAAGATGTACAAAGACTTGAAACAAAATTACTGGTGGAGTAATATGAAGCGAGAAGTCGTAGAATTTGTTTCGAGATGTTTGACCTGTCAGCAAGTCAAGATAGAACATCAGCGACCGGCGGGTATGCTGAAAACGCTTCCTGTCCCAGAATGGAAGTGGGAGGATATTTCTCAATGGACTTCATCACGAGTTTGCCGGTGAGTCATCGCGGCATGAATACAATTTGGATAATGGTGGACCATTTAACTAAGTCAGATCATTTTCTTGAGATTAAGGATACGTGGGGTCCTGAGAGACTTGCCCAGTTATTCATTAAAGAGATCGTGAGATTGCACGATACCCATAAGAGTATCGTTTCTGATCGTGACAGATGATTCATGTCACATTTGTGGAAATTCGTTCATCGTGCCATGGGAACTCAGCCAAATTTCAGCACAACTTTTCACCCTCAAGAGGAAAGAGACCTTCGAGAACTCCCACGAGCAAAAGGACAAAAAGGTTGCCTAGTTGAGTTGTTGATGAAGGCTCTGAAAGACCCGCCTAGACCATTTATGACAAATTATGGATTTTCGTTTACTTAGGATAATATTTGAAAAAAGCCCTACTTTCGTCGATTCAAATTCCCCTTGAGTGAAAGCTATTCCTCCAAGAGCCACCAAATCCATGAAGACGAGAAAAAGATGTGGACAAAGCCATTTCCGATTATCCAATCGGGAAAGAATCTACTCATCCGAAATCCAACTCTGCGACTACTTCAGCAGGGGTTGCTGCTTGCGAGAAGCGTCTGTTCAGCTTTATCCTTTAAATAGAGAAGGAGCTGCACATTCATATTGCCCACCATGGGATTGATGGCTTTTTTAGTAGGGGAAGAGAAACAATTGGGATTTTTTTGGAAATTGAATGCAGTTACTAATTCATGATCTGGCATGTACAGAATGAAAACTTCATTCTCGATTCTACGAGAATTGTTATGAAAGCCTTTTATTTGCTTCTCTTCGATGCTTCATCGAAGACAAGGTTCCGTGATGCATAGCAGCGGTTGGTTGTGGGATCACAACATTTCTAGTTGACACTCCGGAACACACTAGACTCTTATGTCCTGCATTTTCTCGACCGACTTTCTTAAGTGCTTTTTTTTTATTCCCTCTCGTTTTCTTTCATAAAGCGCCCTGGAAATGAGGAAGGCAGCTAAAAGGCTAAAAGGCTCGGGTGTCGTAGAAAGACAAGACCATAGTAGCATGTGGCTTCTTTTCTTCTTTGGAAGGTGGAAATTATTCATTAGTATAACTGGATGTGAAAGACATTTATTGTTTTCTATAATTTAAAAAGAATGCCAGATTCTTCCTTGGCCGTCACATGGGGTGCCCCTAGGGGGCCTGTAAAGTCGAAAAATGGAGCACCCTCTAGATCAAGCCCTTTGCATTTGACTCTCCTTAGTTGTTCTGTTTTGATAGTTACGTAAGGAGACTTTCTGCGGTCAACAGAAAGAGGGGGGCGTGTAATCTTGCCTCCAAGATAGTCTTTTCTATATCCACGATAAAATATCTTCATGTGTGATTATAGTCAAGCGCTGATACATTTAAGGCGCATGGTTCAGACATGCAATTCCTAGGTCGACTATTCATTTCGTTCTATGAATTCAGATGGGCTAAAGCAGGCACCAAGAGCTTGGTTTGAAAGGTGCAGCAGAGCAGTTGAAGGAAGGAATGGAATTCTCCAGGGCGCGCTAGCGCACACTTAGGTTCATGCTTTCTTCTGACTCCTTACGTATACTTCACTCGTTGGGTTCGGCTGTCAGTTTCAAATCTTGAACCAGAATTGATCGATAGAATTGCTTAAGCTGGAGGTGGAAGCATGAGTTCAGAGTTAGTGATTCCAGAGGTCTCTCGAGCCTTCAAGGCTTTGACAACCATTCCGAGGATCCCAGCAACGGAATCAAAGAAGGTCTTTTTCTCCCGGCCGCCAAAACGACTTTAGGAAAGTTGTCTTCGTCGCGAACGAGTCCTCTGCGGAGATGCGGGGTATCCAATCATCTAAACCAATAATCAGTGTTTTCCTTCCTTCATACTGCTATACTTACGCTTTCAAAGTCATTCCTCTCCCTATGGTCAGTCTCAATATCCCGTGGGTACTTGCTTACGTGCGTGATTTCGCAATCTTTCTAGAACATGATGCGAATGCTATCTTTAATGCAGAAAGGCCAACTACTACTACTGCAGACAGGACTCATTCGATTTCCCTGAGGACGGATTCCACTCATTCTCAGATCTCGTCTTCTCGACAATTCCGGAAATCGGGGTTGATGCCCTACTTTCACTGTCTGATTCTTCGTACAACATTTCTCCTTATTGAAGCTACGCGGAAAGGCAGCTTCTCTCCTTCCAATCAAAAAGTGCGTGATTTCGCAATCTTTCTAGAACATGATGCGAATGCTATCTTTAATGCAGAAAGGCCAACTACTACTACTGCAGACAGGACTTCGGTAAAGCTAAAAGTCCTTACTTTTTCGAGGCCGATCCGTATCTGGCCAACTCCTCGAACTGCTGGGTGCGACATATTCATGGACTGGAAAAGCAAACTCTCAATTTGATCAGGAGAGCCTAGAGAGCTCTCTATCTTTCCCCAAATTCCGACTAGCGCGGTTCTTTTTCTCGACCAACACGCTTGTGTTAAGCATGAGATTAGAATTGACAAAGAACTAATAGCAATATTATTGTTTATTGGCGTAAATTATAAATTAAAATGGGGCGTGGCCGAGTGGTAAGGCACCGAGTTTTGGTCTCGCTAGTCGAAGGTTCGAATCCTTTCGTCCCAGCTGGAAGTTCCAGAACAGGCGGCTGGTATACCACCATAGTGAAACTGCCTTTTATTTTTTTGATTCGGATCGGATTTATGTTGGCTTCGAAAATCTTCTTCTAGATTATATAGAAGAAATACTTATTTATTCAGTATTGCACTATTCATGACAATTAGAGCGAACTATTCAGACATTGGAGGACATGTTGAGGGCATGTGTTCTCGATTGGAAAGATGATTGGGAAGCCAAACTACCGTTTATCGAGTTCACGTACAATAACAGTTGGCACGCTTCGATTAATATGGCACCTTATGAGGCATTATATGGTCGTCGTTGTCGATCTCCCTTATACTGGGATGACTTATCAGAATCGATCGGCACTGAACCCGATATGCTAATAGCCGCCCGCGAGAAGGTAGCGCTGATCCGAAGTCGTTTGTTGACTGCTCAGAGTCGACAAAAATCATATGCAGATAATCGTCGTCGACCATTAGAGTTCGAGGCAAGTGACCATGTTTTGGTCAAGGTATCCCTGAGTCGAGGTATCTTTCGTTTTGGGAAGCGGGGAAAGTTGAGTCCGAGATTCATTGGACCATTTGAGATTTTGGATCGAGTAGGCGATCTGGCTTATCGATTGGCTTTACCTCCAGCCTTGGGCCGAATTCATAACGTATTTCACGTCTCTCAGTTGCAGAAGTATGTTGCCGACCCTAGTCACATACTTCAGTTCGATGAAATCGAGATAGCGGATGATCACACGTACGAGGAGCGTCCTGTATGAGTCTTTGAGCGAAGAATCAAACAGTTGAGGAACAAGGCGATTCCTTTGGTTAAGATTCAGTGGTCGAGACACAGAGTCGAAGAGGCTACTTGGGAAACCGAGGATAGTATGCGGGAGAGTTATCTCTAATTGTTTGACCCTTAGTTTCGAGGACGAACTCTTTTTAAGGAGGGGAGTATGTAATACCCGGTTGTGAACTCATTTATTTTTCATTCAGCAATTGTTACTCTGTAATTTCACTCATTAATAATCATTCATCATTCATATTCATTCATTCGTGTTCACCGTTTGGCGTAACTTTGAGTCGTGTATCGATATTGTTCATTGTTCAACCTTGTTTGTGAATCGAGACGAGAATATTATTTTGATCGTTGTAATTTCTTAGTAAGTTGATGTTGATATTGGAGTTCATATCATTTCAAATTTACTCCTTGTTCGAATCGAGCTATTGTTGGACAAACTCTCATAATTATTGTTTGGAACCGCCGTTTTGGGGTTCCCGCACTGCCATTTCGTGTTATTGTTTCCAAGTTTTGAGTTCTATTACGTTTATTCTCTTCCCGGGTCGTTTTTCGTCATTTTTGGGCCCGAATAGTGTGCGCCCGGCCTGAGGGTTGCGCGCATGGCACACACCTTGTGCAGTTGAGCCTAGAAGCGGCTGTACCGCAGGACGCGACCCTCTGCTGGCCATGCCGTGGCACTAAGCTAAGTGCTGGGAGCTGCTTTCGGCCGCGGGCCGCGGCACACTCAGTCCGTGCCGCAGCACGTGTTGCGATAATTCTTTACACGCAAGTGCACGTCATCGTTTACAAGTAATAAAGTGATAAGTAGAGTATCGTTCCCACGAGGATTTAATTTCTAACTACCGATTTTTTCGTATTCCAATTTTATCTGAACAATCGAATTTGGGATTTTGTAATTAATAACTAGAAGAATTACTAAAAGACTAGTATAAAACGATGGCTTGAATAAAATAAATCAAATGATGAATAAGTCTAGGGTTCTGAATC
This sequence comes from Orobanche coerulescens, assembly GCA_033398695.1. Taxonomy (NCBI): domain Eukaryota; kingdom Viridiplantae; phylum Streptophyta; class Magnoliopsida; order Lamiales; family Orobanchaceae; genus Orobanche; species Orobanche coerulescens. The sequence goes on along the minus strand of CM065819.1, from coordinate 120,287,164 downwards.
CACCTTAGTTTATCCGAATTTACTTTCGATTATCCGTAATAAATAATTTTCCCAATTTATTGAAGGCGGAGATTGCTAATATATTCTACCGCCTCTCCCGAGGTCAATAGATTTATCTAAAGGCGAATAACGCACTCTATCCCTAGGTGAATTAATTCGTCGATAGGCAAAAAGCATGAAATCTCCTAAAGGCCACGTAGTTCCTATGAGTATATTCCTATCTCACAAAATAAAACGGTCCTCACCAATAGTTCCTCACCAAATCTCCTCTCCCGATTCGAAGTGAATGATTAAATCAATACAACTATTGGCCAGATAATTGCAAGCATTAAACATAATTGGGAAAACTCAATAAAAAGGTAATAAATTGGATAATCTCAATCAATTCGTCAAAACAAAGGTTTCATCAAAACCCTAGATTAGGGCTTTAGCCTGACATACTAATAATCGAAAATACAGAATAAATGAATGAAAGCATAAAATTCAAACGCAGATGAAGCTCGGATTCCTCCGTTCTTCAGCTTCCGCCCTCTGCCCTTGAAGTCTTCTGCTTCCCTCTTCTTCTGCCGTCTCCAAGCTTAAGCTCTCAAAGATTAAAGATCCCCCAGATTCCAAGATAATTTAATTAGGGTCTTAAACCCTATTTATAGCTCAGCACATCCACAAATCGCGTCCGTATCAGTCGGTCGAAAACTGGCTTCGAAACGGCCCAAAATCCGCGCGGACATACAAAAACCGCCAAGTGTGCCGCGACTCACTAAACCTGTGCCGCGGCACATCGCCTTCAGCTGAATGCCTGGGCGTTAATTAATTCTTCTGTGCCGCGGCTCACGTGGGCTGTGCCGCGGCATGCAGTAGTACTACTCGTCCTTCGACTGGTGTCTTCCTGTGCCGCGGCTCAGATTCCTTGTGCCGCGGCTCAGAGTCCAGATTTGCCGTTTTCGCCCGTTTTGCCTCGTTTTAGCTTCCGGACTTCAATTTTCTGTCAATCATACAAAATTAAGGCATTAAAAGCTCATTTAGACAATTTCACTCACCAAAACACTACAAAATAATGATAAATAAGCGTATAAAAATACGTCTAACAAATACCCCCGAACTTAAGCCTTTGCTTGTCCTCAAGCAAAAAGAATTAAATTCAATAAAAGAATGTCGTGAATCATCGTGCAACTCATAGTGTTCAACCTAATCAATAATATCCTGTAATTCTCTCTAAATAATACGAGTGTCTTAGAAGCGAGCTGCACTCAGAATAATGATTCCGCAAAGTAATCAAATTCAGTCCTAATCACTCGTTCATGAAGAAAATCCAGCTCAAAGATTAACAAAACGTGAGTCAAATCGACCGTCAATATGAAAGGCTAAAATAAACAAGCTAGTTCGTCCCGTTCCACAGTCTAAAGGCACAATTTTCACGAGTCTCATAACAAATAAACCTCGGACAGTATCCCCTTATATATATATGCTCAAGAATTTGATTCGAGTTGACCACTAGGTTAGGATCTCGGGATGTTTCATCGGGATAATCCTAGGGTGGAAACTCCATTCTCATGTATTGGAAAACCGTTTGACGTAAAAGACACTCATGGGGCACATGGATGCTTCTAGTTACTAAGTTCCCGTCTACAGCGGAGAAACAACTCGAATACATAATTTCTGCATGTCCGAATCAAGGTTACCGTTTTACGCGAGAGTAAACAGCGGGTTACGCGAATACCCCCGGTTACTAGGCTCCCTATCATTGGCACATGTGAAATATCTAAATCACTAGTCTAATCAGGGTTGTCGTTTTACGCGAGAGTAAACAGCGGGTCACGCGAATACCCCTGGTTACTAGACTTCCCTTCATAGAACACATTATCTCGACTTTTAGGAAAAGCGGCCGACTCTAAACTCAATCTAAGTGCCAAAACGACTAAAGAAACAGTACGACTCTCTATCCGGAAAATGTAGCCAAACGTATTGATGGGGATTTAAAAACAAGTATGTATCGTCTCTTATCTGCCAAGACCTCTACAATCACGAAAAAATTCGGACCTAAATGAATACTAAGCAAAACAGAAATAACTGACTACAGCTCGACTAAAACTCGACCGCTTCTTCAGAGAGAAAAACAGTGTCGTAACATCAGTATCACACAAATAGAAGCACGAACAATTCACGAATAAAGAAAAACTACGACAAGCAAGGCTATCTAAAAAAATTTTACGCAAAGAAATGAAAAGTGCAACGAAATAAAGTACAACAATAAAATAAGGTACAACAAAGAATGTAGACTGAAAGTAAATCCCCCCCAAACTTAGGACGTACATTGACCTCAATGGACAAAAATGATAAGCAATAAAAGTAAAAGGTCAAGTACTCCCCTACAATCTACTCAAGAGCTGGTGCCGGCATCGTCCGGTGAGGAGGGTGGTGTGGCTGGCCGGGCGGGCGCAATAAATGGCCCGTCGGGATGCAGGATATGGGCCGTCCATGCGGCGAGGTGCTCCTGATGATAAGCATCCCTCGCAGCAAGACGCCTCGCCTCTCGTCGGCTGGCCCGGCGGGCCTGCTCTCGCATCTCGACTCTAACGGCAGCTACAACGCTCTCCCGCTCCGTCCGCTGCTCCTCCCGCATGGCAGCCATCAAGCTCTCTCTCTCTCTCCTCATCTCATCTCTCTCTCTCCTCGTCTCCTCTCTCAACTCCTCTCTCTCTCCTCAGATCCTCTCTCTGCTCCTCTCTCTGTCTCCTCAAATCCTCCCTCAGCCCATCAAACAACTCCTGCAACCTCGCTCTGTCGGGTGGCGGGCCAGCATCTCCATGTGTCAACAAAAGCGGCTCGGGGGATCCCTCGTGGGCCTCCTCTAGCAGAAATCCTCTCCCCCGAGCGTGCGCTGGCGCTCCTCCCCACTGGTCAAAATGCGATATGATGCGGTGGTCGATCGGGGCCTGGGGGGCAAGCATCGGCTCGTCGTCTGACCACGTCAGCCCCGACTGCCGGCATAAAGCGCAGATGAGGGAGGGGTGCTTCAACCCCGTCTTGGCCCCCCCTGGATACTCTGGAAGATAGATCGGACCAGGATGGGGGCCACATCGAAACGCAGCCCGGAAGTGATAGCAAAAAGTGTCCGGGCGCGGGAGAGAAAGACTGTACGGATCTGGGAGGTGGGGTCAATGCGTGCGCAGATAAAATAAAGCCGAGCACGCCGAGCCGGGCGAGGCGCGAGCTCTGAAGTGAAAAGTGGAAGAACTCGTGCTCATTGCTCCCGGTCGGTGCCGGGCTATGCAATGGTCTCAAGCGGGGCCTCCTTAGTGAAATTTGGTCATCACTCGGTCATAGGCTGACTCGTCAACCACCGGAAACCCAAAAAGCCTCCGAATAGCAGCCGTGGAGAAATCAACTGTAACCCCTCGGACGTCGACCTGAGTCCGAGACTCTAAAGACGGCAACGTATGCCCTGCCCGAATGTGCTTCAGCAGTGCGCTGGCGTAAAACTCCTGCACGATCGAGATAACCGCTGGCTCGGGCGGTGCGGTAAATCTGGCCCACCCCATCTCGTCAATCATAGTGAGCAATTCCCCGTCCTGAGGAGCTGGAGTAAAACCCCTCTCTGGAATAAGTGGTCGTGGCCGGATCTTTTCATTGAATATCCTGTGAATTTCGGGGTCCGAAAATTGGTGCCCCTCCGCCTCGGCCCGACCACGAGAGGTCTCCCCTCGAGTAGGGGATGACTCGGTCCTAGCTCGCTTGCTCAGCTTCTTTGTTCGCGCCATAATCAGTCCTGAAAAGTACAACACGAGGGTTTATTCACGCAACAATAACAATAATGATCTATGCTCGGCTAAGGATGTCCAGCCAGAAATTCCGAATTTAAGAAAATAGCGCATACGTGAGAGAAGGATGAAATTGGACTTAAACGTTTAACCTGGATGTAAGGGTTGGGCTTGCTGTAAATTCAAAACGTATATGTTGCACGAGAATTCAAACGATTGCTTTTCCAAAGAAAATTTTTCATTTAGGCAATTTATCAAACACCTTGAGGGCACAAGTTTACTTGAAGAATAAACATAGTTATAGCTCGATTCAACCCCCAAAAACTGAAACATAATTCAATCATCATCAACTCAACACATTCAACTCATTGATATTCCGATTTAACCATGAAAATTCGATAAAACTACCATGTTATTCTCTAAACAATCCTAAAACTTTTTGAAGGAACAATAGCATGTTCAATCCATTCAAAGTATAAACAACTTCCAAATATAAACCATAAGCAAGTAAAGATTAAAGATTGAAACGTACCTTTTGAAGATCGCAAGAGAAATCGTAGGAAAAAAAATGGAAGAACTTGGTCGACCGGTTCGCGCGCTGGGGAGGGAAGGAGAAAGGAAGAGAATAATACCTGGGTGCTCGGCCGATTGTGAATTATAAACTACCAGGCCTTTTCAGATTCCGCATATTGTGTCGCGGCACAGCTAAAGTGAGCCGCGGCATAGGGTACAGTCCCTTTTACCTGTGTTCTCGTTTTGTCGTGTGCCGCGGCTCAGATTTCGTGTGCTGCGGCTCAATGCTCAAGTGTGCCGCGGCTCATTTATTCTGTGCCGCGGCACAGGGTACAGTTGGTTTAGCCTCCCCTTGCGATTGATGTGTGCCGCGGCTCACAGTACCTGTGCCGCGGCTCATACTTCAGTTTCTTCCCTGGGACTTTTCTGCACAAAATTTTGAGAAAAAACACGTTAAAAGTGAGAGGCAGAAGCAAAGTGAAGCACAAAAATGATGAAAAATAAGAATCATGAATGCAAGAAAAATGAAGAAACGCAAAAAAAAAAAAAAAATCTACAACTACGAACTCGGGTTGCCTCCCGAGAAGCGCTAAGTTTATAGTCTTCATCCGGACCTATTTGACAACGTTAGTTCGCTTTTCGCAAACTCCATTTGGTTTCCGCCCCGTTCATCGAATCGTTCATATTTTTGTTAAAATTATGACCATTGGTCGTTAGCGATTCGACTTTCGGTTCGGTCATCCAATGTTGTTTGCGGAAAGGTTTCGACGTGAATAACTTCCCGAAACACCCGGTTTTTTCATGACTAATTGTCCGCTGGGCTTTCGGCTCACTCTCCTCCTTCACAAACGCACTCAAGACTGCAGCAGATTTTTCCTCATGCTCGAGGAACGCCACTCGTTCTATATCCTTCTTAAGACTTGAATCATTTAACACAAAATCTGAATTTTCCCAACGACGATTTTTTCGGTGCTTTCCTCTTTCAACAACATCCACACTTTCAATTTGTGACCCTTTATCAACACTTCCGGGACATGGGAACGATTTGAATACTTGAAAAGTAACTTGCTCGTCTTGGACCCTCAGAGTTAACTCCCCCTTTTCCACGTCTATAAGGGTTCGGCCCGTTGCTAGAAATGGTCGTCCCAAGATGATTGGAATATTTTCATCTTCCTCCATGTCGAGTACGATGAAATCGGCCGGAAAGATGAACTTATCAACTTTAACTAAAACATCCTCGATCACTCCCCTCGGATACTTTATTGATCGATCCGCCAATTGTAAGGAGACTATTGTTGGCTTGGCTTCCCCAATATTCAGCTTTTTGAAAATCGACAGAGGTATGAGGTTGATACTAGCACCAAGATCGCATAGTGCCTTATTAAATGAAAGATTCCCCATGGTGCACGGTATGTTGAAGCTTCCCGGATCTTTCAATTTAGGTGGGAGCTTCTTTTGAAGAATTGCACTGCACTCCTCTGTCAAGGTGACCGTTTCAAACTCCTCAAGCTTTCTCTTCTTCGATAATATCTCTTTCATGAACTTGACATAACTCGGCATCTGTTCCAACGCGTCGGCGAACGGAATGTTTATGTGAAGCTTTTTAAACACATCAAGGAACTTGGAAAATTGTTTGTCCGCCCTTCTTTGCTGTAATCTCTGCGGAAACGGGACGGGGGACACACATGTCTTCGAGTTATCCGGCTTCAATTCCTTCGACTCCTCTGGCTTTAAATCCTTCTCTTCCTCAATTTCCTTCTTCTCTTTACCCCGCTCGGGCTGATCCAGCACCTCTTTCCCGTTTCTCAAGCTGATTGCGTTTAGACTCTCTCTAGGATTTGTCTCTATTGTACTCGGCAATGCTCCCTCCGGACGAGCTGTCAACACATTAGCAATTTGGCCCAGCTGGACCTCCAAGTTCCGAATGGAAGCAGAATGATTTTGTAATGTAGCTTCCGTACGAGTCATAAATTGACTCGTATTTGCCGCCAATTTTGCAAGTGCTTCCTCGAGAGACACTTTGGGAGCGGGAGGGGGCTGCTGTTGATTCTGGGCGAACGGGGGCTGGTGTGAGTTCTGTCCGTTTCTCCATGAAAAGTTGGGATGATTGCGCCACCCCGGATTATAAATGTTGGAGTACGAGTTATTCGGCCGATTCCCATTTCCCACGAATTGAGCCTGCTCTATCTGATTTTGTTCGAACGGATTTCCAACTTGACATTTCGCGCTCGGGTGTGATCCGTTACACCAATTGCATGTCTCTATGGTAACGGGGGCTAGTGCGTGCGAAAATGCCTGGAGCTGTTGTGTCAAAGCGGCGACTTGAGCTGACAAGTGGAAATCGGGTCATTGCTTGAAACTTCCATGACTCTCTTCGGTGTCAATCTTTCCGATGGCCATTGGTATGCGTTTTCGGCCATAGCTTCCAAAAGCACGTGTGCCTCGGCCATAGATTTTCCCATGAAGGTCCCACCAGAGGCCGCATCCACGAGAGTGCGTGTAGAAGCACTCAAACCATTATAGAACGTATGAAGCTGAAGCCAATCAGGAATCCCGTGATGAGGGCATCTTCGTAGCAAATCTTTATATCGCTCCCACGCCTCGTGGAGCGATTCTATATCGTACTGACCAAAGGTGGTTATTTCGTTTCTCAACCTTGCCGTCTTAGCTGGTGGGAAAAATTTGGCAATGAAGGCTTGCGCTAACCTCTCCCATGTTGTAATCGACCCCGGCGGTAAGGAATTTAACCAAAACTTTGCTTTATCCCTCAAAGAGAAAGGGAAAAGCCTCAATCGGATGGCATCGTCGGTGACACCATTAGTCTTGAATGTGTCGCATATCTCAAGGAAAGAAGCAATATGGGTATTCGGGTCATCATTCGGCAGTCCACAGAATTGGCTCGCCTGCACCATCTGAATAATAGCAGGCTTGATCTCAAAATTATTAGCTTGGATAGTGGGACGCCGAATTCCCGAAAAATTAGCGTTGACCTGCGGCATGGCATAATCTCGAAGAGCTAGTTCCGGTTGAACTTGCCGCACTTGGTTATCTCCTCCTTGGACTTCGATATTCTCGGCCATGTTGACCGTTGTCTGCAACTCTCTTTTCTCCTTTTTGTTCCTTCTTAGCGTGCGCTCGAGCTCGGTATCCAAAGGTAGTAGGCCTTCGTTACCGAGTTTTCTCATGCACTACACGAAAGGTCCTGAAAGGAAAAACAGATAAACGAATATAAATACACAAAAATAAAAATAAAACGTTCAAATTAAGACTGGAAATACTTAAATCGATATTAGAAAATTAAAATCCCCGGCAACAGCGCCAAAAACTTGTTGCGATAATTCTTTACACGCAAGTGCACGTCATCATTTACAAGTAATAAAGTGATAAGTAGAGTATCGTTCCCACGAGGATTTAATTTCTAACTACCGATTTTTTCGTATTCCAATTTTATCTGAACAATCGAATTTGGGATTTTGTAATTAATAACTAGAAGAATTACTAAAATACTAGTATAAAACGATGGCTTGAATAAAATAAATCAAATGATGAATAAGTCTAGGGTTCTGAATCCACCTTAGTTTATCCGAATTTACTCTCGATTATCCGTAATAAATAATTTTCCCAATTTATTGAAGGCGGAGATTGCTAATATATTCTACCGCCTCTCCCGAGGTCAATAGATTTATCTAAAGGCGAATAACGCACTCTATCCCTAGGTGAATTAATTCGTCGATAGGCAAAAAGCATGAAATCTCCTAAAGGCCACGTAGTTCCTATGAGTATATTCCTATCTCACAGAATAAAACGGTCCTCACCAATAGTTCCTCACCAAATCTCCTCTCCCGATTCAAGTGAATGATTAAATCAATACAACTATTGGCCGATAATTGCAAGCATTAAACATAATTTGGAAAACTCAATAAAAAGGTAATAAATTGGATAATCTCAATCAATTCGTCAAAACAAAGGTTTCATCAAAACCCTAGATTAGGGCTTTAGCCTGACATACTAATAATCGAAAATACAGAATAAATGAATGAAAGCATAAAATTCAAACGCAGATGAAGCTCGGATTCCTCCGTTCTTGACTTCCGCCTCTGCCCTTGAAGTCTTCGCTTCCCTCTTCTTCTGCCGTCTCCAAGCTTAAGCTCTCAAAGATTAAAGATCCCCGATTCCAAGATAATTTAATTAGGGTCTTAAACCCTATTTATAGCTCAAGACGTCCACAAATCGCGTCCGTATCGTCGGTCGAAACCGGCTTCAAACGGCCCAAAATCCGCGGACATACAAAAACCGCCAAGTGTGCCGGCTCACTAAACTGTGCCGCGGCACATCGCCTTGTTGAATGCAGGCGGCGTTAATTAATTCTTACGTGCCGCGGCTCACGTGGCATGCGCGCACGAGTACAGTTACTCGCCCTTGGTGGTGTCTTCCTGTGCCGCGGCTCAGATTCCTTGTGCCGCGGCTCAGAGTCCAGATTTGCCGTTTTCGCCCGTTTTGCCTCGTTTTAGCTTCCGGACTTCAACTTCCTGTCAATCATACAAAATTAAGGCATTAAAAGCTCATTTAGACAATTTCACTCACCAAAACACTACAAATTAATGATAAATAAGCGTATAAAAATACGCCTAACAGCACGCGAGTCAGATTCCCCTTTTTCAGCGGACTTTTGAGGAGAGAAGTTCATTTCATCATTTTCCTCATTCCTCCTCTCCTTGGGCGACTTACGAGCGATATTTTGGGCAATTTGGCATCCTCAATCTCAGAGTTTTCATCCTCCTTGAGATCTTGGTGTGGATTAACAACATATATTTGGATTCTTCATCCTAATTCAAGGTAACTTCTTCAACCCCAGATTCGATTTTGAGTTGGAGCATGATGTTTTGGATGATATAATCATGATATGTGAAGTATATACATATGATTATGAGTTTTTATGAGTTATCATCGGATTGTTGGAGGATTATTCAAGAACACTTTGAATGTTGATTTGGAATTGGGGATTTCGATTGGATGTTGTTTTAATCTCGAGTTGTGTATTATGGACTATTGATTGTATTGATGGTGTTTTGTTGGATTAAATCACTCATTTGTAGGTGGGTTTTCGATACAATTGGGATTGGTTGTAAACAAGGGGAGATTGTTTACAACGTGTTTGTCAGAATGCCCCAATGAGTTTGTATTTGTTGTATGGACCTCTTGAATTGGTTATGATCATAATTGATACGTATATTAATAGAATTGTTGGTAATTGTGTTATTCAAGGTTGTTCGAGCGACCAATAACTCCATTAAGGGTGTTTGTTCGAGGAAGGACATTATTCACCGGTATTTGAGGCAAGTTAATTCATGCTCGAATAAAAGGATAATCATTCCTTTCGTTCTTGTTCATTCATACGTATAATTCATTCTGAGTACATTAATCATGTTGGGACTTGTAATTATCAAATTAATCATTCAACTCACGAGGAACAACGGTTCCAATCATTTCATTTGAAGCTATCACTCATTGCGTCATTATTTCACCTCGGTGAGTCATTCTTGAACCTTGTCGGATTCTATTCATTGTTCTTCATCATGGTCGCTTTTCTTATTGTGACCTTCCGGGATTGTATTGTGTTCCGAGTGGTATATGTGTGGAATTTTTAGTCGGGCACATTAAGGTCATTGTGTTTATGCAGGGATCTGGACACATTGGACTGTGCACACGGTAACATGCCTCCGTGAGACTAATTAGGCCAAGTTTTGCGGGTGTTTATACGGGACGCCGGGCACTCGGCTGGCTTGTGTACTTGCACATCCCATTCGTGGCGTACTATGATGCCCATCATTCAACTTGATTTAATAATGCATTCATGTGATTATTGTATTTTGTTCAACTCTTGAGGATTGTTGTTCTGTGTAACTGACCCTGTTGGGGATGTTGTTTTTAGTCATGGCAAGGCAAAGGCACGGGAAGAGAAAGTTGACGGCGAGGAGTCCCAGTGATACTAGTAGGGGGCCCTAGTCTGTCCATTTGTTCATGCTTCTTTGATTTGTATTTTCCGCTGCAGTTTTGTTTGGATTTCATTTTACTCAGTGTTGTATATTTTATCTTCATATGAAATATACATGTATTTTGTATTTCCTGGGTGTGTTGTATTTGAAACTCCTCATCGGAGTAACTGGTAATATAATGTGGTTCGGTACTACAGTTATATTATTTAATTCATTAATTTTCATTCGCCTGGTGGGTCCCACTTGGGGGTTCACGGCACTGTAATATCCACCTAGTTTGAAGTGTTACAACCAATGCCTTGCATTGGCAACACACCGGGTGTTGCAGTTGGTAAAATAGGTGTTACACTAGACTAACTAATGTTTGCATATCTTGTGGGCCCTACAAAGTGGACCCCGGACAGTGGACCCCAGACGGTGGGCCCTACCTGTGGGCCCGACCAAGGTGGCCCCACATGTGGTCCCTCCATGTGGGTCCCACCAAAAGGGGCCCCACAAAGTGGTTCCCAGACAGTGGGCCCATTTTATATTTTGTAAAATCATAAAGTCTGTTGCAACACAGAACTGATGTTGCTGTAGGATCGTCATGACGTTGCTGTAGAGTTCTTTGGTAACGAGTTTGTATATGTTAGCATAGGCTACTCATCTTGTTGTCTTTGAGTCCAAAGGCTACTGCTCTCAGAGCAACTTAGCTAAAGTGTTACCTTTGCCCATTTTGGGTCTGTGGCAACAGAAAATTGGGTATAAGGTAACACAGTTATGTGGTTGCCAAAGGTCATTTATGGCGTAGTGAATCTCAAGGTCAGAGGAGTGTTGTCTGAGTCGGATTCATCTGCAGACGACTTGTTGGTTGCAGGTAACTTCTTCACTGCAGGTGGGGTTGATGTGATCTCCTCTGCAGGTGAGTCTTGAGGTGTCTGATTTGAAGTATCAGAGCGGACTTCGTCTGAGTCCGAAGGCACTCTGTAGGGGGTAGGTTCACTAGGCATCTCCTTCAGCAACTGGGCTGCTTTCCTTTGAACGCCCAATTCAGAGTCTCTTGGTCCAGATGACCAAGTCTCATGTTTCCATGAAAGGGGTCTGCATTTCCCTTTGCTCTTCCTAGGAACTCCAAGATCCAACTCATCTGGGTTCCGTACGCAAGCTTTGTATTGAATTTCTTCTCTTATTCGATCCAAACCACTTTGTTGACCTCTCGGACTAACTACATGTAGATGTAATCAGGCCAGTTAATCATACGGTGCTGGATAAGTGCTCCCAGTACCACAAATTTAGCTGATGATGGCTGGTCGTAGCTGCATGCCATTCCCATTACAATCTTGTTGGTAATGTCAAGAACGTATTTGTAGTCTTTCTTCAAATCTCCTCTCTTAGCCGTAAGTTTGACCTTGGTCGGCTGCTCTGGCAGTTTAATCTCGTACTAGGTTTCCACTGAACTCTGCTTGAGGACCTCCACCGCAATGCCCCGATTCTTCATCTTAAAAGCTTCAGTAACAATCTGGGGAGTAATCGTCACTTCGTCCCCAAAAATCGAGCTTCTGATTCCATCCTCTGTGACTTCAGCTTCTTTGAAAAAACAGATAATCGCCTCCTTGTAAAGGAGTTTGGGGTTGATATCCAGGAAGGGATAAATCCCGTTCTTCTTCATCATTCTGATAATATAGTGCATCTCGTCGGTGGCCGCCATATTTGCCTCCAGTAGTCCTTCAAAGTCGACCACAATACTAAAAATGATCTGGTCCTTCACGACTTTCATGTTGATGCCTTCGAAGTACTGTGTATCCTCCATTTCTGCAAATAATATTAATCTTTCTGAGTGTAGGGAATATTCGAGAATTTTTTGCTTTAGGAAATTAGGGTTTCTCAAGCTTGAAGATGGTAAAGTTTCTGTAAAGTGATTTCGCCGTCTTAAATAACCATTCAAAAAGACATTTTGAGTTTAATAATAAATTAAGTTAAACAGCGGTTTAATTTTTGAGAATTAAAAAAAAATGACGGTTTGAATTTGATTTGACATCGTGGAGGTTGGATTTCATCTTTTGCTGTAGGGGGAGCGATCCTTCGTCCAACCTCTTTTTGAATTCCTCGGAAGCTTCCTGCAGCGTCTTACGACTGTTGAATATGGAGGATTCCCTGATAAGAACTACAAAGTATCTTAACAGTTCATTCTTCCTCCAATCCTTTATCTCGTCGGCTGTTGGCTGTCGGTTGGCCAGGAGATTTATTATTTGCGGCTTCTGCACGCAGTTTTTCCAAGGAAATTTAGGGTCGTGAAATTCCGGACGAGCTCCCTGTATCCTAACAGTGTGATCAAGAGATGATAATCGAGAAATTTCAGCAGTAATGCTGTCTCCAAATGCAGCTTCCATCTCCTTTTCTTGTTCGAGCCTTAATCTCTTCGCAGCTTCTCTAGCCTCTTCCCCCTTTTTGGCCTCATCAATGTAAGAGACCTTCTCATCAAGACGTTTGAGTATCTTCATAGCATTGTCCTGTTTGGTCTCAAAACTTGACATTTTATCAACTAGGGAGTTGAGCACCTGCGATATATCTTGAATCTTTTTGTCATGTGCTCGAAGCTGGGAACCGGATTCAATAAGAGCAGCTGCTGTCTGGGCCTCAGAAATACGAAGCTTGGCTTGTTCTTCCTTCAAGATCTATTCCTGGCACTGTTGAAGTTGGTTGAGTGCCTGTTTGAAGACGGTGGGCAAAATACGGAAGGCTTCTTCCACTTTTGACACTTCGTGCCTGATACTGGTCATTTCTTCTACGGCAGATTGATGCAACCAATTAATTTCTTTTTCAACAGCATGCAGGGCATTAACGGCATCCTGTAGGAAAACTGTTTGTCGGCCAAGAGCATGCAGTTGCTCTTTCTTTGCTACGGTTCGGGGAGAGTCGGGCTGGGCAAAATCTTCAGCTCCGTCTAGCTGTCTGACGACCACATGAGATCGTGGCCACTGTGGTTCATCCTCATGTAAGATACCATCGTCGGACTCCACTTCAACAGGTGAAGGTGCGGGAGCATCAGATGTGGGCGCGGCAACATGGGGGACTGATTCCTCCTATTCCGAAATGGGTTTGTAGACATTGGTACAGGAGAGACTGGTTCCTCCTGCTGTCTCTCAGCTTCCGCCTGTTCTAGTAGAGGGACTGATTCCTCTTGCGGGATGGCGCGGGCTTCATCTTCGGGCTGGGTGGCGACAGGCTCAGATGCTTGTTGAGAAACTGATTGTTATTCCTCACTGTCATGAACATTTTCTCGCTGTTGGGAAGGGGACACATGGTGACTTGATGTCTCTTCACCTTGTTGATGTTGTGTCCGGGAGAATTCCTGTTCTCTTGCATCTTCACGGCTCATCCTCAGACCAGCCTGGAAGGTGTCGTCATCGTCGTCTGAGTCATGGTCAGATGTTGGACTGATTGGAAGTGTTTCCACGGACTGAGATTTTCCCTTCTTTCGAGCATCGGCTTTGTCCATTAGATGGCTCGAAATCAACTCCTTACAGCAAAGGCTGTCCCATTGGATCAGGACTTCAACATTTTGAGAGTCCGTCACTTCCAAAACAAACCTTTCTTCTCCGCTCCATTCGCTCCAATTGTACAAGGTGTCGTACGGAGCAAGCCTGTAAGCTTTCCATTGGACAAAACGTTCGTATGCCTGCTCGATTTGCATAGTAAAGTTTTGTTAATGATGGTGTCTGGGGAGGGGCTGCGTACAGCGCATGGGTCCGCTGTATGCAAGGGTTCCACTACAGGTGTGGGATCCTGTATTGGAGAAAGATCCCGTACAGGGGTTGGTACCCTGATGGGAGATGGATCCCTTACAGGTGTGGGTTCCCGTACAGGAGTTGTGGCCATTGGCTCCAAAGGGGCAGCCGACTCGCCGAAGTCTTTCAAGTTGGCAGATTGTTGTATATCCGTTATTGCCGCCAATAGCTCGGGATCTACTGCTTGCGCAGTAGCAGCTATCTCTTCCACAGGGGTTGCGCCCTGGGGGTTTGATATAGTGGGTTGGGCCGGTGAAGGAGCATCTTCGGAGATTTCTGTAATCTCTGTAGTCTTAACTTTTGTGAGCCTCTTTAGATTCCTTTTCGGCTTCTCACCAGCAACGGGAGTTTTGCTGTGATATCTCTTTCTTTTTTTTGAAGTCTCCTCGCTTCCGGACTTTGGAGTCATGTCCCTTGGATCAGCAGAAAGGGGCATGGTTCGGACAAATGGCCTGTTAGCAATCAGGTGTTGCTTGTTGAATACGGAGGGCCTGGAGCTTCCGATATATTTGCGTGAATTTATTTTATATGCTTCCTTGGCCTGTGGAACACCGCATTTTGTCATAACATTGCTAAGAAACAGTCCAAAGGACTTTTTCTGAGAGACGGGTTTTGAAACTTCTTCTTGCAGCCTCTTGAGAACGATCTGGCACCAACTGACCTTCTCACAGGACATGATGGTGAACATCATCCTAAATCTTAGGTTGGTGCACATCTCAAAAGCACCTGTTCGGTTTTCAATTACACGATAATAGAAATCGTGTAAGTAAACAAATGGAAGATAAAAACATTTCTTATGACAAGAAACATGGACATTCTCGTCCGATGCTGAACCACTGAACAATTTCAAATATTTGGTGAGGATTTCTTGGGAGCCAAAGGTCTCAAGTTCCTCCATGGATAGGCCATCAGCAGGGAGCCTATACAGGTTTTGTAGCAGCGCTTGGTCCACGTGGATCTCCACTCCGCGGACGATAGCAGTGATGTCGACGACGTTTCCTCCCTATGCAGGAGAAAAGAAACAGACAACAGCGTTAAGGTAAAATTCCTCAACCATTTGAGCATCGTAGCGCTCAGGGTTGTTACTTCCAAGGCGATAGAGGCCTTGTTTGCAAATCCTCAAAACGATGATCTCCATTGATTCGACATCGTCTCCTTCAGCATGAACACGCTCGACAACCACCGATCTTGCAAAGATCCTTCCGTTGATGATGGTGGCGGTCTTTTTGAGAGATGGAGAGGAAGTCTGTGATGATGCCATCGTAGTTTCTTTGAAGAAAATAAGTAAGATTCAAAGAAAGTTGCAGTAAAATTTGCAGTAAACTGTAGGCTGTTTGCACAAAGACTCGTTTAATTTGCAGAAAGCATAAAAAGTCAAAGGAGGCATAAACAGTCCTTTTATATTTGGGCGGTGGGAAGATTTAGGGTTTTCAAATAATGAACGGTCAGATTTAAGGGATGGCAACCGTCGTTTTAAATGAACGATTATGATCTAGTGAGTGTAACAGGTATATCTTATCCATTCGATTTTGAATTGATACCGGGCCCCACATCTGTCGTTTCATCTTTCCTTATTGCCCGAAATGGCAGTGAGAAATTATAAAATAATTTGAAAAATCACGGCTTTTGATATACTATTGTCCAAATGTCGTGTAAAGCATTTAATGCAAAAGACGTTGAATTTAAAAACAGGGCACGTGGACTCAAAGTTGTTTTGAAATAAATAGAATATTAGAATTTAATATTAATTGAATTTCATAGTATGTGTTTGTTAGGAATACTTGTTAGATTTTGATGATGTCATTAATTTAAAATCAAATGTTTATTACTTGGCAAAATGTAAGGAAGAACCAAATGAGTATCTTCCATAGGCCAAAATATGTTAAGTATAAAAATTGGCAAAATGTAAAGAAGAACCAAATGAGTATCTTCTATAGGCCAAAGTTAGCTAGGCTGAAAATCGGCTAAGTACTAAAGTACAGCCTAGTCCATCAGAGAAGTACAGCCGACTTCAATCAGAGTAGCCCTGGTCAACTAAAATTTATCAGAGAAGTTTGACCAGATGCGGCCGAGGTACCTCGGGAAGTCACTGATCGGACAAGTCTCAAACGGTGAACAGCCGAGAGAACCTACTGCAGAGATGTAAGCCGCACATCAGCCTACTCAACTACTGACTAGTACTCCAAGTCCACGTCGCATGCTTTGAAAAGTCAAATATTACGGAAAGCTCACATGCAACGTGAAGAGACAAATTGGAGTGATTCCCGCAAGAGATATGATTTAATTAAATCATCGACCCACCGTGAAGACTTTAATCCTTTTATATTCAAAAGATTCGGCGCTCACATGCGAAGTCCTCACAACGGTCGGAAGATAAAATTAAATAATGGGAATCCAACCTTGCAACGCTCGAGAAAAGATTAAACAATGAAGTCTCTCTCCAACGGATTTGTTCAAAGATTTGCAACGGCTACAAGGAAGAAGCTCGAGAGATCGTGATCTATATATATCCGAAGATTTGAAATCGAGCAACTACCGTGCGAACATATACTCTAGCGATCAAAGCAAACAAAGCAATCTAAAGCAATCAACTAGCATCGAGATCAAAGAGCAGATCCAATTAGTTCATATTCAAGGTAGCTCTTATGTTGTTGTAGACTATCACTCTTGTCTTTAAATCTTGAGTACGGGGTACTTCTCTGGTTGAAGTAGCGGATGTAAAGGCATCCGAGGATCGAGGATCAAGAGGTGCAAGGCGATCAAGTGTGTGTACAACGGCACGGAATTCCACCGGTTGGAAGTCGTTGTAGTGTGTTGTGAATCACCTGTAATCTTTATCACCTGGTTGAAAATTATAGTGAATTCATCTCCAAGGTTTGGAGAAAAGTGGATTAGTAGAGGATTACCCCACCTCCGAGACCACTATAGCCTTTGTGTTATTTCTTGTTTCTTGCATCATACTCTAACTGCTGCATACATTGTTAAGTGTTTCATTAAGATTAATTTATATTCGTCATCAGCTGACTTACGCACTTATCCAAGAACAAACGACTCCAAGTCATTTGTTTGATTATCAGCTGAAGAAACTCACTCTTCGGAAAAAGAGTTCAAGAGTTTCAACAAGTCTATTCACCCCCCCTCTAGACTTGTTCCTGGACGACTTGTGACCTACAAGTGGTATCGGAGAGGTTGGTTCATTTTTTCTCGCGAACCAGATCTATACTAGATATATATCTTATCTATCACGTTTTTATGGATCACATGCACTCTAGACTCCTGTCTTTTCGGTTGTGAGTATGATCTCTCGGAAGATAAGAATGCGAGCACACTTATCTTCAATCCATGACGACATGTGGTGCATCATTGAAGACGGTCCATTCATTTTCGAGAAGGACAACACAGTAGGAGATCGCGGTGGGAGGCCCGAAAAGATTCCCAAGAAGAGAACGGTGACCCCGAAGAGAGAAAGGCGGCCAATCTTGACAACGGGGCCGGAGATGTGCTATACCAAACTCTTGACAAATCCACAATGGTCAAGATCAAAATTGTAAGAATGCCAAAGAGATTTGGGACACATTAGCTCTAATGTGTGAAGGAACGGAGCTGATCAAGGAAAACAAGTTGTCAATAGCTATCCAAAAGTTTGACAACTTTAAAATGAAGAATGGTGAATCAATAGACCAAGTGGACACAAGGTTCACCGAAATTATCAATGAAATCAACTCCTGGGCAAAACTTATGGCAACAGGGAAATGGCACTCAAGGTCCTCGATCACTCAATCCCGAATGGAGCATGAAGGTTGTAGCTATGAGAGAATCCAAAGACCTGAATAAGATAAAGATTCGGGAGTTGTTCTCCGATCTAAAGGCTTATGAGTTCGAGCTTCCAAGCTCATCCTCAATCGAGCTGCAGAGAAGGGAATCGCATTTGCGGCGAGTCCCTGCTAAGAGCTTATCGATGTGAAACCTCCAAATCCACTAGATTTTGAGGAGGAAATGGCTTTCATTATGCAAAGGTTCAAGAACTTGAAAGAACTACTCCAAGTATAAGAAAAACTACAAGGAGAATCGAGAAGGAACCGAGAAGGCGGTAGTGGAAAGTTGAATGCTACAACTGTCACAAAATAGGACACATTCAAATGGATTGTCCCGAGCTCAAGAAGGATGAAACCAAGAAGGAGGTGGGCAGAAAGGAAGACAGAAGAAAAGCTCTCATCGGAGAAGACCAGGAGCATGTCGAATCAAGCGGCGGTTTCTTTTCTGATGAAGACGAGGAGTATGATTGCCTGATGGCAAACTTGGCTGATGAAGAGGTAACCTCTAAACCTACCGGTTCAAATAATAGCTCAGCCATGTCACAAGATATGGATTTACATGAATCGGTAAATCAATTATTCAAAGATTTTGAAACACTTAAATCTGCACACCAAGCTGTATCAGCAGAGAAGACTCAGCTGCAAGATGAGAATAGGCAGCTGAAAAATGATTTTGAAAAACTCAGCCTAGATTTAAATAAGGTTGAGTCAACTACAGCTGATTTCAAAAACCAGGCAAGTGTCAATACAGCTGAGATAGACCGGCTAAATATTTTACTTAAAGAAAAGTCAGCTGCACTTGCTCATGCCAAAGCTGAGTTTACTAAGCTGGCACAGATAAATAAAACTCAGGCGCAGGAAATAACCTCCCTGAAGGCGTCCTCAACTCGCGGGTGTGTACCTATAAAAGGTCATTATATACCAAATCAGCCTTGGATATGATTCTCACACTCCTCTAGTTCGAAACCAAGTTTATCAAGGGAGAAACAATGGTCTCGATCTTGAGCCTGTATAAACCGATTTTCAAAAACAGCAACAAGTCAAACGTCTAGGTGCAGTCAAGTTACACTGCATACCACCTAGACAGCGACTAGCGGTGGCCTGCAAAAGCAGCCAGCACAACATGCCCACTATTACCAACAACTCCCCAAAAATAGATTTCATAATGGGAGGGCGGATGGAAACCTCAAGGTTATCCAAATTACCAAAATGAACGAGTGTGGAGACCACAAAGGTTTAACAAATGGTCTCAGCCTAGATTTAGAAATGGCCCACACTATTTTGAGGAATATCCGGTATACAATCCAACCAGGAGATTTAGACCTCGACCACAGGCACCGTATAAGGGTTATAATAATAATAAGAATTCCTATAATCCAAGGAGAAATCAATTCTCCAGGAAACCAACTAACCCCAAAGGACCCACACAAATTTGGGTACCTAAATCTCTGCTTGTTTAATTGCAGAAAAGATGGAAGGACTACAACCACATCTCCTCAAGCTCAAATTTTGGAGGAGAAGAATGGTTTGTACACTCTGGATGCTCGAGGCATATGACCGGGAACAAGAGGATGCTGACCAAATATATCAAAGAAAGAGGTCCCGATGTAACCTTTGGAGATAGCTCTAGAGGACAGACAAAAGGCTTTGGAGAGTTGCACCGAGGAAACATTGTAATATCCAAAGTTCATTATGTCAAAGGGCTCAAGTACAACCTCCTGAGCATAAGCCAGTTCTGCGACGAGAAGAATCTAGTAGTCTTCACCATTTTGAAGTGTATGGTGATAGACATCTTATCTGGAGAAATAAAGCTACAAGGTTTCCGAAGAAGAGATGTATACATGATTGATTGGAACACAGGAACACCTAACTCCTGTTTTCTATCCAAGACTATAGCTGAGAATGGATGGCTGTGGCACAAAAGACTATGTCACCTGAACTTCAAAGCCATCAACAAGATTAGCTCTCAGAAGCTAGTCAGAGGACTTCCAAATGAAGCATTCAAGAAGGAAGCACTCTGTGATGCATGTCAGAAGGGAAAGCAGACCAAGGCGTCGTTCAAGCCAGTGCAGCCTACAACGCTCACAACAAGGATCTTAGATCTACTCCACATGGATCTATTTGGTCCCATCAAGCCAAGGACTTTGAGCGGCAGAAAGCATTCTCTTGTGATTGTAGATGATTATTCAAGGTACACTTGGATCATCTTTCTATTCAAGAAAAGTGAAACCTTGACCAAGTTACCGAGCCGAGAAGGATCGAATGAGAAATCCCTCTCCATAATCAAGATCAGATCGGATAGAGGAGGAGAGTTTCTCAACAAGGCGATAAGCGATTTCGTGATCGAGAATGGGATCGGCATGAGCTCTCTGCGGCCGGGGCCTTGTGAGAATGGTGTTCTTGAAAGAAGGCAGAACCACGAAGGAAGCGGCAAGGTCCATGATTGCGACAGACCTACCCAAAGGTTACAGGCTGAAGTCACAACACACTGCCACACCTGCATCAGGAGTATGTTAGTAGGGAGACATGGCAAAACTCCTATGAGGTTTGGAATAATAGAACTCCTACCGTTGCTTACTTTCATGTTTTTGGTTGCAAGTGTTTCATCCACAACAATGGTAAAACACAAACTAAATGCCTTTGATGCTAAAGCGATGATGGTCTATTTATGGGATATTCCCAAAGAAGCAAGGCATATAGAGTTTTTAACAAAAGAACCTTAGTTGTGGAAGAAACACCCCATGTTGTGTTTGATGAATCTACTGTTGAGTACAGGAAACAACTTGAGCAAATTGAGAACAAGCTCAAGACAGCAACCCTTGAAGAAGTCATTATTCATGACACTGGAATGGTGGACTCACCTGCAGATCAGCCTGATGACCCAACTGCAGATCAGACAGGATCACCAAACCTATCTGATCCAGTTGCTGCTGAAGAAGACCCAGCCGGAGCTGACAAAGACTCATCTGCAGTTCAGAACCAAGCTGCAGATGACAAGGCGGTAGCTGATCCAGTTGCAGACCAGAATCCAGCAGATGCAGATAACCACCAGAGCAATCCAACAGGGGGAACAAACCCAGAAGAGGACGAGATCCCCAAATGGCTTAAGGATCATCCAATTCAGCAAATCATCGGAAAGTTGACTGATGGAGTCAAGACAAGACAGTCAACTCTACCAGCAGGAATGGCGATGTTCTCATGTTTCATGTCACAAATTGAACCCAAGACTACAGAACAAGCCTTGGAAGATTATTCATGGATTAATGCCATGCAAGAGGAATTGGAGCAGATGGAAAGAAACAAAGTTTGGGAACTAACAGACAGACCTGATCACAAGAAAGTTATTGGCACCAAATGGGTGTATAAAAACAAGAGTGATGAGGACAGAGCTGTTGTTAGGAATAAAGTAAGACTCGTAGCAAAAGGATATGCACAGTGTGAGGGAATAGATTTTGATGAAACTTATGCACCTGTTGCAAGATTAGAAGCCATCAGACTATTCCTCGCATATGCTGCATTCAAGGATTTTGAAGTTTACCAGATGGATGTGAAAAGTGCGTTTCTGAATGGAGTCCTAGAAGAAGAAGTCTATGTAGAGCAACCCCCAGGTTTTGTCAAAGGAGACAAAGTCTATAAGATGTTGAAGGCTCTGTATGGACTCAAGCAAGCACCGAGAGCATGGTATGAAACACTGTCTGTGTTTCTTGAGAAAAATGGATTTTGCAAAGGTAAAGTGGACAAGACCCTATTCAGAGTGGAACACGAAGGCCACATTTTAATAGTTCAGATTTATGTGGATGACATCATATTTGGGTCAACCAATCCTGAACTATGCGAGAAATTCTCCAACCTCATGCAAGGAGAATTCGAGATGAGTATGATGGGAAAGCTTAACTTCTTTCTCGGATTACAAGTTAAGCAGATGGAAAAAGGAATTTTCATCAACCAAGCAAAGTATACTAGAGATCTTATCAAGAGATATGGAATGGAATCAGCCAAGCCCGCAAGAATTCCAATGAGCACAAGCACTCACCGGATGCGAGCGAGGCGAGGCATATCAGTGGACTCAACCCACTACAGAGGACTCATCGGATCTCTTCGTACCTAGCACCAGCGGTGCCGGACATATCATATGCGGTTGGAGTTTGTGCAAGATTCAGTCAAGCCGAAGCAATCACACCTAGATGCGGCCAAGAGAATAATTAAGTACCTAAAGTCTACAATTAATGTTGGGTGTGGTACCCCAAGGAATGACAACTTGGTGTCGGGATACTCGGAATGCGGATTTCGCCGGATGCAAAATCAATAGGAAGAGCACAAGTGGAACGTGTCAATTCATAGGAACCGGTCGATATCCTGGTTTAGCAAGACAGTTTCTAACTCTATCTCCACTCTGAGTCGAATACCTATTGCAGTAGTCATTGTGCACAAATTCTATGGATCAGACAACAGTTAAGGGACTACAATATTATTGCCAACGAAGTTCCAATATGGTGTGACAACAATAGTGCTATTGCAATAACCAACAATCCGGTTTTGCACTCAAGGACGAAGCACATTGACGTTAAGCACCATTTCATTCGAGACCATGTGCTTAACAAAAGGGTTAGAGTTGAAAGAGTCAGCACAGACTACCAA
This sequence comes from Orobanche coerulescens, assembly GCA_033398695.1. Lineage (NCBI taxonomy): Eukaryota > Viridiplantae > Streptophyta > Magnoliopsida > Lamiales > Orobanchaceae > Orobanche > Orobanche coerulescens. Next base: position 120,264,677 of record CM065819.1, on the reverse strand, counting down.
ATAGCTGACATCTTCACCAAACCATTGCCAGAAGAAAGAGTCCTAGAGCTTAGCAGAGACCTTGGATTACTAGATTGGGAATCTAGTTCTGAAGCGAGTTGAAGGAAGGACGGACCCTCAGAATCAGCCTAAGCTGATGCAGGCGAGAAGACGAAGGCCAGACAAAGCAACTTAGCTGTACAGAATACCAGGCGAGAAGTCAACTAACCTGTTGCAGAGTGGTCAACAGTCAACGAAATCAGACCAGCTAAGTTCTCTAAACTGACCTCTAAATTTTTAATTAATATCTGCCACATTTATAAATATTATTTTAGCTAAAATGGCATTTAAAATATACATCTTTATTAGCCAAGTGGCAATTTTAAATACACGCGTCACACGCCTATTTAATTAACCTCTACGGTGGCCAATCAGAATCAACCGTCAAATTTTAAATGGGGCCACCGATTCAAATTTGAAATTCAAAAGAATATGAAAAGGCGTACCACCGTTTAAATTTATAATAAAATAATCCAAACGTCCTTTCATCTTCTTTATAAGGAAGAAAACCCTTTCACTTTCCTCTTTACGCTTTGAAACCCTAGAACTTACAGAGCAAAATATACACTAAATCCTAAAATTTTTTTGCGAAATGGCATCTCTTGAAGGAGCAAACTTGAAGGCGATGAAGGACCAGTCATCTTCTCCATGGTCGTCGATTTGAAGGATTATTAGAAGCGAATCTAGAGGACTTCGATATGCTCGACTTAATCCGGCGATGAAGGTGACGGAATCTACCCGTTTCTCGACATCAACCCGCGGCATTTGTTCAAGGAAGATGTCGTCGAATTTTATCGTAATGCCTCTCTGGTTCAAGACGGGATTAACAGCTCAGTCGGCGGAATCCCTATCACCATAGATCGAGAGAAGATCCGTTCGGTATTCGGGATGAAACATCGCGGCTTGGCGGTCGAAGCTCTTAAACAATCACCCGCCGAATCGTGGAAGACGATTAAGCTCGAAAATATTCTGAGAAATTGAAGTTTACAGCGAAGAGAAATGAGTTGAAAAGGGTTTATCGAGTCGCTTTGGACATCACAAACAAGATAGTCATGGGAATGGCAGGAAGCTATGACCAACTGTCATCTTCAAAATTCATGGTGTTGGGTGCGTTAATTCAACGAGAGGAAGTTGATTGGGCGATTATATTTTCGTGCAACTTGTTCGCGAGGTGAACAAGGTCGAATGGCTCGAAGGTGAGAAGAAGTTCAAGACTAAGTTGGCGTTCGAACGCATCTTAGTTGGTTCTTGGAGCAGACTGGAGTGGCCAAGGGAAACATTGACCCTTTCCACCCGAACAAGAGGCTAGGTCACATGGACCATGACAAGAAGAAGGTTGGAGTCAGGAGAGCGGCCCGATTGTTGAAGGATTTGCCAGACTCAAGCTATTGCCCAAGATACGATTTATCAGACTCGGACCAACCTGCAGCTGAGATCGGAACTGCAGTCGAGTCCGAGAATGAGTCTGACGATACACCAATTGCCATCCGATTCAAGAGACGGGGACCAGCCCCAGAAGGACCTTCCAACCTGCAGTCATCACCTGAACCCTCACCAAAGAGGCCAAGGAAGCTGCAGTTCAGCGAAGGAGAGCATCCTGAGCACCATGCCAGCCCATCAGTCCAGTCACCAATCCATCCAGACCTGCCTGCACCAGATACCGAAACTCGAATTGTAACCATTATTACACCTCCTGTGTACATAACCGAAGAAGAGGAAGCAGGTCTTGTTATATCTATTCCTGAAGCAGATTACACTTTCAATCTCTTAGAAAATAATACTTTTAATCTCTCTATTGAGCAACTTCAGCTTGTCAAACCGCAAGCAGAAAAACACTCTTTCGTAAATATTTTTAAAGAGTGGAAAACTCTCAAAACCATGTCCTTTACAAATTTTCAAACTTTTGTTGAAACTAGTGGTTGGGAATACCCCCAAGCCACGGAGGATGTTCTGACTGATTTTTGCAAAGAGTCAGATTTAGCTTTACTCCTCCAGGATAACTGGTTCATGTCACATTTTGAGACAAACATGGACCATTTTATCCACTCTATAATGCTCAGTATTTTTGATGGTAGCTTTGGAGAGGAGGAGGAAGAGGAGGAAGTAGAACAGGAGATTAGGATTGAAGAAATTAATGGAGACAATGAAGTTATCAATTTGGTTGAAGAGAATGGAGAAGCAAAAGAATCTGAAGAAAATATACCAGTTGAAAAACAAACAGAGGAGATTGAGAAAACAGAAGAAGTGGATGATGAAGGGGATGAAGAAGGAGAAGAAGTGGAGCAAGAAAAAGATGATGAGGATGATGAAGAAGAAGAAAAGAAGAAAGATGATGATAAAAATGATGATGATGATAATGATGATAATGATGATGGAGGTGAAGGAGGAGCAGAACAAGAAAAGGAAGAAGAAAAAGAAAAAGATGAGGAAAAAGAGAAAGAAAGATCTGGAGAAGGAGAAAAAGAGAAATCTGAAGAAGAAGAAGGGAAAGAGGAAGAAAGAGAGAAGGAGCCAGAGCAGGAGCTAGAGCCTACCAACGAAGCTGCAGATAGGATTGTTGTACCTCCCCGGTACACCAGCCTAGACGCAGAGCTGGCAGAGGACTCCAGGTCAGGGACCCCGGAGAAGACTCAATCTGACCTACCTGCTGCAGCCAGGAGCCTGCAGTCTAGTGGCTCCCTTGCTGAAGGATCAGGAGAACACTCCCCATCAGCTCAGTTATCACCTACCATGACTGAGCTGATCAAGCAGATTGTCAGAGACACCATTGGGGAGCTGCTGTCAACTCAGGTCACTCCTGACCTTCAGACCATAAATGCCAAGATTGACACCCTACTTCAGCGAGAAATCCCTCAGCCTCCTCCTCCTACAAACAACAGAATGCCTTTTGGCATGTCTGATTGGATGAGCCGCATGGAACAACAGTTGACAACCCTCATTGATCTTTGGCAAAAGGGGAAGAGAGGATTCGGGGAAGAGAGAGAAATCGAAGTAAGAAGAAGCAAGATGTCCCTCAGTTGAAGGACCCTCTAGCCTAAAGAGGAAGGAAGTCGTAGATCAAGAAGACCAGTGAGACTGTAGGAAAAGAAGAAGGACCGAAGCGGCTTTGAACCTACTCTTGAATGGGAAGGGTTGGAGCTATGGTATGTTGAGGATTTCTGCCCATTTGAAGCTCTTGAAATGTGGGGAGCTGCTAGGAAAAGGTTCATCAGAGACTATTATGTCTGGGAACTACTTCAAGATGAGAAACTCTCCCCACAAGAGATTTTCATAAACTGGATGGAAGAAGTTCACCCTAAGCTTTGGGTACATTACGAAAAGTACGCAAAAGAGCAAAAAGCCTTTCCTATGATTCCCTTATTCAGGGCTGAAGAAGCACCAATCCGCATGGATGGTGAACTTGATGAACTACAACTCCAGGAGGAAATCAAGCGAGTCTGCCTTGAGAACAAATTCAGATCTCAGCAGGAGCAGGATTTCGCAGCACTCGTGGTAAAAAGAAAGTATGGCCTTGCTCCAGTCAAGGTAAGACCTATCGGAGCCAAACCATTCAAGCCTGCCAAGCAGCCTACTAGAAGAGGCAGAGGAAGAGGCAGATGATCTTTTAATTATTTTTTTTCTTGTAATTTATTTTCTGTAAAACATTCTTGTAAAATTCCAATGAAGTCAGAAAAATCTATGAACAGTCTGTTGAATGACAATTTTCCAGTTGTCTCAATATTAGACTGATTTCAGTTTTTGTCTCGCACTTAAGTGCAGACTTGGTTATTTGATTTCTTACTTAGTTTTGCCATCATCAAAATAGGGGGAATTTGTTAGGAATACTTGTTAGATTTTGATGATGTCATTAATTTAAAATCAAATGTTTATTACTTGGCAAAATGTAAGGAAGAACCAAATGAGTATCTTCCATAGGCCAAAATATGTTAAGTATAAAAATTGGCAAAATGTAAAGAAGAACCAAATGAGTATCTTGTATAGGCCAAAGTTAGCTAAGTGAAAATCGGCTAAGTACTAAAGTACACTAGTCCATCGAGAAGTACAAATGACTTCAATCGAGTAGCCACAGTCAACTAAAATTTATCGAGAAGTTTGACCAGATGCGGCAGTACCTCGGGAAGTCACACGATCGAGACAAGTCTCAAACGGTGAGCACCGAGAGAACCTACTGCGAGAGATGTAAGCCGCACATCGGCTACTCAACTACTGACTAGTACTCCAAGTCCACGTCGGCATGCTTTGAAAAGTCAAATATTACGGAAAGCTCACATGCAACGTGAAGAGACAAATTGGAGTGATTCCGAGAGATATGATTTAATTAAATCATCGACCCACCGTGAAGACTTTAATCCTTTTATATTCAAAAGATTCGGCGCTCACATGCGAAGTCCTCACAACGGTCGGAAGATAAAATTAAATAATGGGAATCCACCTTGCAACGTTCGAGAAAGATTAAACAATGAAGTCTCTCTCCAATGGACGGATTTGTTCAAAGATTTGCAACGGCTACAAGGAAGAAGCTCGAGATCGTGATCTATATATATCCGAAGATTTGGCGAGCAACTACCGTGCGAACATATACTCTAGCGATCAAAGCAAACAAAGCGGTCTCAAGCAATCAAATAGCATCGAGAAAAGAGCAGATCCAAAAAGTTCATATTCAAGGAAGCTCTTAAGTTGGAGAAGACAAACACTCTTGTCTTTAAATCTTGAGTACGGGGTACTTCACTAGTTGAAGTAGCAGTGTAAAGGCATCCGAGGATCGAGGATCAAGAGGTGCAAGGCGATCAAGTGTGTACAACGGCACGGAATTCCACCGGTTGGAAGTGTTGTAGTGTGTTGTGAATCACTGTAATCTTTATCCTTTGGTTGAAAATTATAGTGAATTCATCTCCAACTGGTTTGGAGAAAAGTGGATTAGTAGAGGATTACCCCACCTCCGAGACCACTATAATCGCTGTGTTATTTCTTTCTTTACCGCATCATACTCTAACTGCTGCATACATTGTTAAGTGTTTCATTAAGATTAATTTATATTCGTCATCAGCTGACTTCCGCACTTATCCAAGAACAAACGACTCCAAGTCATTTGTTTGATTATCAGCTGAAGAAACTCACTCTTCGGAAAAAGAGTTCAAGAGTTTCAACAAGTCTATTCACCCCCCCTCTAGACTTGTTCCTGGACGACTTGTGACCTACAGTGTTGTATCCGCGAAAATACAGCATTCCCCCTTAAAAGGTACATACGGGATTCAATTTCATACAGCAATTTTCGGATTACTGCTGTATTCATGGGTCATACTGTATTCCCCCTTAATTATTGCACACATCAGCTATAGGATAGTTCATGTCTCTTTGTTCCTACAGTGCTATTTGGAATGTCTAAGTGTACAGATAATTAATGGTGGATAGTATATTCGCGGGTCTTACAGCATTCCCCCTCAATTGTTGAGTGAAAGCATTAAAAACTTACAGGGAGTCAGGTTGTAGTAAACCCAATTCTTGTCGAAACATACAGAATCTTGCTATGCTGAGAGGTTTGGTAAAGATGTCGGCTAACTGAATATCTGTTTGAACTTTCTCGATCCGAACATCTTTGTTCTCAATGTGATTCCTAATGAAGTGATGCTTCATATTGATGTGCTTTGTGCGCGAGTGCAATACAGGGTTGTGCGTTATTGCAATGGAACTCGTGCTATCGCACATAATCGGTGTTTCCTTGGCTTCAATTCCATAATCTGACAGCTGTTGTTGCATCCATAGAATCTGCATACAGCAGCTACCAGCAGCATAGTATTCTGATTCTGCCGTGGAAAGCGAGTTTGCCAATTGCTTCTGACTGAACCAAGATACAAGTCTAGGTCCAAGAAAGTGACAAGTACCACTTGTACTCTTTCTATCTAGCTTGTATGCTCAGAGATGCGAGTCGCTGTAGCCAACTAAATTGAATCCACCTTCTTTAGGATACCACAGTCCTACATCGACTGTTCCTTTGACGTATTTCAGGATTTGTTTGGCTGTTGTGAAGTGTGATTCTTTAGGTGCTACTTGATATCGCGCACACACTCCTACAGCAAACTAGATATCGAGTCTGCTATCCATTAGGTACAGGAATGAGTCAATTGATCAACCGGCTTTCCAGCTTCGTCAGCACTAATTTGCACGGAAGTGCTCAAGGGGGTTGACGATGATTTGGAAGTGTTCATTCCAAACTTGTTGAGAAGCTCCTTGCTGTATTTTTCCTGGTTGATGAATATCCCTGTAGGCAACTGCCTGCAATCCTAGGAAATAACTAAGTTCTCCCATCATACTCATTTCAAATTTACTTTGCATGATATGCGAGAACCTTTGACATAAACCAAGGTTAGTTGAAACAAATATTATATCATCTACATATATTTGAACCATCAGGAGGTTATCACCTCCCTGTATTTTAAATAAGGTCTTGTACACAACACCTTTTTCGAATCCATTATCGGTTAGATACAGGGACAGGGTCTCATACCATGCTCTAGGTGCTTGCTTAAGTCTATACAGCACTTTCCTTAGCCTGTATACGAGGTCTCCGACTTCTGTATTGACAAACCCTGGTGGTTGTTCAACATAGACTTCTTCGGCAAGGTTTCCATACAAGAATGCACTATTGACATCCATTTGGTATATAATAAAGCTCTTATGGGTGGCAAAGGCTAAAAATATCCTGTTGGCTTCTAGTCTGACTACAGGGGCAAATATTTCATCGTAGTCTATGCCTTCTTCCTGTCTGTAGCCTTGGGCAACTAGTCGGGAATCTGTTTCTGATAATGAGTCCATTTCCATCATTTTTGTTTCTAAATACCCATTTTGTTCCAATTACGGATTGATGCATAGGTCTGGGTACTAGATATCATACATTGTTTCTTTCGAAACCGTTAAGCTCTTCTTCCATAGATGTAATCCAATGAGAATTGTCTAGAGCTTCTTTGGTGGAAACAGGTTCAGATTGAGCTAAGAATATAGTGACAGTGTATATGTTAAGTCTTCTAAGTTCAGATAGAGACGTTCATACAGGAAATGGAGATATCTCAGATTCGGGTTCTTCTTGCGCACATAATACATTTCCTTGTGTACTCTGTATTCTCCTACGAGTTGAAACTCCAGCATCAATGTTTCCAATGATCAACTCTTGTGGGTGATCTTTCAACCATCTTCTGTCGGGTTCTAATTCAGCGTCCCGTACTGTATCTTGAGTTGTTGTAGTTTCAGCTTCAGCTTGTACAACATCGGCTTCATCTACTTCAGTTCTTACAGCTGCGGGGTTGATTTCTAGGTCAACGACAGGCTCTATAGGAGTTGGTGGATCAATGATGGAAAGTTGTTGGATGTTCTGAGTAAGTTCTTCTATTCTTGTAGGATCATGGTGAGGTTCGTCGAATACTACTTTTACTGATTCCTCAATTGTTAGCTTCCTTTTATTAAAGATCCTGTAAGATTTGCTAATAGAGGAATATCCTACAAATATCCCTTCATCCGACTTCTCATCGAAGGTTCTAAGTTGATCCTTCCCATTGTTCAAAATGTAACACCTGCATCCAAATATGTGAAAGTACGAAACTAATGGAGTTTTGTTGTTCCATACCTCGTAAGCTATTTTGTAGTGGTATTTGTTGATGATACAGTGATTTTGTATATAGCACGCTGTATTGGTGGTTTCGCCCCAGAAACGCTATGGCAACTTGATAGCGGCAATCATGGTCCTAGTTGCTTCTTTTAGCGTCTTGTTCTTTTGCTCGGAAACACCATTTTGTTGAGGCATGCGAGCAGCTGAGTTTTCGTGTTGTATCCCATTTTCCAAATAGTATTGCTCTATAAAGTGGTTAGTGAATTCCGTACCTCTGTCGGAACGAATGGACACGATACTCAACCCTTTTTCATTTTGAAGCTTTCTCAAGTGCTCGGGCAGCTTTGATGTTGTTTCCTTCTTCTTGCTTAGGAAGATTGTCCAAGCGTACATGGAATAATTATCGACAATAATGAGATAGTATTTCTTACCTCCCAAACTTACCGGGTCTACAGGACCGTATAGATCCATGTGTAGCATTTCCAAAACTCTCTGAGTGGAAAGGTAGGATTTGCTCTTCAGGGTGATCTTGATTTGCTTGCCTTTCTGACAGGGTCCACATACGCTGTCTTTTTGGAATGATACATTTGGCAAATATCTTACCATTCCCTATCTGGAGAGCTTGTTGATTGTCTTGAAGTTGACATGAGACATTCTTTTGTGCCATAACCAGCTTATATCTGTAGTGCCTTTGGCAACAAAACAAGGAATTGTGGAGCTCGTAGGCATCCAGATAGCAATATACATATTACCTGATCTGCTTCCTGTGAGCAGAACTTCTTTGGTCAGTATGTTCTTGACTCTACAGTGATCTATATAGGATTTTACCGAGAACTGTTTGTCGCAGAACTAGCTAATACTAAATAGATTGTACTGTAAGCCTTCAACATAAGCTACATAGGTGACTTTGAATTTTCCTACAAGCAGGGTTCATTTCCCTCTTGTTCTTCCTTTATATTTATCACCGAAGCACACTTTTGTACCGCGACCTTCTACGTAATCTGACAGCTTGCTTTTGTCTCCTGTCATGTGCCGAGAACATCCGCTGTCGAAGTACCAGATGTCCTTCTCTAAGATGTCCTGTATGCAAATAAATTAATGTTGGCCACTAAGTATACTGGATACAACTTGGAAAGTGTTTTAAACTACAAGCTGTACGGTTTTTAAATCTGAGTGTGTAGCGAAAGTCTTCAATACAGTAAGTTGCTGAGGATACAGCAACTCGGTGTGCAGTGTATACTTAAATAATCACAGTTAATAAAACAATAAAGGCAGAAGGTAAATAACATAATATTTAAAGTGGTTCGAGGTAAACCCCTCTACGTCCACTGGTCCTCCACACAGGAGTAAAAAGTTTATTATAATTACTGTGTACACAACTACGTAATTATAACAACACTTAATCAATATATCGTTCACACAAATTGATATAAAGATCTTAGATTTCAACCTTTCACACAGATTGGTTTGAGCTAACACTTGACTGGCTTCTTCACACACAGTTCTGAAGCTTGGTCTTCTTCAATGCAAGTCCGTCACACACAGTTCGGGAGTAACAAGGATTCCTCAGTCCACACAGGGCTGATATGAGTTTGTTCAAAGATAGAACAGGGTTTGAACAACAGCTATGACTTTCTGGGCTTTAAGTTGATAACGTGTTGTTCAAGGTTTGAGCACTGTATATCTCTTCTATATGAATAGCAAAAAGCTTGGGGAGATGTTTTGCTCTGAATATTTCTTGTAAGCTTTGTTCTTTTGTAAGTCGTGAATAATCTGTAGATTTTCAGTCGTTCTTTCGTGTGGTTGATGATCTTAAAACTATGGAGATATATATAGCATCTGAAATATATCCGTTTGAAATATATCCGTTGGGCAAGATTCTGCGACAACTGATATTTGACTGAGATCTGGATATTGTGGGATTTGAAGATCTTCTGACTTATAGTATTTAAATACTTTATCCTTTAGTATTTAAATACTTCTCTATCAATGGGACTTGACTTCTAGCGAATACTAAAGATTCCTTCTTGTCCTGTTGAGAGCTGTATGGAAGGATCACTATATTGATATTCGAGACAGTTTCCATACTTTAGCTTTGCAGGACTCTTTGCTATATGATCAATATACTGTATGGTTAGGACTGCGAGAGGTCTTCGATACATGGTTTGATACTTGATCAGCTTTTCGATACAGCTAGAGGCGGTATCCAGGATTTGGCATATTGTCAAAACATTCTGACAATACGATCGATACAGGGTTTGTTTATTCAAACAGCATCGATACAGGGTTATTGTTATCCCAATAATTTCCCCCTTTTTGATAATTTGCCAAGACCTTCCGAGTCTTCCTTATAAAACCTTATGATGTTATCCAAACATCCTTGATGATGCCAAAACTTTGACATTTAGCGGTTTTGAAGTAGGGTAGATTTCTTGGTCTTCTTTCGAATGTTCTGGCCTTCGGCATTTGGCTTAGCATTAAGAACTACTCGCCGACAATTCAGCTTTTATCAAAAGAACGTTACATTGAAAACTTATGATTGGCGCGTAGCCACAATCTTACATTGTTTTCTAGATGCATACAACTTAAACTATGAACTGTTCGCAGACAAGTTCTTACAGCTTGTGTATAAGATAGGTTTTATAATATGAATACAGTAAGAATAAATAAAGTGACTGTAAACATATAAGAACACAGTAGATTATGAGTTGTAATCTTTCAAGACATGCAAAAATTTTATTGATATTGAAATGTGGAGTACAAAATTTTGCTGTTTGGAAGATAAGATTACAAAAACTATAATACAAGGAAATTAACTCCTATAGTCTGAATGCCTCCATAGTCTCTTGGAAGGGTCAATCTTGGTGTTTCGCCACCAGTTCTGGTGAGCGTCCTTGTCTCGATTCTGATAAATTGCACGTCCTTCATAAGATTTATCAAAGACTATGATCCAGTCTTCTGGATGAGTCACCAAGTCACCTTTCTTGTGCTTTGATTTCATCTGCAGCTATAGTGGGAGTGTTCCTTCTTCCAGCTTCGTCTTGAATTCCTCTGCGACTTCCTGCGCCATTCTGCATCTATTGAATAATGGGGAATCCCTGATAAGTACAACAAAGTATCTTAACAGTTCATTTCTCCTCCATTCTTTGATCTCTGCAGCGGTAGGTTGTCGGTTTGCTCGGAGGTTCATAGATTGCGGCTTTTGGACTAGGCTTTTCCAAGGATACTTAGGATCCTGGAATTCTGGTCTTTCTCCCTATATCCTCACGTTCGGTGTTGAGATACGGGCTATGTCTGCAGTGATGGAGTCTTCAAACGGAGCTAACAACTCTTTCTCTTGCTGTAACCTCGTTCTCCTAGTGGATTCCCTTGCTTCTTCCCCCTTTTTGGCATCATCAAGGTATGACACCTTTTCATCAAGACGTTCCAGGATTTCCAAAGCGGCATCCTGTTTCGTCTCAATATTAGACATTCTTTCAATAAGGGAGGAGAGCACCTGCGACATATCTTTTATATTCTTGTCATGGGCTCGCAGTTGGGAACCGAATTCGATCAGAGCAGATGTGGTCTTGGCCTCTAACACGCGGAGTTTCGATTCCTCTTCTCTCAGGATCTATTCTTGCTTCTCTTGTAGTTGGCTCAGAGCTTGCTTGAAGACATGTGGCAAGACAGTGAAGGCTTCGACTACTCGAAAGACTTCATGCCTTAGTCCGGTCATTTCTTCAACAGCAGATGTGTGAAGCCAATCAAGAGCCTTTTCTACAGAGTGTAGAGCATTGACTGTGTCCTGAATAAATACAGTTTGGAGGCCAAGAGCATGTAATCGCTCTTTTCTTGTTTCGGTGCGGGGAGAGTCTGGCTGGGCAAAGTCCTCGACTCCATTTAACCTTCTCAAATTCACGTCAGGGCGTGAAGTGAGTTGGACATCCTCAGGTATAGTACCGTCGTCGGATTCCAAGGCGGTTGATGGGGCAGGAGTAACTGTTTCGGGTTCGGCGGCAGGGGGTGCGGCATCCTCCTGTGTCGAAGGGGTTTCTGTAGACATGGATACAGGAGGGACCAATTCCACCTGGTGTCTCTCAGAATCCGCCTGTTCCGGCAGAGGGACTTATTCCTCTTGCTGGATGGCGCATGATTCTTCTTCTTCGGCGGCGAAAGCAGTCTCGGGTGCCTGTTGCGAAACATGTTCTTCTTCCTCGACATGAGGGACTGAATCCTCATTGTCAGGACTGTGGCGAAGGGGGCGACTGATGGGTAGATGTCCCTTCATCTTTCTTGGCTTGGGCTTTCTCTCGACTCATCCGCAAACCAGCCTGGAGTACGTCGTCATCGTCGTCGGAATCAGGATTAGATTTTGGACTGTCGGGAGTTTCCATGGATGAAGCTTTTCCTTTCCTTCGAGCTTCAGCCTTATCAAGCAGATGACTCTCAATAAACTCCTTAACGAATAAGTTGTCCCATTGGATCAGGACATTAATTTCTTGAGTGTCCGTCACTTCCAAAACAAATTTTTCTTCGTTACACCACTCGCTCCAGTTGTACAAAGTTTCGTACGGAGCAAGTCTAAAGCTCTTCTATTGGAGAAACCGCTCGAATGACTGTTCAATCTGCATGGAAAGCAGGGTCTTGGAAATTATTGTGTCCGGGGAGGGACTCCGTACAGCGCTGGGTTTGCTGTAGGAAGGGGTTCCTCTACAGGTGTGGGATCCTGTATTAGAGAGGGATTCCTTACAGGGGATGGTACCCCGAATGAAGGTGGATCCTGAACGGGTGTGGAATCCCGTATAGGAGAGGTAGTTATTAGCTCCAAACAGGCAGCCGACTCGCTAGAGTCTATTGAGTTGGCAGATGTCCTCGTATCCGTCGTAGCCGCCAAGGGCTCGGGATCTACTGGCGATACAGTAGCGGGCATCTCTTCCACAGGGGTTGGGCCCTGGGGTAGTTGAATAGTGGGTTGCGCCACGATAGGAGCATCCTCGGAGGGTTATGTAGCTTTTACTTTTGTAAGCCTCCTTAGCTTCCTTTTTGGCTTCTCAACAGCAACTGGTGTTTTACTGTGAGATCTATTTCTCTTCTTTGAAGATTCAACACTTTGGGACTTAGAAGAAACGTCCCTCGGATCTGTAGACAGCGGCAAATTCCGGATAAAAGGTCTGTTGGCAATCAGGACGCTCTGGTTGAAGGCAGTGGGCCTGACGCCTCCTAAGAATATCCGTGAACTGATCTTCTCTACTTATGCGGTTTGCTGAAGTCCGCACTTCATCAAAACATGGTTTAAGAATAAACCAAACGATTTCTTATGAGAAGCAGGTTTAGACACCTCTTCCTGCAAACGCTTAAGGATGACCTGACACTAGTTGACCTTCTCGCAGGTCATTATAGCGACCATTATCCTGAATCTGAGATTGTTGCACATCTCAAAAGCAACTGTATAATTCTCAATAATGCGGCAACAAAAATCATGTAAATAAACAAATGGTAAACAAAAATTCTTCTTATGGCATGTGGTGTGAACCACTTCCACCGTTGCTAAATCGGTGAACAAGCCATAATACTGAGTCAGCAATTCTTGAGACCCAAAGGTCTCAAGTTCTTCCATAGTCAGGCCATCAGAAGGTAGCCTGAAGATGTTTTGGAGCAGCTCTCGGTCAACGCGGATCTCCACTCCACGGATAACGGCTGTGATATCAGCAACATGACCTCCTTGAGCCAGAGGCAGAAAACGAACTACGGCGTTGAGGTAGAATTCCTCAACCAGCTGAGCGTCATAGTTCTCGGTGGTGTGGCTCCCAAGGCGGTAGAGGACTTGTTGACGGATTCTTGTAGTGACGACCTCCATGGCATCGACGTCATCACTTTCAGCATGAATGCGTTCCATCACGACAGATCTGTAGAAGATCCATCCATCGATGAAGTTGAATGACTTCTTGAGAGAGGTGGAAGATGTCTGAGTAGACGCCATTGATGATTTTTCAAGTAATGGTGAGAAAGATACACGAAAAATATGCAGTAAACACAGAAAAATCTTGTAGTCTGAAAGCTTGAGTGCTCTTAAAATATGCAGAAGGCGTAAAAAGTCTCAAATGGCATTTACAGTCCTTTTATAGTAGGCGGCGAAGCAGGGTTTTCAGAGAACGAATGGTTAGATTTAAGGGATGGGAACCGGTGTTTAAAATGAACGGTCACGATGGACTGAGTGTAACTGGTACACTTATCCATTGAATTTTAAAATAAGAACGGGTCCCACTTCTGACATTTTACATTACCCTTAATGCCTGAAACGGTGGTATTAAATATTAAACAATTTGAAAACATCGCGGCTTTTGATATTCGATTGTCCAGATGTCGTGTAAGGAATTGAATGTAAATGATGTTTGACATGAAAACAGGGCACGCGGACAAAAATTGTTTTTTAAATGAAATATTAGAATATATAATGAAGTGAATTCCCATAGTATGTGTTGTATCCGCGACGATACAGCGTTCCCCCTTAAAAGGAACATATAGGTTTCAATCCCATACAACAATTTTTGGATTAATGTTGTATTCATGGGTCATACTGTACTCCCCCTTAATTATTGCACACGTCAGCTGTAGGATGATTCATATCGCTTTGTTCCCTACAATGCTGTATTGAAGGCTCCGAGTGTACAGATAATTAATGGTGGATACTGTATTCTTGTGTCTTACAGCATTCCCCCTCAATTGGTGAGTAAAAACAGTAAATACTTATAGGGAGTCAGGTTGTAGCAATCCCAATTCTTGTCGAAGCATGTTGAATCTTGCTGTATCGAGAGGCTTGGTGAAGATGTCGGCTATCTGTATGAACTTTTTCCAGCCGAACATCCTTGTTCTCGACATGATTCCTAATGAAATGATGCTTCATGTGGATATGCTTAGTGCGCGAGTGCAATACAGGGTTATGCATTATTGCGATTGCACTCATGCTATCGCACATGATTGGCGTTTCCTTGGCTTCAATCCCATAATCTGACAACTGTTGCTGCATCCAAAGGATCTGCATACAGCAACTACCAGCAGCATAGTACTCTAATTCAGCCGTGAAAAGTGAGTTTGCCCATTGCTTCTTACTGAACCAAGACACAAGTCTAGGTCCAAGAAAGTGACAAGTTCCACTTGTACTCTTCCTATCTAGCTTGCAGCCTCTGAGATCCGAGTCGCTGTAGCCAACTAAATCGAATCCGCCTTCTTTAGGATACCACATTCCTACATCGACTGTTCCTTTAATATACTTCAGGATTCGTTTAGTTGTATTGATGTGTGATTCTTTGGGTGCTACTTGATATCTCACACACACTCCTATAACAAACTGGATATCGAGACTGCTAGCCGTTAGGTACAGGAGAGAGCCAATAAGCTTCCTGTAGTGTGATTGGTCAACCAACTTTCCGGCTTCATCAGCACTAATTTGCACGGAAGTGCTCATGGGGGTTGACGATGATTTGGAAGTGTTCATTCCAAATTTGTTGAGAAGCTCCTTGCTGTATTTTTCCTGGTTGATGAAGATCCCTGTAGGCAACTGCTTTACCTGCAAACCTAGGAAATAACTAAGTTCTCCCATCATACTCATTTCAATTTACTTTGCATGAGATGAGAGAAACTTTGACATGAAGCAAGGTTAGTTGAACCAAATATAATGTCATCTACATAGATTTGAACCATTAGATGGTCATCGCCTTCCTGTATTTTGAACAAGGTCACAACACCTTTCTCAAATCCATTATCGGTTAGATACTGGGACAGGGTCTCATACCATGCTCTAGGGGCTTGCTTAAGTCCATATAATGCTTTCCTTAGCCTGTATACTATATCTATGCCGTCTGTGTTGGTAAACCCTGGTGGTTGTTCAACATAAACTTCTTCGGCAAGGTCTCCATTTAGGAATGCACTTTTGACGTCCATTTGGTATACAATGAAGCTCTTATGGGCGGCAAATGCTAAAAATATCCTAATGGCCTCTAGTCTGGCAACAGGGGCAAACGTTTCATCGTAGTCTATTCATTCTTCCTCTCTATAGCCTTGTGCGACTAGTCTGGATTTATTCCGTATAATTAGCCCATTTCGGTCCTTCTTGTTTCTAAATACCCATTTGGTTCCAATAACTGATTGATGCGTAGGTCTGGGTACAATATACCATACATTGTTTCTTTCGAAACCGTTAAGCTCTTCTTCCATAGATGTTATCCAATGAGAATTATTTAGAGCTTCTATGGCAGAAACAGGTTCGGACTGGGCTAAGAATACAACAATAGTGCACATATTGAGTCTTCTAAGCTCGGATTGAGATTTCCATTCAGGGAATGGTGATATCTCAGTATCTGGTTCTTCTTGTGCACACAGTACATTTCCTTGTGTACTCTGTATTCTCCTACGAGTAGAAACACCAGCATTAATGTTTCCAATGATCAGCTCTTGCGGGTGATCTCTCAACCATCTTTGGTCGGGTTCTAATTCGGGTTCTCGTACTGTATCTTGAGTTGCTGTAGTTTCAGGTTCAGCTTGTACAACATCGGCTTTATCTACGTCGATTCTTACAGCTGCGGGGTTGATTTCTAGGTCAACAACAACGTTCTATGGGAGTTGGTGGATCTAAGATGGAAAGTTGTTGGGATGTTCTGAGTAACAGCTTCTACACCTGTAGGGTCATGGTGAGGTTCGTCGAACACTACATGAACTGATTCCTCGATCGTCAGCTTTCTTTTATTAAAGATCCTGTAAGCTTTGCTGACGGGGGAATATCCTACAAATATTCCTTCATCCGACTTCTCATCAAAGGTTCTAAGTTGATTCTTCCCATTGTTCAACACATAGCACCTGCATCCAAAGATGTGAAAATACGAAACTAACGGAGTTTTGTTGTTCCATACCTCGTATGCTGTTTTGTTGTGGTGCTTGTTGACGATACAACGGTTTTGAGTGTAGCATGCTGTATTGGTTGCTTCACCCCAAAAACGCTGTGGCAACTTGCTTGCGGAAATCATTGTCCTTGTTGCTTCCTTCAGCATCCTATTCTTTCGCTCGGCAACACCATTTTGTTGAGGTGTACGGGCAGCTGAGTATTCGTGATGTATCCCATTTTCCGAACAATATTGCTTTATAAAGTGGTTAGTAAATTCTGTACCTCTGTCGGAATGAATGGACACGATACTCGATCGTTTTTCATTTTGAAGCTTTCTCAGGAGCTCGGGCACCTTTGATGTTGTTTCCTTCTTTTTGCTTAAGAAAATTGTCCAAGCATACCTGGAGTAATCATCAATAACAACGAGACAGTATTTCTTACCTCCCAAACTTACCGGGTCTACAGGACCATAGAGATCCATGTGTAGCATTTCCAACACTCCGTGGGTTGAAAGGTAGGATTTTCTCTTCAGGGAGGAATTGATTTGCTTGCCTTTTTGACATGGTCCACAGACACTATCTTTTTGGAATGATACATTAGGCAATCCTCTAACCAGTCCCTGTCTTGAGAACTTGTTGATCATCTTGAAGTTGACGTGTGACATCCTCTTGTGCCATAGCCAGCTTAGATCTGCAGTGCCTTTGGCAACTAAACAAGGAATTGTGGAGCTCGTAGGCATCCAGTCAGCAATATACATATTACCTGATCTGCTTCTTGTGAGCACAACTTTCTTGGTCAGGATGTTCTTGACTCTACAGTGATCTATATAGAATTTCACCGAGGACTGTTTGTCACAAAACGGGATAATACTAAGTAGATTGTACTGTAAGCCTTCAACATGAGCTACATCGGTGACTTTGAATTTTCCAACAAGAAGGTTTCCTTTTCCTCTTGTTCTTCCTTTAGATTTATTACCGAAGCGCACTTTTGGACCGCGACCTTCTACGAAATCTAATAGCTTGGTTCTATCTCCTGTCATGTGCCGGGAGCATCCGCTGTCGAAGTACCATATGTCCTTCTCCAAAATGTCCTGTAGCACATAAATTATGTAGATTTAGGTCCCCTTTGATTGTTGGGTCCGTGATTGTTAGTGCCTTTTGGTACCCAAATTTTCGTGACAGCAATTGGTTTACTGTAGGTTACATTTGGTATAGATTTGCGGTATCTACGTGGGGCATGTACGTAGTTACTGTATCCATGATAATCATTATGCATGAAAAAATCTGGGTTATTATTATTATTCCAGTACGTATGCGGTCTCGGAGGTGGAGCCATTTTCTTTGGCCTTACAGCTTGCTTTCTGGGTCTCCAGTTGGATTCCCAATGCTGTTGTTGATACTGTGTGGAAACTTGCTGTCTCGATGAATGACGAGGCTCCTGTATCCAATACCTAGGCGTGCTGTACTGAAATTACTGTTGTGCGGGCCTTTGGTATTTGGATATAGCCTTCTTTCTGAACGGATGTTGGCGCTGTTGATATGCTCGGGGATCATGCTGTTGTGTGCGCCTTACAGGTTGGAATGGCTTATGATTCCGCTGTCTTGAATAGGATTGCGGGGGAGGAATGGTAACCTTTGCTTTTCGCGGTGCAGGAGGTTCCTTCACAGGACTAGTAGTATCTTCCGATACAGGAATGTGTTCCGCACTCTTGACGAACACAGTACTAGTTTTCCCTTTGTTGCAAAATGAGCAGTATCCTAAGCCACTTTTATCATGAGCATGTTTCCCAGTGCTTAGAATTTCTTCCATTCTTTTATATGACTTCTCGAAAGATTTCAGAATGGTCTCAAGTTCGCTTTCTCACTTTTCGAGAGTATTAAATTTTGCTTGAAGTAGAACAAAATCATTTGTCTTGATTCCATTTTGAGACTTAGTCTCACTTAGTTCATGAGCAAGTTGATGATTGCTCTCCACGAGTTTTTCATGCTCGACCTTGCTGTTTTCACAATCAATAGACATATTTTCATAATTTATCTTTAACAAGTCGTTTTCTTCTTTCAGCTCTATGTTGGAAAGTTGAAGCTGAATATTTTCATTTTTCAAAGTCTCGTGGGCTTTTTGAATGTTTTTAAATTCATTCATCATGTTTTCGAAAGTGTGCGATGCATTTACTGGAATAATTGAGGTTGATCTTACCTCATCATCGCTATCTTCTTCTTCCGGAATGTCTTTTGTCATAAAGCACATATATGCCTTAACTTCGGATTCATCGTCAGATGAGTCACTTTCAGTGACTACCTGAAGACATTCTTCGGATTTGGAAGGTGTGGGGGAGGCTTCTGATTCTCCTATCAGTGCCTTGAGCTTGTTTTTCTAAGCACGTCTTCGTTCATCCCTCACTTGTTGCTCAGCTTCCGCCAACCTTTGAACTTTGGGATGAGGACATTTGTTTGCATAATGTCCTGGTTTCCTGCAATTATAGCACAGGTTAGCGTCACCAGAGGAAGTTTCAGTACTTACCTTGTGAGCAGGCTTGGGTCTGTAGGGAGTCTTTCCAGACTACTTGATGAACTTTTTGAATTTGTGCATGAGGAGCGCCATTTCATCTTGTGAAAGGATATCGTCGTCGCTGTCAGCATTCTTGTAATTTGGCTTCGATGGGCTGGGCATGCTGTGTCGACGGTTGGATACAACGGCTAAGGCGGTAGTCTTAGCGGGATATTCTTCAGCTTTCTCTCTCCTGTCTATATCGTACTCAAAAGCTTTGAGGTCAGAAAAGAGATCAAAGGTAGATATTTAACTAAAGTTACATGACACACGCATAGCTGTGGTCTTAATGTCCCATCGGGCAGGGAGAGATCTGAAAATCTTTAAGTTTTTCTCCCTTTGAGTATAAATTTTGCCCAAAGCTTCAAGTTCACCAACAATTCCAGTGAATCTGAGATCAAGTTCCTCAAGTGTTTCGGTTGGTTTCATTTTAAAAGATTCAAATTGCTGAGTTAATTTGGAAATTTTATTTTCTTTTGAGAGCTCAGTTCCCTCACAAATCAACTTGAGTTTATCCCAGATATCCTTGGCTGTTTTACAGCTCTTTACCTTCAAAAATGTGCCTTTGTCGAGGGTGACAAACAACGCATTCTTCGAAACATTGTCGAGATTGGCGCGCTTTATTTCGTCTGTAGTCCATTGATCCCGCTCTTTATCGAGCATCTCAGCATGGGCTTGGTCTTCAATCCTTGCGGCCGTATTTACCTTCATGATCTTGATGGGGCCATCCTGTATAACAAAAATCATCTCTTCGTGCATTGCTGCAAGATGAGCCTCCATCCTGATTCTCCAATCATCAAATTCATTAATAGAGAACATAGGAACTTTGTTGATCATTGATGTATCCATATGAGAATGTAGGAATGAAAAAGACTGTTTTAAAAAAATAAGTGATTTTGGATCTGATTCGGTTAAAAATACGACTGATTCTTTTTAGAATCAACCGCTCCGATACTACTTGTTGGCCACTAAGTATACTGGATACAGCTTGGAAAGTGTTTTAAACTACAAGTTGTACGGTTTTTAAATCTGAGTGCATAGCGGAAGTCTTAAATATAGTAAGTTGCTGAGGATACAGTAACTCGGTGTGCATTGTATACTTAAATAATCACAGTTAATAAAATAATAAAGGCAGAAGGTAAATAACACAATATTTAAAGTGGTTCGAGGTAAACCCCTCTACGTCCACTGGTCCTCCACACAGGAGTAAAAAGTTTATTATAATTACTGCGTACACAACTACTTAATTATAACAACACTTGATCAATATATCGCTCACACAGATTGATATAAAGATCTTAGCTTTCAACCGTTCACACAGATTGGTTTGAACTAACACTTGACTGGCTTCTTCACACACAGTTCTGAAGCTTCGTCTTCTTCAATGCAAGTCCGTCACACACAGTTCGGGAGTAACAAGGATTCCTCAGTCCACACAGGGCTGATATGAGTTTGTTCAAAGATAGAACAGGGTTTGAACAACAGCTATGAGTTTCTGGGCTTTAAGCTGATAATGTGTTGTTCAAGGTTTGAGCACTGTATATCTCTTCTATCTGAATAGCAGAAATCTTGGGGAGATATGTTTTGCTCTGAATATTTCTTGTAAGCTTTGTTCTTTTGTAAGTCGTGAATAATCAGTAGATATTCAGTCGTTCTTTCGTGTGGTTGATGATATTCAAACTCTGGAGATATATATAGCTTCTGAAATATATTCGTTTGAAATATATCCGTTGGGCAAGATTCTGCGAAAACTGATATTTGACTAAGATCCGGATATTACGGGATTTGAAGATCTTTTGACTTACAGTATTTAAATACTTTATCCTTTAGTATTTAAATACTTCTTTATCAACGGGACTTGACTTCTAGCGAATACTGAAGATTCCTTCTTGTCCTGTTGAGAGTTGTATGGAAGGATCACTGTATTGATATTCGATACAGCTTCCATACTTTAGCTTTGCGGGACTCTTTGCTGTATGATCAATATATTGTATGGTTGGGACTGCGAGAGGTCTTCGATACATGGTTTGATACTTGATCAGCTTTTCGATACAGCTAGAGGCGGTATCTAGGATTTGGCATATTGTCAAAACATTATGACAATACGATCGATACAGGGTTTGTTTATTCAAACAGCATCGATACAGAGTTATTGTTATCCCAACAATTAAGTAGATTTAGGTCCCTTTTGATTGTTGGGTTCGTGGATGTTAGTGCCTTTAGGTACCCAGATTTTCCTGACAGCAATTGGTTTACTGTAGGGAACGTTATGTACATTCTTGCGGTATCTACGTGGGGCAGGTACGTAGTTACTATAACCATGATAATTATTATTCATGTATAATTCAGGGTTATTATTATTAATCCAGTACGAATGCCGTCTTGGAGGTGGAGCTATTTTCTTCAGCCTTAGAGCTTGCCTTCTGGGTCTCCAGTTGGATTCCCAAAGTTGTTGCTGATATCGTGTAGATACATGTTTTCGCAAGGGATATAGATGCTCCTGTATCCAATACCTAGGCGTGCTGTACTGAAAGTACTGCCGTGCAGGCCTTTGATATTTGGATACAGCCTTCTTTGTGAATGGCTGTTGGCGCTGTTGATATGCTCGGAGAGCATGCTATTGGGTACGCCTTATAGGTCTGAATGGTTGAGGATTCCACTGTCTGGAATATGACTGTGGTGGCGGAATGGCAGCCTTTGTTTTTCACAGTGCAACAGGTTCCTTCACAGGACTCGGGATTTCTTCCGATACTGGAATGATTCCACACCCCTGACGAACACAGTACTAGTTTTCCCTTTATTGGAAAATGGGTTGTATCTTAAGCCACTTTTATCATGATCATGTTGCCCAGAGCTTAGAATTTCTTCCATTCTCTTAGATGATAGATTTCAGAATTGTCTCAAGTCCTCCTTCTCGTTTTTCGAGAGTTTTTACTTTGGCTTGAAGCAGAACAAAATCATTTGTCTTGGTTTCACTGTGACATTTAGCCTCACTTAGTTCATGAGCAAGTTGATGATTGTTCTCCATGAGTTTTTCATAATCGACTTTGCTGTTTTCACAATAAATAGACATATTTTCGTAATTTACTTTGAGCAAGTCGTTTTCTTCCCTCAGCTCTAAGTTAGAAAGTTGGAGCTGCATATTTTCATTTTTCAATGTCTCTTGGGCCTTTTAAATGTTTTTAAACCCATTCATCATGTTTTAAAAGGTATGAGATGCATTGGTAGGAGTAGCTGAGGTTGAGCTTACCTCATCGTCGCTATCTTCATCTTTCGGTATGTCTTTGGCCATAAAGCACATGTAAGCTTTATCTTCGAATTCATCATTTGACGAGTCACTGTCAGTGACTACCTGAAGACATTCTTCGGACTTTTTTGATGCGGGGGAGGCTTCTGATTCACGAATCAGGGCCTTGAGCTTGTTTTTCTAAGCACATCTTCTTTCATCTTTTTCTTGTTGTTCGGATTCCGGAAACCTTTGAACTTTGGGATGAGGACATTTATTTGCATAATGTCCTGGTTTCCTGCAATTATAACACAGGTTAGCGTCACCAGAGGAAGTTTCGGTACTTACCTTGTGAATAGGCTTGGGCCTGTATGGAGTCTTTCCCGACTGCTTGATGAACTTCTTGAACTTATGCATGAGGAGCGCCATTTCATCTTATGGCAGGATGTCGTCGTCGCTGTCAGCATTCTTTTGGGTAGATTTTAATCTTGTACCAGGTTTCCACTGAACTCTGCTTGAGGGCCTCCACCGCAATGCCCCGATTCTTCATCTTAAAAGCTTCAGTAACAGTCTGGGAGTAATCGTCACTTCGTCCCCAAAAATCGAGCTTCTGATTCCATCCTCTGTGACTTCAGCTTCTTTGAAAAAACAGATAACCGCCTTCTTGTAAAGGAGTTTGTGCTTGATATCCCGGAAGGGATAAATCCCGTTCTTCTTCATCATTCTGATAATATAGTGCATCTCGTCGGTGGCCGCCAGATTTGCCTCCAATAGTCCTTCAAAGTCAGCCACAATACTAAAAATGATCTGGTCCTTAACGGCTTTCATGTTGATGCCTTCGAAGTACTGTGTAGCCTCCATTTTTGCAAATAAGATTGAGCTTTCTGAGTGTAGGGAATATTCGAGAATTTTTTCTTGCTTTAGGAAATTAGGGTTCCTCAAGCTTGAAGATGGTAAAGTTTCTGTAAAGCGATTTCGCCGTATTAAATAACCATTCGAAAAGACGTTTTGAATTTATTAATAAATTAAGTTAAGCGGATGCTTAATTTTTGAGAATTAAAAAAATGACGGTTTGAATTTGATTTGACGTCGTGGAGGTAGTGTGAACGTATGTTTGTCCACATGTCAACAAATAATAAAATAATTATAAGTCGGTCAAGGAATGAGAAACTTAGCTGGTTGACTGATGGCCACTAAGTATACAGAATACTGCTTGGAAAGTGTTTAAGCAACTAGCTATACGATTTTCAAGTTAGAGTGTGTAGCGGAAGTCCTGTAACAGTATGTTGCTATAAATACAGCAACTAGGTATGAAGTGTATACTTAAAATAATCACAGTTATTAAAACAGTAAATGCAGAAGATAATTGACACAGTAATTAAAGTGGTTCGAGGTAAAACCCTCTACGTCCACTGGTCCTCCACCCAGGAGTAAAAGTTTATTATAAACACTACGTACACAACTACGTGTCCATAATCAAACCTGTCTTTGTATCGTTCACACAGATTGATACAAAGAGTGTCGCTTTCAACCGTTCACATAGATTGGTTAAAGCTTTCTCTTGACTAGCTTTTTTACACACAGTTCCAAAGCTTCGTCTTTATTCGTCCCACACAGGTCTGAATGACTTCTTTAGTTCACACAGGACTAGGTTTTTACTCAAAGGTAAAAGTAAAGTAACCAGGTAAGAACAACAGCTTGACTATGAAGATCTTGAGCTGATGATAGCTGTTCTTGAATGACTGAATATATTTCTTCTTCTCATATATGAATGATACTTGAAAGAAATATACTTAGCTCTTGTAAGCTTGATCTGATGATAGAGAATATCCAGTCAATAGATAGTTTTCTTATTGCTTGTAAGCTTGATCTTAGATTTCTCGTGTACATATTGTATATCTGATCTTCAAACTCTGGGGTATAAATAGCCTCTAAATACATCCGTTGAAAATATATCCATTGAGCAAAAGTACATTCAAATGGGATGATTTATTTGAATAAAGCACGATCCGGTTTTTGCTCCTTGTTTGAAGATCTCTGTCGGCTAAGTATTTAAATACTTTATCCTTTCAGTATTTAAATACTTCTTTTCAAATGGGACTTTTGGCATTAGCAAATAAGGCAAATTCCGTTCCAACGGTTTTAAGTCCTGTTTGGATAAGTATTGAAGATCTCAATACTTACAGTCTGGATGTTGTATCCAACATATTGCTCTATGGTATGTGTTGTAGGCTATCTTAGACTGATACTGTATGGAAGGATGTTGTATGATCATTTCGGGACAACTTTTATACTTAGCGCCATATAGACAGATGAGTCTCTTTGCTGTATGATGGATCTTTATACTTTCGCTGTATGTTGGCATTATGAGAAGACTCCGATACAGGATTGATTATTCCAACAACTTCGATCGTCTTTCGAGACAAGTGCTTTGCTGTATGTTGCCACTTTATCAAAACTTCGATACATGATTGTTTTATCCCAACAATTTCCCCCTTTTTGATAATTGCCAAGTCTCCTTAAGTCGTTTTGATGTTTTCCAAAAATTCTTGATGATGCCAAAACCTTGAAACCTTTTGAAACATCTTACAGGAGGGCAGTCTTCTTGGTCTTCTATCGAATGTTCTGGCCTTCAGCAAATAGTCTATTACTATGAACTGCTCGCAGGAGATTTAAACTTTGAAAGGAAAGAGTATTACATCTTAAGCTTATGATTAGTGCTGATGAGTCGATTTTTGATCGTCTCATTCTGTTCTATCGAGTCGCACTTTCATTTGTTTTCGAGTGTTTTTGCCCTTTTTACGCGTGGTATGTTGTGTTTTTTTTGTAGGTATCTGGATGAAGATTGTGGTGAAATATGCGCTTTCATAGCTAATATTGGAGTTTATGACGATCAAAAGCTAAAACGGGGCCTAAAACGACGAAAGATTTAAGCAGTATTGGTCAAATCTCGTAAATACCAGAATCTCCACTCCGAATTGAGATGTATTCTCCTTTGATATAAATTCCTCGTGAAATTAGCTTCGAAACGGTATATCATATGCTAAAATCCGAGGTGAATTGATACAAGAACGAAGGATCAAGCCGAAGAAGACCAAAAACCGGACTTGGCTGCACCAGGCGACCCAACTAGGCTGCACCAGCCAACTCAACTCGGCTGCAACGGGCGCTCGGCTGCAACAAGTAACTCGGCCGTGTCACGGGACACGGCTGGGTCTCATTCCAGCAAGAATCTCATTTTCCGGAAGGGAACGACTCGACCGTGCCTTTTGGGACATGGCCGAGTCACTATCGGCCATTTTGTGTTTCCCGCATAGTGCAACACGGCCGTGTCATGGGACACGGCCGAGCCTCTTGACAGAACACATTTTCTCCTTCCCAGCGTAGTGCGACACGGCCGTGTCCCAGGACACGGGCCGTGTCACTTCTTGGTTCATGTCACTTTCCTTGACATTTTTGCACACCTTTAAGCCTTTGTCTTGATTTTTTTTGGCTATAAAACAAAGTGTAGAGACCCTAGGTGAGGTGTGCTTATCTTGTGGAAAAGAAATTTTGTGAAAAAACACAAGATTAGGGAGGAAAAACACCAAAAGAGTGGAAAGAGAGAGATTTTCATCATCTTCCTTGTATGTTCTTGGAGTGAAAAATACTTTTGTGAGATATAATAATTCCTTGTATAATTTTGTTGTGAGTTCTTGTAAGAAGATCATCAAACCTTCATCGGGAATTCGATTTCGGCATTTTCAAGGGAAGTTTTTACCATGTTTTGTTCTTCAATTTCCATTATTGTTGTTGAATTAATCATGTGTGGCTAAACACTTCATATGGGTTTTTAGATATAGCCACACACATGTTTTTGATTGTTAGTTCCTTTTGATTTTCCGGGTAAAAGTTTGGGATTGTTCCTCTTGTTCGTTCTTCGTTTTAGAACTTTGAATTAGATCATCAAACTTTTTTCATTGTTGTTATTATTATTCAAATAGAGGGTTTTTGTCGGTGTTCGCCATCAAACGACCCGATAGAAACGATTGTGAATGTTCTCGAGCTTTTTCGCGCGATCTTTTAACGATTTACCTCATCAAAAGTAGTCGGTTAATTGATTGTTAGCTAGGGTTTCGTCCCCATCAAAAGAGTAACCCTTAATTTTCGTTGAGAACAATCGTGATTTTTAGAATTACCGCCATCAAACGGATTTCTTTTAATCGTGAGCAATCGATAATTCCTAACCTTATTTATTTGAGTATCGGAACTAATAATTGATTACGTGTGTGTCGGTTACTCTAAATTCCCATATTAATCTCATTATTGTTATCTCTCATTTATCCGACTATCAAATTGGTGTTGTTATCACTTAGTTTAATTTAATTTCGTGCATTAGTAATTGTAATCATATCAACCAATGATGTATTTTAATTTATTTTACTTTTGTTCATTCGACTATTTGCCGAACATTATCGAATTTTAAACCGTTTCCAATTCCTCGAGAGATCGACCTCGGAGTTACTTGCCGCTTACTACAAGAGCGATTCGTACACTTGCGAGTATTTAATTTGAACCCATCAAGTTTTTGGCGCCGTTGCCGGGGAATTGGCGTTTAATTTTTGATCTTGTTTTAATAATAGTTGAATTGTTTTTCTTGATCATTTCTCCGTTTTCATTATTTTCGATAAAAGCTTAAAATTTGCTCTTAGTTCATTTGTTTATGCTTGGTAGGAGATCGTTGGGCAACCCGATTCTTCCGCCCATAGACGAAGTTCAAAGGATTAGAGCACCAAAAATAATGGCCACATCATCAATGGCAAATGACGAGGTGAATTCGGACCTTGAAGAGCGACTTTTGATCCAAGAAGAAAACACTCGTCAACCGAGGAGTGAAAATGTTGCACAAAATATAGATGAGGAAGAAATTCGTCAACCAAGGTTTCCGAGATATGATAATGTTGGGCGCAATCTAGGGATACCGGAAGCTCAACAAGGGAGGTACTTTTATCCGAGACAACCACCCGTCGGAATGCAATATGGAGCGAATTATTATCTCGGACCTCGATATGGGATGGAGGCGAACTATAACATGCCGCAACAACCTCCGGTCGAACATCTTATGAGGGACTATGCAAAGCCCATAGTGAACACCGCCATTTCATGCATCCAATTAGCACCGGCCGCAAGGAACTACCACATAAGCGGATTTCACATCGAGCAATTGCCCTCATTTCACGGATTAGCACGAGATGATCCGTTATCATTCATCCGAGATTTCTATGTGGCGATTGATAACTTCCCATTGAACGGGTTGAGCGAGGATCAACTACGAATGAAGTGTTTCCCTTATACACTCAAGGACGGGGCGAAACAATGGTTGATGACTTTGGCGCCCGGATCGCTAAGAACATGGGATGAAGTTTACGATAAATTCATTACCAAATACTTCTCCCATTCAAAGACGACGCAATTGAGAACTCAAATCTCAACTTTCGGACAACAAGACGGAGAGGCATTTCACGAAGCATGGGACCGATTCAAAATGCTACTCATTCAATGCCCACACCATCACTATCCGCTTCAACTACTCAATCATTTCTTCTATGACGGATTGACTCAATATTTCCAAGGAGCGGTAGATAATGCAGCCGGTGGTTCGTTTTGGGGTTTGACGGAGAGACAAGCATATGACGTGTATGAAACATTGGGAGCAAATTCTCAACAAAAAAGTGTACGTGTTCGTAGGGGAGCCGTGCACCAAGTGAGCGAGAAGGACGAGATGCAATCTAAAATCGATGAGTTGACAAATGAACTAAGACAACTCAAGACTCAAAATAAACCTTCTAGCTCACGAGTTTGCGAAATTTGTTGGGGACCCGGACATCATGCGAATTCTTGCCCTCACACTTTTCCGGGGGAACAAACCGAACAAGTTAATTGGGCTATGGGACAAAGCACGGGAAGGCCCGAGTGGGAGGAGAGGAGAAATAATTATGGCGGAAATGCAAGAAATGCACCTCTCCCAAATACTTATCATCATGGGCTAAGAAACCATCCGATTTTTTCATGGAGAAACAACAACCCGATGCCGTGCGACACAAGCGCCCAAGCTCAATACAACGGAGGAAACCGAGCCCTACAAACAACACAAAGTGAACCACCTCCACAACAAAGGAACTCTCTTGAGGAGAGTATTGTGGCATTCATTAAAGAGAGCAGGGAAAACCGAGTGGAGAACAATAAAAGGTTCGAATCTTTAGAAGTTTCGATGAAGAAAATGGAGATTCAAATTGGGCAACTTGCTACCGAGGCATGCAAACAAGAAAGGGGTAAACTACCAAGTCAACCCGAGGAAGTTCAAGCTATTACCACCATCCGAAGTGGTAAAGTGATAAATAAAGAGACAATTTCCGAAGCGAAAGAGAGGGGCGGTGAGAAAGAAGAATTGCCGAGTCAATCGGAGAAATCTATGGTGATTGAAGAGGATGAGTCGAACGATGAAGAAATCCGAGTAACTGCTACCCAATCTTGCGAGACTCGAATTCCTTGGGACAAATCTAAAGATCCAATCGAGAAGCCAATTGAAGAGAATAAGAGCGAACCGGTCAAATCAATGCATCAAAAGGAGGACCTATAAAGATTTGACATGGAAGTTCTTTTCGTGGAGAAAGAAGTTCCCACTGTGAACTTAGGAGCGAGTATTAATTTAACACAAAAACCAATATACTCGCCACTAGGTTTGGGGGAGGTAATAGTCCCGATGGATTTCGTGATACCAAACATAGAAGAAACATCACCAACAAAAATCACGTCACTTATTCTTCAAGGAAGACATTTCATGGTGACGATGATAATGAAAATTGAAATGGTGACAAAAGCGCTCACAATGGAAATCCATGAAACCACTATCCATATCCTGACAAAGGAAAACGAGCGAAAAATGACGAGCTATATGGATGGAACTAGCACATTTCCATTTAATCCCGGATAGAAGAATCCGAAGAAGTCGAGCTAAAGACTATAAAAAAGCGCTGCTTGGAAGGCAACCCAAGGGAGTTTTAATTTTTATCGCTTTTATTATTATTATTATTGCATTAATTTTGTTTTTGTCTGTGGCGTGTGTAGGTAATCTAATAAAGGAAGTATTCATCTGAGGAAGAAACCTAGCCTATTGAAAGTAGAGACCCGAGCACAAAAGCATGGTGCCCCACGATCAAAAACCACACTTCTTAATCCGGTATTTTTATTTTCTTTCTTTCTAATTTGCGTTTTTGTATTTTTCCTGACTTAATCTTTTTGCTTGGGGATAAGCAAAGGTTTAGGTTTGGGGGGGTGCAACTTCTTCAATTTTTATTTGTTTGCGTGATGTTTGTTTCCTTTCTTTATTTTTTTTCTTGCGTGATGTTGTAGTTGGATTGCAATAACCTTGTTAACTGTTGGGTATATGGATGATTAATCGTGTTTGTATTTGGCTCGTAGAGTTTAATAAATCTAATTGATTGCTTGACCTTGCGTGTAAATGTATAGTTTTTGGTTACTTGATTTGACGTGTAAGGAATGAGTATGGTAGTCCAAAAGCCGTGAGTCCTTGTGCCTAATTGAACCGTTCACTTTTAGCGGTGAAATTCTTTCATGAGTGATTTCTCTTCTTATGGATTGTATTCTTTAGAACTTGCATGATTCTGTCGGATGACGTGTTGATATTTACATACACGAGAAATGATTAGGGCTGCCCATTTTTTGTCTTGAACCTACTTATCTACAAATATCCACCAATTCATATCAATATCCTTTGCTAGCCTCATTGAGCCTTTAGCCGTAATTTTGTTCGAAAAACCCGCATCTTATTGCTCCATATCCAAAAGCCATAACTTACCCAAGTATTGGTCCACGTAAGAGCATGAGAGGGTATATTTGAAAAACGAAGGTGTGCAAAGTTTGTGGTGTATAGAGGCAAAAATCTTCTCTCCCGTTCCCCTGAAAATAATAAGCCCCACAAAGAAAAAAAAGGGTGATCCTAATAATAATAGTGGGATAGAAAAGATAGGGGAGGAGAGGAGTAAGCCTAAGAAAAACAAAAGGGAAGTCGTTGGGTTGTGAGAAATAGGCCAATATCATAAGAATTACACTTAACAAGGCCTAGAAAAAAAAGAGCGAGATATATATACGGGAGAATTGAAGTAGAATGATCGATCTTGCTTTGAGTGTTTATTTCATATATATGAGGATCGTATATGCTCTACTTGGACTGAACTTGTAACTACTAGCCAAATTTTCCCAACCTGAGCCACAGCCCTGTTACAACCAAAAGTAAGACCCTATGACTCATGTTTTGTGAATATTGATGCGTTTGATGAAGAGAAGAAGTGCAAACTTTCCATTTGAATCGAGTTGAGCGTATTGACCTATCTAAACACTTGAGAGATGAGTGAATCGATATAATTCAGTGAGGGACTATTAAGACTTGTTTTCTTGCATGTTCGATCAAGTGCCATTGCTTTCCACTCATTTGTGAGTTTAGGCTTCCATGATGAATTACGAGACTTTACGATACTTTTACATTCCCGGTTGATTGTATGTATACCCGATGATTAACTTGATTATTCAATCCTTCTCGTTTTCTTTGTCGTGTGTTTTATTTATTTTTGCTTGGGGACAAGCAAAGTTTAGGTTTGGGGGGATTTGATGAGTCGATTTTTGATCGTCTCATTCTGTTCTATCGAGTCGCACTTTCATTTGTTTTCGAGTGTTTTTGCCCTTTTTACGCGTGGTATGTTGTATTTTTGTTTTGTAGGTATCCGGACGAAAATTGTGGTGAAATATGCGCTTTCATAGCTAATATTGGAGTTTATGACGATCAAAAGCTAAAACGGGGCCTAAAACGACGAAAGATTTAAGAAGTATCGATCAAATCTCCTAAATACCAGAATCTACACTCCGAATTGAGATATATTCTCCTTTGATATAAATTCCTCGTGAAATTAGCTTCGAAATGGTATATCATATGCTAAAATCCGAGGTGAATTGATACAAGAACGAAGGATCAAGCCGAAGAAGACCAAAAGCGGACTTGCCGCACTGTGCAACCCAACTAGCCGCACTGTGCAACTCAACTCGGCTGCAACGGGCGCTCGGCTACAACGGGTAACTCGGCCGTGTCACGGGACACGGCCGGGTCTCATTCCAGCACGAATCTCATTTTCCGGAAGGGAACGACTCGACCGTGCCTTTTGGGACACGGCCGAGTCACTATCGGCCATTTTGTGTTTCCCGCATAGTGCAACACGGCCGTGTCATGGGACACGGCCGAGCCTCTTGACAGAACACATTTTCTCCTTCCCAGCGTAGTGCGACACGGTCGTGTCCCAGGACACGGGCCGTGTCACTTTTCGGTTCATGTCACTTTCCTTGACATTTTTGCACACCTTTAAGCCTTTGTCTTGATTTTTTTTGGCTATAAAACAAAGTGTAGAGACCCTAGGTGAGGTGTGCTTATCTTGTGGAAAAGATATTTTGTGGAAAAACACAAGATTAGGGAGGAAAAACACCAAAAGAGTGGAAAGAGAGAGATTTTCATCATATTCCTTGTATGTTCTTGGAGTGAAAAACACTTTTGTGAGATATAATAATTCCTTGTATAATTTTGTTGTGAGTTCTTGTAAGAAGATCATCAAACCTTCATCGGGAATTCGATTTCGGCATTTTCAAGGGAAGTTTTTACCATGTTTTGTTCTTCAATTTCCATTATTGTTGTTGAATTAATCATGTGTGGCTAAACACTTCATATGGGTTTTTAGATATAGCCACACACATGTTTTTTATTGTTAGTTCCTTTTGATTTTCCGGGTAAAAGTTTGGGATTGTTCCTCTTGTTCGTTCTTCGTTTTAGAACTTTGAATTAGATCATCAAACCTTTTTCATTGTTGTTATTATTATTATTCAAATAGAGGGTTTTTGTCGGTGTTCGCCATCAAACGACCCGATAGAAACGATTGTGAATGTTCTCGAGCTTTTTCGCGCGATCTTTTAATGATTTACTTCATCAAAAGTAGTCGGTTAATTGATTGTTAGCTAGGGTTTCGTCCCCATCAAAAGAGTAACCCTTAATTTTCGTTGAGAACAATCGTGATTTTTAGAATTACCGCCATCAAACGGATTTCTTTTAATCGTGAGCAATCGATAATTCCTAACCTTATTTATTTGAGTATCGGAACTAATAATTGATTACGTGTGTGTCGGTTACTCTAAATTCCCATATTAATCTCATTATTCTCATTTATCCGACTATCAAATTGGTGTTGTTATCACTAAGTTTAATTTAATTTCGTGCATTAGTAATTGTAATCATATCAACCAATGATGTATTTTAATTTATTTTACTTTTGTTCATTCGACTATTTGCCGAACATTATCGAATTTTAAACCGTTTCCAATTCCTCGAGAGATCGACCTCGGAGTTACTTGCCGCTTACTATAAGAGCGATTCGTACACTTGCGAGTATTTAATTTGAACCCATCAAGTGCGCAGGCACAATCTTATCGTGTTATCTAGGTACATACTACTTAATCTATGAACTCTTCGCAGACAAGTTCTTACAACTTTATATATTTAACAAATTTTCATACTTGCTTGATTTCAGCAAATGAATTGAATTTCGTAATCATACAGGAACACAGTAGATTACGAGTTGTAATCTTTCAAGACAGAAAAAATATTTTATTGATATTTGAGCAAGCATTACAAGATTTTGCTGTTTCAAAAATAAAATTACAGGAAGAAATATTTAAGCTAACTCCTGTAGTCAGAATGCCTCCAAGGCCTTTTTGGGTCGTTCTTGGTTCCCCTCCACCAGTTTCATAAGGTATCCCTGTTTCGATTTAAGTAGATGGGTCCTTCATAAGATTTATCGAACAAAAGGATCCAATCTTCCGGGTGGGTAACCAGATCTCCTTGCCTGTGTTTAGATTTCATCTTTGCTGTAGGGGGAGCGATCCTTCGTCCAACCTCTTTTTGAATTCCTCAGCAGCTTCCTGCAGTGTCTTACAACTGTTGAATATGGAGGATTCCCTGATAAGAACTACAAAGTATCTTAACAGTTCATTCTTCTTCCAATCCTTTATCTCGTCGGCTGTTGGCTGTCGGTTGGCCAGGAGATTTATTATTTGCGGCTTCTGCACGAGGTTTTTCCAAGGAAATTTAGGGTCGTGAAATTCCGGACGAGCTCCATGTATCCTAACAGTGTGAACAGGAGATGATAATCGAGAAATTTCAGCAGTAATGTTATCTCCAAATGCAGCTTCCATCTCCTTTTCTTGTTCGAGCCTTAATCTCTTTGCAGCTTCTCTAGCCTCTTCGCCCTTTTTAGCCTCATCAAGGTAATAGACCTTATCATCAAGACGTTCGAGGATCTTCATTGCATTGTCCTGTTTGGTCTCAAAACTTGACATTTTATCAACTAGGGAGTTGAGAACCTGCGACATATCTTGAATCTTTTTGTCATGTGCTCGAAGCTGGGAACCAGATACAATAAGAGCAGATACTATCTTGGCCTCAGAAATACGAAGCTTAGCTTGTTCTTCCTTCAGGATCTGTTCCTGGCGCTATTGAAGTTGGTTGAGTGCCTGTTTGAAGACGGTGGGCAAAATACGAAAGGCTTCTTCCACTTTTGACGCTTTGTGCCTGACACCGGTCATTTATTCAACGGAATATTGATGCAACCAATCAATTTCTTTCATCTTGTAGGAAAACTGTTTGTCGGCCAAGAGCATGCAGTTGCTCGTTCTTTACTACGGTTCAGGGAGAGTCGGGCTGGGTAAAATCTTCAGCTCCGTTTAGCTGTCTGACGACCATGTGAGATCGTGGCTATTGTGGTTCATCCTCAGGTAAGATACTATCGTCGGATTGCAGTTCAATAAGTGATGGTGTGGGAGCATCAGATGTGGGTGCGGCAACATGGGGGACTGATTCCTCCTGTTCTGGAATGGGTTCTATAGACATTGGTATAGGAGAGACTGGTTCCTCCTGCTGTCTCTCAGCTTCTGCCTGTTCCGGCAGAGGGACTGATTCCTCTTGCGGGATGGCGCGGGCTTCATCTTCGGGCTGGGTGGCGACAGGCTCGGATGCCTGTTGAGAAACTTATTGTTGCTCCGCGACAAGAGGGACTAATTCCTCGCTGTCGTGAACATTTTCTCGCTTTTGGGAAGGGGACTGATGGTGACTTGATGTCTCTTCACCTTGTTGATGTTGTGTCCGGGAGAATTCCCGTTCTCTTGCATTTTCACGGCTCATCCTCAGACCAGCCTGGAAGGCGTCGTCATTGTCTGAGTCGTGGTCAGATGTTGGACTGATTGGAAGTGTTTCCACGGACTGAGATTTTCCCTTCTTTCGAGCATTGGCTTTGTCCATTAGATGGCTCGAAATCAACTCCTTAAAAGCAAAGGTTGTCCCATTGGATCAGGACTTCAACATTTTGAGAGTCCATCACTTCCAAAACAAACCTTTCTTCTTCGCTCCATTCGCTCCAATTGTACAAGGTGTCGTACGGAGCAAGCCTGTAAGCTTTCCATTGGACAAAACATTCGTATGCCTGCTCGATTTGCATAGATAGTAAAGTTTTGTTAATGATGGTGTCCGGGGAGGGGCTGCGTATAGCGCCTGGGTCCGTTGTATGCAAGGGTTCCACTACAGGTGTGGGATCATGTATTGGAGAGGGATCCCGTACAGGGGTTGGTACCCTGATGGGAGATGGATCCCTTACAGGTGTGGGTTCCCGTACAGAAGTTGTGGCTATTGGCTCCAAAGGGGCAGCCGACTCACCGAAGTCTTTCAAGTTGGCAAATTGTTGTATATCTGTCGTTTGCGCCAATGGATCGGGATCTACTTCTTGCGCAGTAGCAGCTATCTCTTCCATAGGGGTTACGCCCTGGGGATTTGATACAGTAGGTTGGGCCGGTGAAGGAGCATCTTCGGAGATTTATGTAATCTCTGTAGTCTTAACTTTTGTGAGCCTCCTTAGCTTCCTTTTCGGCTTCTCACCAGCAACGGGAGTTTTGCTGTGAGATCTTTTTCTTTTCTTTGAAGTCTCCTCGCTTCCGTACTTCGGAGTCATGTCCCTTGGATCAGCAGAAAGGGGCATGGTTCGAACAAATGGCCTGTTAGCAATCAGATGTTGCTTGTTGCAGGCGGAGGGCCTGGAGCTTCCGATATATTTGCGTGAATTTATTTTCTACGCTTCATTGGCCTGCGAAACACCGTATTTTGTCAGAACATGGTTAAGAAACAGTCCAAAGGACTTTTTTTGAGAGATGGGTTTTGAAACTTCTTCTTGCAACCTCTTGAGAACGATCTGGCACCAATTGACCTTCTCACAGGACATGATGGCGACCATCATTCGAAATCATAGGTTGGTGCACATCTCAAAAGCACCTGTTCGGTTTTCAATTACACGACAACAAAAATCGTGTAAGTAAACAAATGGAAGACAAAAACATTTTTTATGACAAGAAACATGGACATTATTGTCCGATGCTGAACCAGTGAGCAATTTCCAATATTTGGTGAGGATTTCTTGGTAGCCAAAGGTCTCAAGTTCCTCCATGGATAGACCATCAGCAGGGAGCCTATACAGGTTTTGTAGCAGTGCTTGGTCCACGTAGATCTCCACTCCGCGGACGATAGCAGTGATGTCGGCGACGTTTCCTCCCTGTGCAGGAGAAAAGAAACGGACAACAGCATTAAGGTAAAATTCCTCAACCATCTGAGCATCGTAGCGCTCAGGGTTGTTACTTCCAAGGCGATAGAGTCCTTGTTTGCGAATCCTCGAAACGATGATCTCCATTGAATCGACATCATCTCCTTCAGCATGAACACGCTCGACAACCACAGATCTTGCAAAGATCCTTCCGTCGATGATGGTGGCGGTCTTTTTGAGAGATGGATAGGAAGTCTATAATGATGCTATCGTAGTTTCTTTGAAGAAAATAAGTAAGATTCAGAGAAAGTTGCAGTAAAATTTGCAGTAAACTTTAGGCTGTTTGCACAAAGACTCGTTTAATTTGCAGAAAGCGTAAAGAGTCAAAAGAGACATAAACAGTCCTTTTATAGTTGGGTGGTGAGAAGATTTAGGGTTTTCAAATAATGAACGGTCAGATTTAAGGGATGAGAACCGTCGTTTTAAATGAACGATTAGGATAGAGTGAGTGTAATAGGTATATCTTATCCATTCGATTTTGAATTGATACGGGGTCCCACATTTGTCGTTTCATCTTCCCTTATTGCCCGAAATGGCAGTGAGAAATTATAAAATAATTTGAAAAATCGCGGCTTTTGATATACTATTGTCCAGATGTCGTGTAAAGCATTTAATGCAAAAGACGTTTGAATTTAAAAATAGGGCACGTGGACTCAAAGTTGTTTTGAAATAAATAGAATATTAGAATTTAATAATAATTGAATTCATAGTATGTGTTGTATCCGCAAAAATACAGCGTTCCCCCTTAAAAGGTACATACGGGATTCAATTTCATACAGCAATTTTCGAAACTGTATTCATGGGTCATGCTGTATTCCCCCTTAATTATTGCACACGTCAGCTGTAGGATAGTTCATGTCACTTTGTTCCTATAGTGCTGTTTGGAATGTCTGAGTGTAGAGATAATTAATGGTGGATACTGTATTCGTGGGTCTTACAGCATTCCCCCTCAATTTTTGAGTGAAAGCATTAAAAACTTACAGGGAGTCAGGCTGTAGCAAACCCAATTCTTGTCGAAGCATACAGAATCTTGCTGTGCTGAGAGGTTTGGTAAAGATGTCGGCTAATTGGATATCTGTGTGAACTTTCTCGATCCGAACATATTTGTTCTAAACATGATTCCTAATGAAGTGATGCTTCATATTGATGTGCTTTGTGCGCGAGTGCAATACAGGGTTGTGCGTTATTGCAATGGCACTCATGCTATCGCACATAATCGGTGTTTCCTTGGCTTCAATTTCATAATCTGACAGCTGTTGTTGCATCCATAGGATCTGCATATAGCAGCTACCAGCAGCATAGTATTCTGATTCTGCCGTGGAAAGCGAGTTTGCCAATTGCTTCTGACTGAACCAAGATACAAGTCTAGGTCCAAGAAAGTGACAAGTACCACTTGTACTCTTTCTATCTAGCTTGCAGCCTCCGAGATCCGAGTCACTGTAGCCAACTAAATCGAATCCGCCTTCTTTAGGATACCACAGTCCTACATCGACTATTCCTTTGACGTATTTCAGGGTTCGTTTGGCTGTTGTGAAGTGTGATTCCTTAGGTGCTACTTGATATCGCGCACACACTCCTACAGCAAACTGGATATCGGGCCTGCTAGCCGTTAGGTACAGGAGTGAGCCAATAAGCTTCCTATAGAGTGATTGATCAACCGGCTTTCCAGCTTCGTCAGCACTAATTTGCACGGAAGTGCTCATGGGGGTTGATGATGATTTGGAAGTGTTCATTCCAAACTTGTTGAGAAGCTCCTTGCTGTATTTTTCCTGGTTGATGAATATCCCTGTAGGCAACTGCTTTACCTATAATCCTAGGAAATAACTAAGTTTTCCCATCATACTCATTTCAAATTTACTTTGCATGAGATGAGAGTACCTTTGACATAAACCAAGGTTAGTTGAACCAAATATTATATCATCTACATATATTTGAACCATCAGGAGGTCATCACCTCCCTGTATTTTAAATAAGGTCTTGTCCACAACACCTTTTTCGAATACATTATCGGTTACATACAGGTACAGGGTCTCATACCATGCTCCAGGTGCTTGCTTAAGTCCATACAGCACTTTCCTTAGCCTGTATACGAGGTCTCCGCCTTCTATATTGACAAACCCTGGTGGTTGTTCAACATAGACTTATTCGGCAAGGTCTCCATTCAGGAATGCACTCTTGACGTCCATTTGGTATACAATAAAGCTCTTATGGGTGGCAAAGGCTAAAAATATCCTGATGGCTTCTAGTCTGGCTATAGGGGCAAATGTTTCATCGTAGTCTATGCCTTCTTCCTGTCTGTAGCCTTGGGCAACTAGTCGAGATTTGTTTATGATAATGAGTCCATTTCCATCCTTCTTGTTTCTAAATACCCATTTTGTTCCAATTACGGATTGATGCGTAGGTCTGGGTACTAGATACCATACATTGTTTCTTTCGAAACCGTTAAGCTCTTCTTCCATAGATGTAATCCAATGAGAATTGTCTAGAGCTTTTTTGGTGGAAACAGGTTCAGATTGAGCTAAGAATACAGCGACAGTGCACATGTTAAGTCTTCTAAGTTCAGATAGAGACTTCCATACAGGAAATGGAGATATCTCAGATTCAGGTTCTTCTTGCGCACATAGTACATTTTCTTGTGTACTCTGAATTCTCCTACGAGTTGAAACTCCAGCATCAATGTTTCAGATGATCAACTCTTGTGGGTGATCTTTCAACCATCTTCTGTCAGGTTCTAATTCGGCATCCCGTACTGTATCTTGAGTTGCTATAGTTTGGGCTTCAGTTTGTACATCATCGGCTTCATCTACTTCAGTTCTTACAGCTGCGGTGTTGATTTCTAGGTCAACGACAGGCTCTATAGGAGTTGGTGGATCAATGATGGAAAGTTGTTGGATGTTCCGAGTAAGTTCTTCTATTCCTGTAGAATCATGGTGAGGTTCGTCGAATAATACATGTACTGATTCCTCAATTGTTAGCTTCCTTTTATTAAAGATCCTGTAAGATTTGCTAACAGAGGAATACCCTACAAATATCCCTTCATCTGACTTCTCATCGAAGGTTCTAAGTTGATCCTTCCTATTGTTCAAAACGTAACACATGCATTCAAATATGTGAAAGTACGAAACTAATGGAGTTTTGTTGTTCCATACCTCGTAAGTTGTTTTGTAGTGGTATTTGTTGATGATAGAGTAGTTTTATATATAGCACGTCGTATTGGTGGCTTCACCCCAGAAACGCTATGGCAACTTGATAGCGGCAATCATGGTCCTAGTTGCTTCTTTTAGTGTCCTGTTCTTTCGCTCGGCAACACCATTTTGTTGAGGCGTCCGGGCAGCTGAGTATTCATGTTGTATCCCATTTTCCGAACAGTATTGCTCTATAAAGTGGTTAGTGAATTCCGTACCTCTGTCGGAACGAATGGACACGATACTCAACCTTTTTTCATTTTGAAGCTTTCTCAGGTGCTCGGGCAGCTTTGATGTTGTTTCCTTCTTCTTGTTTAGGAAGATTGTCCAAGCATACCTGGAATAATCATCGACATTGATGAGACAGTATTTCTTACCTCCCAAACTTACCGGGTATACAACACCGTATAGATCCATGTGTAGCATTTCCAAAACTCTGTGAGTGGAAAGGTAGGATTTTCTCTTCAGGGTGGTCTTGATTTGCTTGCCTTTCTGACAGGGTCCACATACAATGTCTTTTTGGAATGATACATTTGGCAAACCTCTTACCATTTCCTATCTGGAGAGCTTGTTGATTGTCTTGAAGTTGACGTGAGACATCCTTTTGTGCCATAACCAACTTATATCTGCAGTGCCTTTGGCAACAAAACAAGGAATTGTGGAGCTCGTAGGCATCCAGTCAGCAATATACATATTACCTGATCTACTTCCTGTGAGCACAACTTCTTTGGTCAGGATGTTCTTGACTCTACAGTGATATCTATATAGAATTTCACCGAGAACTGTTTGTCGCAGAACTGGCTAATACTAAGTAGATTGTACTGTAAGCCTTCAACATAAGCTATATCGATGACTTTGAATTTTCCTACAAGCAGGGTTCATTTCCCTCTTGTTCTTCCTTTAGATTTATCACCGAAGTGCACTTTTGGACCGCTACCTTCTACGTAATCTGACAGCTTGCTTTTGTTTCCTGTCATATGCCGAGAACATCCGCTGTCGAAGTACCAGATGTCCTTCTCAAAGATGTCCTTCATGCAAATAAATTAAGTAGATTTAGGTCCTCTTTGATTGTTGGGTCCGTGGATGTTAGTGCCTTTAGGTACCCAGATTTTCCTGACAGCAATTGTTTTACTATAGGGAACGTTAAGTACATTCTTGCGGTATCTACGTGGGGAAGGTACGTAGTTGCTATAACCATGATAATTATTATTCATGTAAAATTCAGGGTTATTATTATTAATCCAGTACGAATGCCGTCTTGGAGGTGGAGCCATTTTCTTCGGCCTTACAGCTTGCCTTCTAGGTCTCCAGTTGGATTCCCAAAGTTGTTGCTGATAATGTGCGGATACCTGCTTTCACGAGGGATAACGAGGCTCATGTATCCAATACCTAGGCGTGCTATACTGAAAGTACTGCCGTGCGGGCCTTTGATATTTGGATACAACCTTCTTTCTGAACGGTTGTTGGCGCTGTTGATATGCTCGGGGAGCATGCTGTTGGGTACGCCTTACAGGTCTAAATGGCTGAGGATTCCACTATCTGGAATATGACTGTGGTGGCGGAATGGCAGTCTTTGCTGTTCGCGGTGCAACAGGTTCCTTCACAGGACTCGGGATTTCTTCCGATACAGGAATGAGTTCCACACCCCTGACGAACACAGTACTAGTTTTCCCTTTATTGGAAAATGAGTTGTATCCTAAGCCACTTTTATCATGAGCATGTTTCCCA
Organism: Orobanche coerulescens; assembly: GCA_033398695.1. NCBI lineage: Eukaryota > Viridiplantae > Streptophyta > Magnoliopsida > Lamiales > Orobanchaceae > Orobanche > Orobanche coerulescens. Next base: position 120,223,759 of record CM065819.1, on the reverse strand, counting down.
GTGCTTAGAATTTCTTCCATTCTTTTAGATGATAGATATCAGAATGGTCTCAAGTTCTCCTTCTCGTTTTTTGAGAATTTTTACTTTGGCTTGAAGCAGAACAAAATCATTTGTCTTGCTTTCACTGTGAGATTTAGCCTCACTTAGTTCATGAGCAAGTTGATGATTGTTCTCCATGAGTTTTTCATAATCGACTTTGCTGTTTTCACAATCAATAGACATATTTTTGTAATTTACTTTGAGCAAGTCGTTTTCTTCCCTCAGCTCTAAGTTAGAAAGTTGGAGCTGCATATTTTAATTTTTCAATGTCTCTTTGGCCTTTTGAATGTTCTTAAACCCATTCATCATGTTTTCAAAGGTATGAGATGCATTGGTAGGATTAGGTGAGGTTGATCTTACCTCATCATCGCTATCTTCATCTTCCGGTATGTCGTTGGCCATAAAGCACATATAGGCTTTATCTTCGAATTCATCATCTGAAGAGTCACTGTCAGTGACTACCTGAAGACATTCTTCGGACTTTATTGATGCGGGGGAGGCTTCTGATTCACCAATTTGGGCCTTGAGCTTGTTTTTCCAAGCACATCTTCTTTAATCTTTTTCTTGTTGTTCGGCTTCCGGCAACCTTTGAACTTTGGGATGACGTCATTTATTTGCATAATGTCCTGGTTTTCTGTAATTATAACACAGGTTAGCGTCACCAGAGGAAGTTTCGGTACTTACCTTGTGAACAGGCTTGTGCCTGTATGGAGTCTTTCCCGACTACATGAGGAGTGCCATTTCATCTTGAGACAGGATGTCGTCGTCGCTGTCAGCATTCTTTTGGGAAAACTTTGATGCGCTAGGTATACTATGTCTCCGGTTGGATACAACGGCTAATGCTGTAGTCCTCGCGGGAGATTCTTCAGATTTCTCTTTCCTGTCAATATCATACTCAAAAGCTTTGAGGTCATAGAAGAGATTAAAAGTATATATTTCATTAAGATTGCATGACACACGCATAGCTGTGGTCTTAATGTCCCATCGGGCAGGGAGAGATCTGAAAATTTTTAGATTCTTTTCCTTTTGGGTATAAATCTTGCCCAACGCTTCAAGTTCGCCAACAATGCCAGTGAATCTGAGGTCAAGTTCCTCAAGTGTTTCAGTTGGTTTCATTTCAAAAGATTCAAATTGCTGAGTCAATTTTGAAATTTTGTTTTCTTTTGAGAGCTCAGTTCCCTCTCAAATTAACTTGAGTTTATCCCAGATATCCTTGGCTGATTTATAGCTCTTTACCTTTGAGAACGTGTCTTTGTCAAGATTGACAAATAACGCGTTCTTAGCAACATTGTCGAGGTTGGCGCGCTTTCGATCATCAAAAGTCGATTGTTCACGCTCTTTCTCGAGCATCTCGGCATGAGCTTGGCCTTCAATTCTTGGGGCCGGATTTACCTTCATGATTTTTATAGGGCCATCCTGTATAACAAAAATTATTTCTTCATGCATTGCGGCAAGATGAGCCTCCATCCTAATTCTCCAGTCGTCAAACTCGTTAATAGAAAACATAGGAACTTTTTTGATCATTGATGTATCCATATGAGAATATAGGAAAGAAAAAGACTGTTTTACAAAAATAAGTGATTTTTGGATCTGATTCGGTCAAAAATACGACTGATTCTTTTTGGAATCAACCGCTCCGATACCACTTGTTGGCGACTAAGTATACAGAATACAACTTGGAAAGTGTTTAAGCAACAAGTTGTACGATTTTCAAGTTAGAGTGCGTAGCGGACGTCTTGTAACAGTAAGTTGCTATAAATACAACAACTAGGTATGAAGTGTATACTTAAATAATCACAGTTATTAAAACAGTAAATGCAGAAGGTAATTAACACAGTAATTGAAGTGGTTCGAGGTAAACCCCTCTACGTCCACTGGTCCTCCACACAGGAGTAAAAGTTTATTATAAACACTACGTACACAACTATGTGTCTATAATCAAGCATGTAGGTCACAAGTCGTCCAGGAATAAGTCTAGGGGGGTGAATAGACTTATTGAAACTCTTAAACTCTTTTTCACGAAGAGTAAGTTTCTCAGCTGATAGATATGCGGAAATCAACTGATGACGAAATCAAGACTAAGCAATGGAACAATAATGAATGAATGCAACAGTTAAGTATGATGCTGAAAACAGTAAAACATGCAGGCAATTTATAGTGGTCTCAGAGGTGGGGTAATCCTCTACTAATCCACTTTCTCCAAACTAGTTGGAGATGAATCCACTATAATTCTCAACCGGTGATAAATATTACAGTGATTATACTACTTAGCTACAACAACTTCCAACCAGTGGAAATCACATCGTTGCAACTCCTCTTTGACTGCCTAGCACCACTTGATTCTTCAAATCCTCGGATGCCTATCAGTCTCGTAACTTCAACCAGTGAAGTACCCCGAACTCAGGTTTTAAGACGAGTGTTTGTCTTGTCCAACTAAGAGCTTTCTTCAAATAAGATCTTCGAGTACTGCTCTTTTCACGATGCTATGTGATTGCTTTGATTGCTTTGATAACTTTGATCGCTTGAGAGTTTTGTTCGCATCGTTCTGCTCATATTCAAATCTTTGGATATATATAACTGTTGATCCTTGAGCATTCTTCATAGCCGTTGCAAATCTTGTAACAAATACATCCGTTGGAGAAATAGATTTCTTTGTTTATTTTTCTGAACGTTGCAAGGCTGGATTCCTTTTATTTTAATCCATCTTTCGACCGTTGTGAAGACTTTGCATGTGAGGCGACGCATCTTTTGAATATAATAAGATTAAAGTCTTCAGTGGTAGGTCTGGATGAATTATTTAATTCATATCCTTGCGGGAATCTCTCCAATTTGTCTCTTCACGCTTGCATGTGACTTTCCGTAATATTTGACTATTCAACGCATGCTGACGTGGACTTTGGAGTACTTGGCTGATCTCTTATAAGTCCAGTTGGCTGATGTACAGTCAAGTTGGCTGTTGTATAGTCAAGTTTGGACTTCTGTGATGATGACTGTTTGAGACTCGCCTGATCAGATGACTTGCCTGATGTCTTCTGTCTTGATGAATTTTGACTTGTCTGATAGTCCGACTTCAGATGACTTAGTCTACTGATCACTTGACTGCAGTCTGGTCAAACATCTCTCATAAATTTTTGTTGACCAGAACTTCTCTGACTTGACTCGGCTGTACTTCTCTGATGTACTTATATGTACCTTCGTACTTAGCCGATTTTAGCCTAACTTATTTGGCCTATAGAAGATACTCATTTGGTTCTTCCTTACATTTTGCCAAGTATTTAACTTAACATAATTTGGCCTATGGAAGATACTCATTTGGTTCTTCCTTACATTTTTGCCAAGTAATAAACATTTGAGTTACAATAATGATATCATCAAAATCTAACAAGTATTCCTAACAAATTCCCCCTATTTTGATGATGCCAAAACTTAAGCAAATTATTCAAATGAACAGGTTTGCACTTGAGTGCAAGACACAAGCTAAAATCAGTCTTGTTTTGAGACAACTGGGAATTGTCGTTCAAAAGACTGTTATATTAATTTTTCTGTATTGTTTTACAAGTACATGGCTTTCAATGATCAAAATACAGGAAAATTATAAGTACAAAATTTGCATAAAAAGATATGAATACAATTCATCTGCCTCTGCGAATAGGCTGCTTGGAGGGTCTTAGAATCTTTGCACCGATAGGCCTTTTCTTGACGAGGGCAAGGCCGTACTTCCTCCTGACTACAAGTGCAACAAAATATTGTTCTTCTTCGGAAGAGAACTTATGCTCTTCACACAACTTCTTGATCTTCCTTTGCAGCGCTAATTCATCCAGTTCATTATTTGGTAGAGTGGGTGGATCGTTAGGTCTGAAGGGAGGAATCATGGGGTATGCATTACATCCCTCAGCGTGTTTTAGTAGGATAGACTAGAGTTTTGGATGTGCTGAATCCATAAAGTTAATGAATGTCTGCTGTGGGGAGCAATTTACCTCTTAGAGTAACTCCCAGATGTAAAAATCTTTGATGAACTTTTTCTTTGCAGATCCCCACATTGGTGCAGCTTAGACAGGAAGAAAGTCTTCAACATACCACAACTCTTTGCCTTCCCATTCTAGAGTGGGCTCTTCCCCAGATCTGATCCTCCTTCTATTGGCTGCAGGCTGATCATCAGTCTCAGCTTCTTCCTTCCTCTTTGCAGATGATGTCCCAGCTGTAATTAACTGGACATCTTTCTTCCTCTTCATCCTCATCTCTTGAACTCCTCTTATTTCCCCCTGCCTGCTATCTTCCCCCTGTAACCTCTCTTCCACCTTTTTGCTAGCATCAACCAGGATGGTCAATTGCTGCTCCACTCTATGCATCCAGTCAGACATGCCAAGAGGCATTCTGTTTTTTGTAGGAGGAGGTGGTTGAGGGATATTCTGCTGCAGCAAGGTCTCAATTTTAGCATTAATGGACTGCATGTCAGGAGTGACTTGTGAGGCAAACAACTCTCCAACAGTATCTTTTACAATCTGTCGGATCAGCTCAGTCATCACAGGTGTAATGTGTGATGTCTGCGGAGAGTGCTCGCCTGAGCCTTCGATGCCTGTAGGTAGGTGTGCGGATGACCCACCTGTCTGCAGACTCTTTTCTGCAGCTGGCTTACCAGATGGGGTCTGCTCTGGGGTCCCCGATCTGGAATCCTCAGCTAGGTCTGCATCTAGGCTGGTATAGCGGGCAGGTGCCCCAGCCTTGTCAGATGCAGTTACTTTTTCTGCCTCCTTTTCTTTTTCCTTCTCTTTTTCTCCTTCTTCCTTTTCCTTCTCCTTTTCTCCTTCTTCCTTTTCTTCTTTTTCTTCATGCTCCTTTTCTTTTTCTCTCTCAGCCTCCTTTTTACCTCCATCTCCTTTATTATTATTATTATCATCATCATCATCATCACCTTTTTATTCATCATTATTTTGATAATCTTTATCTTCATCATCATCATCTTCTTTTTCTTCTTCTGCTTCTTCTTGGTCCACATCCTCTCCTTCTTCTTCTCCTTCATCCTCCAATTCCACAGTTTTTTCGACTCCTTCTCCAGATTGTTTTTTCAACTAAGATATTTTCTTCTTCACTTTCTTCCTGTCTCCTCTTTTCATCATCAACAATAATAATTTCTTCTTCTTCTTCCACTAACTCCTCTATTCTTATCTCTTTCTCTTCAACTTCTTCTTCTTTATCAACAGAACCATCAAAAATACTATACATAATAGTATGGATAAATTGGTCCATGTGGGTTTTAAAATTGGACATGAACCAATTTTCCTGAAGTAACAAAATTGTGTCTGACTCGTTGCAAAAATGCATCAGCGCTTCTTCAGTAGCCTGGGGATACTCCCAGCTACTCACCTCAACGAAAGATTGCAGTTGAGTGAAAGAATATAATTCTAAAGTTTTCCATTCCTCATAAATGTGAACGAAGGAATGTTTTAGAGCAAGGGGTTTTACCAATTTGAGCTGCTCTATGGATAGGTTGAAGATGTTATTGTCAAGCAGGTTGAAGCTGTAGTTCGTCTCAGGTATGTTAATGATCAAACCTGCTTCCTCTTCCTCTGATATGTACTGGGGAGTGAGAAGAGGGACAATCTAGGTCTCCAGGCTGGCAAGAGCAGGCTGGTCCTCCAAATGAGTAGGTGACTTAGCTGTAGGGCTGAAATATTGCTCTGGCTGCTCCTCTTCACTAAACTGCAAACGTCTGGGCCTCTTCGGAGAGGGTTCTGGTGAGGAGTGGATTATGGAGGGCTCACCAGGGGCTGGTCCCCTTCTCTTAAAACGAACAGCAATTGGAGTGTTGTCTGACTCTGTATCAGACTGGGCTGCAGGTGAGTTACGGGCTGCACCCTGGTTGGACTCGTCTGAGGTTTCAGGGTATCTGTAGGTAGGTCCCTAATCAGACAGCTCTTTTAGAATCTGGGCTGCTCTCTTTCCGCCTCCTAGTCTCTTCAGCGTTTCTTGGTCTAGATGACCAAGTCTCTTATTGATGTGGAAGGGGTCAGTGTTTCCCTTCGCCACACCAAGTTTCTCCAAAATCCAACTGAGCTGCGTTCCGAACGCCAGCTTGGATTTAAATTTCTTCTCCTAAACAAGCCACTCAGCCTTGTTGACCTCACGCACCAATTGCCTATATATGTAATCCGTCCAGTCAATTGGTTCATCCTGAATTAGTGCTCCCAGCACCATAAACTTAGCTGACGACAGTTGGTCATAGCTACCAGCCATCCCCATCACTATCTTGTTGGTTATATCCAACACATAGCGATACTCCTTCTTTATTTCATTCCTCTTGGCGGTTAGCTTCAGTTTCTCCGGTTGGTCGACCGCCTTGATCTTGACCGGTGTCAGTGCGCTCTGGGCTTAGGGCGACCGCCACGCCGCGGTTTTTGATCCCAAATGTTTTTCCGATTGTCTCCGGCGAGATGTCCACTTGGATTCCGCAGACTGTGCTTCGAATCCCCGATTCGATCACTCGGGCCTCTCGGAAGAATGCAATAATGACCTCCTTAAACAGATGCTTGGGGCTGATGTCCAAGAATGGGTATATCCCATTCAACTTCATCGCGCGAATGAGGTTGAGCACGTCATTGTTCTCCAGATTTGTTTCTAGGAGTCCTTCAAAATCGACGACCAGAGAAAAGATGATCTGGTCCTTGACTGCCTTAAGATTCACGCCTTCAAAGTAGGATTCCATTTCTGCAAAATAAGTGATTTCTTAGTGTATTGAGGGTTCGAAAGTATTTCTGCTTTGAAAATTAGGGTTTCAAAAGTTTGGTGAAGGTAAAGTGAAAGGGCTTTTCCCGTCCTTAAAAGGAAAATGAAATGACGTCTGTAATTAAATATTCATTTATTTCAATCAGTGGTCCACCTTTTGAGGATTTTTAAAATTCAAATTTAGTAATCGGTGGTCCAGGTTTTGAGTTTGAAAATGGACGGTTGGATTTTAATTGGTCACAGTGGAGGTCGATTGAACTTGTGGTTGCCACGTGTATTTTAAACATATAGTATTATGCCACTTGTGATCTAAATAATAATATGATATTATACAAATAGCAGATAATAATATAATATTCAGAAGTCGGTTAGGTTTAGAAAACTTAGCTGGTTGACCATTGACTGTTGACTGCTCTGCATCAGGTGAGTTGACTCCTTTGACTTCTCGCCTGTGGTTTGATCAGCTAGGTTCCTTCGTTTGTCCTTCGTCTTCTTGTCTGCATCAGGTAGGGTTTGATTCCTATGATCAGCTTAGTGCGTCCTTCGTCTGATCTGCTTCAGCTAGATTTTTCATCTGTACTAGATTCCCAATCTAGTAATCCAAGTTCTCTGCTCAGCTCCAAAAACCTTTCTTCTGGCAAAGGTTTGGTGAAGATATCAGCAATTTGGTAGTTTGTGCTGACTCTTTCAACTATGACTCTCTTGTTAAGCACGTGATCTCTTATGAAGTGATGCTTAACATCAATGTGATTGGTCCTTGTGTGCAATACTGGGTTGTTGGTTATTGCAATAGCACTGTTGTTGTCACACCAGATAGGAACTTCATTGGCAATAATGTTGTTGTCCCTTAGCTATTGTCTGATCCATAAGATCTGAGCACAACAACTACTTGCAGCTAGGTATTCTGACTCTGTGGTGGAGATAGAGTTAGAAACATGCTTCTTGCTAAACCAGGATATCAGTCTGGTTTCTAGGAATTGGCACGTTCCACTGGTGCTTTTCTTATTTATTTTGCATCCTGTGAAATCTGCATCTGAATATCTTGATAGCTCGAAGTTATCGTCCTTAGGATACCATAGTCCAACATTGACTGTAGACTTAAGGTATTTGATTATTCTATTGGCTGCATCTTGGTGAGACTACTTTGGCTTGGATTGAAATCGTGCGCATACTCCTACGGCATAAGATATATCTGGTTTGCTTGCAGAGAGGTATAGCAATGATCCAATAAGTCCTCTGTAGTGGGCTGAATCCACTGATATGCCTCCCTCATCTGCATCTAGGTGATTACTTGTGCTCATAGGAATTCTTGCTGGTTTGGCTGATTCCATTCCAAATCTCTTGATTAGATCTCGGGTATATTTGGCTTGATTGATGAAAATTCCATTTTCCATCTGCTTGACTTGTAATCCAAGAAAGAAGTTAAGCTTTCCCATCATACTCATCTCAAATTCTCCATGCATGAGATTTGACAATTTCTCACACAGCTCTGGGTTGGTTGAGCCAAATATGATGTCATCCACATGTATCTGAACTATTAATATGTGGCCTTCGTTCTCCACTCTGAATAAGGTCTTGTCCACTTTCCCTTTGCAGAAACTGTTCTTCTCAAGAAATACAGATAAAGTTTCATACCAAGCTCTTGGTGCCTGCTTAAGTCCATATAGAGCTTTCAATATCTTGTATACTTTGTCTCCTTTGACAAATCCTCGGGGTTGCTTCACATAAACTTCTTCTTTTAGGCTTTCATTAAGAAATGCACTCTTTACATCCATCTGATAGACTTCAAAATCCTTGAATGCAGCATATGCGAGGAATAGTCTGATGGCTTCTAATCTTGCAACAGGTGCATAGATTTCATCAAAATCTATTCCTTCACACTGTGCATATCCTTTAGCAACAAGTCTGGCTTTATTCCTAACAATAGCTCCATCTCCGTCGCTTTTGTTTTTGTACAACACCCATTTGGTGCCAATAACTTTCTTATGATCTCGTCTGTCTGTTAGTTCCCAAACATTGTTCCTTTCCATTTGTTCAAGCTCCTCTTGCATGGCATTGATCCAAGAATAGTCTTCCAAGGCTTTGTCTGTTGTCTTGGGTTCTATTTGGGACATGAAGCAAGAAAACATTGTCATTCCTGCGGGTAGAGTTGACTGTCTTGTCTTGACTCCATCAGTCAGCTTCCCAATGATTTGTTGGATAGGATGGTCTTTGAGCCACTTGGGGATGTCTTCTTCTTCAGGGTTTGTTCCCCCTGTAGATTTGCTCTGGTGGATTTCCTCTCTGTCTGCATCAGCTTGGATCTGATGTCCTTGGTCTGCAACTGGTTCAGCTACCGTCTTGTCATCTACAGGTTGGGATCTGGTCTGGTCTGCAAATGAGTCTTTATCATCTACAGTTTGATCTTCATCAGCAGCAGCTGGATCAGGTAGGTTTGGTGGTCCTGTCTGATCTGCAGTTGGGTCTTCATCAGCTACAGATGGATTTACAGGCTGATCTGCAGATGAGTCCACCATTCTTGTGTCATGAACAATGACTTCTTCGAGGGTTGCGGATTTGAGCTTATCCTCAATTAGCTCAACTTGTTTCCTGTACTCAACGGTAGATTCATCAAATACAACATGAGGTGTTTCCTCCACAACTAAGGTTCTTTTGTTAAAGACTTTATATGCCTTGCTTCTTTGTGAATATCCATAAAGAGACCATCATCAGTTTTAGCATCAAAGGCATTTAGTTGGGTTTTACCGTTGTTGTGGATGAAACACTTACAACCAAAAATATGAAAATAATCAACTATAGGTGTTCTGCCATTCCAAACCTCATATGGAGTTTTGCCATGTCTCCCTACTATCATACTCCTGTTATGAGTATGGCAAGCTGTGTTGACAGCTTCAGCCCAGAACCTCTTGGGCAGGTCTGCTTCTGCAATCATGGACCTGGCTGCTTCCTTTAAGGTTATGTTTCTTCTTTCGGCAACACCATTCTGCTGGGGGGCAGAGAGCTCATGCTGGATTCCATTCTGATTGCTGTAATCAGTGATCGCCTTGTTGAGAAATTCACCTCCTCTATCTGATCTGATCTTGATGATTGAGAGGGATTTCTCATTTTGGATCCTTCTCAGCAGCTCAGGTAGCTTGGTCAAAGTTTCACTCTTCTTATACAAGAAGATAATCCATGTGTACCTTGAGTAGTCATCTACTACTACTAGAGCATGCTTTCTGCCACTTAGAGTCCTCGGCTTGATAGGGCCAAATAGATCCATATGAAGTAGATCTAAGATCCTTGATATGAGAGTTGTAGGCTGAACTGGGTTGAATGATGCTCTGGTCTGCTTTCATTTCTGACACGCATCACAAAGAGCTTCCTTCTTGAATGCTTCTTCTGGAAGTCCTCTCACCTGCTTCTGAGAACTAATCTTGTTGATGGCTTTGAAGTTTAGGTGACATAATCTTTTCTGCCACAGCCATCCATTCTCAGCTATTGTCTTAGATAGAAAATAGGTATTAGGGGTTCTTGTGTTCCAATCTATCATGTAGACATCTCTCATTCTGAATCCTTGTAGCTTCACCTCTCCAAATAGGATATCTATCACCATACATTTCCAAATGGTGAAGACTACTAGATTATTTTCATCAGAAAATTAGCTTATGCTCAGGAGATTATACTTGAGCCCTTTGACATAGTGAACTTTGGATATAATTATATTTCCTCGGTGCAGCTCTCCAAAGCCCTTTGTTTGTCCTCTAGAGCTATCTCCAAAGGTTACGTCTGGACCTCTTTCATTGGTATATATTGTTAGCACCTTCTTGTTCCCGGTCATGTGCATCGAGCATCCAGAATCTACAAACCATTCTTCACCTCCAAAGTTTGAATTTGTGGAGATGTGGTAGTAGTCCTTCCACCTTTTCTGCAATCATACAAGCAGAGATTTAGGTACCCAAATCTGTGTGGGTCCTCTAGGGTTAAATGGTTTCCTGGAGAATTGATTTCTCCTTGGATTGTGAAAATTATTGTTATTACCCCTATAAGGTGTGTAAGGTCTGGGCCTATATCCTCTGTTAGGATTGTATACTGGATATGCCTCATAATATTGGTAGTGTGGACCATTTCTAAACCTTGGCTGAGACCATTTATTAAATTTTTGAGGTCTCTACACTTGTTCATTTTGAAAATTAGGATAACCTTGAGGTTTCCATTTGCCCCTCCCATTTTGAAATCTGTTTTTGGGGAGTTTTTGATAATAATGGGCATGTTGTCTGGGCTGCTGCTTCTGCCTTGGCCATTACCTAGTCGCTTGTCTAGGTGGCTGCCTTGTATACCTTGGCTGCAGCCTAGACTTGTGACTTGGCTGTTGCCTATTTTTAAATACAGGTTTGTATATAGGCTCAGCAGACGACACAATTGTTTCTCCCTTGATGAAAGTGGTTTTAGAACTAGAGGGAGTGTGAGGATCATATCCAAGGCCTGATCTGGAATATAGTGGCCTTTTATTGATACACAATTAGTCCAGAGTTAAAGACGCCTTCAGGGAGGTTATTTCCTGCGCCTGAGTCTTACTTACCTGAGTCAGTTTAGTAAATTCGGCTTTGACATGAGCAAGTGCAGCTGATTTTTCACTATTCAAAATAGTTAATCGCTTTATCTCAGCTGTAGTGACATCAGCCTGGTTTTTCAAATTAACTGCACCCTGGTTTTCAAGATCGGATTTTACTTTATTCAATTCTAGGCTGAGTTTTTCAAAATCATTTTTCAGCTGCCTATTCTCATCTTGCAGTTGAGTCTTGTCGGCTGATACAGATAGGTGTGCAAATTTTAGTGTCTCAAAATCTTTAAGTAGCTGATTTACAGATTCGTGCAAGTCCATATCTTGAGACATGGATGAACTATTGTTTGAATTAGAGGGTTTTGATGTTACCTCTTCATCATCTAGGTTAGCCATCAGGCAATCATACTCTTCATCATCATCAGAGAAGAATCCGCTTCTTGACTCCACACGCTCTTGATCTTCTCCGATGAGGGCCTTCCTTCGGTCTTCTTTTCTGCTCACCTCCTTCTTGCTCTCGTCTTTCTTAAGATCAGGGCAGTCGATTTGAATGTGTCCTGTCTTATGGAAGTTGTAACACTCCACCTTCCAACTTCCGGCCTTTTGGTTTCTTCTGGGATTCTCCTTAAAATTCTTTTTATATTTGGAGTAATTCTTCCTGAAGTTGCTGAACCTTTGCATGATGAACGCCATCTCTTCCTCAAAATCGAGTAGATTTGGAGGTTTAACTTCAGATAAGCTTTTTGCGGGAGACTCGACTGCAAATGCTATTCCCTTCTCTACAGGCTCATTTGATGATGAACTTGGGAGTTCGAATTCATAAGCCTTCAGGTCAGAGAATAGTTCTTGAATCTTGATTTTATTGAGGTGTTTGGATTCCCTCATGGCTACCGCCTTCATATTCCACTCTGGGTTGAGTGATCTCAGAACCTTCAGGGCCATCTCCCTGTTGCCAGAGGATTTTCCCAGAGAATTAATTTCGTTGATGATCTCTGTGAACCTTGTGTCCACCTGGTCTATAGATTCTCCGGTCTTCATCTTGAAGTTGTCAAACTTCTGGGTAGCGATTGACAACTTGTTTTATTTTATTAGCTCGGTACCTTCGCACATCATAGCAAGGGTATCCCAAATATCTTTGGCATTTTTGCAATTTTTAATCTTGGCCATTGTTTGTCTAGGTTGGCCAACTTTATTTCTTCTGGGGTCAGCTCCGTCCTCTTCTTTGGGATCTTTTCCGGCTTCCCAGCTGCAATCTCCTCAGGAGTGTTGTCTTTCTCGAATATGAACGGGCCGTCCTCTATGATACACCACATGTCGTCATGGATTGAAGATAAGTGTGCCTACATCCTTATCTTCCAAAGATCATACTCGTCAACTGAAAACACAGGTAATCTAGAATGCATGTGTTGCATGTGTTCCATTTTTCAATGAGAGTTAAAAAAAATATACCTCGATATATGGATCTGGTTCGTGGAACAAATGAACCAACCTCTCTGATACCACTTGTCGGTCACAAGTCGTCCAGGAATAAGTCGGGTGAATAGACTTATTGAAACTCTTAAACACTTTTTCATGAAGAGTAAGTTTCTCAGCTGATAGATATGCGGAAATCAACTGATGACGAAATCAAGACTAAGCAATAGAACAATAATGAATGAATGCAACAGTTAAGTATGATGCTGAAAATAGTAAAACACGCAGGCAATTTATAGTGGTCTCAGAGGTGGGGTAATCCTCTACTAATCCACTTTCTCCAAACCAGTTGGAGATGAATCCACTATAATTCTCAACCAGTGATAAATATTATAGTGATTCTACTACTTAGCTACAACAACTTCCAACCAGTGGAAATCACGTCATTGCAACTCCTCTTTGACTGCCTAGCACCACTTGATTCTTCAAATCCTCGGATGCCTACCAGTCTCGCAACTTCAACCAGTGAAGTACCCCGAACTCAGGTTTTAAGACAAGAGTGTTTGTCTTCTCCAACTAAGAGCTTTCTTCAAATTAGATCTTTGAGTACTGCTCTTTTCACGATGCTATGTGATTGCTTTGATTGCTTTGATAACTTTGATCGCTTGAGAGTTTTGTTCACATCGTTCTGCTCATTTTCAAATATTCAGATATATAAGTGTTGATCCTTGAGCATTCTTCATAGCCGTTTCAAATCTTGTAACAAATCCGTCTGTTGGAGAAATAGACTTCTTTGTTTATTTTTCTGAATGTTGCAAGGCTGGATTCCCTTTATTTTAATCCATCTTTTGACCGTTGTGAAGACTTTGCATGTGAGGCGCCGCATCTTTTGAATATAATAAGATTAAAGTCTTCAGTGGTAGGTCTGGATGAATTATTTAATTCATATCCTTGCAGGAATCTCTCCAATTTGTCTCTTCACGCTTACATGTGAATTTCCGTAATATTTGACTATTCAACGCATGCTGACGTGGACTTTGGAGTACTTGGCTAATCTCTTATAAGTCAAGTTGGCTGATGTACAGTCAAGTTTGGACTTCTCTGATGATGACTGTTTGAGACTCGCCTGATCAGATGAGTTGCCTGATGTCTTCTGTCTTGATGAATTTTGACTTGTCTGATGGTCCGACTTCAGATGACTTAGTCTGCTGATCACTTGACTGCAGTCTGGTCAAACATCTATGATGAATTTTTGTTGACCAGAACTTCTCTGACTTGACCCGGCTGTACTTCTCTGATGTACTTATCTATACCTTTGTACTTAGCCGATTTGAGCCTAACTTATTTGGCCTATAGAAGATACTCATTTGGTTCTTCCTTACATTTTGCCAAGTATTTAACTCAACATAATTTGGCCTATGGAAGATACTCATTTGGTTCTTCCTTATATTTTTTCCAAGTAATAAACATTTGAGTTACAATAATGACATCATAAAAATCTAACAAGTATTCCTCACAAAACATATCCTTATATCATTCACACAGATTAATACAAAGAGTGTCGCTTTCAACCGTTCACACAGATTGGTTAAAGCTTTCTCTTGACTAACTTCTTCACACACAGTTCCAAAGCTTCGTCTTTATTCATCCCGCACAGGTCGGAATAACTTCGTTTGTTCATACAGAACTGGGTTTTTACTCAAAGGTAAAAGTAAAGTAACCAGGTAAGAACAGCAGCTTGACTATGAAGATCTTAAGCTGATGATAGATGTTCTTGAATGACTTACTATATTTCTTCTTCTCAGATATGAATGATACTTGAAAGAAATATACTTAGCTCTTGTAAGCTTGATCTGATGATAGAGAATATCCAGTCAATAGATAGTTTTCTTATTGCTTGTAAGCTTGATCTTAGATTTCTCGTGTATATCTTGTATATCTGATCTTCAAACTCTGGGGTATATATAGCCTCTAAATAGATCCGTTGAGAATATATCCGTTGAGCAAAAGTCCATTCCAACGGGATGATTTATTTGAATAAAGCACGATCCGGTTTTTGCTCCTTGTTTGAAGATCTCTGTCGGCATAGTATTTAAATACTTTATCATTTTAGTATTTAAATACTTATTTTCAACGGGACTTTTGACTTTAGCAAATAAGGCAGATTTCGTTCCAACGGTTTTAAGTCCTGTTTGGATAAGTATTGAAGATCTCAATACTTACAGACTAGATGCTGTATCTAACATATTGTTGTAGGCTATGTGCTGTAGGCTATCTTAGACTGATACTATATGGAAGGATGTTGTATGATCATTTCGGGACAGCTTCCATACTTAGCGCCATATAGACAGATGAGTCTCTTTGCTGTATGATGGATCTTTATACTTTCGTTGTATGTTGGCATTATGAGAAAACTTCGATACAGGATTGATTATTCCAACAACTTCAATCGTCTTTCGAGACAGCTGCTTTGCTGTATATTGGCACTTTATCAAAACTTCGATAGAGGATTGTTTTATCCCAACATTGACCGTTTGACTTCTTATCTGCTCTGCATCAGCTAAGTTGTATCACCTCATGTATGCTCTGCATCATGTAAATTGTATCGCCTCTTGTCTGATCTGCATCAGGTAAGTTGTATCGCCTCTTGTATGCTCTGCATTAGGTAAGTTGTATCGCCTCTTGTCTGCTCTGCATCAGGCAAGTTGTATCGCCTCTTGTCTGTTGTGCATCAGGTAAGTTCCTCGTCTGGTCTGATCAGGTAGCTTCCTTGCTTGTTTTCTGCATCTGGTCTGCACATCAGGTGGCTTTCTCATCTGTACTAAATTCCCAATCTAGTAGTCCAAGTTCCCTGCTTAGCTCCAGAAACCTTTTTTCTGGTAAAGGTTTGGTGAAAATATCCGCAATTTGATATTCTGTGCTGACTCTTTCTACTCTGACTCTCTTGTTTAGCACATGATCTTTGATGAAATGATGCTTGACATCTATATGCTTTTTTCTTGAGTGCAATACTGGATTGTTTGTTATTGCAATTGCACTGTTGTTGTCACACCATATAGGAACTTCCTATTCAGTGATGTTGTAATCCCTTAGCTGTTGTCTGATCCATAGAATTTGGGCACAACAGCTACCTGCAGTTAAGTACTCAGACTCAGTTGTAGATATTGAGTTTGATACTTGCTTCTTACTGAACCATGATATCAGTCTGGTTCCAAGGAATTAGCACGTTCCACTGGTGCTTTTCCTGTCAATTTTACATCCTACAAAATCTGCATCGGAGTATCATGATGACTCAAAGTTGTTGTCCTTGGGATACCATAGTCCAACGTTGATTGTAGGATTAAGGTATCTGATAATCCTCTTAGCTGCGTCCTAGTAAGATTGTTTTGGCTTGGACTGGAATCTTGCACATACTCCTACTACATATGAAATGTCAGGTCTGCCTGCAGTTAAGTAAAGGAGTGATCCAATAAGTCCTCTGTAGTGTGTTGGATCCACTGATATGCCTCCTTCATCTGCATCTAGGTGAAGGCTTGTGCTCATTGAACTTCTTAGTGTTTTGGCTGAGTCCATCCAAATCTCTTGATTAGATCTCTTGTGTATTTAGCTTGATTTATGAAAATTCTATTTTCCATCTGCTTGACTTGCAAACCGAGAAAGAAGTTTAGCTTTCCCATCATACTCATCTCAAACTCTCCTTGCATGAGATTTGAGATTTCTCACATAACTTAGGGTTGGTTGAGCCAAATATGATGTCATCCACATATATTTGAACTAGCAATATGTGGTCTTCATGTTCCACTCTGAATAAGGTCTTGTCTACCTTTCCTTTGCTGAAACCATTCTTCTCCAGAAACACAGATAGTGTTTCATACCATGCTATTGGTGCCTGCTTGAGTCCATATAGAGCCTTGAGAAGCTTGTAAACTTTGTCTCCTTTGACAAATCCAGGGGGTTGCTCCACATAGACTTCTTCTTCTAATATTACATTTAGAAAGGCACTTTTCACATCCATTTAGTATACTTCAAAATCTTTGAATGCTACATATGCTAGGAATAGTCTGATGGCTTCCAATCTTGCAACAGGTGCATATGTTTCATCAAAATCTATTCTTTCGCAATGTGCATATCCTTTAGAAACTAGTCTGGCTTTATTCCTAACAATAGCCCCATCTTCATCACACTTGTTTTGTACACCCATTTGGTGCCTATGACCTTCTTGTGATGTGGTCTGTCGGTTAGTTCCCAGACATTGTTTCTTTCCATCTGGCTCAGCTCTTCTTACATTGCAATGATCCATGAGTAGTCATCTAGGTCTTATTCAGTTGTTTTAGGTTGCATCTGAGACATGAAACAAGAGAACATTGTCATTCCTGCAGGTTCTGTAGATTTCCTGGTCTTGACTCCATCAGATAGATTTCCAATAATTTGCTGGATGGGATTATCTCTGACCTATTTGGGAATATCTTCTTCAGGGTTTGTTCCACCTGTAGAGTTGCTTTGTTGAACTTCATCTCTCTCTCTCTCTCTCTCTCTCTCTCTCTCTCTCTCTCTCTCTCTGCATCAGCTAGGTTGTGGACTTCTTGGTTTGCAACTAGATCAGCTATGGTCTTGTCATCTGCAGGTGGGGATCCTATCTGATCTGCAGATGGGTCTTCATTAGCTGCAGTGGGATCAGCTAGGTTTTGGGATCCTATCTGATCTGCAGTTTGGTCTGCCTGGTCTGCAGTTGGGTCTTCAGATGAGTCCATCATTCCTATATCATTAATAATGACTTCTTCCAGGGTGGTTGTTTTGAGCTTATTCTCAATTAATTCCACCTATTTCTTGTACTCAATGGTAGATTCATCAAATACAACATGAGGTGTTACTTCCACAACTAAAGTTCTTTTGTTAAATACTCTGTATGCCTTACTTATTTGTGAGTATCCCATAAAGAGACCATCATCAGTTTTAGAATCAAAGGCATTCAGTTGGGTTTTACCATTGTTGTGGATGAAAAACTTACAACCAAATATATGAAAATATGCAACAGTTGGTGTTTTGACATTTCAAACCTCATAGGGAGTTTTGCCATGTCTCCCTACAATCATACTCATGTTCTGAGTGTGGCATGTTATGTTGACAGCTTCAGCCCAGAACCTTTTGGGCAGGTCGGCTTCTACAATCATGGACCTGGGCTACTTCCTTCAAGGTTCTGTTTCTTCTTTCAGAAACACCATTTTGCTGTGGTGTCCTGGCTGCAGAGACCTCATCCTGGATTCCATTCTGATCACTGTACTCAGTGATTGCCTTATTGATAAATTCACCTCCTCTGTTTGATCTGATCTTGATGATTGATAGGGATTTCTCCTTCTGAATCTTCCTCAGCAGTTCAGGTAGCTTAGATGGTGTTTCACTCTTTTTATAGAGAAAAACAACCCAAGTGAATCTGGAGTAGTCATCTACTACTACTACTAGGGAATGCTTCCTTCCACTCAATGTCCTTGGCTTGATGGGGCCAAAGAGATCCATATGGAGTAGATCTAAAACTCTGGTGGTGAGAGTGGTAGGTTGAACTGGTTTGAAGGTTGCTCTGGTCTATTTTCCTTTCTGACATGCATCACAGGGAGCTTCCTTCTTGAATACTTCAGCTGGAAGTCCTCTGACCAGCTTTTGAGAGCTTATTTTGTTGATGGCTTTGAAGTTCAGGTGACATAATCTTTTGTGCCATAACCATCCATTTTCAGCCATTGTCTTAGATAGAAAACAGGTGTTTGGAGTGCCTGTGTTCCAATCTATCATGTAGACATCCCCCCTTCTGAATCCTTGTAGCTTCACTTCTCCAGATACGATATCAATCACCATATATTTCCAAATGGTGAAGACTACCAGGTTCTTCTCATCATAAAATTGGCTTATGCTCAACAAGTTGTATTTGAGCCCTTTAACATAGTGAACTTTGGATATGATTATGTTTCCTCTGTGTAGCTCCCCAAATCCTTTTGTCTGACCTCTAGAGCTATCTCCAAAACTTACATCTGGGCCTCTTGCTTTGACATAATTTGAGAGCACCTTCTTGTTCCCTGTCATGTGTCTTGAGCATCTAGAATCTACAAACCATTCTTCACCTCCTGATGTTGAATTTGTGGAGATATGGTAGTAGTCCTTCCACCTTTTCTGCAATCAGACAAGTAGAGTTTTAGGTACCCAAATCTGTGTGGGTCCTCTGGGGTTAGTAGGTTTCCTGGAGAAATGATTTCTCCATGGATTATGAGCATTATGTTGAATAACCCTTATAAGGTGTGTGTTGTCTAGGCCTATATCCCTGGTTAGGATTGTGTACTGGATATGCCTCATAAATTCTGTGGTGTGGGCCATTTCTAAATCTTGGCTGAGACCATTTGTTAAATCTTTGGGTTCTTCACACCTGGTTATTTTGGAAACTTGGATAACCTTGAGGTTTCCATTTGCCTCTCCCATTTTGAAATCTATTTTTAAGGAGTCTTTGGTAATAGTTGGCATATTGTTTTGACTGCTACTTCTGCTTTGGCCATTGCCTAGTCTCTTGTCTAGGTGGCTGCCTTGTATACCTTGGCTGCTACCTAAACCTTTGACTTGCTTGTTGCCTATTTTGAAACATGGGTTTATATGTAGGCTCAGCAGTCTGGACAATTGTTTCTCCCTTGATGAAAGTAGTTTTTGAACTAGAGGGAGTGTTGGGGTCATATCCAAGGCCTAATCTGGAATAAAGTGGCCTCTTGTTCATACAAAGTTCATCCAGAGTTATAGATGCCTTTAGAGATGTTATCTCCTTAGCTTGTGTACTATCCAAGTCTTTCAACTTGGATACCTCAGTTTTGACATGAGCAAGTGCAGCTGACTTCTCACTATTTAAAACGGTCATCTTATGGATCTCAGCTGCAGTATTCTCTGCTTGAGTTTTTCAAAGTGCTTTTAGATTGTTTTTCAATCTCAACTATAATATTTTGAAATTTTGCTGACTCTTGGATGAGCTTGTCAAAATTGTTTTTCAACTGGACTCTCTCACTCTTTAGCTGTGCATTCTCAGCTGTAACAGTCTGGTGCGCTAATTTTATGGTTTCAAAATCTTTTAACAATTGATTAACATATTTATGAACATCCATGTCTTCATATATGCCAGAGATGAAACCTTCAGTATTTTGGGGTATAGAAGTTACCTCCTCATCAGCTAGGTTGGCCATCAGGCAGTTGTACTCATCATCATCATCAGAGAAGAATCCACTGCTTGATTCAACTCTCTCTTCGGTCTGATCTTCAATTATGAGAGCTTTTCTTTTGTCCTCTTTTCTGCTCACATTTTTCTTGTCCTCATCCTTTTTGAATTCTGGGCAGTCAATCTGGATGTGCCCTGTCTTGTGGCAGTTGTAACATTCCACCTTCCAGTTGCCTGCTTTCTGATTTCTTCTTGGATTTTCTTTAAAGTTCTTCTTGTATTTGGAATAATTCTTCCTGAAGTTGTTGAACCTCTGCATGATGAAATCCATTTCTTCTTCAAAATTCAGAGAACTGGGGGGACTGACTTCACCTAGGCTTTTTGCAGATGATTCTGCTGCAAATGCTATTCCTTTTTGAGCTGGTTCATTAGATGATGAACTAGGCAGCTTGAACTCATATGCCTTTAGATCAGAGAACAGCTCCTGGATATTTATCTTGTTGAGATCCTTTGATTCTCTCATTGCTACGGCCTTCATGCTCCATTCAGGGTTGAGAGATCTCAACACCTTTAGAGCCATTTCCCTATTGCCATAGGTCTTCCCAAGAGAATTGATCTCATTGATGATTTCAGTGAACCTTGTGTCCACCTGATCTATTGATTCTCCGGTCTTCATTTTGAAGTTGTCTAATTTTTTAGTGGCAATTGACAACTTATTCTCCTTGATCAGCTCGGTACCTTCACATATTACTGCTAATGTGTCCTAGATCTCTTTTGCATTTTTGCAATTTTTGATCTTGACCATGGTTGCTTTGTCTAGAGTCTGGTACAACACATCTCTGGCACGGTTGTCAAGGTTAGCTAGCTTCCTTTCTTCAGGGGTCATCTCGGTTCTCTTCTTTGGGATCTTCTGTGGCTTCCCAGCTGCAATTTCTTGAGGTGAGTTGTCCTTCTCAAAGATGAAAGGGCCATCCTCAATAATACACCACATGTCATCATGTATGGATCACAGATGAGCCCGCATTCTTATTTTCCAAAGGTCATATTCATCCACATAGAATACAAGTAACCTAGAGTGCATGTGTTGCATATGTTCCAAATATATATTCAATATATGGACCTGGTTCTGTAAAATTGAACCAACCTCTCTGATACCACTTGTAGGTCACAAGTCGTCAGCAATAAGTCTAGAGGGGTGGGGTGAATAGACTTATTAAAATCTTTTCCTGAAAGTCAGGTGAGTTACTCAACTATGATTAGGTGCAGATGACTTAGGTCGTCTGCAGACAGGTAATGCGGAAGACACAGCTGATGACGGTTGTAGGTAAGTAATGTTAATTGCAGATAACTATCTAATGGAACAATAAATATGAATGCAACAGTTATGTATGATGTTCAAAGCAGTAAAACACACAATCACTTATAGTGGTTTCAGAGCTGGGGTAATCCTCTACTAGTCCACTTTTCTCCAAACCAGTTGGAGATGAATTCACTATAACTTTTAACCAGTGATAAACGTTACAATGATTCAACCAGTTACAACAGCTTCCAACCAGTGGAAATCCATGGCCGTTGCAACTCCCTTTGATTGCTTAGCACCTCTTGAACGAAACTCCATGGATGCCTCAACAAATCTCGAGCTGTCTATCACCTTCTAATCAAGAATCCTCGGGTGCATTATCAGTCGTGAAAACTTCTACAAACCTCATTCACAGAAGTACTTCATACTCGATTTTAAGACAAGAGTGTTGTCTTCTCCAACTAGGAGCTTTTCAGAATATGTTCTTGAATGCTTTGCTCTTCACGATGCTATAGATTGTTTTGATCGCTTTGACTGCCTTGATTGCTTTGTTTGCTTGAAAGTATTGTTCGCATCGTACTTTGCTCAATTCATATCTCCAGATATTTATAGTACGATCTTTTGAGCTTTCTTCATAGCTGTTGCACTTCTGTAACAAATCCATCCGTTGGAGAGTGGACTTCTTTGTTTATCTTATCAATCCATTGCCAGGCTTGATTCCCTTTTCAATTCCGACCGTTTGGAAGACTTTCTTGTAATAGCGCTGTATTTCTTGATTTGAATAATTATAAAGTCTTCAGAATGCGGATATCGATGAATAATTAATTCCTTACTTTCCGGGAATCTTTTGGCTTGTCTCTTAACGTCTGCATGTGACTTTCCGTGATTGTTGACTCTTCAATGCTTGCTGACGTGGACTGAGTTACTTGGCCTTAATGTTGACTGAGAACTTATTTGATGTTCCTTTGGTCAAACCTGCCTGTAGAGCAGTTCAACCTTCTCTTATGTATCTTCTCTGATATAGCTTCTCTGAGATAAAGTTTTCTGACTTGAAGTTCTTTGACCTGATGTATCTTCTCTGATGTGATGGATCTTATCTGATCTGATGAATCTTCTCTGATCTGATGGTCAAGCTGAAGTCTTCTGACCTGGTGAAAGTTCTCTGATCTGATGGTAAAACGTCAGCTGACGTTTGTGTTGACTCAATCTCGTCTGTTATCTCGACTGCAGATTGGTTTTGGTCAAACCTCTCTGATATTCCCGTTGACCAAATTTGTGTGATAAACACTTTCTTCAGACCGCGACTGCAGCTAGTTTTGGTCAAACCTCTCTGATGAATTGTGTTGACCATGACTTCCCTGAAACGTAAACTTGTCTGATAACTTCTCTGATAAGGGCAGTTCTATACTTAGACGATTTTCTACTGATCAACATTTTGATCAAGACTTAGCCTAATTTTCTGATCAACACTTACCCTAAATTTCAAGGCCTATAGAAGATACTCATTTGGTTCTTCTTTACAATTGCCAAGTACATAAACATACATTTGAATAATCAATTAAATACAGGGATGACATCATCAAAATCTAACAAGTATTCCTAACACGAGATTGTACCCAAAAATGTATCAGAAGCTCTTGATGATGAAAGCTGGGTAATGGCAATGCAAGAAGAGCTCGTTCAATTTGAACGCAATAAAGTACGGAGTTTAGTTCCCGCTCCTAAAGATAAAACAATTATCGTAACTAAATGAGCGCACAAAATTAAGTGTGATGAAGATGGTTATCCAGTAAGAAACAAATATCGTTTGGTCGCTCAAGGTTATAATCAAGAAGAGGGTCTTGATTATGAAGAAAGTTTTGCGCCTGTGGCTCGACTCGAAGCCATTCATTTGTTATATGCTTTTGCAGCTCACAAGAAAATCAAGCTATATCAAATGGATGCGAAAAGTGCATTTTTAAATGGCGTCATTCAAGAAGAAGTGTTCGTCAAACAACCCCCTGGTTTTGAAGATCATCAATTTCCAAATTATGTCTACAAGCTCAACAAAGCTCTCTAAGGTTTGAATCAAGCACATAGGGCATGGTATGATCGTTTAAGTTAATTTTTAATTGCAAATAACTATACGAGAGGTAAAATCAATAGTACTTTATTTGTGAAAATTTTAGACAATAATATACTTGTATGTCAAATATATGTTGACGACATTGTGTTCGGGGCTACTAATGAATCTTTTTGCCAAGAATTTTCTAGTCTCATGAAAGGAGAGTTCGAAATGAGTATGATGGGAGAATTAACATTCTTCCTCAGGCTTCAAATCAAACAATTTGAAGATGGGATTTTCATCCATCAAACAAAATATTCTCACGATCTCCTCAAGAAGTTCAAAATGGAAAGTAGCAAAGCAATTTCAACTCCAATGTCTTCCACGTTAAAGTTGGACAAAGATGAAAACGGAAAATCCGTGGATCAAAGGCTATATGAGGTATGATCGGATCTCTGTTATATTTAACTGCTTCTCGACCAGATATAATATTTGCTACTTGCTTATGTGCTAGATTTCAATATAATCCTAAAGAATCCAATTTAACTGCGTGTAAACGTATTTTTCGATATTTGAAAGGGACTATTGGACTAGGACTATGGTATCCATCTTGTCTAGATTTTAATTTAATTGCATATAGTGATGACGATTTCGGCGGATATAAAAT
This sequence comes from Orobanche coerulescens, assembly GCA_033398695.1. Lineage (NCBI taxonomy): Eukaryota > Viridiplantae > Streptophyta > Magnoliopsida > Lamiales > Orobanchaceae > Orobanche > Orobanche coerulescens. Next base: position 120,199,853 of record CM065819.1, on the reverse strand, counting down.
TGACAAGAAAAGCACTAGCGGTACATGTTATTTCATTGGATCATGCTTAATCTCCAGAGGAAGTAAAAAGCAGACAAGCGTAGCAATATCTATAGCTGAAGCCGAGTATGTCGCAGCAGAGAGCACCTGTGCGCAGGTATTATGGATAAAAAAATCAACTCCGCGACTATGACATTTATTTTGAAAATACCCCCATTTTATGTGATAACACCAGTGCTATTAATCTGAGTAAATATCATGTGATGCACAGTCGAACCAAACATATTCATAATAGACATCATTTTTTGCGCGATCATGTACAAAAGAAAGATATCTGTTTATTTTTTGGTCGGCACAAAAGATCAATTAGCCGACATTTTTACAAAACCCCTACCAGAGGAATCCTTTATTTCTATTAGACTTCAACTTGGTATGGGACATCTCGATAATTTTTGAATTTCTTTTATCTTACGAGTAATCATTTCATGAGATACTTTTCCTACTCTAGCACACGCTAGCATTGTATATTTAATGTGCGCTATCCATTCTAACCTGAAATATCACGAGCCCGATAGCGCACGCTGCCAGTCATTATTTGCGTACGCTAATAAACGACCTTTAAAATTCCCAATTATTCATAACGCATGCTGTCACGCCAGCTTTTCACTTATAAACCAAACGTCATATCCCCTTCTTCAGAACCCTAAACTCTCTGCCCGCCGAAAACACTCCAAATTCTTCACTCATATCTGAAATTTCACAAAAAATCTTCATCTAATCATGGCCAGTGGATCCAGAGTTCAGATGAAGAAGCAATATAAAAGTTCCAAGCGTACCCGTGAACCCGAATTCGACCCAAATCGATTTGTCTCCTCCGCGGCGTACAAGGTTTTCACTGGAATTATTCCACAAGAGATCTTAACAGATTGTTACTACTTTAATTTCGGAAGTTTAGAGCAAGCTAAGGTACAAATTCATGAATTTTTCTCAACTTTGGGTATTGACTGTTTCGTTGAATGCAAAGAGCCAATTTTTCCTGGTTTCGTTCATGAATTCTATGCTAATTTGCATATTGGACAGAGTGAGGGATCCCCGTTGTTGGTTCTTAACAGTGTTGTTAATGGAACGGCGGTGAAAGTTTCATCGGAAATTCTCAATGAGTTGTTCGGTTTATGCATGGACGGATTTGCCAGTTCTGGAAAATCAGTTGTTGAAGAATCCGATTTATCTGAGCTCGAAGTAACTGAGTTCTTGAGTTTGAAGGCGGTTATAGAAATAATCGACGACGCCTTCGAGAACAATGACTTTGGAATTCAGATTCAGTTGCTTTTGGTTGCTCTCACCAAGTGCTTGATGCCTAAAGTGAACACTCAACACAAGCTCGTAGGAATCGATAAGCATGTCGTGTATCGAGTCTTAAATGATGACAAAGTGGACTTTGCGATGATTGTGACAAGTTGGATGAAAGTAAAGGGAAACACGTTTCTCTCCAAACATTACGTGTCTATGTCTCGAAAAGTAGGGCTGCCTTTTGGCTCGATTCTTACAGTCCTGTTCAGGCACTTTAAAGTGGACTTATCAGGAGAGGCATCGGTTCCGGTGTATCGGGGACACGAAATTTGTGACTTATCCATCAAGGCGATGCATTATTTCGAGATACTCAATAGAGGATGGGTCCTATTTTCATATCTCCGAGAGGATGATCAAGTTTCGAAGGGAACGCGTGTGCCGACTCTAGCCGAGCGCATCTTTCGAAGAGGGCCAGAAACTCTTCGTGAAATTCAAACCGGGTCGTTGTTTGTCATCCGAAGGTCAAAGGAGAGAGAAAGTGATCGTTGAAGAAGCTTAAGAAAATGATCTAGTAGCCCGGATGCGTAGTATCGAAACTTCGCACATCGAGATTCGTGATGATGTCAGGGTTCTTCATTCCGAAGTACAAGAAGCCACACGAGAAATTCACTCTGTTAAGACTCTTTTGGAAGACTTTACTCAATTCTCCAACCCGTCTTTCCCATTCCCTACTTCTCACTCCGATCAAGCCACTTAGTTCTCGTGTTTTGATTCTCGTTAAAGACGAATTAAATTGATGTATCTTGATGTCTTTTTGTTTGACTTGATGGTATAATTGAATGTTAGTTACTCTTATTTGCATTGTTGTAGTTTGAATTTTTGCGTTTCAATGAAGTTGGCTGTCATGTTGTTTTTTTATAACCTTCGATTTGTCTTATGTCGTATCTTTAATGATAGCTTCGATTCAGGGGGGTACCTTTTTGTTTATGTCAAAAAGGGGGAGAAAACACTCAAAACTGAATATACTAACAAAATCAAACAAACAACTTTGATTCGAATTTTCTTTACAGTTTTTGCAGGTACTTATTAAATGTTTTGACATCATCAAAAAGGGAGAGATTGTTGAACAAATTATTTTGATGATGAACTCTTTCAAAACATTTAACTAAACGGCATGGAACATTCAACGTCTAGCGCACAGTACATATCTGACGTAGCGCACGCCACATATCCGAGATAGCGCACGCTACACATCTGACATAGCGCATGCTATCGAAAAGTTACCTAAGGTCAGAAAGTCACCTGCAGAGCACTTGAAAACTCACCTGATGTCTTAGCGCACGCAATCTACTTATATTAGCGCATGCTAGTTGATCAAATTAACGCACGCAAGAAAGTGCCTAGCGCACGCTACCTGTTCGTATTCTCAAGACAGTAAGATCTAGACTAAAATCAAGGCAATAGGAAGCGTACGCTATGGAGAACAGTAACGTACGCTATGATGATATTTTACATACGTTACCTAAAAGTACTTTGAACACAGTAAGCTCTGGAACTTAAGAACGGAAGCAGGAAGCGCACGCTAATCATGGATGTAATGCACGCTATAAAGAGCTAATAGCGCACGCTATCATATGCACATTAGCGCACGCTACATATTCAAATTCCTACCGTTAGCTATTCAACCGTTGGGATGACAAAGTTAACAAAGGAATCACGGAAAATCTGGAAAGCAAATATTGACTACCTAGCGCACGCTAAGGATGTTCAGTAGCGCACGCTAAGTTCAAAATCTATCCATTGGATAAGAACGTTGAAGACAGTTGGATTATTTTATTCAAAGTCAAAGAAGTAAGCTGACGAAAGTCGTCAGCGCACTCTAAAGGGATTACATAGCGCACACTAATCATGTTATATTACCGTTGGAACAGTTTGAAGACCGTTCAGTTCATCAAAGTCAAACAATGTTAGCGCACGCTACAAAGAACTATTAGCGCACGCTAATAGTACAAGTTTTCGGCATATCAAGAGGGACTGAACACTATAAATACCCATACCATTGGGTATCTCAAGACACACAACTTCAAGCATACAAACGCACTATTGAGCTCAAATTATTGCTATCTATTTCATACTACTAAGTTGTGACGATAAAAGATACAAGTGTTGTTCACATATTGTAATATCTTATATACGTTGTATCTTCTTAATTGTTGTGAGTGTTGAATCACTCCTTCACGAGCTTGAGAGAAACGAATCAAGAGTTCTAATCCGGTGTTATTAGGATCTTTGATCCGGCATTGTTAGGATTATACTCTGACGGTCGTAAGTGAGGATTATCTAGTTCCTATAGAACACTAGATAAGAAAAATTATATTGAGTGTTTGGTTGTGCTTGGACCAATCGAACACAAGCGTCGTAACGGTTGTGCCCAGACCTATAGAAGACGAGGCAAGATTGTGTGGTTTTTCTTGAGCCAACAGAAAAAGAAAACGGAGAGAGGACGTAGGCAAGTTGCCGAACCTCTATACATCGTTGGGTCTTTTACTTTCTGCACAATTTCTTTTTCCTTCGCGAGAAAGTTTAATTATCCACAATACCACTATTCAACCCCCCTTCTAGTGGTACATTTATCTCTTCATTCATGTTGTTCATTTGAGTCTAGAGTATATGGTTTCTATTTTATGCTTCAAGTCCCCTGCGTGGGCAATGGATTTACGTTAAATTATGTGTTCGAATTAAAATGTTTTGGCCGAGGCCACGGCCTGATATTTCTTGAGATATGTTTTATGTCATTTTGACGTTGGTAGTCATGTGTGTGTTTAGCCTGATAGGCCTACTGAAGGTCCTACGGCGTGTAACAACCCTTGGGTGAATTGGGGTGTTACAAATATGGTATCAGAGCTTAGGTTGTGAATACCTAGGCTATTAGTTGAGTTGGGCCCGTCAGTCTGTCGTAAGAGTCAGTTGTTGAGCCTAACATCATCGCGTTGTCATCCCTACATGTGACCCGTGTCTGTAGGTCTCCTCAAATCATTATGTTCTATTTGATTCGTATTATTGGTTGGAATTGTGCATTGAGATACCAGGTAATGTGAACTTTTGAATTGTGTTGATTTTGTTCCGTTTCGTATCTTATTCTTTAGTATGTTGAGAGGACGGGGTTGACCAGCATGAGGACATGGCCAAGGCCGTGGACATGGTGCAGCTGATGATGGGATCATGTCTTCCCGGTCAGCTACTGACTCGGCATCGCAGGCAGAGCCGAGTAATCCGCCTTTGAGTTCTAAAGGGCGTTAGGATCTTTCGGTTAGCCAAGATCAATCAACGAGTAATAGCCGAACCTGGGACCACCGCTATTCTTCAACAACTTGTAGCTCAATTAACTCAGATTGCTCAGGGTGGTCACCAGAATCCGCCCTCGACTATGGAGGATGAGGCTAGTAGATGGCTTCAGAAAGTGATTAAGATGAACTCTCCTCGTTTTGCTGGTTCTACAGACACTTTGGGTTGGAAAAATTGGCTTTTTCAGCTAGGAAGAATTTTTGATGTTGTGGCTTGTCCGAAGGATAGAAGAGTACCTATTGCCCAATATCCTCTTAGATGTGGAAGTTTCATAGTGGTGGGAGTCAGTAGCTCTCAAGTATCGAGCAACTACTTGGGAAGAGTTTCAGACCGCCATGGAGGCGGAATATTGTACACCACCGGTTCGGGAACGTAAAATTGTTGAGTGCTTTTCGGCTACACCAAAAGACGTACCAATATCTCAGGCTATTATTTCATATAATCAACAGTTGAGATATGTTAGAGATCAAGTGAAATATGAGGCGGATAAAATTCGTTATTTCAATATGCATATGAAGCCTCATATTCGACAGAGTATGGCACATATTGCATGTACTACGCTGAAAGAATACCAGGATCGCACCCTGGAGATTGAGATGGCTATTCCGGAATCAGATATTGGTCTCGAAACCAAGAAACAAAATAATACTAGAAACTTCTCGAACGGTAAGGGTGGAAAATTTCCAAATTCACAATCTGTTTCTACGCCAGGGAAGAGATCGTTTCATCCTGTCGGTAGTTCTCGTGGTAATCATCTGGTTCAGTCTGTTACTTCTGGAGGCAGATCTTGTTTCAATTGCAACCAGAAGGATCGTTTAGCAAGAGAATTCTCGTTCCATTGGTTACTTGTTACACATGCAGGCAGAGCTGTAATATCCGTATTTTCAGTATAATTTTTTCGCATTATTTTATCTGAGATATACTGGATAGCTTGGTGTCTATACAGTATGGATAAAATAAATTGAGGACTGAGACAGTTGTATTTGTACGATTGACGTGATTGGTTGACAGTTATAATTGAGGATATCATGTATCAGGTTGTTTTAATTTTTGATATCGGGTATATCATATGAGAATATTATTGGATCAAGTAATGTATTCAGTATGTCGTATGTTCGTATTCTCTATGTCGAGACGTTGGACAAGAATAGCTGAAAATGTCTAAGTACAGCCACGTCCGCGCATGCTACGATGTATACGTAGCGCACGTTAAGAGATTTGAATTATGTACGCTAAGGAGGGCCCCTAACGTACGTAATGCACTCTGGATAAGGTTCGGAAGGTGGCCGACAGGTAGGCCCAGACTGATTATTATTGGTATTTAGAGCATGCTAAGGTTGAAGAATAGCGCAAGCTAATGTAGATCGGTCAAAAAGGAATCTTGGCTTTGTCAGGTTACTTTCGGCGTGTGGGCCCCATGCATCTTCGGGGAAAGTGCAGATTGTCGGGTCAACGAAGAATAGCGCACGCTATTGGTGGAGAATAGCGCACGCTACCAAGCATTTCACTGTAGCAAGTCAACGCCTGTTTGCGTACGCTATTACATGGGCATTACGTACGTAAGCTGATGTGCGAAACAAGACAGTAGCCTTTGGACTTCGATAGCGCACGCTATCAAGGAAGGATAGCGCACGATAGGGCTTTAGCGCATGCTAAATACAAGGTTTAGCACACGCTAGTAATGTGCAGTATAAAAAGGGACAGACGAGTATTAAGATGCATTTCGTCCATTTTCTTCCCTTCACTCGATAGAGAGAGCCTTGGGAGGGTACTTGAGGTTCCGAAACACTGAGAGATGATCCTATTTAACAAGATTAAGATGGAGAGCATGGATTAAAGCCTCGTTCTTGAAGTTATTGATGATTCTTGGAATGGAGTTCAATGGTTCTTCTTCTTGGTTCGTCTATACAAGGTAGTTTTCATATCCCTTTGATAGTGGTTCGTTTTTAAAGGATGGTTACTTGTGAGGGAGCATGTTGGATTATCATGTGATGATGTTATATGAGATTTAATGTAATTGTGATAAGAGATTTCGGATGTTTATTAGGATTCTTCCTGTTGTAAGGATTATGATTCGTTTAAACCGATAAAAGATGGATTTCTGAATTATGTTGATTTTAGTAATTGATTTCGTATGTTCTTGATAAGATATGGATCATGACGATAGGATTGAGTTTGGAAAGGTTGTGATTGATCTTGGAATATTATTTCCTTTACATTCGTATTCGTAGTTGCAAGGTGTTAGTCGGTACTTGGAATGCATGCAACTGCATGTCATTAGTGCACGTTAGATTACTGGCTAATGCACGCTAACTATTGACTATTAGCACATGCTACGTTATGTGATTAGCGTACGCTAAGTCAACAGACAGCGCACGTAAATCATATTGTGGTTATGGATTCGTGATTGATTGGTTTGGATTGTTCGGATCTATATTTAATCGAGATATTGTGGAATCACTGGGTTTGTTGATCAGTTATATCGATTGTTAATTATGATTACCGTGTTGTGGTTTGTATTGTGGATATGAGTTTATATTTGTTGAATTGGATTATTTGGTTTTGTATATGATCGAGGTATTGTTGAGCCATTGAGTTTGATTGGTTGGTTATGTAGGTTGTTGATTATTATTGAATGTGTGTTAATCGATTATTGCAATAGGTTGTAATAATTGATCATTGATCATGGCTGTTGTGTTGCGGTTGAGGCTGAAGAGTTCGTAGGTTGCTTTTGGTCGGGGCTGAGGAGCTCATGGACAAAGGCAATGGGATTGGTAACGGTTTCATCGTATCGGTATCGAGGCAAGTTTATACTTGTTCAGTTTATAATATTTAATGAATGGTTTCGCTTTCATTTCATTTATAATTCATATAGCAATGATATTATAAATGTAAATTGTCGGGATGATGGTTTGTATATTGTGCGTTGGTTTGGATTAAATCATAAGGTATATGAGTTAAATGTGTTTGGTGAAGACGGAGATGTGAGTTATCATTGGTCTATGATATGGAATGTCGGGTATCGAGGATAGTTTATCGTATGACATTGATGCCGGGATGATGGTTTATTGATATTAATGGATGGTACCTCATTCGAGATTATTCGAATAACTGTGTATTTGTTCAGGGATGTTTATTCGTGGAAAGGATATTGTCATCGGCTTTGAGGTAACTTTAGTATTGTTCAATTATGAGATAATTATTCTGTTGAATGGTTGTATATATTGTATGTTGAGGTTTCATATAATGAGATTCGTATTGGCTGTTCGTTGATGGATGTTGATCCCGGGACCATTTTTTGGTATTGATATTTGTGTTGATTGTTTTGTTGTGGGATATTTATTCCAGGACGGTTGTATTGCGATTGTTGATAGTGTTAATCATTCGGACTATGATCCCAGGATGGTTGTTTTGGATATTGTCGGTCGTGTCGATCTTTCATTATCCATGTGTTATTGTTCACTTCGGTGAGTCTTTTGATCCTTATTGGATATGTGATTTCTTGAGTTTCGTAGTCATGTTGCATCGTGACATATCTTGAGTCATATTTGTGTGCCGATTGGTTATGTGTAGGATTTGCAGGGCGGACACATATAGTCATGTGATGGGTTCATGTCCTCACATTGAGCTGTGCACACGAGTCGACTTCGTGAGACTGATTAGGTACAAGACCACACGTGTATTTGATCGATACCCATGGTGGCTTGTGCACGGACACATTTCCGGATCGAGCGTACTGTGACGTCCATTTTTGATCTATATGGATTGGTCGTTCGTCCTCCATTTATGGTTGGGTATGTTCGATAGTTTGCGACTGGTTGTTCATACGCCCGAGGGGTATGTCCGACAGTCGGGGTTATTATTTTGAGATCCATTATTGTTGATCGTTTGGAGTTTACCTTGTTGAGGGTATTCTCGGTTTTTTTTTGATCCTTTGTTGATCGTATTTGGAGTTTACCTTGTTGATGGTATTCTCGGTCATTACTGATCCTTTGCTGATCGTGTCGAAGTTTATCATGTTGATGGTATTCTCGGTTATCATGTGGGAGTTTATCATGTTGATGGTATTCTCGGTTATCATGTCGTAGTTTATTATGTTGATGGTATTCTTGGTTGTGGTTGGCCTTTGGTTGGTCGTATTGGAGTTTATCATGTCGGTGATATTCTCGGTTGATTCATTGGTTTGATCTGGTTATTGATCGTATGAGCATTCGGACTGTACATCGATTTTTCGGGACTTGTTATCATTATTTTGTGGTAGTTGATATACAGATATTTTGTGGGTCATTGGTTTTTATCCAGGTTGAGATTTGATTGTGATTCGACGAACAGGATTTGGCACGGATGAATTATTTCATGCCTATGAGTTATGATGATGTTTTGAGAATTCTTGGTATTGTTTGAATACAGTACAGATGGTTGTAGTTGAGTTCATTTCGTCATTTGAGAATGCGAAATGTGGGTTATGGTAAGTATTTGGGTTGTCATGGATTATCACGAGACGGTAAGATTACGTTGGTAGTATTCGTACTATGTTATTACATTTATATTTAATTATTTATGATGATGTGATCGTTATCATTGTTGAGCATTGTGGTTGACCCCGTCGTGGGCTTTATTTTTAGGTACTCGGAGATCGAGGTAGCAGTGATCGTGGAGGGATGAGCTTCCCAGGTGATACTGGCTATGGCATTATTTTTTGGGAATAGAGTATTTTGACTGTTTGTTATATTCCGCTGCAAATGTATATTTTGAACTGTGTTTTTATCCGCTGTGTGTGTATTTTCAAAATTGCCTTTTGGGTGTTTCGAAATCTTAGGTTCATTTCGTTAAACTCTTTTTCCCTAAACTATTTTATCGGTACGTATAAGTGATGGCTTAACGTACATTTTGAAACTGTTGAATTTTTGGCATTCTTGGCGTTTTGTTTTCAAATGGTATTTTATGACAGTATTTGGAAATTAGATTTTTGGAGACTATTTGAGTATTTGCAAAATATTACTGTCTTGGCCTCTTGGCATGTTTGAAACGTTTGCGAAAATGATTTTTAGCTTGGTGGGTTCCGGCGCGGGGCCCACGGCGCTGTAACATCCACGGTTGGTTTTGGGGGTGTTACAAGAGCGGACATCGATCCATCCATTGTGAGAAGGTGACCAGAGCAGTTAGTAGTTCAGCAGCCACTACAGCTCCGAAGGAATTTAATGTTGAGCAGAAGACCCCAGTTTCACTGAATCCTCGGGGTGCGGGCTGAGGTAGGGGTCGAGGTCAGCCAGACCCTCGGACCGTGTCTATTTCGAGATCAGCTGATCCCCATATTTATCATATGAGACATGCAGAGGAGACAGACGTCCCGGTGGCATCAGGTATCACTCAGATTCTTTCCCACCCAGTTTCGGTATTAGATTCAGGTGCCACCTATTCATTTATTGCATTAGATTGTGTGCATCGTCTTAGTACAGATTGTTTATTTGAATGAGAACCATTTATAGTGGGTTTGCCTAACGGGGATCGAATAGTCGGGAATCGGAAAGTTAGAGACTGTCCGGTAAGAATTGGGAATCGAGAGTGTCCTTCGGATTTATTGTTGTTGACTTGAAGAACGAGGATTTGATCCTCGGGGATGATTAATTAGACCGTCACAGAGATATTATGAACTACAGAACTCGTACTATTTCAATAGTGGCTGAAGACGGTACCGAGCATATTCTGGAAGGATGTAAACCGGGCAGATCGGGAAGTGTGATTAGTGTTTTACAAGCTATAAAACTTCTTAATTAGGGTTGTGTAGGTTACTGGTGTTACGCCTTGAAAGCGGAGGATGGAGGAGTCGAGATGTCGTCGATACCTGTTGTTAATGAATACCCCGGTGTATTTCCGGATGATTTACTGGGATTGCCACCACAGCGGGAAGTTGAATTTTCTATTGATTTAGAGCCGAGTGCCACTCCCGTTACTCGGAACCGTATTGGACACCGTCGAAGATGGTGGAATTGAAGAAACAGTTGGGAGAATTATTAGATAAAGCGTATATCCGACCGAGCGCATCGCTTTGAAGTGCGCCTGTGCTTTTCGTTAAGAAGAAGGATGGTCACTCCGTTTATGTATCGATTACCGAGAATTAAACAAGTTGACCATCAAAAATAAATATCCGTTGCCTCGGATCGACGATCTTTTCGATCAGCTCCAGGGAGCGACTGTTTTCTCGAAGATTGGTCTTCGATCGGGCTACTATAAATTGAGAATTCGGGATACTGATATTCCGAAAACTACTTTTCGGACGCGATATGGTCATTACGAGTTTGTGGTTATGCCTTTCGGGCTAACCAACGCCCCAGTCATATTCGTGCAATTAATGAACAAAGTATTTATTAAATACTTGGACAAGTTCATGGTTGTATTTATCGATGACATTCTCATTTATTCTCGAATTTGGGTGGAACATGCTGAACATCTTCGCATCATGTTAGATATTTGAGGGTCGAACAGCTGTATGCGAAATTTTCCAAATGTGAGCTTTGGCTCAAGGAAGTGACATTTCTCGGACATGTGATTTCAGAAGGAGTCCAAGTTGACCCTCAAAAGATAGAGGTGGTACTGTCATGGGAACCGCTTAAGAACGTGAAAGAAGTGAGGAGTTTCTTAGGACTTGCGGGTTATTACCATAGGTTCGTCGAAGGATTTTCCAGGATTGCTCGACCACTTACTCAGTTGCTTCAGAAAACTCAGAAATTTGAGTGGAGCGCGGATACACAGAATAGTTTCGAGGAGTTGAACAGACGATTGACTACCGCACCAGTCTTAGCCTTACCACAGGGGACCGATGATTTTGTTGTGTACAGTGATGCTTCGAGACTCGGATTAGGATGTGTTTTGATGCATAGGGATAAAGTAATTGCTTTTGCATCTCGACAGTTGAATCCGTACGAAAAGAATTATCCTACACATGATTTGGAGTCAGAAAGAATTGAATATAAGGCAACGGAGATGGTTAGAATTAATCAAAGATTATGATCTTGAAATTCTTTACCATCCAGGCAAGGCGATTGTTGTGGTGGATGCCTTGAGTCGCAAACCGATATCACTTCAGATGTAGGAGGTACTTACACCTCAACGAAGAATTCAACAAGATTTGATTGGGCAAGGTATTGAAGTTTGGCTTCAGAGAGTTCAAGGTCAGTTAAATGTATTAGAAATCACTTCGTCCTTGATTGATGATCTCAAGGCAAGACAAAGTGAGGATCCATTTTTGGTTCAATTGAAGGAAGATGTAAAAAAAGGGAAAGCTCTGGGATTCCTAATCCAAGACGATGGGGTTTTGAAATTTCAAGGAAGATTGTCTGTACCGTGCGACGACGAGTTGAGACAAAAAAATTTGAGAGAAGCCCATACTACACCCTACTCTGTGCATCCTCGTACTAGCAAAATGTACAAGGACGTAAAGAGTAACTTTTGGTGGAGTAACTTAAATAATGATGTTAGTGACTTTGTATCGAAGTGTTTGACCTGTCAATAGGTTAACATCGAGCAGCAGCGACCCGCAGGGTTATTACAGCCACTTCCCATTCCGGAGTGGAAGTGGGAGGATATTTCTATGGATTTCATTACCAGTATGCCTATGACTCGGATAGGAATGAACATGATATGGGTCATTGTCGATCGAATAACCAAGTCTGCTCATTTTCTGGGTATTAAGAATACTTGGGGACCAGATAGACTAGCACAGGTGTTCATTGCAGAGATCGTAAGGTTGCATGGGACTCCTAAAAGTATTATTTCCGATCGAGATGGTCGGTTCGTATCGCATTTTTGGCAGGCTGTTCATCGGACTTTTGGGATTGAATTGAAGTTCAGTACATCATATCATCCTCAGACAGAAGGATATTCAGAGCGTACGATTCAGACACTCGAGGATATGTTGAGAGCTTGTGCATTAGACTGGAAGGACGATTGGGAGACACATTTACCGCTGAACCAATTTACGTACAACAATAGTTGGCACACTTCAATCAAAATAGCACCGTTTGAGGCTCTATACGGGAGATGGTGTAGGTCACCACTTTGTTGGGATGATGCGTCGGAATTGATTAGCACGGAACCTGATTTATTGGTCGAAACGAGGGAGAAAATTACATTGATCCGTGATAGGTTGCTGACTACTCAGACTCGACAAAAGTCATATGCAGATGTACGTCGTTGTCCGTTGGAATTTGAGGTTGGTGATCATATATTGCTAAAAGTGTCACCGACTCGGGGAGTTTATCGCTTCGGTCGAAAGGGTAAACTCATTCCGAGATACATTGGACCCTTTGAGATTTTAGAGCGAGTTGGGGATCTTGCTTTGGGTTTACCACCATCCTTAAGCCATGTGCATAATGTATTTCATGTTTCCCAATTGAGGAAATACATACGGTACCCTAGTCATATTATTGATTTTAGAGAGATTCAGTTGGGGCCTGACATCACCTTTGAAGAGAAATCGATTCAGATTTTGGAGCGACGGGTGAAGCAACTTAAGCATAAAACCATTCCCTTAGTCAAAGTGAAATGGTTGAGACACGGATCAGAGGAGGCCACGTGGGATACAGAAGAGAATATGAGGTCGAGATACCCCGAGTTATTCACTTTGTAAGTTTCGGGACGAAACTTATTTTTAGGAGGAGAGAATGTAATATCCGTACTTTTATGGCAATAATTGTAATTTTGATGAATTTCGTGGACTGTATTGTAAATTTTCCAGACATTGGTAATTGCTTTGTGTGTTGCATTTTGGGTTGTCGGATAGTGGAATCGTGTGTTTAATCGGAGTTTGAGGTTGCAAGTTATTATTCCTTGTTAGTGATACGTTGGTGGTTGGTAGTTATCGAGTTTTGAACCTATCGAGATGTGTTCGTTCAGACCGAACTTCACAATTTTAATGTTGGAAAGGAAGCAGTAGTGCACGCTAAACATGTAGCTAGTGCGCGCTAATGCGATATGATAGCGCACCCTAATGAGTCCATAGCGCATGCTACTTCGACTGGGCAGAATTGGACAGAAGGTTTTCTGGGCTTGGGAGTGAGATGATTAGCACACGTTATTCGGCTGTAGCACGTGCTGACTCGGCAGGTATAGCGCACGCTATTCAGTTGTAACGCGTGCTACCTGGTTGGTCAAAAAGGTTCCTGGAGTTCTGGACTAGGCGGCTAGCGCACGCTAATGGTAGACTAGCGCATGCTATTCTGATGGGATAACGCACGCTAATTCATTGCTAGTGCACGCTAACGAGGTCAAACCGAATATTCTGGAACTAGGCAGAACGTTCAGGAAGGCTGAACCAAAGTCCTTAGCGCACGCTAAGCATCATGTAGTACGCGCTAATACAAGCCAATATATATATATATATATATATATGTGTGTGTGTGTGTGTGTGTGTGTGTGTGTGTGTGTGTGTGTGTGTGTGTGTGGTCAACACCTTAACTTCGTAATTTTTCATTCTTTTCTTTTCCTTCCAGTCGTGGGCAATCTTGTGCGAGGGAGAGATTGGATTTTGGTCAAATACTATTATCCATCAATATCTTTGATCTCCTAACAAGAAGTTATCAACATCTAATCATTCCTTGCCGTCCGGATCGAGGTAAGATCATTAGAACCCTTGATTTGGGGGATTTTGAGGTTTTATGATGATTTGGCCGATCTAATCCGATTTAGCTTAGATTGTTGTCGGATTTTGGTTGTATACTCGAAATCCTTTAGTATTATTGAAGTTTTGTGGAACGATTTCGAGAATCCTTCCATTAATCGGTCATATTGGATTATGCCTCCAATATGTTCGATGAATTTCTCCAACGGGTAGAACTTAAGATGATTTCCTATGTTTTCGAGGTATTGTGATTGATTATGTGTCGTTATAATTTAGGAGCGAACCTTTAAAGGGAGATTGGATTGAAACCCTTTCCTTTCACCATTCCCTTCAGGTCATATTCGAGGCAAGTACATGCATTATATTTTGTTGCGTATAATGCATATTCGGCATGATTGTTGCTTTGTGAAACTGTGTTTGTGTTTATGGTGTTGCTTTTCCACCCGGGGATGGCATGTGAGGCCTCTAGGGGCTGATACTAAGGAGTACGGCCGCGGAAGTGGACATGTGTGCGTGTGTGGTTGTTCTTCCACCCAGGGAGGGTCTGACGAGGCCTCTGGGGGCCGATACTAAGGGGTACGGCCGCGGAAGTGGTTTCCCACCTGGGGAGGGCTCCACTAGTGCATAATTGACCTAAGGTAACATATGTATGGTAACACTTTCCGAAATTCAAGTTTATCGAATATTTAAGTAACACCTTGGTAACACTTAATCAATAGGTAACACTTGATGTATCACTTTTTTTATTAGTAACATTTTGAAGTAACACTTTTTTAATTGAGTAACACTTTGAAGTAACACTTTAAAATAGGTAACGATTTTAGTAACACTTTCATATTGATAATATTTTAAAGTAACAATTTGGAATATGTAATGTTTTTTAATTAAAAGAAGTGAATTCTCATATAATATTTTGATCTAAAAAAAACTCTGCTGAAAATTTCTCCCGCGGCCATCAAATTTATTCAGAGATTGTTCTCTTCCCTCGCACACAAAACATATCCCGCCCCAAGCTACGCAAAAAACTCTGGACACCAAACCTGTTCTTCACGATTCGAGAGATTCCACGGGTAAGTAGCAGGCTCTGTTTCTTCAGGACTCAAGGACCGATTCCACGAATCAAGGAGAGGTTGCACGGGTAAGTCCTTCGGCAAAAATTTTCTGGTAGCAGAGGAATATGTTTCATTGTTTAAGGCTGCAGTGAATAATTTTGTTTCCATCAAATAGTTTTGGGTAATCTCTACAATTCCTGCATACTTTTTCTATAGTCAAATTTTTTCTGTTTAGGGTTTTTTTAAATTCCCTGAATTTGGGGTTTTTTTCTGTTTGGGGATTTAATTGAGCACTGGTAATTTCCTGAATTTGGGTTTTTTTCTGCTTGATTTTATTTGCTAGGGACTGTGAGTCTGTGATTGAGGTTGGTAATGATATTTTAGTAGTCAGATTCAGGTGAGGTTTGAGCCTAAAAATTTAACCACAAAAATTGTGTATTTATTTTTTTAATGTCCATACTAAGCTGGGTAGGTTCAGATGGAATCAAATTTCACCCCAACTTTCTGTTATGCCTACTGTGTATTAATCATGATATCTTCTGGTGGTTTTATGTTGGAATAAGTTTTCGATTCAGTTCTAAATGCAACTAGATATAGTAATATACCAATATAAACACTATGATTGAAGTTGGGAATTTAGTTTACATCATGTCACTGTAAAATTCAATTTTAGTTATTTGGATAATGGGGTTTGTTTCCTTAAGACTGAAAATTTCATCGTGTTTGAATGTGAGAACATTGCATGTTTCATACAATACGAGTATACTATTTTTAGAATACGAGTGTACTATGATAACTATTAAAAAATAGAACAGGAAAATAAAATACAGAACAAACAGAAGAATAGAAAGAAAAAAATAATGAAAAGGAAGTAGAGAAAAAGAAAGAAATAGAAGAGGTCTGCTAAAAAGAAAAAGAAAAAACATAACTGGAAAATAGAAAGAAAAAAAGGTCAGAAAAGAAGAATATAAGAAGAAAAGAAGAGAAGAAAATGAAGAAACCAAATAGATCTGAAATTAGGCAAAGAAGAAAAGAAGAACAAAAAAATGAAACTAAAAATACATGCGCAGAAGACAAGAAAAGATCGTAAAACTGAAAATTTATCGTAAACATGTGCTTGAGTGACTCAAATGTGGCTCACGATACTCTTTTCTTGCAAAATTGATATTCAATGATCGGATTCAGTAAGAAGAGTGTGTATGTTGTTCTTGTTTTTTTTACTGTTCCATATTGTTCTTTAGTAGGGTCTTATTGTTCCTTTTTTTTTAGCTCTTCCCATCTCATATTAGTTACAAAGTATATACTTTTTCTATCATTTCCTTCTTATTGAATGTCCTTTCCATCTACATCATACTTAATTTGATTTTTTTATTTAAATTATTGTTACCAAATTTATATATGAGTGTATGTTTGAATTTGCATATTGTAAAGGTGACAAAATGAGTAGTTGGACCAATTTCTTACAATCTAGCAACGAGTATGAGAAAGGAGTGGAGGATTATCTGGATAACGCATTTGCTACCCAAGCAATAAGAGATCAGATCACTTGCCCATGTAAGGTGTGTTGTAACCGTTTTTGGAACCGTAGAGAGAAAGTGTGTAATCATTTGACTGCGAATGGAATTCAACCCGGCATTGAAGGATGGAATTTCCATGAGAAGGGTATCTCCTCAATGTTAATGTGGAGAGTTTAGGTGAAGACAATGTCACCCAAGAGGATATGGACGGTCTCATATATGATACTCATAGAGATATTGGAGAAAGGTTTCCGCACAATCTTGAAGGGGTAGGAGGTGTGGCTGATGCAGAGACTAAGAAGTTTTATCGGTTGGTTGAAGATGGAAAACAAGAGCTATTTCCAGGGTGTAAAACATTCTCAAAACTATCCTTATTCGCTTGTACCTTTTGAAGTGTGTTCATGGGATGACTAATTCTGCCTTTTCATATATCTTGGACTTGTTGCGAGAGATTATTGTTGGAGGCCAAATTGCCTAAGTATTTCAACGAGGCAAAAATATTGGTGAAAGATTTGGGTCTTCAGTATTACAAAATTCATGCATGTCGTAATGATTGTATGCTTTATTGGAAGGACCATGAAGCTGCTACATCTTGCCATGTTTGTCAAGCTTCAAGGTGGAAAGAAAATGAGAACCAAAGGGATACTAGTAATGAATCTACGAAGCTTGCACATAAAGTACCCGTGAAAGTCGTTTGGAATTTTCCTCTTAAACCAAGGCTATAAAGGTTATACATGTGCTCGGAAACAGCAGAGTTGATGAGGTGGCATGAGGAAAGGAGGGAAAAGGATGGGTTTTTAAGGCATCTTGCTGATGGATAGGCTTGGAAGGAGTTTGATCGACAATACTCGAGCTTTGCTAGTGAGTCACGTAATGTTCGTCTCGGTATTGTGAGTGATGGATTCAATCCATTTCGGACCATGAGCACCCAGCATAGCACATGGCTCGTTATTTTAATTAATTATAACTTGCCACCATAGTTGTGCGCGAAGTCAGAGTTCTTGATGTTGTCTTTGCTTATTCGAGGTCCCACCTCTCCTGGAAAAGACATTGACGTCTGCCTGCAACCTTTAGTAGAAGAGCTTAAAGAACTATGGGAGTATGGGTTGGAAACATATGATGCGTCAAAGCACCAAACATTTAAAATGCATGCAGCCTTACAGTCTACCACAAGTGACTTTCCAGGATATGCTATGTTGTCTGGTTGGAGCACCAAAGGGAAGTTTGCATGCCCCTATTGCCATTATGAAAATGATCATCGACATTTGAGCAATAGTAAAAATCATGCTATTTGGCTCATCGTCGTGGTTTGTATCCCAATCATTCTTGGCGGTATGATACGAAGTCTTTTGATGGGAAAAAAGAAGAGAAAATATATCCATATCGTTTAAGTGGGGCTGAAATTCGAAGCTTGCTGGAAAATTGGGAAAATAGTTTCGGAAAGTTACAGCTAAAGAAGAACTATAAAGACTGTCCTTGGAGGACGTCCTCTATCTTTAAAACTTTGCCGTACTGGAAAGATAATATTTGTCCCATCATTTGGATGTCATGCACGTATAAAAATATGTGTGACAATGTGCTTTCAACTTTGTTATACGTACCAGGAAAGTCCAAAGATCATCATAAGGCTCGATTAGATTTGCAAGAAATGAGGGTTAGATAGGAATTGCATCCCCA
Organism: Orobanche coerulescens; assembly: GCA_033398695.1. Taxonomy (NCBI): domain Eukaryota; kingdom Viridiplantae; phylum Streptophyta; class Magnoliopsida; order Lamiales; family Orobanchaceae; genus Orobanche; species Orobanche coerulescens. The sequence goes on along the minus strand of CM065819.1, from coordinate 120,181,374 downwards.
GAAATTAGATGATGAGCAGTACGTTTTGCTGCCGAAAGCATCATTTTCAATGACGAATGGGGAGAAAAGTTTATTTTGTCGTGTTTTGAAGAAAGCAAAGCTACCTCAAGGGTGTGTATCAAATATTGTTCGGTGTGTGCAAGTAAAGAAGGGAAAAATATTAGGGTATAAGAGTCATGACGCTCATATCATAATGCGCATTTACTTCCGGTTGCGATTAGAAAAGTTTTGCCAAAAACCTCTTATTAGATTAAGTGCATTTTTTAGAGCCATATGTAGTACGACCATTGATCCGAAAGATTTAGATCGCCTTGAGACTAAAATTAATGACTCTTTGTGAACTCGAGAGAATATTTCCACCATCATTTTTTGACATAATGGTCCACTTGCCGGTTCATTTGGTCGATGAAATAAAACTTGGTGGACCAGTGTGTGGTTGGTGGATGTATCCTATAGAGAGGTACTTGGGGAAGCTGAAATCTTATGTTAAAAATAGAAGTCGCACAGAGGCTTCTATAGCGGAAGGTTATCTGGATTAAGAGTGTCTAATATTCTGCTCTAGATATTTGCATGATGGTGCAAAGAAGCGACGCAGAGGATTCTACCGAATTTATGAGAAAAGTGGTAAAGTTGATGAGGAATCTCCGTTGTTCCCTAAGATAGGCCATCCTCTTTGGAAGAAGAAAAAAGGGAAGAAAAACGGGACCACATTCAACTTGGATTCAAATGCAAGAATTCTAGAACATCGATATGCATTATTCAGTTATGAAGATGAGCAAGTTGAGAAATATATCAAGTGAGTTTAAAATCAAATCTTGTCTTATATGTTTTAATCCTATGTTACAATATTGATCTAATGTAATTTTATGATATCGATTAATGTAGGGCGCATGAAGAGTTTGTAAGACAAAATTCCAGAGTAAGCGGAAAATAAGGTGGAGGGAGGCGCAACAACATAGTAATGAATTCATGGATTGGTTTAGAGAAAGGGTTGAGTTGGATGAAGTCACTGATCATATTAAGTGGTTGTCCTTGGGTCCTTCAACTGTTGCAAGGAAATACAACGGATATTTTTGCAATGGCTATACATTTTACACTAGAGAGCGTGATGAGAAGTGTAAAACACAAAATAGTGGAGTCTCCTTGATAGATTTAACTCCAAGCTTCGCTAGTAGCAAAGATAGCAACCCTATTCTTGGTAATGTCACCTATTATGGGAAGATAAAATAAATAATTGAGATAGATTACTGGAGTGCATTTAGCGTTGTCTTGTTCAATTGTGATTGGTTTCATGTGGAAAGTGACAACTATGGCATGACTCATGTAAACTTTAAGAGATTGTGTTCAATAGATGACCCTTTTGTCTTGGCATCACAGGTGCAACAAGTTTTCTATATAGAATATGGTATTGAGGAAGATTGGCATTATGTGCATAGAAAGTTGCCTATAGACTTCTTTAACGAAGAAGGACAATGCGAAGACACATATTTGAGCAAAGTTTGTGAACCTCTTGAGGATTTAAATATTGCTAGAGTTGCTGATGATGATATAACTTGGTGTAGAGATGGTGCATCTGACATAGTTGAAGTTCGTCAAAATACCATTTTTTTTAATTTTGCGATAAGGGTAAGAATGCTTATTACTTAGATATATTGGAATTTTTGCAGCTTTAAATATACTCCATTTGTCTTCTTATATCACTAAAAGTTCAGTTTAAAGTTGAGAATTATAGTAGTTTGTCCCGTGGGATGAATATTAATCTTCCTTTTAAATATGCTCCAGTTGTCTTCCTTTTTTGCAGGAAGTAAGATCAATATGGCATGTTATGAAAAAGCCAGGGAAATAAGGATCGCACAAAATAAAATGAAAATGGAAATGGGACTTAATACAATGGCTTATGAATTAATTCAGTCAATGAAAAGTAAAAAGCAATCCAAGAAGGTGGTCGAAGGTACTGACACGTACACACCTAGTGAAGACGAGAACCAATTGAGTGACAAGAATGGCATGGAGATAAGGACAAAAACTGTAAACCTGAGGTCTCGCTCTAAGAAGGTATAATCTTCATAAGTTGAATGTGATCTTTGTAAGTTAAAGAAAATTCATATCTAATAAATAATGCTATTTATTAAGAAGCATGTAAAAGCAGACTCTGAAATTTTTTTGCAGCACCAAATAGCCCAGACTGGTCTTCTTTGCATCATCAGGTTTCTTATGTGTTTCGATACATCGCGTAGTGGGGTCTGCATATAAATGATAGCCCAAATGCTAATATTGCTGTTGGCAGCAGCAAAAAATGGCTGAAAACAACACACAACATATCAGTATATTTATATAGGTTGTTTTTAAGCAAAAACTTACTTTCCATGCTTCGTACATAATATTTCTAGATAGAGCGCGAGAGCTGGATGTGGCTAATGAACATGGCAGCATAAATTGATGAGAATAATGTTAACATTACCTTTGTGGTTTTAAGTCGAAATGAGAAACCCATACACTTAGGCTACTTTTGAAGCTTTTTTTGCTTTCTTTTTTATTGTTCATGGAGAAAATTAATGTGGTTAAGAATCTGTTGAAAATCAGGTTTTTTAATGATTTGAAAAATTCAAAGGAAATGAAAGTTTGATATGTTAATTTTTTTGTTTCTTTTTAGCTTTTATGTTTTCGTTATGACCTTGCTTCATTATAATTGTGGGATTGCATTGATTTTATTCGTTGATTTAGTAAAATGGTTGAAGTCGAAATGTTATCCTGATAAAGTTGCATTATTTAAATATTGTAATTGTCCTTTTCAAAGATTTTCTATCAATACTGTGTTGAGGAAATTGTGATTAGGTATTCCCATGATCTCTTTCGTATTTTCAGTCCGAGTTAAAGTAAGTGATTTATGTGAATTTTATCGAAATGAAAAACTCATACACTTCGGTTTTTTGTTATTCACGGAGAAAAATCTATGCATCGTTATAGATAGGGCAGGTATAAGTTCATTTAAGCTTGAAATCTGTGGAAAATACTTTCTTTTGCCAATTTTCCAAAGTACATAAGTTAATACATAATTAGCTCAGAATAATGGTTTTATAAATGTGCCTCAATCATATTTATCTTTAATATTTTGAACGGTTTTGGAGGTCAAAGACCCTACTGGTAAGATGAAAGAGAAGACAGATGTTTCCTCGATGTCGATGGCAGCTCAAGCTAAGATGCGTTATCCAACTATAGTAGAGAATTCTGACGAAAGGGTAAGCAAGTCTAGCGCGCAAAAACCAGTGTTCCAAAGCCAACAGTGTAACACCCCCGAGATATTCAGGTAATATTACAGCGCCGTGGACCCCTGTCTGGGACCCACTAGGCTAATTTTTACACGTGACACAACTCGTTTCACAATATCCACTTACGGAATAATGAATCTAATACAGACAATGAGATTCAAACCAATAGCATCCAAGATCACGAGGAAATACAAGGAAGTTATACATCAACCAGAAAAGGACTTTCCTAGAGTACTCGAGTACCATTTATTATTACAAAGATGAAACGGACGAAAGAGAATAATGCTCAAAACAAAGGGAACACAACTAGCCACAGTATCATGCCTCGCCATCGTCATCGTACTGCCCCGGTGTTCACTCGTAAGGATCCTTAGAACCTGAAAAACACAAAAGGAGTTTTCCTCACACGAGAGGGGTTAGGGCAAGTATTACAAATGAAATGTGATATCTTACACATAAAAGCATATGTACCAATTCAAAGTCATGATAATGATTTTCCGGAAAATGCAATTATCCAAACATATCTCAATAATGACAATATCTCTTGATTAACCGTGGACTCGACAATACGGGAATCCCTCCTCGACCCCGCCGGGTCATCTCGGAGTGGCTAACTGTTGCGATATTTCCTACACGCAAGTGCACGTCATCGTTTACAAGTAATAAAGTGATAAGTAGAGTGTCGTTCCCACGAGGATTGAGTCTCTAACTACCGACGTTTTCGTATTCCAATTTTATTTGAACAATCGAAGTTGGGTTTTTTGGATTAATAACTACAAGAATGAATAAAAGACTAAACAGAAAGCGATAGCTTGAATAAAAGGAATCAAATGATAAATAAGTCTAGAGTTCTGAATCCACCTTAATTTATCCGAATTTAATCTTGATCATCCGTAATAAATAATTTTCCCAATTTATTGAAGGCGGAGATTGCTAATATATTCTACCGCCTCTCCCGAGGTCAATAGATTTATCTAACGGCGACTAACGCACTCTATCCCTAGGTGAATTATCTTGTCGCTAGGCGAAAAGCATGAAATCTCCTAAAGGCCACGTAGTTCCTATGAGTATATTCCTATCTCACAGAATAAAACGGTCCTCACCAATAGTTCCTCACCAAATCTCCTCTCCCGATTCGAAGTGAATGATTAAATCAATACAACTATTGGCCAGATAATTGCAAGCATTAAACATAATTGGGAAAACTCAATAAAAAGGTAATAAATTGGATAATCTCAATCAATTCGTCAAAATAAAGGTTTCATCAAAACCCTAGATTAGGGCTTTAGCTTTGACATACTAAAAGTGAAAATACGAATAAATAAACGAAAGCATAAAATTCAAACGCAGATGAAGCTCGGATTCCTCCGTTCTTGACTTCATATCGCCCTTGAATTCCTCTGCTTTCCTCCTCTTCTCTGTCTCCAAGCTTAAGCTCTCTTAGGTTTAGATTCAATGATTCCAAGATCATTAAATTAGGGTCTTAAGCCCTATTTATAGCTCAGCACCTCCACAAATCGCGTCCATATTAATCGGTTGAAAACTGGCTTCGAAACGGCCCAAAATCCGCGCAGACGTATAAATCCCGCTAAGTGTGCCGCGGCTCACCTGTGCTGTGCCGCGGCACATCGCTAAAATCTGAATACCTGGGCGTAATTAAATCCTTCTGTGCCGCGGCTCACATGGGCTGTGCCGCGGCACAGAGTACAGCCTACTCTGCCCTTCGGCTGGTGTCTTCCTTTGCCGCGGCTCAGCTTCCTTGTGCCGCGGCTCATAGTCCAGTTTTGCCGTTTTCGCCCGTTTTGCATCGTTTAAGCTTCCGGACTTCAATTTCCTGTCAATCATGCAAAATTAAGGCATTAAAAGCTCATTTAGATGATTTCACACTCCAAAATACTACAAAATAATGATAAATAAGCGCATAAAAATACGCCTGACAAATACCCCCAAACTTAAGCCTTTGCTTGTCCTCAAGCAAAAAGAATTAAAGTCAATAAAAGAATGTCGTGAATCATCGTGCAACTCATAGTGTTCAACCTAATCAATACTATCTGCGCCATCCTCTCTAAATAATACGAGTGTCATAAAAGCGAGCTGCACTCAGAATAATGATTCCGCAAAGAAGTCAAGTTCAGTCCTAATCATTCGTTCATGAAGAAAATTTCAGCTCAAAGATTAACAAAACATGAGTCAAATCGTCCGTCAATATGAAAGGCCAACACAACCAAACTAGTTCATCTGGTTCCACAGTCTAAAGGCACAAATTTTACGAGTCTTATAACAAATAAACCTCGGACAGTATCCCCTTATATAACTATGCTCAAGAATTTGATTCGAGTCGACCACTAGGTTAGGATCTCGGGATGTTTCATCGGGATAATCCTAGGGTGGAACTTCCATTCTCATGTATTCGGAAACCGTTTGACGTAAAAGACACTCATGGGGCACATGGATGCTTCTAGTTACTAAGTTCCGTTTACTGCGGAGAAACAACTCGAATACAAAATTTCCGCATGTCCGAATCAAGGTTGCCGTTTTACGCGAGTAAGCAATGGTCACGCGAATACCCGGTTACTAGGCTTCCAATCATTGACACATGTGAAATATCTAAATTACTAGTCTAATCGGTCGTCGTTTTATGCGAGAGTAAAGTACGGGTCACGCGAATACCCCGGTTACTAGACTTCCCTTCATAGAACGCATTCTCTCGACTTTTAGGGAAAGCGGACCGACTCTAAACTCAATTTAAGTGCCCACACGACTAAAGAAACAGTACTACTCACTATCCGGAAAATGTAGCCAAACGTATTAATGGGGATTTTAAACAAGTATGTATCGTCTCTTATCTGCCAAGACCTCTACAATCACGAAAAATTTCGGACCTAATTGAATACTAAGCAGAACAGAAATAACTGACTACAACTCGACTAGAACTCGCCCGCTTCTTCAGAGAGAAAGACAGTGTCGTAACATCAGTATCACACAAAATAGAAGCACGAAAATTCACGAATAAAGAAAAAAAACTACGGCAAGCAAGGCTATCTAAAAAGAAAAGTGCAACAAAATATAATGTACAGCAAGAAAATAGAGTACAGCAATTAATGTAGACTGAATGTAAATCCCTCCCCCAAACTTAGGACGTACATTGACCTCAATGGACAAAAAATGAAATGCAAGAAAAGTAAAAGGTCAAGTACTCCCCTCCAGTCTGCTCAGGAGCTGGTGCCGGCATCGTCCGGTGAGCTTGTATGCTTCTTGACAATTTTTCATTGCTGCAATTTATCAAACACCTTGTGTGCACAAGTTAAAATGAAGAACAAAAATTTTTATGGTTAATTCCAAATCCCCAAAATAAAAACACAGATTATAACCCTGAATTACGAAAACCATCATCAACAATTCGTTCATAAATAACAATTCCATCACAATAACAAATTCCCCATATTCCAACTCCATTCTAGAAACAACAATGATGAATAACTAGCAATACAAAACTCCAAATCTTTTCACATCAATAATCACCTATGATTTAGAAATCAAAAATTACTTGGAGAATTTTAGAAGGAGACTGATAGAATGGACCCAACTAACCTCATCGTGTGCAGGAAGGAAGGAATGAAGGGAAGAAGTATACTAAGCAGGACGATCGACTGAAAGAGCGACTGTTGCTCTTATTTTGCGACGGGAGCCGCGGCACATTAAAAGTGAGCCGCGGCCCAAAGTACAGTCGGATTTGGACGTTTTGATATGTCGTCGGGTGCCGCGGCTCAGACTTAGTATGCCGCGGCTCAGTGCTATAGTGTGCCGCGGCTCAGACTTAGTATGCCGCGGCACAAAGTACAGGCGCCCTGGGCGTTTCTTGACCATTTAGTGTGCCGCGGCTCAGTTATCGGGTGCCGCGGCTCAGAGACCTGGTGTGCCGCGGCTCAGTAAGATCATGCCGCGGCACAGGGTACAGTTTGATCGGCCATTTGTCCTCAGCTGGTGTGTGCCGCGGCTCACCTAGGCTGTCTGCTGCCCATTATTGAATTTATCCCCTTTTCTTGATTCTGCCTGAAATTTTACACGACTTCATTAAGATGAGAGGAAAGGATGGATCAAAGAGGAAAGAAGACAAAAAGAGACTCTAAAAATGCAAGCAAACAACAAAGAATCTACAACTAATACTCGGGTTGCCTCAGGAGCGCTAAGTTTATAGTCTTCAGGACTTCTCTCGCATTCATCCGGCGGTGGATAAGGTGACGCTTCGTTTTCTGCGTGTCTATTGGATTTCCCAAGTATGCCTTCAACCGTTGTCCATTAACTTTGAATTTTCGACCATCTCTTTGAACTTCTCTGCACCATGTGGAAACACTTGAACTACGGTGAACGGTCCCGACCATCGTGAACGCAATTTCCGGGAAATAACTTTAGCGTGAGTTGAATAGCAACACCTCTTGACCGGGACAAATTCTCTGCGTGATGTGCTTATCATGCCAAATTTTTGTCCGCTCCTTATAAAGTTTTGCATTTTCGTATGAGTTGTGGCGAATTTCTTCCAACTCGTTCACCGCAAACAACGCTTTTCCCTATGGGATTTTAGATCAAAGTTTAGTTTCTTTATCGCCCAATAAGCACGGTGCTCCATCTCTACGGGCAGATGGCAACCTTTTCCATAGACCAATCTGTAGGGCGACATTCCGATAGGTGTCTTATACGCGATCCAGACGCCCAAAGTGCATCATCGAGTTTAAATGCCCAATCTTTTCGAGACGAGCTGACCGTCTTTTCTGGAATCCACTTCAGCTCTCGATTTGATATCTCGACTTGACCACTCGTTTGCGGATGGTATCCGTGGCAACACGATGAGTGACTCCGTATTTTCTCAAAACCGCATCAAGAAATTTGTTGTCGAAGTGTGACCCACCATCACTTATAATAGCACGTGGAGTCCCAAAGCGTGAGAAGATATGTTGTTTGATAAACTTGATTACGACATTGGACCCATTCGTAGGTAGTGCCACCGCTTCAACCCATTTGGAGACGTAATCCACGGCCACCAAAATGTAGAGATTCTTGTTTGATGGGGGAAATGGACCCATGAAGTCGATCCCCCATACATCAAATAATTCGACTTCAAGTATGGTGTTCAGCGGCATTTCGTGTCGTCTTGAGATGTTTCCTGTCCGTTGACACCGATCACATGTAGACACAAAGGAGTGAGCATCTTTGAATAAGGACGGCCAATAAAATCCCGACTGTAAGACCTTCGTGTAACACCCCAACTAGGCGGATATTACAGTGCCGTGGACCCCCGACTGGGACCCACCAGGCGAATGAAAATGAATGAATTACGCAGGAAAATGTAGTACCGAACCACATTACAATTACTCCGACGAGGAGTTTTATACAACACACCCAGGATAAAATAGAATACATGTGTATTTTATGTGACGATAAAATACACAACACTGAATGAAATGAGCATTCAAACGGAATGTCTGCAGCGGAATAAATAAAGGAAACACAAATGACTGAATAAATGACTGAACAGACTGGGGCCCCCTACTAGTATCACTGGGACTCCTCGCCGTCACCGTGCTCTCCCCGTGCTTTAGCCTTGCCATGACCTGAAAAACAATATCCCCAACGGGGTCGATACTGAACAACAATCCTCAAGGGTTGAAAATACACAATCATGATATATCTGAAATTATGAATTATTCTTGTCGAAACATACGCAATCAAACATGCTATATGAATCGACTAATCAGTACGGCTCAAAGGAATGGCGCCACACTACGTCCGGGATGGAAATGTGTCCGTGCACAAGCCACCAACGATCAAACACGCGTGGTCTTGTACCTAATCAGTCTCACGAGCAATCGACTCGTGTGCACAGTCCAATGTGAGGCCACCAACCAACACACGACTATAATGTGCCCGACATGAAAATCCTACACATACCAACCGGCACGCCAGTGTGACCCGGAATGCCACAATATGACAAAAGTGACAGTGAAAATGAATAATGACTCACCAAGATTGAATGATAGTGAAATGAATGATAGCTCAATGAAATGATCGGAACCGTCGTTCCTTATGACTGAGGTGATTAATTGACAATGACGAGTTTTGATACGATTAATACAATGATGAATGAGTTATGATTATGAATGAACAACGACAAAAGGAATGAATATCCTTTTAACCGAGTAAGAATTAACTTACACAATACCGATGATGAATGTCCGTCCACGAACAACGTCCTAAATGAAATATCGGTCGCTCGAACAACCTTGAATAACACAATTACCAATAATCCGATCATTACGCAAATAAAAACGATCATAACCGATCCAAACGTCGATACAACAATATCCGAACTCGTATGAATCGAAACTAACTCCAAGATGAGTATTTCAAACCATCAAAACACTTTCAAGGATATCAATAATCCATTAGAAATCCATAACTCATGATTACAACGACATCAAACGGAAAATCTCCAATTAACCGAAGTCAACCCCAAGGGTTCTTGGAATAATTCCGAAAATAACCGTTTAAATCCGTAGGAATATGTTTATACAAGTTAGATAATCCATAACTAACATATTCCAATGATAATCCAAGCTTACACGAAGAAATCGGAAGGAAAACCCCAAAAATCCGAAATTCTAGATCCAAGAGATTAATACCTTTGATTCGATGTGATGAAGATGATGAAATGATGATCAATCCGAAAGATGAGCTTGAAGATGATGATTGATGATTACACCTCGAAGAATCCTCTCCGAATCGCTCGAAATCGCCCAAAACTACCGAAGGAATGAAAAGAGATGAAAAATGACGAACTCTGACTAAACTGTCCAATTTATACTCAGTCCAGGTTAGCGTGCGCTAGCCCTTGTGCATAGCGTGCGCTAACGTGTAATTTGGGTAGTCGAGTTCCCCCTGTCCAGAACACGGTAGCGCGCTACTTACCTATTTGTAGCGTGCTCTACGTCCATACTTCTAGCTTGCGCTAATATCCTTTGTTAGCGTTCGATAGCGATATTTTCGTCGCCCGATCGGAGTCGAGCTATCGCCCTCGATCTAACCTCGATAGCGTGCGCTACAACAACCGATTAGCGTGCGCTATAATATTGATTGCGTCGCTAAACATAACTCATAGCGTGCGCTATGAATTAATCCGGTGCGATCCGGTAGCCACCGGACTCAACACGATCCGTCCCTAGCGCGCTACTCCACACATATAGCGTGCGCTACTACAACCCGTTAGCGCGCGCTACTTACCACTCGTAGCGTGCGCTACAATTATTCTCACTGCGGTCGGTACCTTCGGAGTGCCAGGTAGCCTTAGCGTGCGCTAAAGCTGAGCGGTAGCGTGCGCTACCTATACCCAATTAGTGTACGCTAAAAGGAGTATGTAGCGTGCGCTACTCCTCACGCACAGCTCGCAACGAAAATGACAATGATGATAAACACGGCACGAAACTCCAATCAGATTAGTGATGAATGACGATTGATACACGATACAATTACTCTGAATGATAAATACCATGACTGAATATGAGTGACAAATGATCAATGATGAATGAAATTACTGAGTATCAATTACTGAATGATAAATACTGAATGATAATTATTGAGTGATAATTACTGAATGATAATTACTGAGTGATAATTACTGGGTATTACACTTCGCTGCTGTTCTATTTCCACTAAAGTGTCCACCGTAGGGCGATGCATGGCAATGGTTCAGCACACTGTGGATTTCCTCATCTGGAATGCATCTACGGATAATTTGATCGGGGCATCGCTTAAAAAGAAAAGGATCGTCCCACAAATAGTACTTAGCGTCCGAGATTAGCTTCTTCTTTTGATGACGTGAGAGATCGTTCGGAATTGTTTTACTTGCTAAGTAGTTCACTAGATCAGCATACCAAGGCGCATGTGTTGAATCCAACTTGTAGAGCTGCTCGTCGGGGAAGGTTTCTATAATTTGTGGCTGACTTTCTTCCTTCTCGAGGGAACTCTCTAACCGTGAAAGGTGATCGGCTATAACATTTTCTGTCCCTTTCTTGTCCCGAATCTCCAAGTTGAATTCTTGAAGGAGTAGCACCCACCGAATCAACCTTGGTTTGGCATCCTTCTTCTCCAAAAGGTACTTTATCGCCGAATGATCGGTCCACACTATCACCTTTGTTCCTAGTAGATAAGCCCGAAATTTATCAAATGCAAATATCACCGCCAACAATTCCTTCTCCGTTGTGGCATAATTTCTTTGGGCGTCATCGAGCGTTCGGCTCGCATAGTATATGACATGAAACACCTTCCCTCGTCTCTGCCCCAAAACAGCCCCAATGGCAAAATCGCTAGCATCGCACATTAGTTCGAATGGAAGGTCCCAATCCGGAGCGACTATCACCGGCGCCGTGCTTAGAGCTTTCTTCAGCAACTCAAAACTTTCTTTAGAAGACTCGTCGAAAGTAAATGGGACATCTTTCATGAGTAAGTTGCACAGCGGCTTCGTGATCTTTGAAAAATCCTTAATAAATCGGCGATAGAAACCGGCGTGTCCCAGAAAACTCCTAATCCCCTTGACCGAAGTGGGTGGAGGCATCTTCTCAATTGTCTCAATTTTCGCTCGGTCGACTTCAATTCCATGTGAGGATATTCGATGGCCAAGCACAATGCCCTCCTGCACCATGAAATGACACTTCTCCCAATTCAAGACTAAATTGGTCTCTTCACATCTTCGCAAGACCTTCTGCAAATTTTCCAAACAAATGTCAAAAGAATCTCCAAAAACAGAAAAATCATCCATGAAAATCTCAATACACTGCTCTACCATGTCAGAAAAAATAGCCATCATACACCGTTGAAAAGTTGCCGGCGCATTACACAATCCAAACGGCATGCGCCTATAAGCGAAAATGCCGTAAGGACATGTAAATGTCGTTTTCTCTTGGTCTTCGGGGGCTATGTAAATCTGATTATACCCCGAATAGCCATCGAGAAAGCAATAGAAATCGTGTCCGGCTAATCTATCTAACATCTGATCAATAAAAGGCAAGGGAAAATGATCTTTTCTAGTGGCCTTATTTAGTTTCCTATAATCTATGCACATACGCCACCCCGTAACAATCCTGGTGGGAATTAATTCATTATTATCGTTTTGAACAACTGTTATCCCACCCTTTTTCGACACAACTTGAACCGGACTTACCCACTTACTATCGAAATTGGAAAGATCATACTGCGTCGAGGAGTTTTAAAACCTCGACTTTTACCACCTCCTTCATGTTAGGATTCAGGCGTTGATGCTCCACGGATGGTTTGTAGTCTTCCTCCATCAAAATCTTGTGCATGCAAATCGATGGGCTGATCCCTTGATATCCGCAATAGACCATCCAAGAGCGATTTGTACTCCTCAAAACTCTTAATAATTTTGCCTCTTGATCTCCTGCTAATGTGGCCGAAAGAATAACTGGAAGGGAGTCGTCAGGCCCCAGGAATGCATACTTCAAATGAGGTGGCAGCTTTTTGAGTTCCAATTTTGGAGGTTTTTCTATCGATGGGGTCGGTCCAGTTAGTGAACTTCCTAGCTCCTCGAATGGTTTACGAATAAAGATTGGCGGGGAAGCATCCATGTGTCGTACGTAGGCGGCATGCTCTCCATTTGGTTCGGAAACAGCCCCAATCAAAATGGATTCCAATGGATCGGGTGGATAGTTTTCTCGAAAAGTTTTACTCACGCATGAGTCAATGACGTCAACTTGGAAACAATTTTCAGCGTCACTTGGATATTTTACGGATCGAAAAATATTGAAGGTTACTTGCTCCTCTTGAACGCGCAAAGTCAGCTTTCCTTTTTCCACATCAATCAACGTTCGGCCTGTTGCCAAAAATGGTCTTCCCAAAATAATTGGGATATCTTGGTCTTCTTCCATATCAAGTACGATGAAATCGGGAAAGATGAACTTATCCACTTTGACTAAAACGTCCTCTATCACACCCCTCGGATATTTGATGGATCTATCGGCCAATTGTAGAGAGACGCCGTCGGCTTGGCTTCCCAATCTCCACTTTTTAAAAATCGAAAGGGGCATAAGATTTATACTGCTCCGAGATCACATAGGGCTCTTTCAAAAGATGAATTTCCGATGATGCAAGGAATGGTGAAACTTCGGATCTCTCAATTTCGGTGGGATTTTTTTGTAAAATAGCGCCGCACTCCTCCGTTAAAGCGACCGTCTCATATTCCTCGAGCTTCCGTTTATTGGACAAGATCTCTTTCATGAACTTGACGTAACTCGGCATCTGCTCCAATGCGTCGCGAACGGAATGTTTATGTGCAACTTCTTGAAAACGTCGAGGAATTTTGAAAAGCGCTTGTCCGATTTTGCTTTTAAATTTGTGGAAATGGAATTTGAGGAGTGGGCTGAGTAGTCGATACTTCCTTTGGCTTAGGCGTCTCATCCTTTTCCTTCTCGTTCGCACGTTCGTTTGCTCTTTGTCATTAATAGGCTGCCCTTTCAACTCCTTTCCGCTTCTTAATTCGATTGCTTGCACATTTTCCTTGGGTTTCACTTCTGCGTTGGGGCTGCACCTTGAGCCCGAGAAGACAATAAATTAGCAATCTGCCCCATTTGTGTTTCTAGATTTCGGATGGAGGTTGAATGATTTTGAAGAGTCGTCTCGATGCGGGTCATGAATTGGCTTGTGTTAGCCGCCAATTGAGCAAGAGCATCCTCCAAAGATACCTTTGAAGATTGAGGGGGCTGCTGTGGGGGTTGCACGAAGTGAGGTTGTGGAGGCTTCATAGCTTGCCCATTTCTCCATGGAGAATTTTTGTTGATTCCTCCACCCTTGATTATAAGTGCTGGGGTAAAAATTGCTTTGTCGATTTCCATTGGCCTTAACCGAGCTTGCTCCATCGATGTTGCTCGAACGGATTTCCAAATTGACACTCCGCACTCGGGTGTGATCCGTTACACCAATTACATGTCTCAATGGTAACGGGGCTGGTGCGTGCGAAAAGTTCTGTTGTGTCAAAGCGGCGACTTGAGTGACAAGGTGGAAATCGGATCATTGCTCGAAACTTCCATTACCCTCTTCGGTGTCACTCTTCTGCTGGCCATTGGTAAGCGTTGCCAGCCATATCTTCTAAAAGCACGTGAGCCTCGGCCATAGATTTTCCCATGAATGTTCCTCCGAGGTCGCATCCACTAAAGTGCGTGTAGAAGCACTCAAACCACCATAAAACGTATGCAGCTGAAGCCAATCAGGAATGCCGTGATGAGGGCATCTTCGAAGCAATTCTTTATATTGCTCCCACGCCTCGTGGAGCGATTCCATATCGTACTGGGCAAAAGTGGTTATCTCGTTTCTTAACCGCGCCGTCTTAGGTAGTGGGAAAAATTTTGCAAGGAAGGCTTGCACTAACCTCTCCCAAGTTGTAATCGACCCTGGTAAGGAATTCAACTGAATTTTGCTTTATCCCTCAAAGAAAAAGGGAAAAGCCTCAATCGGATGGCATCGTCGGTGACACCATTAGTTTTGAAAGTGTCGCATATCTCAAGGAAAGAAGCAATGTGGGCATTCGGATCGTCCTTCGGTAGTCCACAGAATGGGCTCGCCTGCACCATCTGAATAATGGCGGGCTTGATCTCAAAGTTATTAGCTTGGATGGTGGGACGCCGAATTCCCGAAAAATTTGCGTTGACTTGCGGCATGGCATAATCTCGAAGAGCGAGTTCCGGTTGAACTTGCCGCACTTGGTTGTCTCCTCCTTGGATTTCAATATTCTCGGCCATGTTGACCGTCGTTTGTAGCTCTCTTTTCTCCTTTTTGTTCCTTCTTAGAGTGCGCTCGAGCTCGGTGTCCAAAGGTAGTAGGCCTTCGTTACCGAGTCTTCTCATGCACTAACGAAAGGTCCTGAAAGGAAAAACGAATAAACAAAATTAAATAAACAAAAATAAAACGTTCAAATTAAGACTGGAAATACTTAAATCGATATTAGAGAAATTTCAATCCCCGGCAACGGCGCCAAAAACTTGTTGCGATATTTCCTACACGCAAGTGCACGTCATCGTTTACAAGTAATAAAGTGATAAGTAGAGTATCGTTCCCACGAGGATTGAGTCTCTAACTACCGACGTTTTCGTATTCCAATTTTATTTGAACAATCGAAGTTGGGTTTTTTGGATTAATAACTACAAAAATGAATAAAAGACTAAACAGAAAGCGATAGCTTGAATAAAAGGAATCAAATGATAAATAAGTCTAGAGTTCTGAATCCACCTTAGTTTATCCGAATTTAATGTTGATCATCCGTAATAAATAATTTTCCCAATTTATTGAAGGCGGAGATTGCTAATATATTCTACCGCCTCTCCCGAGGTCAATAGATTTATCTAACGGCGACTAACGCACTCTATCCCTAGGTGAATTATCTCGTCGCTAGGCGAAAAGCATGAAATCTCCTAAAGGCCACGTAGTTCCTATGAGTATATTCCTATCTCACAGAATAAAACGGTCCTCACCAATAGTTCCTCACCAAATCTCCTCTCCCGATTCGAAGTGAATGATTAAATCAATACAACTATTGGCCAGATAATTGCAAGCATTAAACATAATTGGGAAAACTCAATAAAAAGGTAATAAATTGGATAATCTCAATCAATTCGTCAAAATAAAGGTTTTATCAAAACCCTAGATTAGGGCTTTAGCCTGACATACTAAAAGCTGAAAATACAGAATAAATAAACGAAAGCATAAAATTCAAACGCAGATGAAGCTCGGATTCCTCCGTTCTTGACTTCCGCCTTCGCCCTTGAATTCCTCTGCTTTCCTCCTCTTCTCTCCAAGCTTAAGCTCTCTTAGGTTTAGATTCAATGATTCCAAGATCATTAAATTAGGGTCTTAAGCCTATTTATAGCTCAGCACCTCCACAAATCGCGTCCATATTAATCGGTTGAAAATCGGCTTGAAACGGCCCAAAATCCGCGCACGTATAAATCCCGCTAAGTGTGCCGCGGCTCACATCTTGTGCCGCGGCACATCGCTAAAATCTGAATACCGGCGTAATTAAATCCTTACGTGCCGCGGCTCACATGGGGCATGCCGCGACACGAAATCTGACTACTACGCCGCCTTCGGTGGTGTCTTCCTTTGCCGCGGCTCAGCTTCCTTGTGCCGCGGCTCATAGTCCAGTTTTGCCGTTTTCGCCCGTTTTGCATCGTTTAAGCTTCCGGACTTCAATTTCCTGTCAATCATGCAAAATTAAGGCATTAAAAGCTCATTTAGATGATTTCACACTCCAAAATACTACAAAATAATGATAAATAAGCGCATAAAAATACGCCTGACACTAACCCAAATGTTCGCGGAACCGTCATAAGCGGAACCCTCCTCGGCCCCATCAGGCCATCTCGGAGTGAACGAAAATAACTCTCACACTCATATGCATTACTTTCCACATTTAAGAATATAACTTTCACAAGAATCACTTGCCTGGAATAAGAGAAAAGGGTACGAACAACAAGGTACCAAGATTGAAGGATTCGACAACTCTGAACCTAGACAAATTCGTAATCAACCATCAATAATCTATCGGTAGGAAAATAAGTTGGAATCCACCCGAAAATACTACCTATAATACATATATTCCAGTAATAAAACTCCTAGATGGTGAATCACACTCAACCATCCCAAAAACTCAACAACTCAGGAAATACACCAATAAATTCGTAGGAAAACATGTATCCAAGGTAGGCAATCCATACACCACATATTCCAATACAATAGCAAGCCAACTTGAAGAGATCGGACGGAAAACCCCCAAATCCCAAAATTCTAGGGTTATGTAAAGTTTACCTTGATTTGGAGCGGTGGAGAGGATTAAATGTTGAATAATCCGAATAGAAGCTTGAAGATGTTGCTAGATGATTGCAGCTCGAAGAACTCTTCACAAATCACCCGAAATCGCCCGAAATCGCCCAATGAAGCAGGAGAAATGGAAAAATGACGAATTGAGGCTGAAATGTCCTATTTATACTAAAGGCAGCTTAGCGTGCGCTAGTATCTGAGAATAGCGCGTGCTAACGGGTTCACCAGGTAGTCCAGTGAACTCTGCCTGCATCGTTAGCATGCGCTACGAATGTTGTAGCGTGCGCTAACGCCTTACCATTAGCGTACGTTAACCGGGTGTTAACGTACGCTACCTGATAGTTAGTGCCCAGAAATTGGAGTCCAGAACCTACTGTCCTCATCCCTGCTCGCCTTAGCGCGCGTTACTCCGATATCTTAGCGTGCGCTACTAATACAGCTAGCGTGCGCTACCATCACACATAGCGTGCGCTATGAATTCTCCATTTCAGCCCAGTACCTACTGGACTGTCTGCCTCAAATACACTGGTAACGTGTGCTAATGCTGATTGATAGCATGCGCTACCAGCACTCAATTAGCGTGCGCTATAAAGGGTGTGTAGCGTGCGCTACCTTTCACACGCAGGTGGTATAATCGCATCAAGGATCCAAAAACAGCAACGGTCCGAACAAGAAAGGGTAAATTCCAAATAGTACGAACTTCAAGATCAACATCAACTCACTAAACACCTACAACGAGTGTCAAAATTACAGAAGCACCAGAGTAGAAAATTTACAAAAAGTACCAGCATTACATCCTCCCCCTCTAAAAGGAAGTTTCGTCCTGAAACTTAAGAAATGAATAACTCCGGGTATCTAGCGCGCATGCTCTCTTCGGTTTCTCACGTTGCTTCCTCAACTCCGTGCCTCGACCACTGAACTTTAACTAATGGAATGTTTTTGTGCCGGAGTTGTTTCACACGATGCTCTAGTACTTTCACTGGTTTCTCTTCAAACGTGACATCATCTCCAATCTTAATATCCCCGTAATCAATGATATGACTCGGGTAGGGAACATATCTTCTCACTTAGGAAATGTGAAACACATTGTGAACGTGGCTAAGGGCTGGAGGTAACGCCAACCGATAGGCCAACTCACCAACTTTGTCGAGAATCTCAAATGGTCCAATATGCCTCGGGCTAAGCTTGTCCTTCTTCCCGAACCTGTCGACACCTCTCGTTGGTGATACCTTGAGTAGGACATGATCTCCCACCTCAAATTCCAAGGGCCGACGACGAAGGTCTGTGTAGGATTTTTGTCGACTCTGTGCAGTCAATAATCGATCTCGGATAATAGATATCTTCTCTTTGGTTTCCATCAACATATCGGGCTCCGTCCCGACTAAATCTGAAGCTTCATCCCAACAAAGTGAGTATGTACACCGCCTACCATACAATGCTTCAAAAGGTGCCATTTTGATCGATACATGCCAACTATTATTGTAAGTGAACTCGATCAATGGCAGGTGTATTTCCCAATCGCTACTCCAGTCCAGGGCACACGCCCTCAGCATATCTTCCAATGTCTGGATCGTCCGCTCAGTCTGACCGTCAGACTGCGTATGGAAAGAAGTACTCAACCTCAACTCGGTGCCCAAAGCCTGATGGACCGACCTCCAAAATTTCGACACGAAATGACCATCTCGATCGGAAATAATAGACTTTGGCGTACCATGTAATCTCACGATCTCCGATATAAAAATTCGGGACAATCGCTCCGGCCCCCACGTATCCTCAATGCCAAGAAAATGGGCCGACTTAGTCAATCGGTCAACAATAACCCAAATTATGTTCATCCCAATCTTAGTCCTAGGCATCCCAGTAACGAAGTCCATGGTAATACCTTCCACTTCCATTCGGGAATAGGGAGAGGCTTCAACAGCCCGGCTGGCCGTTGATGTTATATTTTGACTTGTTGACATGTCAAACACCTTGATAGAAACTCGGTGACATCTCTCTTCATGTTATTCCACCAAAAATTTCTCTTAAGATCTTTGTACATCTTACTCGTCCCAGGATGGATTGAGTAAGATGTAGCATGGGCTTCTCGGAGTATTCTCTGTCTCAACTCCGAGTCATTCGGAACACAAAGCCTACCTTGAAATCTCAAAATGCCATCCTCGTGGATCATAAAATCAGGGGCTTTCCCTTTTTCCACATCCACCTTCAGTTGGACAAACATTGGGTCATTCCCATGTTTCTCCCCGATGTCATCGATCAAGGATGGAATAATCTCAAGAGTACATATTTGGCCCTGAACTCGCTGGATCCATACTTCAACTCCTTGATCAATCAACTCCCGTCTGATCTTTACTTGAGGTGTAAGGACCTCAAGCATCTGAAGAGATACCGATTTCTGGCTCAACACGTCAGCTACAACGTTGGCCTTTCCTGGATGGTAAAGGATCTCCAAGTCGTAATCCTTAATCAATTCCAACCAACGACGCTGTCTCATATTCAGTTCCTTCTGGCTAAAAATGTACGCTAGGATCTTGTGGTCGGTATAAATTTGACATGAAGAACCGTACAAATAGTGACGCCAGATTTTCAATGCAAACACAACGGCAGCTAACTCCAAATCATGGGTGGGATAATTCAACTCATACGGTTTAAGTTGCCGTGAAGCATAGGCGAAAGTCTTATCATGCTGCAAGAGTACGCACCCAATCCTTGTCCTGATGCATCACAATAAACCTAATACCCACCGATTCCCTGGGGCAAGGCTAAAACCGGCGCGGTAGTCAGACGCTCTTTCAGTTCTCCAAAACTCCGTTGTCTCTCTTCATTCCATTCGAACTTTTCGGACTTCTGAAGTAATCGAGTAAGTGGTCGAGCAAGTTTAGATAACCCCTCAATGAACCTTCGATAATACCTATCCAGACCCAAAAATCTACGAACTTCCTTCACGTTCTTGGGTGGTGTCCAATCTAATACCGCCTCAATCTTCTGGGGATTTACTCGGACCCCTTCTGCTGAAATCACATGCCCGAGGAACATGACTTCCCTTAACCAAAATTCACACTTAGAAAACTTCGTATAGAGATGCTGAGTCCTCAAAATTTCCAATACTAATCGCAAATGCCGAGCGTGCGCCACATCATCACGAGAATAGACCAGAATATCATCGATGAAAACAACTACACAGTTATCCAGATGCTCAATAAAGATCTTATCCATCAGCTGCATAAATATTGCCGGTGCGTTGGTTAACCCAAAAGGCATAACCACAAACTCATAATGCCCGTACCTTGTACGAAAAGGGGTTTTAGGAATGTCGGATTCCTTTATGCGAAGTTGATAATACCCGGACCTCAAGTCAATTTTCGAGAACACCGCAGCTCCTTGTAGTTGATCAAACAAATCATCGATACGCGGCAAAAGGTATTTATTCTTAGTGGTTACTTTGTTCAGCTCCCGGTAATCGATACACAAACGTAGTGAACCATCTTTCTTTCTTACGAACAAGACCGGCGCACCCCAAGGTGAAACACTAGGTCTAATATACCCTTTATCCAACAACTCTCCCATCTATCTTTTCAACTCTTGCATTTCTGAAGGTGCCATACCGTACGGTGCCTTAGAAATCAGGGTTGCACTCGATTCTAAATCAATTGTAAATTCAACCTCCCGCTCCGATGGTAGTCCCGGTAAATCATCTGGAAAAACATCCAGAAATTTATTTACCACAGGAATCGAGGGAAGTTCGACTTTCCCATCCTCTACTTTCGCAGCATAACACCAATACCCAACACAGCCTTCTCTAATAAGTTTTGAAGCCTTCAAGGCGCTAATTAAGAATTTCTGACACCCTCTCTTGTACCCCGTAAATGAATGCTCGGTACCGTCTTCGGCCAACATCGATATGACCTTCGTGCGATAATTCATTACCGTTCCGTGTATATCAAGCTAGTCGTCGCCGAGGATTAAATCTTCATCAACGATATACACGACGATCAAATTCGAAAGCCATACTCTATCAGCGATTAACACCGTACAATCTCTCACTTCTTCGGTCCCTACGATTCTAACCCCGCTGGGCATATTAACCACAAGAGACTCACATGCAGTCAAACACTCAATATTCAATCGACGTACACAATCCAAAGAGATGAAAGAATTAGAAGCACCGGAATCAAAAAGCACCCTAACTGGATGATATAAAACATAAACGATACATGTGGCTATGTTAGCCTCTGGATCTACAGCTCTCCTCATCTCATAGACACGGGGTTGCACCGAACCAGTACTGGGGGCTCCCCCTCTAATGAACTGACCTCGGCCTCTGCCCCGACCATAACTCTGGGATGGCTAACCCGCAGATGATTTCTGATTAACACTCGGTTCTCCAGGCGTAGGGACTGACACTTGAGTTCCAAATGTATTTTCTTCTTTCGTACAGTACATAGTTCTATGGCCTTCCTGGCCACAATTAAAACACTTCAAATGAGGTAGACTACAATCACAATTAAGATGACCATGTTGGCCACAATTAAAACACATCACAACCCAGTTGGACACACTAGTACCAGCTCTGAAATTCCGTTTACTTCCCAATGCACGGAAAGACCCTCTGACTGGATAACTCGCCGACTGAAACCCCCAATGGTTACCAACCGCTAGAAAACTTTGCAGTGGTCTTCTGCTTCTTACTCTCGCTTTCCGTTTCGGTATTAATAAAGAACATATCATATGTCAACGCTCTATCCTGGTACTCCTTCAGGGTGGTGCAAACGAGTCCTGACATATAGTGTCGAACTTTTGGTTTCATCCGCATGTCAAAATGACGGATTTTATCTCTCTCTTCCTTCACTTGACTCTTCACATGATTGAGCTGACGATTGTATTCAACGATCGCCTGAGATACGGGGATATCCTGGGACTTAGCCTCGTAAAAGGCTCGAATCCTGGCCTCCTGAACAAGCCACGGGCATAACTCGACCTCCATCAATTCCTTAAACTCTTCCCATGAAACCACACGATCCTGAGGTGCGACAGCTTGCCACCAACTAGCTGCATCCTTTGACAAAAAAGTACTGAGCAACTGGCACCTTACGTGCCTTTGGACAATTTACGGCCATGAAAAATCCAATCTTCCCAGCCGATCGGATCATTTGCACCAATAAACTGGGGAGGGCGCATACGAATAACATCTTGTAACCATTTCTCAGCCCCAATATCGGCCACAGGAGTTGGTTGGTTGAGATGAACTGCTTGGGTTAAAAGAGCCATTTGATTTGCCACTTGCTGCAGTATAGTGGCGATGCCCACATCCGGTTGTCTCCCTGCGGAAGTTCCCAGACTGGCCGACGGCTCCTGATGACTACCGGTTCTTGGTTGAACCGAGTCCGACAAGCTAGGCATAGCTGAGCCTTCTACCGAGCTGAGGGACATGGCCGCTCCATCGGCTGCGCCACGCCCTCAGCCATGACAACGGCCGCGTCCACGTCCTCTACCAGTTGACATTCTAAAGAGAAAAATGGAAGTAAATTCATAAGTATAACTCGTAGCATTCCCATCTTGGATATGGATTTCTCATGTCCCATAATCGAATAACAATGAGGAAATAAAAAGGGTAAGGAAGATAGGGAACTTACGAGTACCGGTCGTACGAGATCACGGCAGCACGATGATACTGTGCTCTCAGAACAATACAATTTGACCCAACAAACTGACAGCCTAGGTATCCACAAACCTAAGCTCTGATACCAAACTCTGTAACACCCCAGAGATATTCAGGTAATATTACAGCGCCATGGACCCCTGCCTAGAACCAACTAGGCTAATTTTTACACGTGACACAACCCATTTCACAATATCCACTTAGGGAATAATGAATCCGATACAAACAAGGGTATTCAAACCAATAGCATCCAAGATCACGAGGAAATACAAGGAAGTTATACATCAACCGGAAAAGGACTTCCTAGAGTACTCGAGTACCATTTATTATTACAAAAATGAAATGGACCAAAGAGAATAATGCTCAAAACAAAGGTAACACGACTAGCCACAATATCATGCCTCGCCATCATCATCGTACCGCCCCGGTGTTCGCTCGTAAGGATCCTTAGAAACTGAAAAACATAAAAGGAGTTTTCCCCACACAAGAAGGGTTAGGGCAAGTATTACAAGTGAAACGTCACATCTTACACATAAAAGCATATGCACCAATTCAAAGCCATGATAATGATTTTTCGGAAAATGCAATTATCCAATCATATCTCAATAATGACAATATCTCTTGATTAACTGTGGACTCGACAATGCGCGAATCCCTCCTCGACCCCGTCGGGTCATCCCGGAGTGGCTAACCCAAATGTTCGCGGAACCGTCATAAGCGGGACCCTCCTCGGCCCCATCAAGCGCTCTCAGAGTGAACGAAAATAACTCCCACACTCATATGTTTTACTTTCCACATTTAAGAATATAACTTTCACAAGAATCACTTGCCTGGAATGAGAGAAAAGGGTACGAACGACAAGGTACCAAGATTGAAGGATTCGACAACTCCGAACCTAGACAAATTCGTAATCAACCATCAATAATCTATCGGTAGGAAAATAAGTTAGAATCCACCCGAAAATACTACCTACGATACATGTATTCCAGTAATAAAAGTCCTAGATGGTGAATCACACTCAACCATCCCAAATACTCAATAACTCCGGAAATACACCAATAAATTCGTAGGAAAAATATATCCAAGGTAGCTAATCCATACTCCACATATTACAATACAATAGCAAGCCAACTCGAAGAGATCGGAAGGAAAACCCCCAAATCCCGAAATTCTGGGGTTATGTAAAGTTTACCTTGATTTGGAGCGGTGGAGAGGATTAAATGTTGAATAATCCGGACTAGAAGCTTGAAGATGTTGCTAGATGATTACAGCTCGAAGAACTCTTCACAAATCACCCGAAATCGCCCAATGAAGTAGGAGAAATGGAAAAATGATGAATTGGGGCTGAAATGTCCTATTTATACTAACGGCAGCTTAGCGTGCGCTAGTATCTGAGAATAGCGCGCGCTAACGGGTTCACCAGGTAGTCCAGTAAACTCTGCTTGCATCGTTAGCATGCGCCACGAATGTTGTAGCATGTGCTAACGCCTTACCATTAGCGTACGTTAACTGGGTGTTAGCGTGCGCTAAATGATAGTTTGTAATATCCGGATTTATTACTGTGTATTTCATCAGTATTCAAACCCTGTATTATTCGGATTTGTGGTTTTGATTATTGGAGTATGATATTTCTTGCATTGGCATCCTTGTACTTAAGTATAACAACATGCAAATTTTCTCATGCAAACTCGTGATAGCGCACGCTAAGAATGTAGCTTAGCGCGCGTTATAGGCTATTACTAGCGCACACTACGTATGTAGGAGTTGCGTGCGCTAGACACTGAATTATTGAGGTAGGCAGCTAGCACATGTGCCAGCCGGGACATGGGTCCGGATAAGATTCCCGCGGACGAACCTGGACATATTTGGAGTCAACGCTTATTAGCGCGCGCTAAGTATGTATTGTAGCGTGCGCTAATTAGCTAAAGTGCAGAATATTATAAATGAGACAACAACCCGTTTTGGCTTACATTTCCTTCGTCCATTCTTCATTCTTGAGAGGCCAGAGAGCTATAATCATCCTTCTAACACACTTAGAACACATCTTAGTGATCCTTGACTATTGGTTATCACTTGTGAGTGATCATTGAAGAGAAGTAACACCTTGGAGTGGCACATAACCAACCGGAGTCAGATTCTACCTTGTGGTTTAGTGATTTTGTCATATTAAGGTATGCTGATTCTATCTTCAATTCTAGCTTCGTGTTATGGAGAATAAGATGATCATGTTAGCAAATATTGATCTTCTTGGAGGAATTATCCAAAGTACATCATGTTTGGAATATTGAGATGAATAGGCCTTAAGTACCTTAATTATGAACATCATGATTCGAATCTTATTACATTGAACAAGTAGAGGAAGCTTTTATCATTGGTAATCCGAATCTAGTAGGTGTTTTCATAACAATCATGGACTTGACTTTTACATCATTATTGTTAGACGAATCTATAAGGTTGATCATGGAAGGATTTATTTTGTAAAGATGGATCACTATTCAAACTTCAGAGTGATAGTTTTCATTGATATAAAGGTGTTGATATCAACCGTTAAAGCCTTCCGAATCATCGCATGAAGAGTTGTATTTGTAATGGAATATGGTTTCATAATAGTATACATATTCTTGAATCCGAAGTTGTTGTTATCCGTAAAATCATTCATAACCGTATGAACATGATATTCATGGAGGTAACATGAATTAACACTGAGGATTTCATTTGGTTTGATCATGTTGAGATCCGTCTACTGCCTAGTAGTAAACTGCCATGCACAGTTAGCACACGCTAAGCTATGTAGATTAACGTGTGCTATCGAGCATGAGTTAACGTACGCTACGTTTGGTACGTAATGTACGTTAGGCTATCAGTCGAGTCAGTCGGCTGATCAGTGAGGCACTGACCACGCCTGGTTAGCGTACGCTAGGCTGTGTGTAATGCGTGCGATAACGAGTAGCATTAACGTACGCTACATAGGATTCGTAGCGTGCATTAAGCGATCCAGACAGATTGCATATTAAGGACTTCCTACCATAATATTTGAATTGTTAGACATTCGTACGGCATGAGATGAATTCTATACTATTTCTTTTGTTAAGGTTCGGGCTTAACACGTGGTTGATCGAAGGGGACGACCTTCGAGTATTTTGATATTCGTGGGAGTTTTATTCTTGTCAACGAACCGAGGCAAGTACTCTAATTGGAATTGTTTATATTATGACAATTATGATGTGATTGTATCGTGTAAATATGTTGTGATTATATGTCCACCATGCGTTGATCCGACGGGAATCATCATGGCAATCTATAGTTTGTGTGCCTTTGGATCGTTGGATGAGTAGTTCCACCATGTGTTGGTCCGACGATCATCATGGGAATCTATAGTTTGTGTCGCTTTGGATCGTTGGAATACCATCAGTATGTTGAAACTGTTATGATATGATATGTGTTGTGGATATTTCTCGTTGGAGAAACTTGTTAGGATATAATTGTTGATTATATCACTGTTGTATGATTATTGTACTTGTACTAGCATCGTTGTGCTAACCCCTTCGGGGGTGAACGTTTGTGTATGTTCAGGATCCAGGAGAGCGGGGAAACAACCACTGGAGATGCATGACGACGAGGGTGCAGAGTGATGTTCCGGCCGGGTTTACTGTCTGTTGTTTGTTGGTTATTTCAATAAGTACTCGAGTACGTCGTCAGTTTATAATGTTTGGATTTTAGTGATGTAATAATAACTCTTCATTGGATATTTGCATTCTCGGTATTGAACCAGACGGTTGTATTTTATTTCAGTAATTTCATAAATTGGTATCTGTTAGTGTCATTTCTTTTATTTCAGCCTTGTAAATTCTTATGTAAAGGATTTACGGCGCTGTAATATTCCTGAATATATCGGGGGTGTTACATAGTTGGTGCCCAGAAATTGGAGTCCAGAACCTACTGTCCTCATCCATGCTCGCCTTAGCGCGCGTTACTCTGATATCTTAGTGTGCACTACTAATGCAGCTAGCGTGCGCTACCATCACACATAGTGTGCGCTATGAATTCTCCATTTCAGCCCAGTACCTACTGGACTGTCTGCCTCAAATACACTGGTAGCGTGTCCTAATGCTGACCGATAGCGTGCGCTACCAGCACTCAATTAGCGTACGCTATAAAGGATGCGTAGTGTGCTACCCTTCATACACAGGTGGTATAATCGCATCAAGGATCCAAAAATAGCAACGATCCGAACAAGAAAGGGTAAATTTCAAATGGTATGAACTACAAGGTCAACATCAACTCACTAACACTTACAACGAGTGTCAAAATTACAGAAGCACTAGAGTAAAAAATTTACAAAAAGTACGGGTATTACAAACAGGACAAAGAGGTTGAGCGTGGTTACAAAAAAAAAGATGGGGCAGAGCAAGACAATGGTTGCACCCATCTTACTCACTGATTACATTAAGAAGAAAGCAATGTTAAAAGAAAAGGAAGTGAGAAAGAAACAAAATGAGGTATTCATGCAACAAACTAATACTCAGCCAAATGTTTTGCAAGTTCTGAAACATCAAATTGCTGAATAGAGAGATTTTGTGCAGCAAATTCATTCCTATATGACTTAGAGGAAGAAAATCAAAATAGTATGTGCTCAGATGAACTAGAATCAGTGCACGAATCTGATGATGCTGAAGGTGGTAATGATGATGTTTAAGGTGGTAATGATGTCGTTCAAGGTGGTACTGATAAAGGGAGTGGTAATGTTTCACTATCCAAGAATTTTAAAGCTTTTAATTCCGATTATCCATAATGGTGGAATTATACATTTTTATACTTTCCTTTGTTGGTTTCTATATAGCATTGTCAAAAGTGAAGCGGACTAGAGGACCAACTATGTGCAAAGATGTCCATGAATGGACATTAGATGATCGTAAACCATTAATTTTGAATGAAAAGGGGAAGCCTATTGGTCCTGACAAGAAGGCCTTGGATAAATTTTCAAGGTTTCTTGGCACTTTAGCTCGTAACTCATGTCTTGCGCCATTGAACAAAATTAATTGGCATAAGGTCCCTGATAAGGACAACATTTGGGAATTTGTCAAGGTTCGAGTCTTTTAATAGACTAATAAATTCTTATCTCTTTGAATATCCCTCAAAATATCTTATTATCTATGCAGACTAAATTCATTATCTCTGAAGAAGGGAAGGACTATGTGTTGGCAGTAATTGGAAGGCTTTGGCGCCGACATAAAAGCATTGTAAAAAAGAGGCACTTTAGTGCTTACGACAATGATAATGAGAGATTAGCAAATGCTCCCGATAATATTCCAAAAGATCATTTTGAGCAATTATTAGATTTCTGGAAGTTAGATGTCATTGAAGTAATTGTTTTTCTTTTATGTTATCCAAGATATTCAGGTCAAATTTCACAAAGTGGCCTTTTCAAAGAAACTTTCTAAGTTGTATTTATTTTATTAACAAGCAGAAGGAAAGTAAGAAGAACAGAGAAAGCAGTACCAACCAAAAAGATAGGCACACTATGGGTCCCATGAGCTTTGCAAGGAAGGAATATGAGTTGGTAAGTTAATTACAATGAATAATAATCCGCTTGTTTATTTTTCTGCATCGAGGGAATAGAGCAAGGGGCAGCCCTTCAGCTTTACGGTCATGTATTTTTTTTTGAATTCTGATATCTTTTTAATATTTCCATACTAGCAACAACAAGATAATGAGAAGAAACAATCATCTGAAGCACAATTGTACAAAGAGTCTCGTAATAGGAAAGTGGGTAAAATATACAAAACATGTTACGAGCCTATTAAAGCTAATATTGTAAGTTTGATTGCCTTTACATTATTAGGCTTCACTTTTCCATCTCAACTTTGCTAGATTTTAATAATGCTTCCATTATTTCTGATGTAAGACAAGATGGATGAATTTCAAATGGAAAGGCAGATTGATGGAGATAAAGCATATCATGAAGTAATGAAGATTGATAACAGAGTTAATCAAAGGCAGCTTGGAAGGTGTTCAACTATCAAAGGAAAAAAGAGTAAGAGCACTACAGCCGTGGGTGGTGTAATCATCACAGATGAATTTTTGAAACCATATAAGGATCAAATAGTGAAAGATACAGTTGGAGAAGTCATGAAAATGTTCAAGCAACAACTACCTCCTGAAACTTTTACTAATTTGGCTCAATCGCTCGGAAACGTGTCATCTGATTTAGAAATCACGGAGCATCCTTCTAAAGATCCGAATGCTGAAGAGCTTCAGGAGGTATTTTTTAATTATTACAAGCACTTTGAGTTAAACAATAATATCACATGCCATTGTTAGTAAGATTAATTTCGCTCCAGTAATTGCAATAAATAAATTTGTAAAAGGATCAGTTATCTTTGAGATTAATCATAGTTGAGGCTGGCCTTTGCAGTTATGAATTTTAGACGACACCAAGTATATTTTGTGCACATTATTTCAGAACATATTTGCTTGCTTAGCAAAAACTCACATTTTATCCTGCTACCATTTTTTTGCTATAAATTACTGTCGGAAAAACAGGATAAAAGAAGTGCAGAATTATCGAAAGTGTTAAATTTCATTGAACAGGTGCCAGAAATTTATTGATACTTCCCGTTCCTCTTGTTATACATTCTGGCTTAGTTTGGTAAGTATTGTGATGTACTTGAGCTTTTTCTTCCAGTTCTCTTTAAATGGTAATTATTTTCTTGTTTGATGCCTCTTTACATCCAAGCTTGATCATTCATGCTACCTAGTTATTTGTTTCATAGGAATCAATGTAGAAAAACAAGCCTTGCGGCTTAGTACAGTAATTGCAGAATGACACACTTATCTTAGAAATTTTAAATAAACCCTTGAGGTTTATATTTACCTTACAAATAGCCGCCTCTTGCCATTAACCAGTTATACCAACTGGATATTGTATACAGGTACAGTATAATGGCATTAACCGAATCCATCTTATTGTATGACAAACCAGTTTATTTATTTACAGGAGTGTAACCAGTTTATTTATTTACAGTAACCGAATAACTGTGTTACTAGTTTATTTATTTGCAGGACTTTGGTATGAGTTTGGAATGATTTTACAGGAGTATCTTTCCATTATTTATTTACATGTAGTTTAAGAATAGTTAGTAAATTTTTGATTACCTTTCTTTGATTTCACGTTTTCGGCGTGTAAGAGTACATTTCTTAATGTGTTTCTTTCACGTATCTCTACTTAAATTTGGTGCATAATATGTTATCTGATGGGAACTCTGGAGATACTTTTATTTTATTATTTATTTATTTTACCTTATTCTTACTGCAGGATGATGAAGATGATGGATTAGGGTAGCAAGGACTGATGAAGTTTCGAGAAACATGCATGGATAGGACGTTGTAATTGAAGATGAAGAAACAAATAAATGTTCTTTTAGAGATTATGTTTATTTAGGAAAAGATAAATTATATGATTGGACTTTTGGATTAAATATTTTTGTTTTGAACACAATAGTGTGTTTCAATTGATGAATACTACTCTGTGGCTCATTTTTTACGATGACAGTTGAATATCTATAATATCATTCTAGTTTACCTTCTTTTCTTGCTTTTATAAGTTTTAATGTTATTATCAATATATAAGACACGTATAGAACTGATACTATAAAGTTGGTTAATAAAAAATTGTATTACCTAATATCTAATAGAGTGTTACATATGCTGACGTAAAATGATACATAATATATAATAAAGTGTTACTATAGTTCAACAGATGACGTAAAAAATGATATTAAAGAGTAAAAAGTGATACATAAAAAATTATTAGTAGCACTATGAATATGCTACATTAGTTTGAAAAAAGTGTTACATTAGGGACCCATTTGTGCGTGCACCGATAAAGCTTGCCCCTTTGAGTAACACCTAAAAAAGTGATACATTAGTATTGGAAAGTGCTACCTAAGAGAATAGGTAGCACGGACAGATATTTCACTTATAAAAGTGTTATCTATTACCTAATGTAATATCCGTATCTTTCCGTTTTTAGCAATTTCTATTTTTGAACGCATGTATATTTTATCGACTCCCTTGTAACCGTTTCGACGTTTTGAATCTATTTTGTTCTTAGTGTTTTTCCATTTGGTCGCGTTTCAGATGTGTTTTTACGTGATTTTGCCTTATGTTATGATCTTGTCGTATGTACGTTCGATTCTCGTAAAACTCGTTTGTTTGTGTTGTTTCTTTGTTCCCACAAGTCCGTATAGTTTAATTATTTGTGTTGTGAGTTTTGGTTCTTAAATCCGATGTCGTATCGTGATTTTCGGACGTTTTGGGCCATTTTGTAATTTCCTATAAGTTTGGGAAATTTTATCTTCCTTGTCGTATTTTGGATTCCCCAGTAGTCGGAATTGTATTTTCTTTCAGCACTTAGCTTCGTCGACGTGAATATTTTGTGTTTACGTTTTTGGGTTCTGTCCTTGTTTTGCGTTTTTACTTCGTATCGTTTTGTGCAACAAACTGTATTCAGCAGTGTTGAACTGCTGCATGCATAACGTACGTTACGCATGCTTACCTGCGTGCGCTATCGATGTCTCCATAACGTACGCTACACCCTGGTGATAGCGTACATTATGGTCCCCAGCATTTTGGACAGTGGGCTCTGCCCAGTTCCTTACGTACGTTAACTAGCGGGTGTTACGTACATAAGCTCCTTGTAGCGTATGCTAATTGTCTAATGTAGCGTACGCTATCGGCCTCAGCAAATTAGGCAGATTGTTCTGCCGAGCCATTAATGTAACACCCCAAATTAGGCGGATATTACAGTGCCGTGGATCCCCGACTGGGACCCACCAGACAAATGAAAATGAATGAATTACACAGGATAAATGTAGTACCGAACCACATTACAACAGTAATTACTCCGATGAGGAGTTTAATTACAACACACCAGGACAATACCGAATACTAGTGTATTTTATATGAAGATAAAATACACAACACTGAATGAAACGGAGTATCCAAATGAAAATCTGCAGCGGAAGATAAATGACAATAATATGAATAACTGAAAGATCGGGGCCCCCTACTAGTATCACTAGGACTCCTCGACATCAACATGCTATTCCCGTGCATTTGCCTTGCCATGACCGGAAAAACAAAATCCCCAGCCGGGGTCAGTTAAACAGAACAACAATCCTCAAGGGTTAAAAATACACAATCATGATTTAACTGAAGTTATGAAATATCCTTAGTTATGAATTACGCTGAAGAGGGGCATCATAGTACGCCCGTAGTGTTCTGTGCAAGTGTACAAGACGAATGACCAGACACACCCGTTCTTGTACCTAATTAGTCTCACGGAGGTAATCTGTTACCGTGTGCACAGTCCAATGTATCACTCCCAATACATGGCCATAACGTGCCCGACTAAAAATTCCACACATCCGCACCCGGCCACGCAATATGAACCCAGAAGGTCATATGAACGAGAATGACTGTAATGAATATCAAAGAATAAATAATAATCT
Source organism: Orobanche coerulescens (assembly GCA_033398695.1). Classification (NCBI taxonomy): domain Eukaryota; kingdom Viridiplantae; phylum Streptophyta; class Magnoliopsida; order Lamiales; family Orobanchaceae; genus Orobanche; species Orobanche coerulescens. The sequence goes on along the minus strand of CM065819.1, from coordinate 120,149,059 downwards.
GACAAAGTTAAGAATGACTCACCGAGATGAGAGTAATAACGAAGTGATGGATAGTTTCAATGGAATGGTTGGAACCGCCGTTCCCGTTAATGAAGTGATTGTTCAACAATTACAAGTCTCAATATGATTAATACAATGATGAATGAGTTATGATTATGAATGATCAACAACAAAAGGAATGAATATCCTTTTAACCGAGTAAGAATTAACTTACACAACACCGGTGATAATTATCCTTCCACGAACGACGTCCTAATTGAGATATCGATCGCTCGAACAACCTTGAATTATACAATATCCAACAACACGTTCAATATACGAATCAAACACGAATATAACGAACTCAAAACGTCGATACGATTAAACTAAGTTCATTGGGGCATTATACCGAATACGTTGTGGCCAAACTCCGATTGTTTACAATCAAATCTCAATATACCAATATCAAATCCTCCAAGAAGTGTTTCAAACCAACAAACATCTTCCAAATGATCAATAATCCAAAATGAATATCCGAAAACGTGATTATAACGACAATTAAACGAAAACCCCCAATTTCAACTCGATATTCAAAGTGTTCTTGAATAATCCCTCAATAATCCAATGAATCCTTATATAAACTCATAATCATATACATATCCCTTCATATAACATGATTATAACGTCCAAAACATCATATCTCAACATAGAATCGAAATCCAAGGTGTTGAAGAAATTACCTCTTGAAGATCCAACCACTTCGATCCGAAGAACACGAGTTTAATCGAGTATCCAAGCTTCCCAAATGATTGAATATGATGAAAAATACACACTCAAATGATAATTGATGAAGAAATCTCTCCCTCAAGACCCTCTCTCGCGTATGAAGGTGAAAGAATGAAGAAATGAGCTGAAATGCTAAAAAAAACGAATTTAAAGGGGTTTCTTTGATGCATGGACACGGCCGTGGCGATCGGCACGGCGCGGCCTGGCCGGGTGACAGGGACTCGACCGTGTCCGCTTGACACGGTCGCGGCGCGGAGGGGCCTTCCGATAGTGACCCGTCCGACAGCGACTCGGCATGACTCGACCATGTCCTGGAACACGGTCGGGCGTCTGGGCAGTCGGTTCTGGCTTAACCGGAAGAGTTTGACTCGGCCGTGCCAGACGACACGGTCGAGTCCTGTGGGCAGAGACTTCGACATTTCCGGACGAGTACAGCACGAGCCGTGTCAGACGACACGGCCGAGTTCGGTCGGCAGTGATCGGCCAATAACTGAAAAATGAGCGGGTGAGCTAAAACGACCATAACTCTCTCATCCGGACTCCAATTGACTCACCGTTCGAACCATTGGAAAGCTAACTCGATGCTCTATAATATTGCAAAGATTCAGAATTTTTGGAGTTACCAAAAATTAATGGTGATCTAACAAAGTCGAACTCATATGCGGAAAGTTGAACAATGGACAATAACGATACACAACTCGAAGTTTCTCCGAACGGTGAAAACGGGTGAATGAACATGATTGATGAATGATTATAAATGAGTGAAAATCCACTGAGTGACAATCACCGAATGAAATTACTGAATGATAATGACTGAATTACAACCGGGTATTACATACACCCCCCCTTAAAAGAGTTTCGTCCCCGAAACTAAGGGTCAAACAACTCGGGATAACTCTCCCGCATACTATCCTCGGTTTCCCAAGTAGCCTCTTCGACTCCGTGTCTAGACCACTGAATCTTGACCAAAGGAATCGACTTATTTCTCAACTGTTTGATTCGCCGCTCTAAGACTCGTATAGGACGCTCCTCATATGAATGGTCGTCGGCGATCTCGATTTTGTCGAACTGAAGTATGTGACTCGGGTCGGCAACATATTTCCGTAGCTGAGAGACGTGAAACACATTACAAATTCGGCTCAACGCCAGAGGTAAAGCCAATCGATAAGCTAACTCGCCTATTCGATCCAGAATCTCAAACGGTCCAAAGAATCTCGGACTCAACTTTCCCCTCTTCCCAAAACGGAAGATATTACGACTCGGGATTACCTTGACCAAAACATGGTCACCCGTCTCGAGCGCTAATGGTTGACGACGATTACCTGCATATGATTTCTGTCGACTCTGAGCTGTCAACATACGACTCTTGATTCAAGCTACCTTCTCCCGGGCGGCTATAAGCATATCGGGCTCGGTGCCGATTGATTCTGACAAGTCATCCCAACACAAAGGAGATCGACAACGACGACCGTACAAGGCCTTGTAAGGTGCCATCTTAATGGTGGCATGCCAACTATTATAATACGTGAACTCGATCAATGGCAGTTGGGCTTCCCAATCGTCCTTCCAATCGAGGACACATGCCCTCAACATGTCCTCTAATGTCTGAATAGTCCTCTTTGATTGTCCGTCGGACTGAGGATGAAAGGCGGTACTAAGATTGAGCTGAGTTCCCATAGCACGATGAACTGATTTCCAAAAAAAAGGATACAAATCGTCCGTCACGATCGGAAACGATACTCTTAGGAGTACCGTGCAGTCTCACTATCTCTTTGATGAACAACTGATCCAGTCTATTGGGACCCCACGTATCCTTGATCTCAAGGAAATGAGCTGATTTAGTTAAGCGGTCCACAATCACCCAGATCGTATTCATGTCACGATGATTCGTCGTCAAACTCGTGATGAAATCCATAGAAATGTCTTCCCACTTCCACTCTGGAATAGGGAGAGGTTTCAGCATACCCGCTGGTCGCTGATGTTCCATCTTGACTTGCTGATAGGCTAAACATCTCGAAACAAATTCCGCGACTTCTCGCTTCATATTACTCCACCAGAAATTTTGTTTCAAGTCCTTGTACATCTTGCTAGACCCTGGATGAATCGGATAAGGGGTAGCATGAGCTTCTCTCAAGATCGAGTTTTTCAACTCATCATTCGTCGGTACGCACAACCGATTCTTAAAGCTCAAGAGTCCATCCTTGTGGACCACAAATCCAGGGGCTTTCCCCTGTGCCACATCCTCACGAATGCGCAACAATGTTGGGTCTGAACCCTGATTCTTCCTGATTGCATCCTCAAGAGATGATGAAATCTCTAACATACAAAGCTGTCCCTGAACTCGCTGAAGCCAGACCTCGATCTCGGGTCTAAGGAATTCCTGTTGGAGCTCCTTCGGGCGATAAACGAGCACGCATCTGCTCCTGAACGGTCTTACGACTCAAGGCGTCGGCGACAATGTTCGCCTTGCCCGGGTGGTAAAGGATCTCGATATCATAATCTTTGAGTAGTTCCAACCACCGTCTTTGTCGCATATTTAACTCCTTCTGAGTAAATATATACTTCAACTATTGTGATCAGTGAAGATCTGACAGGTGACGCCATAAAGGTAACGACTCCAAATTTCCAACGCGAAAACCACGGCTTTATAACCAGCTAATCCGAGGAAACTTCGGATTTCCTTAACATCTTTCGGAGGTTGCCAATCTCGGATAGCCTCCGTCTTCTGAGGGTCGTCACGAACTCTGGCAGATGAAATTACATGCCCGAGAAAAGTCACTTCGGACATCCAGAACTCACATTAAGAAAACTTTCCATAAAATTGCTCGCGTCTTAACATGTCGAGAACCTGATGAAGACGTACCTCGTGTTCCTCTCGATCACGAGAATAAATCAAAATGTCATCGATGGAGACAACAACAAACTGATCCAAAAATTCGATGAAAACCCGATTCATTAACTCCATGAATACCGTAGGTGCAATAGTTAGCCCGAACGGCATAACTACGAACTCATAATGACCATAGCGTGTACGAAACGCTGTCCTCGCGATATCCGACTCTCGAATCCGCAAATGGTGATATCCAGATCTTAAGTCGATCCTGTAAAATACTGAGGCTCCCTGAAGTTGATCTAAAAGATCATCAATACGGGGTAAGGGATACTACTCTTGATCATCACCCTGTTCAACTCCTGGTAATTAATACACACACGAGACGAGCCGTCCTTCTCCTTGACACATCACACTGGTGCTCCTGACGGGGACGCAATCGGTCGGAGATAACCTTTCTCGAACTACTCCTCAAGTTGAATCTTCAACTCCTGCATTCTGGTCAGGTCCATCCGATACGGTGCCTTCGATAAAGGGGACGTACCGGCTCCAACTCACTCCTGAATTCCACTACTCTATGTGAAGGCAACCAGATAACTCGTCTGGAAATACATCGTCAATCGATGACAATGATACCACGAATGATTGAACATTTCAATTGCCCAAGAATGGTCAGTCGATAAAAAGAGATACCAATAATGATTGAACAACTCGATTGCCTGAGAAAGGCCAATCGATGAAGATGATACAATGAATGTTTGAATAACTCGATTGCCTTTAAAAGGCCAATCGATGAAAATGATACAATGAATGATTGAATGACTCGATTGTCTTAGAAAGGCCAATCGATGGAAATGATGCAATGAATGATTGAATAACTCGATTGCCCTAGAAAGGCCAATCGATGAAAATGATACAATGAATGATTGAATAACTCGATTGCCTTAGAAAGGCCAATCGATGAAAATGATACAATGAATGATTGAATGACTCGATTGTCTTAGAAAAGCCAATCGATGGAAATGATACAAGGAATGATTGAATAACTCGATTGCCTTAGAAAGGCCAATCGATGAAAATGATACAATGAATGATTGAATAGTTCGATTGCAGAATTTCTCTGCTTTCGTCATAATAATACTTCTTCTGGAACAACGGGGATTACTTCCCTGAAGCACACATTCGACAACCAACGACGGAAAGATAGCAACCAAACGCTAACAAACACTGAGGATAGTATCAAGACGATCAAACCAACTAATACCGAAAATTACATCGTCCTAAGATAAATTCACCACGATTAGATCCATCAACCAATCGCGGTCATTAAGATTAATTCGGTATGATTCCGAAAATTCTTCCATCGTCAGGTAGACCGATGGTATGAGGTCCACAAGCAATAGGACTATCCCAAAATAAGTCTATTCAAACATGATTCGAAAATGAATGAATGCGGTGTACCAGTATCAAAAGGTACACACAGGTTGAAATAAAATTACGAGTATACCTGAGATCATTCGGGCCACCGGATCGTCGATCCTCTTCATCACATGAATCCGGGACTTGCCGGCCCCCGAACCGGATGCTCCCGTCTGATAAATATGAGCTCCAACTTTATTTGCTTCCATTGTCTTAAACGACGTTGTGAGCGATCGATTCTGAATCGCTAATTGCTTCGGGGCCTGAGATGCCGCCGGAGCCGACTTGGAGTCCTTTCGGCAAAAACGGGCCTTATGCCCGAAATTCCCACAATTATAGAACATGATAGACGGTTTCAGACACTCAGTGCTGAAATGACCCGGCGTTCCACAATTGAAACAGGTGATGGCCGAACTGGCCGCTCGGGACTGAGATCCCGCACGATTATGCACCGTAGGAGGTCGCTCAGAAATGATAGGACTCACACGAGGCTTTTTGCAGGTTGACTGACCGCCTTCGGGTTGATTACGCTTCGTTGATTTCTTGCTGACAAATGAAGGTTGTTGTTCAGCACTTTCCTTAGCAGCTGGCTCGTACGGGAGAGTTCTCTCGATTAATCCGGTCAGAGTGGCGCAATGATGATTGAGCAACTGCACATGGGTCATCATGGCCTGCATAAAAGTGAGTGGATCAACCCGAACATCTTCTGATCGAGCCGAGTCCTGGCACGATTTCCCGGCCAGTGATTATTTCTCGGGTTTCGGTCCGCACCGCGTCTCTCTCGTGCATCCTGACGACTCTCCCCATCTTGAAGTAGGAAGGTCGCATAATGATCATATTTCCCGCATGATTATCACGTTATGATTATATCATGAGATGATGAAAATGAGTATACATGCTCTACTTAGTGATTATATGAATGATTTCTTCAAGTGACATGATTATACGATGAAATTCTTGAAATGATTATTTTTAATAACTTAACAAGATTAATAATATGATCATCCAGATCGACAACCGAGTAATGAAATGAATTGAGTAATTAATGAATTAACATGATCGTCACGATCAATAACCGAGTAATGAAATGAATTAAGTGATTAATGAGTTAACATGATCGTCCTAATCACAATGAATGATGATGTTTGAGGATTGTTAAATGATGAATGATGAATGAATGACTATTGCGAGAAATTATACCATGGCGTTAGAAATCTTACAGTTCTTCCATCGATTGGCTCGGCATTTGCACAGGTCACACGTGACGCGAAAGTCCAATGATACTAGTCTGATGACGATGATTTCAAATGAGACATGACTCGGAAGGTAGTATTCAAAACCACGCTCCGATACCAACTCTGTAACACCCCAAACTAGGCGGATATTACAGTGCCGTGGATCCCCGACTGGGACCCACCAGGCAAATGAAAATGAATGAATTACACAGGATAAATGTAGTACCGAACCACATTACAACAGTAATTACTCCGATGAGGAGTTTAATTACAACACACCAGGACAATACCGAATACTAGTGTATTTTATATGAAGATAAAATACACAACACTGAATGAAACGGAGTATCCAAATGAAAATCTGCAGCGGAAGATAAATGACAATAATATGAATAACTGAAAGATAGGGGCCCCCAACTAGTATCACTAGGACTCCTCGACATCAACATGCTATTCCAGTGCGTTTGCCTTGCCATGACCTGAAAAACAAAATCCCCAGCCGGGGTCAGTTAAACAGAACAACAATCCTCAAGGGTTGAAAATACACAATCATGATTTAACTGAAGTTATGAAATATCCTTAGTTATGAATTACGCTGAAGAGGGGCATCATAGTACGCCCGTAGTGTTCTGTGCAAGTGTACAATACGAATGACCGGACACACCCGTCCTTGTACCTAATTAGTCTCACGGAGGTAACATTACCGTGTGCAGTCGATGTATCACTCCCAATACATGGCCATAACGTGCCCGACTAAAAATTCCACACATCCGCACCCGGCCACGCAATATGAACCCAGAAGGTCATATGAACGAGAATGACCGTAATGAATATCAAAGAATAAATAATAATCTGACAAAGTTAAGAATGACTCACCGAGATGAGAGTAATAATGAAGTGATGGATAGTTTCAATGGAATGGTTGGAACCGCCGTTCCCGTTAATGAAGTGATTGTTCAACAATTACAAGTCTCAACATGATTAATACAATGATGAATGAGTTATGATTATGAATGATCAACAACAAAAGGAATGAATATCCTTTTAACCAAGTAAGAATTAACTTACACAACACCGGTGATAATTATCCTTCCACGAACGACGTCCTAATTGAGATATCGATCGCTCGAACAACCTTGAATTATACAATATCCAACAACCCGTTCAATATACGAATCAAACACGAATATAACGAACTCAAAACGTCGATACGATTAAACTAAGTTCATTGGGGCATTATATCGAATACATTGTGGCCAAACTCCGATTGTTTACAATCAAATCTCAATATACCAATATCAAATCCTCCAAGAAGTGTTTCAAACCAACAAAAATCTTCCAAATGATCAATAATCCAAAATGAATATCCGAAAACGTGATTATAACGACAATTAAACGAAAACCCCCAATTTCAACTCGATATTCAAAGTGTTCTTGAATAATCCCTCAATAATCCAATGAATCCTTATATAAACTCATAATAATATACATATCCCTTCATATAACATGATTATAACGTCCAAAACATCATATCTCAACATAGAATCGAAATCCAAGGTGTTGAAGAAATTACCTCTTGAAGATCCAACCACTTCGATCCGAAGAACACGAGTTTAATCGAGTATCCAAGCTTCCCAAATGATTGAAGATGATGAAAAATACACACTCAAATGATAATTGATGAAGAAATCTCTCCCTCAAGACCCTCTCTCGCGTATGAAGGTGAAAGAATGAAGAAATGAGCTGAAATGCTAAAAAAAACGAATTTAAAGGGGTTTGCTGGTCTGTCGGACACGGCCCGTGCCGATCGGCACGGCCGCGGCGCGCAACTGGCCGACAGGGACTCGACCGTGTCCGCTTGACACGGTCGCGGCGCGGAGGGGCCTTCCGATAGTGACCCGTCCGACAGCGACTCGGCATGACTCGACCATGTCCTGGAACACGGTCGGGCGTCTAGGCAGTCGGTTATGGCTTAACCGATAGAGTTTGACTCGGCCGTGCCAGACGATACGGTCGAGTCCTGTGGGCAGAGACTTCGACATTTCCGGACGAGTACAGCACGGGCCGTGTCGGACGACAAGGCCGAGTTCGGTCGGCAGTGATCGGCCAATAACTGAAAAATGAGCGGGTGAGCTAAAACGACCATAACTCTCTCGTCCGGACTCCGATTGACTCACCGTTCGAACCATTGGAAAGATAACTCGATGCTCTATAATATTGCAAAGATTCAGAATTTTTGGAGTTACCAAAAATTAATGGTGATCTAACAAAGTCGAACTCATATGCGGAAAGTTGAACAATGGACAATAACGATTCACAACTCGAAGTTTCTCCGAACGGTGAACACGGGTGAATGAACATGATTGATGAATGTTTATAAATGAGTGAAAATCCACTGAGTGACAATCACCGAATGAAATTACTGAATGATAATGACTGAATTACAACCGGGTATTACAATTAACGTACGCTAACACCTGAGTGTTACGTACGTAATGAGCATCGCGTACGTTAACATCAGCATGTTAACGTACGTAACGAGTGAGCAGGTTTTATAAACCTGAGATGACCTGCATCGCGTCATTCCTTCATTTTTCTTCCTTCGTCCGAGAGCTGAGTTCCCTAGGCGATTTCAAGCGGTTTTTAGAGATTTGTCCATAGAATTCCTTGAGAGATCTATTATTGTGCTTCAAGTGTAGTGCATCATCATCCTAATCACCTTTCTCCATCCCAAATCCAAGATATTTGTCCTAGAACCCTAGTTTCGTCAATTTTGGGGTGGTTTCGGGATTTGTCTTGGTTGACCTCGAATTGTTCGTTTATGTTGTGATATTTCGTATCGATTATTATTGTTGTTTGGTGGATCTCAATCCGTTTCCGTTGTGTTTAAGCCGTGGATTGTTGATTCGGGGAGGTTTTGTGAAAACCCTCGCCCGAATGCGCCATTCGTATATGTTTAAGATGGTTAGTCGGGGTTGTGGGCGTATTTCATTCGATTATTGTTATCGTGTAGGACTGAGTTGTGTTAATCCTTCATTTAGGTGTAATATCCCCGTACCTTTCCATTTTTAGCAGTTTCCATTTTTGGTGTATGTCTATTTTTTCTCGACTCGCTTGTAACCGTTTCGATGTTTTGAATCTACTTTATTCTTGGAGTTTTTCCGTTTGAACGAGTTTTGGAGGTGTTTTTACGTAAATCCATTCTATGTTATGTTTCGTCGTACGTACATTCGATTCTCATAAAACTCGTTCGTTTTCGTTGTTTCTTTGTTTACATAAGTTCGTATGGTTGATTTGGTCGTGTTGTGAGTTTCGGTTTGTCAATCCGGCGTCGTATCGTGATTTTCGGACACTTGGGCCATTTTTGTAATTTCCTATAAGTTTAGGGAATTTCATCTTCTGTGTCGTATTTTGGATTCCCCAGTAATCGGAATTGTATTTTCCTTTAATGCTTAGGTTCGTCATCGAATATACTTCGTAACCATATTTTTGGTTCGATAGCAGGTCTGGGTTTCGGAGTCATCCGGAACAGTTCGGACAGCAGCTTCTTAGACTACTGTCCAATGGAGTGTTACGGCCGTAACAATTCATTCATTACAGTCGTAATGTTGGCCTTGTTATGGCCGTAATGCAGTCCTTGTTATGGCCGTAACAGCCTGTTGTTTTAAGAACAGCGGGCAGAGGATAGAACCTCATTTCTCATCATTTCCTTTCGTTTTCTTCGTCGGGCGACACCAGAGGGTGATTTCTACAACTTTCAATCCGTGTGTTCTTCGTTTTCCATCACCGTGGTGTTGTGGTAACATATTATCATCAACAAGATCACCCTACACCGTCCGAATCCGAGGTAAATAGCTTAGAACCCTAACTTTGTCCATTTTGGGGGGGTTTTCAGGTTTTGCTTGATTAAACTCGAATTTTTCAAGTATGTTGTGATATTCCTTACCGTTTGTTGTTATTGGATAATTCCCAATCCGAACTTGTCGAGTTTAATCCCTGAATTGTTGATTCGGGGAGGTTTTGCGTAAACCCTCGCCCGTATCAATTGATCGTATTTTTTCATAGCTTGTAATCGGGGTTATGGGCGTATTCCATTCGATTATTGTTGTCCATTAGGACTGAATTGTGTTAATCCTTCTTTTAGGAACCGTCGTTTTCCATCTGGATCGTTCATAGTTGTTATTCATTCCCGTTTCATCAAGAATGTCTCAAAGGCAAGTACTTTACATTTGTTTACGTGTTCTAGTATTTGAATTATGGCTTTTCGTGCTTGTACGGATGGATATGTGTATATTCACCTAGGGACGGTCCGACGGGGCCTCTAGGGATACGTATTGCCGTGAGTGTGTGTATCACGAACTATGGTTAGCCACCCAGGGATGTCCGATGGGGCTCTGCGGGGTACGGTGGCCGTGAGTCTCGTACCAACGGTTAACTTTGAATTGTTTTGTTGGAGAAATGTGTTTTGTGCTTGTGCACCGTAAATATTCCGGAATATAAATGTTTTCCTAAAATATTTTTGGCGCATATTTTCATCTGATTAGAATGGTAGCTCAAATGGATTGTACTTGCACTAAAAGTTGTCGCTAACCTCTTAAATGGGGGAAATACTTTTATATTTCAGGTACAGGTTATGGAGGCGAATGAGCATGCTGGTCGTACGAGGATGATGGGCAAAAGTGATTCTGTTCGGTGGTTGTCTTTTGGTGTCTTGTTTTTGGAATTTAATTTACTATGTCATTGTTTTAAGTACTCGAGTACTTCCTTCCTGAATTTATTAATGTTGTGAACCCGTTTGGAGAGTGGATTTGATGTCAAATTGTATTGTTGAATTTCAACCTTTGGTGTTGAATGTCGTGGATTGTGAAATTGTCGTTTTGTTGATGATATATGTCTTTGTCGAATGTCATTTTGATACCTTAGCCTGGTGGATTCCACAGTGTGGGGTCCACGGCGCTGTAATATGCCGTGCTCATCTTGGGGGTGTTACAGAATATGGTATCAGAGCTTAGGTTTATGGATGCCTAGGCTGCAGTTATTTGGGTCTAGTTGAGTGTCGTTTTTGAACAGTATCACTGCTACGCCATCATCTCAGTACGCCGGTGCTCGTTAGTTTTTCCTAACTTGACTCGTTATGTTGTTCTGTTCTATTCCTTTCTTGGTATCTTGTTGTGTTTTGCATTTGAACTGTACTTACCCGTTACTTCTTCAGAATACCTGCTGATAGAGGACGCGGACGTGGTCGCGGACGCGGTAGGGGACGTGGTGCAGCCGGTGGGGCGGCCATGTCCGATAACTCAGGAACTGATTCGGCGATGCCTTCCTTGTCGAACAGTGTTCCACCCAGTTCCGGAGGCCAGCAGGATCAGTCTGCTAGCTCCGGCAATGCTCATGAGAATATCGGGGTGGCAAATATTTTATAGCAAGTAGCGAACCATGACGCTACTAACTCAGGCCGTCTTGGTCCACTAGTGGAAAAAAGTTTACAATGGCACTTGAAAAGTGTCATCAAAGGGTTTTTATGACACTTTTCGAGTGTCATTCCAAATGCCATTGAATCCCTAGTGATGGAAGGGTCCAACCTTCAATGACATTTATTAAGTGTCATAAATTTATTTTTCAATGACATTTATAAAGTGCCATTGAACAATATATTTTATGACATTTATAAAGTGCCATTGAACAATATATTTTATGACATTTAATACCTGTCATTGAACAATGTATTTAATTACATTTATTACGTGTCATTGAACAATGTATTTCATGACATTTATTAGGTGTCATAAATTCATTTTTCAATGACATTTAATTAGTGTCATTTAGGGATTCATTTAAGCTTCCATACAAATACTTTAATGACATTTCTAAAGTGTCATGAAAATTATTTTAATGACATTCTTAAAATCATAAAAGACTTTTCAATGATACTTATTTACTGTCATAGAAAGTGACGAATGTGCAACTAAAAAAAATTCAATGACATTTTAAAAACGTCATCACATATTTATACTAAAAAAAACTCAATTTAATTATAATTTCACGCACTAATTAAAACCGTTTCAATAAACTCGACATCAAATCTAAAATATCTCCGTAACTCTAGCTAGCTTCAGTTAGCGGCGGCATATTTAGCAACATATGACAATAAAACTTGCATCTACTTCTATTATTAAGTACCAAAAAACTGGTACATATGAAGCAACAAAACTAACAATCTACACAGCAGCTAATAATGTACATAACATTTTTAAATGGGACACCAACAAAGCAGGCAGGCAGGCCCCAAAAACTGTACAAAACAGCTAATGATGTACACAGCAGCAACTAATGGACACCAACAAAGTAGGCAGGTTCCTTTCCGCCGAAAAAAAAAAAACGAAGCAGGCAGGCCCCAAAAAAATAGGAAACAGTCTCTGTTCAATGTACATAACATTTTTAAAACAATCTATCAATAGCTGCAAATTTGAAAAGAAAGTAGCGAATAAAAACAAAGTAGTCGTTTATATCCAAATATAACATAAATATAAAATTGTTAACGAGTAAAATACTTGATCGGCCAGGAAACATTACTTCCAAGTGATTCTTCCATGGACTCCATACCCCTGTGGGATCGATAGAACTCAGCATTTGAGTTTAGTACTGACATAACAGCCACTCTATAACAATCTGGTCCAAGCTTGTCGCCATGAATCCTTGTTTTGGGGTCAACTGCATCAATTTGTCCTCGAGCCACGACTTCACTGTAATATCCGCATTTTTCTTTCCCCTTGTATTTTCTTTTTCGGTGTATTTCTCGGTCGTAGTGATCCTCTTGTACCTTACAGTGTATCTTTCTCGTCATCTATTGATCTGAGACTCGTTATTGTTGTGCGGAACCGCTGTTTCGGGGTTGCAGTGGATCCATTCTATGTTTTGATGCGCTTTGAGGTGTTCCGTTTGATGTTTCGTTCATATTCCGGTGTTGTGAACCGTTTATATTTCGTAACCTAGCGCACGCTAGGGGTCCCTTAGTAGCGCACGCTACGACCGATTCGTAGCGCGCGCTAGAGAGCAAGCCCTGGGAGTGGCAGTGCTATTTTCCAGCCTTCTGGACTGGCGTATTAGCGTACGCTACGCAGACTAGCGCACGCTAATGTCGGGAGGATAGCGCACGCTGATGATACCTGGTAGCGTGCGCTAGCGTGGGTGTCCAGTACTGGACAGTTTACTTCTGAACTCGGTCAGGTGCCAGTTAGCGCACGCTACGCTTGTATGGTAGCGCACGCTAACGGGTCAGGTGAGTTTTGGGCAGTTAGCTTCTGGACTCGGCTGATGTCCAGGTAGCGCACGCTATTGGTCGATAGCGCGCGCTACCGAGTGGTTATTAGCGCACGCTACGTTTCGAGTAGCTCGCGCTAACGGCCAGAAATTTGGCTACTGGACTGGGACGCTAACTGTTTGGCCTGTAATTTTATCCCGTTAGCGCACGCGAACCTTGAGGATTAGCGCGCGCTAACACTCCCTGGCTATATAAACCAGGGAGTTGACCCAGATGAACATATTATTTTCATTTCTTCTCCTCCCCGCGACGCAGAGCTTCTCCAGAAGATTTCCGAGCAATCCCTTCCTCCGATTATTTCAGGCATCCTCTACCTTGAGTTTTTGAAGTAGATTAACAACACCTACTTGTGTTCTTCATCCTCAATCCAAGGTAAATCTCTTAGAACCCTACTTTTGGGCGATTTGGGGGTTTTGGGATTTTCTTCCGATCCGTTCCGTTTTGTTGATGGATTCATGATGAATATGATTAATCTTGTTGGTATTCTTAGTTTCCCTACGAATTCATGGTATATTTCGTAGTTTTTGCGAAATCGAGAGGGTTTGGTTGTGGTCCACCCTCGTTGTTGTTATATACGGATATACATGAATCGTAGGCGGGTTTTCGAGTGTATTCCATTTCCGTATTCGTCTAGAACTGGTTATAATTGTGTTATTCGAATCGTTAGGATCATTTCCGCCGGTTCCTCGCGGTCGTGTTCGATTCTTCCTTTCCGTTCGTATCACCGTCTACTAACCGAGGCAAGTATCCTTATGAACTTACGATCTTGACATAGTAGTATTGTATGGGAAATGTGTGTGTGTGTATACTCACTACGGGTTAGACCCGATGGGGTCTCGGTAGGGCTCCACGAAGCTGTGGAACCGCGAGTTGCTTTTAACCACTACGGGTTAGATCCGACGGGGTCTCGGTAGGGATCAACGAAGCTGTGGGTCCACGGTTAATTGTGGTGCATTTTTACAAATGTGATTTGATATTGGCATTTCCGGAAATGAGTGTTTTGGAACTATGTTTTCTTGATTGCATGCATTTACTATATGTGTAAGATGTAAGTTGCTCATTTGGTTACTTGTACTAGCGTAATTGCTAACCCCTCTGGGGACCCGTTTTGGGGAAATTCGTTTTATGAATTTCAGGTCAGGTTCATCGAGACGAGCGGGCGCTGTACCAGTACACGGATGATGGCCGTGCGTGATGATTGTGCACGAGTGTCGTCTTAGTGTCTTTTATCTTTTCATCTTTTGTGGTTTTTGAACTAATAGTAGTACTCGAGTACTTAAGAGTTCTTGTTCGTCCGGATTGTATTGTTGCCTATTATGTTTGTGTTGGATGATGATGTAATGTTTGACCGGTTGAACCGGGTGGATTATTCTATTTTGCGTCTTTATGACGAGGTGTTATTTTGTCGTTTCTGTGAGTCGATGGGTATGATGCTGTTCAGCCTGGTGGGTCCCATATAGGGATTCACGGCGCTGTAATATACCTCGAATATCTTGAGGGTGTTACATTCACCAGTCCCTTCCCAATCCAGCAAGTCCCATAGATCATTAACAACGAAGGGGCTTCCTTCTACTGACTACAAATTCAAATTCAAATATAAGATTATTTTCAAGGAAATTAGTAGTATTATTGGGTTGTACAAAAAATTTAGCTGCAATATATATAGATGAAAGACAGGCCAAGTCCTCAATTTATACCTTAGAGCTGTGAGCCTGACCAATGCTAAAATTGTCCTTAGGATTTTCATCGATGAAAGACAGATCCACATTGATTTCACCAATTTGTGGTTCATCCTAAATCCAAAATAAGTCATACAATTGACAATTAAAAACTTAGCTACTAAGATCAGCAGCCATATCTTACTTGTAAATTTTTTTCAGTGCTTTTTTGGTTACTTCCACCACTACTAGCAGCCCAACCATTGGAAATCACAAACCGAGGAGTTATCATGGCCTCGTTCACAGTAAGAGGAGGACTAGTCTGTCGCCCATTGACATCTTCATGGAGAGGAGAAGGCTGTTGAGTCTTTAGAGAGAGGAAGCGGAGTGAAGGTGAGTCAAACAAAAGTAAATTATAAAATATATAGCTATTTTACTTGCAAGCATAAACACGGAAACATTCAAGTTCAAGATGTCAATAATGCAAATCAATATAATTCATCATCATAGCCCTCAACATAAATGCAAACCATATATTAATTATCATCAAAAATAAGTAAACCAAAGCAGAAAAAAATAGGATGTAAGATATATCTACACTTACAAGGTTATAAACAGCACGCTCAAGACGACTGTAACGCTCTTCCATTGTCTCAACTTTTTCTTCCAATTTTTCTTTCCAGGATACAAATTGTTGTTGAGCATCTATCTTTGACGTTATCACACCTCCTCCAAAACCTCTTACACGCCCAGGTCGCTCCTTACCCAAAACCTTGGCTAATGCATCATTATGTATAGAAACAGACCCTTCGCTAGGTAGTTCAAGAGCAATTGCTGCTTGCACCTCAATCTGAACAATATTACAACCTCAAAGCAAAATTCAAAAATACAAAA
Organism: Orobanche coerulescens; assembly: GCA_033398695.1. Taxonomy (NCBI): domain Eukaryota; kingdom Viridiplantae; phylum Streptophyta; class Magnoliopsida; order Lamiales; family Orobanchaceae; genus Orobanche; species Orobanche coerulescens. The sequence goes on along the minus strand of CM065819.1, from coordinate 120,132,937 downwards.
GCTTTTTTTATATAGTTTAGAGAATAAAACACTTACAACTTTGGCAGCAACATGCGGGTTTTTAGCCTTCTTCTGCTCATGGCCCATTATCCATAAGTTTGACCTGGAAAGGGTTTGACCAGGGTGCTCGTTTTACTTCAACAAAAATAAATACAACTCTTAGTTTAGTTTTTTCAATTAACTGAATAGTATCAAAGAAAAAAACTAAATGTCCAACTTAAAATGATAATAGAGGTTGTGGTATTCAGCAGAAATAATAGAGGTCTAGCTAACAAAATGCACAACTATGAGGATTTTTCAATAGAATATTTGTATATAATAAGTTGTCCACATACTTCTAGAAATATCAGTATATCACACTAACTCATTTGTTGGCTTTTCTTGCATAACCTTCCCTACTCATTGTGTGACATAAAAGCTGTTTAGCCCTTATTTCCTTCATTTTATCACTTCTCTCATGCGAATCAGTAGCCCGTACATACCAATTAACAATTACAAACATGCATCGACCTATAGTAATTCAATAATTGAAATTCTATAATAATTAAGTAGCTCAGAAACTCACTTTGAAGGCTTCAGAACAACGATCATTAACAAATATTTCCCATTCAACCACAGATGTGTCGGCAGGTCTTAAAAGGTCAAGTAACCTTTTTGCATCTGCCTTGGTGCGTTTTGCTTCAATAATTTTTCTGATTTTCACCGAGAGAGTTGATTTCCAGCTTCTCCATAGTCGTCCCATTTGCATAAACACAGTTGGCCTATGAATAGGTTCTACAATAAATTTTAACTGCAATAATGACAAGGTAAAAATGTTATTATCCTCATCCATACTTGCAGAGAACAAAATAAGGAACAATGAATGTTTAAAAATAAATTTTACCATAAAATAATCCCAGAGGTCATCCCTGGTTGGACCACACACTTTATGCCATGTTGTTGCATTGAGTGGAGCATGCTCCCTCACTATAACCCCAATAGTGGAGCTAAACCTTTCAGATATCTTCCCAACAGATTGCCCTCTTTCATTCCACGTAACTTGTTGTGGTCCTGCTTCTCCTATTGGAGTGACCTGAAGGGTAGTTTTACCTCTCAAAGGCTTATGAGAAGCAGGGATATTAGACTTGAGGCAGGACTTGAGAGGAACACCAGTATCAACACTACTTCCAGAAGTTGCTTGTTTCTTATTGGAATCGCCACGATTTGATTCTTCAAATCCTAAGCACCTTTTCCTTGTTGACAAATTGAAGCTGTTCCAACAACAAAGAAATGCCAATGCATATCCATACATATATATAATATATATATATATATACACACACATATAGCTAGTGTAAAGAAATAGAGTTTAAATAACATTACGACAATGTTAAATTAAATAATTCTAGGAAAAACGAATCGGAATAAGTAAAGACAGAACAACAAAAAGTAATAAAATATAATTATAGAAACGAGTTGAGCAACTGCAAATTACAAAAATGACTAGATTAGGTTCCCAACCACTTAACACAAAAACCATCATTAAATGACAAAAACAGACCTTATATATAGTTGGTTCACACATTACATATTGTCTATCATGTTTCACCATCAAACTCATCGTCTATATTAAGTGCATCACAATCTTGATCACCAGTTGCAGTAGTAGTAAAAATATTTGGATCAAATAGCTCAAGATCATTAAAACCCCTAAGTGGTGCCTTTAATACTGCATACCAGTTTGATTTATCTGTATCCCTAGAATAAAAAACATGTTGGGCATGTGACGCTAATATAAATGGTTCTATTTTACTCAACCCTTCATAAAGATTCACTACAGTGAATCCATCAACTTTCTTCACACCAGAAGCAACATTCGCCCAATCACAATGGAACAAAGCCAACTTGAACTTGTGGAAGTCCAATATCAGAATTTCTCGGATAACACCATAGTAATTTGACAATGTATCCACGTCTATATGCACACCATAATCTTGTGTACTAACATTGGCGTCAAAGGTATGGAATCGTTGTTTATTAATAATAAAACCAGAATAGGACATTGCACAACGCCTAGGTCCTTTTGCAAGGTATTTGAGTGTTTCATCAAGCTTCTTATTAATCATAGCAGCTTCACGAACAATCTGAAAATATATATTCTACAACAATCAACATCCAAATCGAGCATAGAATTTAACAAACTGAATATATTAAATACTGATTGGCCAAAAGCTAAAGATATAAACCTCAGCTTGTAACCAATCGACAAACATCTCTAGATTCCTTTTTTGAAGCCTTTTAGAATCATTTCTCAAACATTCATCAGAGCCCCTTAGCTCTGCCTTATGCATCCTATAATATTAAGTTTGATTAAGTTTGAATTACTATATAGTTGTTTCAATTAACAAAAAACAATAGTTAGATGTAACTTACTCAAACTAGGGTAAAACTTTTTCGCTATTCAAAAGCACGCAGAGATGCATATCCTTCTGAATATCATCACTTAATTGTACAGATCGACCTTTTAGAAGTGTTGAACCGTCAACTAATTCATCATCGTCAACATCATTTCTTTTTCGTTTATTACTAAAGGCAGATGAATGTTTCATGTAACGACCACAGAACCTAACACACTCGTCCGCCAAGTAATTTTCAGCAATACTTTCTTCTGGACAAGCATGATTCTTCATATAGTCTTTTAAGACTTTCATGTATCTAAACATTAAAAATAAAATTAAATGTTACACAAGGACTAAGACATGTTAGAGGGATAAATAATAATCAAAAGAAAGGGTACCTCTTGAACGGGTACATCCACCTAAATTGGACTGGACCACATAATTTTGCTTCCATTGCTAAGTGAATGCAGAGATGGACCATGATATCGAAAAAAGGAGGAGGAAAATACATCTATAACATACATAAAGTCTCAACGATTTCATCTTCCATATCTTCCAATCTTTTTCTATCGAGTACTCTTTGACAAAGCTCATTAAAAAAAGAAGATAGACGAAATAAGGCTTTTCGAACACCTTTCGGTAACAAGCCTCTTATAGCAACAGATAGAAGCTACTGCATCAACACATGATGATCATGTGATTTCAGTCCATGAATTTTACATTCTCTGACCTTGATGCAGTTTGCTATATTGGAGCAATATCCATCAGGATATCTTTGCATCCATAGCCTCCAAAGAAACAAATCTTTCTCATCTTTGGTAAATGTGCAGCGATCTGAAATATTAAGCAGCTCCTCCCTTTTATCTTCTGGGAATTCTTCCAACAGTGACATTAACTCTACATGTCTACGTTCTTTCAACTTAATTCTAGTTTTACCCTTCACATTTGCATCTAATAGAATGTCTAACACTTTCTCGCACACATTTTTTTCGATATGCATTACATCAAGATTATGGCGTACCAGTAGACCCTATGAACAAGCAAATAGAAATCATTTAAATTCAAAAATCTTATGTGATAATATAACTTAGATTCAGAACTATGACAACAATAATACACTGACCTCCCAATATGGCAAGTCAAAAAATATAGATTTCTTCTTTAAAATCTTGGCAGGATCACCCTTTGTGAATTTTTTAGGTTTTCCATTCCTTTTGCCCCATTCATTTTTAAACCCAGCAAGTCGCAGAACTAACGCCTTCCCTGTAAACACTAAGGATCTCAATCGCTTCTCCTTTCTCCATTGAACCATTTGGACATAGAGCGGTACTTATGCCTTGCATACAGCCACCGCCTATTATCCATGAAATTTTTTTTTTTTTGCAGTCCCTAGGTAATCGGAGCTGGTTTCTGTACCACAAACAGAGCAAGCAAATTCTCCCTTGGTGGTTAACCCTGCAACATTTCCATGTGCTGGATAATCATTGATGGTACATGTTAACATGCCTTTGCACTTGAATGTCTCCTTCTGATGCGCATCATACATATCAACCCCATTCCACAGCTTATGTAAGTCCTCAATGAGAGGCTCTAAATACACATCAATATCATTACCAGGTTGTGTGGGGCCTGGAATGAGTAGGCTTAGCATCAAATTTTCTCTAGACATACAAAGATTAGGTGGAAGGTTATAGATGATGAGTATTACTGGCTATGTACTATGGTTTGTCCTGAGAGAGCTGAATGGATTAAATCCATCAGTTGCAAGTCCAAACCTTAGATTTCTGGCATCAGATGCAAAATCAGGCCACTTCTGATCTATACTTGTCCAATTAACTGAGTCACATGGATGCCGCATTTTACCATCATTACTATGATGCTTTGAGTGCCAAGTTAGCTGTTGCGCAATGTCTGGTGAAAGAAACATGCGTTGGAGTCTTGGAATAATAGGAAAGTAGCGCAACACTTTAGAAGCAACCCCAATAGTTACCTCATTAGTGCGTGGGTTAACTTTCCATCTAGATGCATCACATTTAGGACATCTGTCCTTGTCCTTATCGAGGTTCCGATACAAGACACGGTCATTTATTCATGCATCAATCTTTATATAACCTAAATCAAACTCTTTAAGTATCTTTTTAACTGTATAGTTATCTTCAGGTAGAGTATTATCATTTGGGGGCATATTCTTGAATTCTTTCAGGAATTCATCAAAGAAAGTAGTGCAAAGACCAGCTGCAGCTTTTAGCTTGTACAAGATTAAGGTTGCTGAAAGTTTGGTGTATTTTATACAACCAGGGTATAGAGGAACTTCAACCTCTTCTATCTTATGTTTATAATCATCTTCTATGTTTTTTAAAGGTTCAGAGTCTTGTTCACTAGGTAAATGAAACCTAGCATCTCTATACATCTGGTTAAGTTCTAATATTTCAGAATCCTCTTCACTCAATGGTGGTGGTCCAACAACATCTAACGAGTAGGATAATGCTGCTCCCCTAGGCTCACCATGAGCATTCCAAACTTTATAGAGCGGATCAAATCCGTAATGGCACAGATGAATAAATAAAGTATCATCATCCTGCGGGCCGCCAAAATTTCGACACACACAACAATGACATAACACACCATCATTATTCCTAGCATACTGCTTACTATTACTTATAAATTCCCTAACTTTTTTTCGGTACTCTGGACTACCTTTGGCCAGTGTATCCAGCTCTTATCCATCAAGAAGATATTATACCTAAAAATTACAGTAAACCAACACACATATTACAAAATTATTCACTAAGTAATAACAAACAGTTAGATGTCATTGAGGTACGTAGAACCTATGTATTCAGTTGGATGTCACATTACAAAATTACTAAGTATATAGTGGATTACTGGAATACAACACCACTAAATGAGACAGGTTTAATCCGGCAAACCTTAATGAACAAATATCTAATTTCTATTCAAGAAAAACTGATGTTTTGAAGGGTTAAGGCATAGTCGTAGGTATGTGTAAGCCTCAATGCATTGTAGCGTAAGTTTTTCATGCAAATAAAAGTGATATTGAAGAATATAATACATAATTAAAATAATCTTAAAATTAAAATACAACAACTACTAAGACTAGAAAACTACCATTACTACTACAAATAATAAATATTCATTAAATAATATGGTAATTTTTATTTCTAGAATGTAGTTATTCCTAGGCGGATGTTATATGAGTTTGTTCAGTGCGTTGTTACACCTACTTAGACTCAGTCTCTATTCAGAGATTTTGTGGGGCCATGTCAGGTTTCCAGCTGATAAACTCGGTCATATATATATATTAATTGAGGCTTGCGCCTTGGTACGCCTCAAGGCTTACGCCTCGCCTCATTTTTACAAAATGCCTCAAACCCGCGTCACACCTTTTAAAACATTGACAACAATTATCATCTCAAACAAGCAAACAACAAAATAGTTCACAAGCCCAACAATAAATTACCGTATCCAGACTTCTTCAAAACACAATCTCATAAGCGTAGAAATGTGCATTTAGGCAACAATAATACATATTTAGACAACAATAATAGTTCAACGATCCCTTACAGTAAAATCAGAACACATAAAATCATTAGAGCAGAGCATATATATAAACTTTAAAGTATCTGACTCATGAAAACAGAAACACACTCTATGAGTTGGAAATGTGAGTATACATACTCTATGAGTTGGAAATGTGAGTATACATACCTTCTTCACCACGTCAAAGCAGCAGCTAATTTGTCAATGCAACGAGCGCATGCATCACATAATTAAATTAAAATCAAAATTATAAAACTAAATAGAATAGAAAGCAATTAAAAGAAATTAATTAAAAACTTAATTTAGGTTATGGTTCTTACCAATTGAGGGAGATTTAGACCTTCTTTACACAAAAATCAGCAACTAACCGTTATGAGCAACATGAAACACAATCAAACAAATAAAAATAAAACTGAAAATTAAACTTAAACTAGTGACAATTGAACTTAAATAACAACATGAAACACAATCAATCATCAGATGCTCGTGTTCTAAAAGATGCATTGCGTAGAAACAATCAACCTTATGTTCCGAGTGGTAATTTGTATTACTAGCTTAAGTTATTGAAAAATAAGTAAAGTAAACTTTTGATTTATGTTTACATGTCTCATCGTAGATACTGTCTAGTGGATGCTGAATATATATACTAATGAAAATCAAACACAATTGATCAAATGAAAATGAAAACTGAAACGAAAATGAAATTTATATACTTTGATAAAAATGAAACAGTTGGAATTCAAATTTGCATAACTCAAGTTGGTTTATGGTAATTGGACACTTATGCAAGAAATTAAAAATTAAACTCATAAATAGACACACCAACATAATGAAAGTACCAAAACCCAAACTGAAACAATCAAACACAATAAACAATGAAACATGAAACACAATCAATCAAATGAAAATGAAAACGAAACTGAAATTTTAATAATTAGATTAAAAAAGAAACAATTGGAATTCAAATTTCACATAAACCAAATTGATTCAAGGTTCCAGGTTATACCTGGATATAAACCAATACCTTATTCACCCCAAAACCCAAAGGCTTATAACATCCGAATTGCAGTCACCAACCACATGAAACAAAGCAATAAATTAGAAATCAAACCCAGAAATATAGAACCTATGATGAAAGTACCAAATGAAATTTAGGGTTGACATGTTCTTACCAACAAAGAAGAGATCTGGGGGGCGAGGTCGTCCAAAATAAGCTGCGGTGTCGTCGAAGCTAGGAGTGGCTGGAGCTGGAACTGTTCTTGAAGGTGAAATCGTTTCTTAATTGATAAAAACATCCTGATTGTTAACTTTCGTGAATCGCGCAGGATTTTTTGAGGGAAAAAACTGGCGCTTCATTTTGGTGAAAATTTTGGCCAAATTGTAGCGGCAGATAGAATTGGAGGACGAAGGCAGAGAGAAAGTAGAGTTTGTGCGGTGGAGTGAATAGCAGTGGAGTGAAGTTAAAACGTGGAGAGAGGAACTAAAGATAGAGAAAGCAATACTTCAGTATTTCAGATTTAATTTTTTAGATATTATTAAATAATTTCTATATATTATTTTCAGATTTTTTAAATGAAAATTTCAGATTTATTTCATATGAATATTATTGGTTTCTACTTATTAAATGAAAATTTCAGATTTATTTTTCTATATTATTAAATAATTTATTTCCAATTTATTTATGTTTCAAAATTATTAATGAATTATTTGAGATTTACCTTTAACAATTCTATACTAGTTAAATTAATTTATTATTTGAGATTTACTTTATTTAGACATGTACAGGTCTATAGATCATAATTGATTGAATCCGGACATAGTTAATCGATCTGGTTGATCGTCTATCGAGTTTATTTTAATTGAATTTTAATTTATCTGGAACTTAAATTTCATTAACCAAATGAGTTATTGCATATTTTCAATCACATCAATCAAAAGTCATACTATTTTGGGATGTATGAAATCTTATAAGTGTCATTAAAGATTTTTGCATGTCGCTCTCTATGATGCTAAACGAATGTCATGATACGTGAAATGGATGACATTTTGGAAAATGTCATAAAATATTTTACATGACATTTTTGAATATGTCATGGAAATATATTTTCAACGACATTTACCATTTTTTTCTATGACACTTTAAAAATGTCATAATGTTCATAACATTTAAAAAGTGTCATTGAATATTAGTATTTACAATGGCATTTGTAAAATGTCATTTTTTAAGAGAACGTTTCGGATCCATGACGTTTGGGTCCGAAAATGTCATTGAAATATTTTTTAATGACATTTTTGGCCAAATGCCATGAAAATAGTGTCATTAAAAGTGTTGTTTCTACTAGTGGTCGGCCAAGCTAATGCCAACCTGGTTCCGCCTACTGGGACCGGCAATGATAATCTACTTCAGGACGTGATTCGTATGTGTCCTCCACAGTTTGATGGTGCTTCCTACCCTTCCGATTGGGAGAGTTGGTTATTTGAAATGGAGAAAGTGTTTGAGGCTGCTAACTGCTCTGAGGAGATGAAGGTACCCATCGCTCAGTACTTCCTCGCCAAAGAGGCGGCAATGTGGTGGAAAGCGGTGAAACCACGTGACCGGGCGGCCACGTGCGCAGAGTTTCGAGAGTTGATGGAGGATGAATTTTGTCCGTGGCCAGTTAAAGAGGGGAAGATCCGAGCCTTCTTTGAGGCTAAGCCTCAGGATGTCCCGATTTCGCAGGCAATCAAGGACTACAACCAACAACTTCATTATGTGAGAAACCAAGTCCGAGACGAGTTAGACAAGATCCGCCACTTTGGCATGCGGAGGGTCCGTCACTACATGTCTGGTCTCGGGTGTACAACTCTGAAAGATTATCAGAACAAGGCAATGGCTTATGAGATATCATTTTCTGCAACAGAGACGACAACCGAGGGAAAGAAACAGAAGACCTCCGGTCAGTTTTCGAGAGGCAAGTCTGGTGGGTATCATAAGGCACAGTCTAGTTCGCGAGTCTTCGGGAGTCAGTCCCTGTCATTTGGGCGAGGAAACGGTTCTAAGTTTGCTCCTACTAGTTCCATTCGTGGTCCTACCTGCTTTAACTGTGGTCGTCCCGGCCACATGATGAGTGAGTGTGATAGGCCCCCGATTCAGTGTCTTGCTTGCGGTCGGATGGGACATCGTGCTAAGTACTGTACGGACGCAGTTCGGGCACCAGTTACTCAAATATCAGCCCCAGCTGCGGGAGAACCGAGCGTGAATCAGGCACCAGCAGTTTCTCAGCCACAACAGAGTTTTGGTAGAGCTCGGGGACATGGGCAGCCTTCTAGAGGGGGAGCGTATAGTGCGGGGTCTGTTCCGCCCCGTGTGTATGAGATGAGACGAGCTGGAGATCCCGACGCGAGGGTGGCTACAGGTACCGTTCACATCCTTGACCATCCTGCTTCCGTATTATTCGATTCTGGTGCTACGCATTCTTTCATATCTATGGATTGTGTGCGTCGTCTGCGTGTTGATTACCTAGTTTTGTGTGAACCATTTGTTGTTAAACTGCCTAGTGGGGATAGCATCATGGGGGATCGTGAGATTAGAGATTTTCCTGTGAGTATCGCGGGGAGGGATTGGCCTTCTAATCTGATTGCAGTAGATATTAAGGACGAGGATCTGATTTTTGGTGAGGATTGGCTGGACCGTCATGGGGCGATCATGAACTGTAGAACGGGAATCGTTTTGATGTTAGCATGTGATGGTACTGAGCATTTTTTTGTGGGGCGTAAGCAGAGTAGCCAGAGATTCCTGATCAGCGCTTTGAAAGCAGTGAGACTTCTTCGAGGAGGTTGCACGGGTTATTGGTGTTATGCTTTGAGATCGGAATAAGGGGGAGTCGAGCTCTCATCTATTCCGGTAGTGTGTGAGTATCCTGGCATATTTCCAGACGAATTGTTGGGTTTGCGCTAGACCGAGATGTTGAGTTTACTGTGGATTTAGAGCCGGGTGCATCACCGATTTCTAAGACGCCATACTGTATGGCGCCTACCGAGATGCTTAAGTTGAAGAAACAGTTGGAGAGTTGCTAGACATGGGTTATATTCGACCGAGCGCTTCGCCTTGGGGCGCACCGGTCCTGTTTGTAAAGAAGAAGGATGGGTCACTTCGTCTGTGTATCGACTATCGAGAGTTGAACAAACTGTATTTTCGAAGATTAATTTGAGATCGGGGTATTATCAGCTCCGAGTGAAGGATTCCGACATTCCGAAGACGGCCTTTCGGACGAGATACGGTCATTACGAGTTTGTGGTTATGCCTTTTGGGCTAACCAACGCACCAGCCGTGTTCATGCAACTTATGAACAAAGTCTTTATTGAATACCTCGATAAGTGTGTAGTTGTTTATCGATGATATCCTGATTTACTCGAGGAGCGAGGAGAAGCATGCACGTCATTTGCATATTGTGTTGGGAATCTTGAGAACTCAGCATCTTTTTGCGAAGTTCTCAAAGTGTGAGTTTTGGTTGCGAGAGGTTATGTTTCTCGATCATGTGATCTCGGCCGAGGGTGTTCGTGTGGACCCACATAAGATAGAGGCTGTACTGGATTGGGCGCCACCCAAAAACGTGAATGAGGTCCGTAGTTTTCTGGGTTTGGCCGGGTATTATCGTAGATTTGTCGAGGGGTTCTCTAAGCTCGCTCGACTGCTGACTCAGTTGTTATAGAAGTCGGAGAAGTTTGTGTGGACCGAAGAGAGACATAAGAGTTTCTAGGAGTTAAAGGAACGATTGACGACCGCTCCCATTTTGGCTTTACCGAGTGGTAATGAGGGTTTCTCAATTTTTAGTGATGCTTCAGGCCAAGGGCTCGGATGTGTACTCATGCAGCATGGGAAGACAATTGCCTATGCTTCCCTTCAGTTGAAACCGTACGAGTTGAATTACACTACACACGATCTTGAGTTGGCCGCAGTTGTGTTTGCATTGAACATCTGGCGTCATTACTTTTTATGGCTCGTCATGTCAAATTTTCACCAATCACAAGAGTCTGAAGTACATTTTCACGCAGAAAGAGCTAAATATGAGACAGAGGAGATTGTTGGATTTGATTAAGGATTACGACCTCGAGATCCTTTATCATCCGGGCAAGGCAAATGTGGTGGCAGATGCCTTGAGTCGGAAATCGGTATCGCTTCGGGCGCTTGAGTTACTCACGGCTCAGACAGGACTTCAGCGAGATTTGATGAGGTTGAGCGTTGAGATTGTACTACCAGAGAGTTCCGGTCAGTTACGTACTCTTGAGATTTCTTCGTCTCTAGTCGACGACATTAAATCGGGACAGTTGGAAGACCTGGTGTTTATTCAGCTTCGAGAGAATGTAGGGAAGGGGAAAGCCCCGGGATTTGTGATACATGAGGATGGTGTGTTGAGATTCCAAGGTCGGCTGTGTGTTCCGAACGACTTGGAATTGAGGCATGGTATTATGTGAGAGGCTCATGCGTCACCTTACTCAGTCCATCCGGGTTCGAGTAAAATGTATAAAGATTTGCGGAAGAATTTCTGGTGGAATCACATGAAGAATGAAGTACTTCAGTTTGTGGATAAGTGTTTGACTTGCCAGCAGGTCAAAATCAAACATCAACGACCAACCGGGTTGTTAAAACCACTTCCCGTTCCAGAATGGAAGTGGGAAGATATCTCAATGGATTTTGGCACGAATTTTCCAAGGACAAAGACATGAATGAATATGGTGTGGGTGATCGTGGACCGACTGACTAAGTCGGCACATTTTCTGGGCATCAAGGATACTTGGGGTCTAGAAAAATTAGCTCGTATTTTTATCGCGCAAATAGTGAGACTTCATGGTACGCCGAAGACTATTATTTCAGATAGAGATGGCCGGTTTGTATTGCATTTCTGGCAGGCGGTATATAAGGCATTAGGGACACAGTTGCGTTTGAGTACATCTTTCCATCCTCAGACCGACGGGCATTCCGAGCGTACCATTCAGACGTTCGAGGATATGTTACGTGTGTGTGTTAGACTGGAATAGTGACTCGGAGGAGCATCTGGCCTTGATCGAGTTTACTTATAATAATAGCTGGCACGCGTCGATTAATATGGCACCGTATGAGGCGCTTTATGGCCGACGTTGCCGATCACTGATATGTTGGGATGAGCTGTCCGATCTAGTTGGCACCGAGCCGGATCTTGTGTTAGAGATGAGGGAGAAAGTTGAATTGATTAGAGAGAGAATGTTGGCAGCTCAGAGTCGACAAAAGTCTTATGCGGATGTTAGGCGTCGACCTTTGGAATTTGAGGTGGGATATCATGTTTTGTGGAGAGTGTCTCCGACGAAGGGAGTTTTCCGTTTTGGGAAAAAGGGGAAGCTCAGCCTGAGGTATATTGGACCTTTTGAGATATTGGAGAGAGTCGGCGAGTTGGCATACCGTTTGGCTTTGCCTCCGTCGTTGAGTCATGTGCATAGTGTATTTCACGTCTCTCAGCTGAGGAAGTATGTTCCGGACCCATCCCATGTTATCGATTTTGGGGACGTGCAGATCGAGAAGGACGTCACATTCGAGGAGAGACCCGTTAAAATTTTGGAGCGTCGAGACAAACAATTAAGGCACAAAACCATTCTCTTGGTTAAAGTGCAATGGTCGCGGTACAGAGTAGAAGAGGCAATGTGGGAGTTGGAGGAGGATATGCGCTTGAGGCACCCCGATCTTTTTGATTCTTAAGTTTCGGGACGAAACTTCTTTTTAGAGGGGGAGAATGTAATATCCGTACCTTTCCATTTTTAGCAGTCTCCTTTTTGGTGTATGTCTATTTTTTCTCGACTCGCTTGTAACCGTTTCGACATTTTGAATCTACTTTATTCTTGGAGTTTTTCCATTTGAACGATTTTTGGAGGTGTTTTTACGTAAATCCATTCTATGTTATGTTTCGTCGTATGTACATTCGATTCTCGTAAAACTCATTCGTTTTCATTGTTTATTTGTTTACATAAGTTCGTATGGTTGAGTTGTTCGTGTTGTGAGTTTCGGTTTGTCAATCTGACGTCGTATCGTAATTTTCGGACACTTGGGCCATTTTTGTAATTTCCTATAAGTTTAGGGAATTTCATCTTCTTTGTCGTATTTCGGATTCCCCGGTAATCGTAATTGTATTTTCTTTTAACGCTTACGTTCGTCATCGAATATACTTCATAACCATATTTTTGGTTCGATAGCAGTCCGGTTTGAGTCGTCGGAGCAGTGGACGGACATAGGCTTAGATCGGTGGAGTGTTACGGCCGTAACACTCCATTCATTACGGCCGTAATGTTGGCCTTGTTATGGCAGTAATGCAGCCCTTGTTATGGCCGTAACAGCCTGCTGTTTTAAGAACAGCTGGCAGAGGTCAGAACCTCATTTCTCATCCTTTCCTTTCGTTTTCTTCGTCGGGTGACACCAGAGGGCGATTTCTACCACTTTCGATCCGTGTGTTCTTCGTTTTCCATCATCGTGTGTTATGGTAACATATTATCATCAACAAGATCACCCTACACCGCCCAAATCCGAGGTAAATAGCTTAGAACCCTAATTTTGTCCATTTTGGGGGGTTTTCGAGTTTTGCTTGATTAAACTCGAATTGTTCAAGTATGTTGTGATATTCCTTACCGTTTGTTGTTATTGGATAATTCCCAATCCGAACTTTTCGAGTTTAATCCCTGAATTGTTGATTCGGGGAGGTTTTGCGTAAACCCTCGCCCATATCAATTGATCGTATTTTGTCATAGCTTGGAACCGGGGTTATGGGCGTATTCCATTCGATTATTGTTGTCCGTTAGGGCTGAATTATGTTAATCCTTCGTTTACTGTCGTTTTCCATGCGGATCATTCGTAGTCGTTATTCATTCCCGTTTCGTCAAGAATGTCTCAAAGGCAAGTACTTTACATTTGTTTACGTGTTCAAGTATTTGAATTATGGCTTTTCGTGGTTGTACGGATGGATATGTGTATGTTCACCTAGGGACGGTCCGACGGGGCCTCTAGGGAAACGTATTGTCGTGAGTGTGCGTATCGCGAACTATGGTTAGCCACCCAGAGATGTCCGACGGGGCTCTGCGGGGTACGGTGGCCATGAGTCTCGTACCAACGGTTAACTTTGAATTGTATTGTTGGAGAAATGTGTTTCGTGCTTGTGCACCGTAAATATTCCGGAATATAAATGTTTTCCTAAAATATTTTTGGCACATATTTTCATCTGATTAGAATGATAGCTCAAATGGATTGTACTTGCACTAGCAGTTGTCGCTAACCACTTAAATGGGGGAAATACTTTTGTATTTCCGGTACAGGTCATGGAGGCGAACGAGCATGCGGGCCGTACGAGGATGATGGGCAAAAGTGATTCTGTTCGGTGGTTGTCTGTTGGTGTCTTGTTTTTGGAATTTATTTACTATGTCATTGTTTTAAGTACTCGAGTACTTCCTTCCTGAATTTATTAATGTTGTGTACCCGTTTTAGGGAGTGGATTTGATGTCAAATTGTATTGTTGAATTTCAACCTTTGGTGTTGAATGTCGTGGATTGTGAAATTGTCGTTTTGTTGATGATGTATGTCTTTGTCGAATGTCATTTTGGTACGTTAGCCTGGTGGATTCCATAGTGTGGGGTCCACGGTGCTGTAATATGCCCTGATCAACTTGGGGGTGTTACATTAGGAACGATCGTGTTCCCTCCGGTTCTTTCCTAGTGTCGTTTACTTTCCGTTTCGTCAAAGATGTCTCAAAGGCAAGTACTTTACATTTGTTTGCATATTCTAGTATTTGGATTATGGCTTCCCGTGTATGTTGTGGATGTGTATGTGTATGTTCACCCAGGGACGGTCCGACGTAGCCTATGGGGATACGTAGTGCCGTGTGTATGCGTATCGCGAACTGGGGTTAACCACCCGGAGATGGTCCGACGGGGCCTCTGCGGGGTGCGGTGTCCGTGAGTCTCGTACCAACGGTTAACCTTTGAAATATTTTGCTGGAGAAATGTGTTTTGTGCTCGTGCACTTTAATATTCCGGAATATAAATTCTTTCTAAAATGATTTTTGGCGCATGTTTCATCTGATTAGAATGGTAGTTCAAATGGATTGTACTTGCACTAGCTGTTGTCGCTAACCCCTTAAATGGGGGAAATACTTTTGTATTTCAGGTACAGGTCTTGGAGACGAACAAGCACGCGGACTGTACGAGGATGATGGGCAAGAGTGACTCTGTTCAATGGTCAGTTCAGTTCAGTTCAGTTCAGTTCAGTTCAGCTCAGTTCTTCTTCTTCTTATTATTATTATTAATCTTAATTATTATTATTGTTATTATTACTAATAATATTACTATTATCGTTGTTGTTGTTAATTACTATTATTATTATTATTTACCATTATTATTATTATTTACCCTTAATATATATTCCGATTCGATTCGATTCGATTCAGTCCATTCGATTCGATTCGATTCGATTCGATTCGATTCGAATCCATTCGATTCGATTGATTCGATTCGATTCGATTCGATTGAGTTGATTCAGATTCATTTGGGCCAAGCCCACCCGTTTGCCAGGTCTAATTATATAATATCACTCGGTTCAAAGTTTCACTTATGTTTTACTTGGTTTTTATTGCAGCTCAATTAGTCTTATTTTCTCAGCGTATATGTAGCTTTTTTAGATGATGATATATGTTCAATTATATATATTAACCATCATGGCAGATTTTTTATTTGTACAATGTTTAAAACGATCGTATGCTTATCCACTGAGTATGTTGAAGAGAAAAAAATATTGCTACGCGTATTCATCTATTGTTGTTTTGGGTTTGCATGTATTCATCTATTGTTGTTTTGGGTTTGTTTCGTACTTGCACGTAATGTTGATTGGATTAGGTTTTACCGTGTTGGAGATTGATGTTGAACTAGTGTATAGCCCGTCGAAACTCGACGGGTAATCACTTTATATTATAATTTATAAGTAAAATTCTAAAAATAATTTAATACTTTGTTAGGATTCAGTCACTTACAATCGTACCGCAGCGGAACACACCAATAAATAGAAATAATGAGGATGAAATTCAACCACCCGAACTCATTTAGAATTTATGTACTTATACTTGTCCTAAACCCGATTGAAAGGTAATTTTACTACTTATTACAGTTCAGAACTCATATACGTAACACATGAAACAACGAATGTATGCTACAAATATTCAGACCTCTTTAAAATATTTATACTCATATTCATCAAACTCGATTAAAAGATAACTTTATTATTCGTTTATATCCCATACCCCTATGTAATATATGCTAATTATTCAGCGTATTTAAATTTATATAATTTAAACAACTAAACATAAGTTGCTATAGTAATTAATTGGTTAATCCATCTCAATGAAAACTCAAATATTGTTAAATAAATGTTAAGAATAAATATTATGAATGATAAAAAATTAAAGTTAAATTCGTAGTATAATTTTAGAATATACGATCTTCAAAAATTCTTTACAATTTATATACCTACATTTTGATGTCGGATTCAAGATTTTAGATAAATAAGAACAAAAATATAAAAAACTTCATGTAGGAGAGAGAGTTAATGTGGTACTCCGAACCCATATTACTATTAGATAGTTTATAAATTTATTTGTAAGTAAAGATAATCAAGCTTATTAAAAAAATATAAAAATATAAAAAAATATTTATGCAAATATAAATTAGATATTAGAAAATAAATACGTACATATTTGGCCAATGAGTTTTAATTAATAATTTGCCAAATATAATTTTCTAAAGAATAAAATAATTCATTTGGCCAACTCAATAGATGATGAAAATAAAGTGGTGATGTAAAATAATGGTGGATAAAATACATACTTATTTTAAATATTTATTCAGTTATTCAATGAGTGGAGTGTCATTGAAAATCAAGATGGATGGAAGATTTAACTAAATATGAATCTGAAAAATAAAAACACCACGTATGAGAGAGTTAACGTGGTGCTTTGAATACGTAACAATATATATATATATATATATATATATAAGGGAGCTTTATTTTCAGAACTCTCTTAAGTGCGAGAACTGCGAGAACTCCTCTAAACCAATGAGATTTTTTTAAATATTAAAAAATATTTTTAATTCAAAGGGTATTATAGTAAAATACAATTTTTATATTATTTTTGAATTTTTTTTTATTAAATATAATAGCCCCTACTGATGATAACCACAACTATATAGTAGGGGTTATGATCAGTAGGGGTTGTATGCATTGACATGATGTACATTATGTATTATTAGGAGTACAAAAGGTGGTTCTCGCACTTAACATGGTTCTGAAAATAAAGTTACACTATATATATATATATACTAAAATTACATTTCAAATCAAATTTATTAATGCAAAAAGCTCGCCAATTATACTAATTAGTTAGGTTCAACCATTCGGAGTTCCTCACCGCAGCAAAACACCACGAAAACCAAAAAGATGATGCAAGGATTCAGCCACTCGACCCCGTTTATAATTTATATAACCGTACCCGTCCGAAATCTGACTTAAAGGTGAACTTACTACACGTTTTCATCCTCAACCCATATAGTGATACCCGAAACAATATAGCTAGGGTTTAGTCATCTGAAACCCATTTATATATTATATAGCTATACACATTCCAAAAAAATAATTTTAGTACATGCTCCCCTCGCAAATCTATATAGTTATATGCACTAATTGCCCAAATCTATTAAAATATACAAAATCTAAATAATTAAATTTAAGTTGTTATAATAATTGGTTGTTACGTCTAGCTTTAAAAAAAATCAAATTTGCTCAAATTGCTATATATTTATAAAGAAATTAAATTAAACATCATAAAATTAGTTAAATTAATTTGTTAATTCAAAATATTTATATGGCCAAATAATTAATGATTTATCAAATTATATTTTTAATAAAAATAATACTACTTATTTGGTCAACTCGATAATTGATCAAATTAATTGGTGATGAGAAATATGATGGTAAAATACATATTGAATATATGAATGAATTACCAAATCTATTAAAACTTATAAAATCTACATAATCAAATATAAGTTGTTACAATAATTAGTTGTTATGTCTGACTTTAACAAAATTAAAATTCGCTTAAATTGTTAGACATTGATAAATTGGACAAATTAAATATAAAAATAATAAAAATTTCAGAAAAAATATGATTATTTATTTGGTCAACTCAATAATTGCCCAAAATTCATTTCCAATAAAATAACAATATTTACTTAGCCAACCCAATAATTGATCAAATTAATTGCATATGAGAAATGTGATGGTAAAATACAAAATGATCGTATTATATATATATATATAAGTAAAACTACTTATTTCGTCAATATAAACATTGATTCAATTAATATTATACAAATTTTTATGCTCAGGCAGAAAAAATATTGATCAAATTAAGTTTTCCAATAAAAATAAAACTATTAACTGGTGGTGCAAAATAATTGTGAGGTGCAAAAATGCATATTGTTTGTGAGTATTTATTTAGGTTATCCAATCGATGAAGTCTCATTTAAAATCAATGCGGGATTTAAATTTATATAAATATTATTAATACAAACCTAATAATTCGCCAAATTAAATTTTCATGGAAATAAAAATTTTCATTTAGCTTAGTAATCGGCCAAATTAATTCGCCAAAGTAATTATGGAGTAAAAAATAATATTAATTTTAAATATTTATTTAGTTCCCCAATCGGCAGAGCCTCATTTAAGATCAACGTGGTATTCAAAATTTTAGATAAAACACAAATATAATTAATAATTGATCAAATTAAATTTTCACTAAAAAGTTTAACTATTTATTTCTCCAACTTAATAATTGGACAAATGAAACGCAATAAAAATAAAATTCTTAAGCTTATATGTGAAATATAAATATGGAATTGAAAAATACATATTGAATGTTAAGTATTTATATTAAGTTCTTAATTGATGAAGTTCTATTTTAAATCGATGTGGTATTCAAGACAATGAATTCTATTTATTTAGATCGTCTACGGTTAAGCAACATTTTAAATAGACGTGGGATTCAAGATTTTAAATAAACACGAATACAAAATTAACAGAATGCCACAAATGAGGAGTCAATGTGGTGCTTCAAATCCGTAACACTATTATATAGAATTTTAATTATTATAAACTACTAAATAAAATAGATATGAGATTCAATTTTACAAATAAAATTAATATAAATTTAATAATTGGTCTAATTAAAATTTCACTAAAAATTTAAACCTTTATTTGTCCAACTTAATAACTGGCCAAATTAAACACAATAAAAATAATATTCTTAAGTTTGTGTGTAAAATAACTATATGGTTGAAAAATACACATTGATGCTAAGTATTTATTTAGGTTTCCCATTGGTGGAGTCCTATTTTAAATCGATGTGGATTCAAGATATCGAATTCTATTTATTTGGATTGTCCATTGGTTAAGTATCACTTTAGATTGATGTGGGATTCAAGATTTTAGATAAATAGGAATCTAAAATTAAGAGAATGCCACATAGGAGAGAGAATTAATCTAATGTATCGAATCCGTAACGCTATTATATATATATAGATGGGGAGCAGAAGACGTTCAACATTGATGAATTAGTTAACATTGCATTGTATTAATTCTTTAAATATTTAAGATATCTATCGCTACTAGAAAAAATGGCTTTAGTGACGCTCAAAAGTGTCACAATAAGTGGTGTATTGTGACGCTTTTGCTATAGTAACGCTTTTCAAAAGTGTCACCTGATTTGGTATTTCAATAGACCGTTGTTGTGACACTTAAAATGCATCGCAACAGATACCTAATGTGACGCTTTCTTGCATATTGTGACGCTTTTCATGCATCACATTAGTAAGCTTTAGTGACACTTTTGCCATTTTTTGTGACAGTTTTTGGCGTCATAAAAGTGAATTGTAGTGACACTTTAACATCACTAGAGTTAATAACTAATTTAACTACTTTTTTTAGTGACATATTTTGGCGTCACAATAGTGCGTTATAGTGACAATTTTTAGCATCACGTAAAAACCATAACTACCTTAACTAACTCTTTTAGTGACTCATTTTTGCGTCACAATAGTGTGCTATAGTGACACTTTTTAACATCACATAAAAGTTTATAACTACATTAACTACCTATTTTAGTGACGCCTACAAGTATCACTAAATAATTTCAAGTAACATATTTTGCTATAATGACAATTGTCAAGTAAAACGTAACATTTTCTTTAAACATAAAATGTTGCTAATAATAATAGTATAAATAGTTGTTTTGTAATAATAATAGCAACATAAAATTTTAATGTCAAACTCAAACACCAAGATCTCTAACAGTAAACATAAGATCCCAAACAGTAAACATAAGAGAAAATCTCAAACAACATTGCGGTCCAAGAAGTGAACATCACTGTCAACGTAAAAGCCCAAACTACAAAAAAATAAGTTTTCATCTTAATGTCAATTAACTCCAAAATAAAGCGAAAGTCTTTCATGTCATACTTTTCTTATCTCGCATATTCCACTTCAACCTATAATAATAAACGAAAGGAAAAATTAATGATACTCAAATACTGAAAAAACAAGCAAACAATAATAAAAGAAAGATTGTTAAAAGACTTACCAAACACTTTGGCCAAGCAATGCTACCTTCTGTAGCTTGTCCAATAAATTTGACACTTCCAATTGTCCGTATTAATCCATGATCATATTTAATTGGCACGTTAACTTTCACTTCACACCAATCAACGCCCAATTCTTCAGTCCCTACTAGCTTTGATGGATTTAAGCTCTGAATGGAACCTTTTGCAATATAATTTTGAGTAATCATGTCTTTCAAAAGAACCTTTGTTCCAACCTGCATCATACATCAATTATAAGTACTTTATACAAATAATTAGATACAACAACAACGACATCAACATTACATAAAATGAAAAAAAAACTATTATAAATAATGAAAAAAAAAGTAATAATAGTGCTGAAAGCATAGTGCACCAAAAAAGAAGTTTCCTGTCTCAAAATCATAGCACACACTGACCATAACAAAAAGCACAGATATTCCTTCAAACTGCATTTAGAATTTGTGGTCATGAAATCAACTTAAAATGAGGAAGGTCAGAGACATACGGAATATTTTTCAGACGCAATCTTTAAGGAGATAAAAAAAGCAGAGGGCAAAAAAGAAGGAAAAAGGAAATTGTTTTTACTTTCGTAAGTGAGTCCACATTTGGTAACCCGTAACTCAATCCAGTAAACTTAATTTATCTTTTTATTTTTAAGAATATAATGACAACGTTTATCTAAGTTTCCTTCACATCTAATTTAGTCATGTTGTACTATCTACAAATAAAAGAATAAGCATAAGAAGATTCGAAAACCGTACTTGTGCGACAGTCATCTAAAACAGTGTCCCAGTTCAATCATGTAAAGTAAATCTAGAAACAAGGGGATTACAATGCAGAACTCGAACGAAGCAAGATGTACAGCTACTGCCACGTTCAAAACATGAATGGAATGTTGTTCTCTGTATAATAGCATAAGATACGTCTCACTGCCACATCTGTCACTGCAGGCTCCAACTTCCGAGAATAGAGTTCAGTGCTATGCTACAGTGTAATATACACTAATAGCCTTGTTGGTCAATAAGCTTGATCAATTATATATGTTAAACATAATTGTTTTGATCACTATATAGTAAATTAAAAACGAGTTTGGATTGTAAGAAAATGAAAACTGATCTTTGAGGGTTAACAATTTATTTGACATGATCACACAGAATGCCTCCCAAAAAATGACTAAATAACCAAAAACAATGTGATAAAGTGCCAAACACTAGTAGAAACAGCCCCTTCCTTGACCCTTTTTTTATGACCAACAGTCGAAGATGACTCGGAAATAGCTTAGTCACATAATCAGAGTCATAACGCGTAAAATTTCCATTAGCGATGACGCGAGTTTACATGTGTCAAAAAGTGGCAGTCATAATCTTTTAAAATTTATTGATATCTTTTCATTCCCCCTATATTCCCTCCTACTCCACTTATCAATTCATTCCCTCCTATTCCCGCTCAACACAAGAAACACACTCAAACACACACACTTAACCCAAATCTCACAAATCTCTCACAAACATCAGTCGATTCATCACTCAAATCACTCAAATCTCTCAAACACACACACTTAGTCGATTCACCCCCAAATCTCACACACATAAGTTGAACCTCTAGAATAAAGGAGAAAGCCACTTCGAAAGGAGCTAAACTTTCTCTATCTATTTTATCAATGGCGACCACCATTCTCCTCCGATCTCTCCGCCGCCGTGAATTTTCATCGGCTCCTATTTCTGCATTCAAAAGAGTCATATCTCGCAGCTAAACTTTCTCTTTACCATGGTAAAGGAGAAAGCCACTTCGAAAGCAGCTAAACTTTCTCTTGCAAGCGTTTGGTAAAGTTTCAGAGTGTGTTCAGAGTCATATCTCGCAGTTCCTTCTGCGACCCGGCGTATCTTCACCATTACTCAGCAAGAACCAGAGCCCTCTTGTGTCTCTCTCCTCGCACTACGCCGACTCCTATCTCCAACCGGCCAAAATTCTTGTAAAGGTTGCTTTGATCCTGCTTATGTTTTTATTTGGACATTTTAATCATTCCGTTATTGATGCCTTTGCCGCATCATGAACTTCTAGATAAAGTGTTTAACTGTTTGATAAAAGTCCTGAACGAACTTTTTTTTTCTTTTTTCTCATACTCCGATTTGGGGGGACTGGGGAGGTGGTTGTTGGTCGGCGGAATATTGAGGAACTTACGCATTTGATTTATTAGATCTTGTTGTTCTTATATTTATGGTGAAAAGATGAACTGTATATATTTGTGTTTAATGAGCAGATGATGTCCTGTGCTTGTGGGATATGTTTCTATCAGTTTCTTGTCTTTATTATTTATCTTCATTTCTATGACATGAAGTAGCCCTTCTCTTTCTTTTATTTAAAGGATTTGTAACGGGCCACTCAGGTTACATAAGTAAGCAATGAGAACTTTATGCAGAAGAGAAAATGGTCATTTATTCATTTAGCATATAGGGAGTGTTTGTAAACTCCAAAGAGAAGTGTTTCCCAGATTTTAGCCGGAAAAATATGTGCACTTGTAGCCAAAACATATGAGTATTTCTAAGCCAGGAAACCGACCCAACCTTCCAACATATAGTCTTAAAGAAGTTATAAAAGATTAAATATGATTGACAAATGTAATGCTGAGAACTAGAAAACTTCAGAGTCCATAGGAAAACTTAACAGTGGTGTCTCAAGAGGCACAAGTCATATGGGTAGACAAAAGAGATATGCACATGAAGACAAACCGACTTCACTTTTTGTTGTTCCTTAGTTTGTCATAGAAAAATAAACACAAGATAACCTTGTCATGAGTTTGATCAACATTTTCAAAGCTCTGCCCAATTTTAAAGCACAACATACAAAAGTATAGCGTGTCCCACTGGCACTGGGCCTTGTTTTCTGATGCTTTTGTGTTACAATTGGAGTCCACTTCGTAGCATTCCACCACCAACTCTTGCAGGGGATCAAATATATTAGAGTTTGAAAACAGTAACACTACCTAATTCAAGTAATTATCAATATACAGTCTCTTCCACTTTGGAATATGAACCTAAAAAGAGATGCTTATTCTTCATTCCATCATCCGATATGTGACTTACAGCAAATATTGCAGTCTTGGTTCGTTTGATATGCAAAGGCTAATACATTTTTATTACGATCATATATAAAAAAATGAAAGATTCAAGTTTGATCATCTTTTTGTGGTGTTATTTTTGGGAAAGTCTTCCATCCAACAACAAAAGAAGAACTGGAACACCACTGGACGTTTCTTCACACTCTCGCTCAGTTTTCTCTTTTCTCCTTAATTCTATTCTATTTTTTTTTCTTTTGAGATCTTAGTTATTTTGGCATATGTATATCCTTGAATCGAGTGGTCTTAGTGACTCTTCCTTCTGTGAAAAAATGGAGTTATTTCGGCAATGGTGTCGTCCGTTGCGGCATGATCTATCCCTTCCAATTAAAATCGCTTTCTTAAAACGTATGAATGTTAACCTAAATTTTGTTCAAACCTCTGTGAAACCTAACTTTGTCCGCCCATAATAACCATAAAACATAGAGTACTATTTATGCCGTAGTCCCTTACGAGCTTTGATAAACCAACTTCAAGAGTAGTCCTCTTCGGTTTGTTTGTCTTGCTAAAAATATTTGTTTCCAAGTGAAGAAATCTTACATCTTCTTTGATAAAATGGCTCATCACATATGCGAATTCCGTGGGTTCTTATCTCTTGGGATGATTTTTGGATTGATGCTTAGGAAGAAAAAGAACAAAAAAAAAGTAAATAGGGCTAGAAATCTTTTATAGCTTTCCCAGTAAATATAATTGCAATATTCCAATTGATGGGTAATTGCAATATAATTTGTTATATTTAAAATGCTATGCAGCGCAAATCCTGTACAGGCTGGATCTCATCACGAGTTTTCCCAATGGTTATGCCATGTGCATAATGTTGTTAATAGAAGGTACCTAATACTGCTCTTTAGTTCTATGGGTTTAATTCTGAGCAGTGTTTTAAATAGTGTCGTAGCGTGCTACAGCGCATGTTTTCACAAAACTCGCATAGCATCTTTGTAAATAGCGTGTGGAACAAAGATCGTGAATAATTTGGGGACGTGTAGCTGAAATAGCGTACGCTATGGCTGTCAAAATGAAAATAACTACGTCTATTGTTATTTGAAGTGTTTTAAGAATCTGAGTAACATCAGTATAATATTTCTCAGAACTATCAGAACTTTGTAATTCTAAATCAGAAGAACTTTGAATTGTTTTTGAGTTAGAAGCTCTATCTGCTGTGTTCTCATCTAAGAAGATGAAGAACTTTCTCTTGTATATTTGTCTATTGATGAAATAGAATCTTCTTCTTGACTTCTCCTGCAAGAACATTATTAAAATCAAGCCATTACCATAAAGCTTGTTGAAGCTTCTTTTTCTTTATCTTTGCTTTGATTTACGCTCGGATATACCAACCTGTTCTTGATGAAGTACTTTGGTTTGACGAAGATGAAGGAAAGCTGAGAGGCCTACCTTGGGAAGTCTGTAAACAAGGTGTGATCACAGTTCTAGCTTATTTTAATGATGCCCAGTGACAAGCTACGAAAGACGTGGCGAGAATAGCAGCCTTGATGTTCAAAGAATTATCAATGAACCTACTGTTTGCACTTTCTTATGGTTTGAACAACAAAAAGGTCTTGTTCTTTGTTTTGAATCTCGATTTGTATTTGTGAATTGGCGGTGGTTTTAGAGTTTAGATGCCGTTTCTCGGTTGTCCTGTTATTGGCTAGTTAACTTGTCTAATTATGCTTGTTTCTTGTGTCGAATTTTATTTTTAGGGAGTAAAAGCTGTTTGTAGGAATAGGTACAGCTTGGTAGAAATGGGTACAATTGGTAGTAATCGTAAACTAGATAATATTGATCCGATTTTGACATGATCGAGTTTAGTCGAGTCATGTAATGAATTGGTAACGCATGGTTTTGCGATATATATGAAATGCGTTAATTTTGTACAATCGATCAATGAGTTTTGTAATGAATTGGGTACAATTGGTATATAATTGCAGTTTAGCGGGGTCATAAAAGCCAGAAAAAAAATAAAAAATTTTGAAGTTATGACACGCAAAAACTGAAATCAGAAAAAGGGGTCATAACTTTTATGACACGCATATATAGTTGTCAGAAAAGGGCGTCATAAAGTGGGTGTCATAAGTGCGTGTCATTGTACAATGACGAACAAATGCGAGTCATAATGAGTTATGACTGGTCCTTCTATGACCAGCATTTGCGCGTCATAAAGGCCCTTTATGACGCCAAATGCGCGTCAAGAAAGACTCTTTTTCTACTAGTGAAAGTAACTAGTATTGGATAAATGCTCAAAGCGTGATCATATAATAATTGCTTGGGGCCTGGACTCCATATCCATCAGTTTCAGGATTTATATATATGTCAACACTATAGTCGTAGGCATAGGTCCATGATGACATGATCAATTACATGAAGCTCGAATACCTCTGTAGGTATGGGTTATTCAATAAAACAGTAGCATGGTCAGTGAAGAAATTTGAGCTGATGCTCTGTGAAACAACAGTAGCTTGCATTCTAAAAGAGCAAGCAGTAGCAATGTTTTAAACTAGGATTGAACAAAGAGCAATGTTTTAAAATACGAGCATATGAACAGGAGCAATGTTTTAATATGCTCTCAGTGAAACACAGAGCATATGTATTATACGAACAAGAGCAATGTTTTAAAATACGAGAGGCGTATTCGAGGCGTTCTATTCGAACGAGGTGCTTACATCAGTTTCTTGAAAAAAAATATACAAAGATATATAATAGTAATGCGACACAAAGTTGAACAATAATAATTAATAGTACTAAAATTCATCAAAACCAAAATAAAAAAATCAGTCCAAAGGACCTATTGCATATAAATATGTTCATGGTATTCCATATAACTTCCCGAGAATACATATAAATATATTCATGGTATTCCATATAACATCACATAACAGCTAAGATAAGTACTATGTACGTACCTGCAAGGGAATCGAATGGGTACTTGAGGGTTGAGCAGGTTGGGCAATTACCGAGGTTGGTGGAGATGATCCATTTGTCAATCTTGAATGATCATTTCCACTCGAGTCCACATTTCTGAACAACCTTTCAATTAACTTGTCCTTCTCTTCTAGTTGTATTCTCAATGCTTCTTTTTCCATGGCAATGCGATGGATATCATTCTGGACAAGTGAATGATCACCATATACCTGCTTCGCAGTTGTCCCGTAACCATACATGCGCACTCGTCCACCTTTATCTTCTCCAAGGACTTGGGAATATATGTCATTTGGACCTTCGTCTCATGCATCAAGTGGTAGTTGACTCTTTAATTGTCGCATTTTTTCCTATATACAAATTTAATGAAAAAAAACATTCGGGGTCATATATTATGAAATATTGTAGTAAGAAAAAAAATATTACAGAAGTAATAGAGAAGATTCACCAATGCATTTGTAACTTCCGGATTAGATGTATTCCCATCTCGAGAATAACATTTTGCAAAAATATCTGCTCTGCTCAGCTCTTTTATTCCTGCCTCCTTAACAGTTTCATCATCATCCTCATCCGTTTTCATTATCCCAACATTAAGTGCAGCTTCTTCCTATAGCCAAAAACTTCTCGATATTAATCATCACCTATAAGTTATAATAAGTTTTGAAAATGAAAAGTAGTTACCTTAGCAGATTCATAAACTTGAGCAAAACTCTTTTTTCCAGTAATATGTTGCATTTTCTTCATTGCTCTATTTTTTTATTCTGCTCGCTAGTGTTCTATCGAGTTCAATCATACCAAAAGTTAGAGACAATAATAAAATGACTCTTTAACAAAAAAAATTATGAATCGCACCTTTGCGTCTTCACTGCACCAATGTTCAACAAGAAACTTCCAATGTTCTTCCATCACCCTCTCATCACGTGTATCAGGCCTCTTACGTAAGTTTTGTTCCAAACTTAACTTTGGATTAAAGTATATTTTTTTAATTTTACATTTGAAAATCCTCCAAATTCTAGCCAAAGCTTTCAAAACAATCTTTTCATATCCGAAAATAACAAAGCTCCCCTACAAAAATCTAATAACCATGTAACGTTGGTAAATCACAACAATATTATAAATATATATCAATTCTATAAATTTATACCTTGATCATGCTGTTGTGTCATGATTGTAACACCCCCAGATTTAACCGGAAATATTACAGCGCCGTGGGCCCCGAGATGGAACCCACAAGGCTAAAAAGAAATTTTCACAAACATTTACAAATGCCCAAGAGGCCAACGACGGTACTAACTTTAAAAATTCACAAAGACATATAAAATCCATTTATCAAAAACCGTCGTAAAAACTCTTTTGAAATCGCAAGGCCAAACAGCCGACACTCAAAAGTTTAGAAAACGATTTCCAAAGTAACCTCAGTTACTAGATACCAAAAGAGCATTTCAAAATACTCACGCAGCGGAAAAAGACCAACCATAAAGATACTCTAGCAGCGGAATACAAGAACCAATCAAGAAACTCAATGCACACAACATGTCCTAGCCAGTATCCTCCGGGAAGCTCATCTCTTCACGACCGCTACAAGCTCGATACTCCGAGAACCTAAAAAGAAATCCCACGACGGGGTCAGCCATAATATCCAACAATGATAACCGTCACATCACATTAAGAATACATACCAATGAGAATAAGAATACGACCAATGTAATCTTACCGCCATGACTTTACTTACTCAAGTAATTCTCATCAGAATAACCATTAAACTCGAACATAATATTTGTATTGTACCTCAAACAATACTCAAGATCCTCAAACTATCATAACCAACTCACGATACGGAAATCTACCATTTCTGACCAATACGATCCATCGAATAAAATCATCAAATCCCAAGACGATAACCAATTGTCCACCAAAGACAAGACCAAGGAAAATATGGAACATACCTCGAGATATGATGTGCCATGATAATCATATCAGTCTAATCCGATATCAGAACAATGCAATGCGGACAAGGTCCTAACACAAGACCTACAAATGCATACTCATATGACAACGTCAATATGCTCAAAAACAATAACAACTATGTATACTCAATGGAAATCCCATGATCCAGCGCCCTCAGCATAGATCCCAAGATGATCCTACAAGATCAACACGAGGTGGATAACCAACAATATACATATGCACAACAATAACACAAAACTGGGTAATCCAACGATCCAGCGCCCTCAGCATAGATCCCAAGATGATCCCGTCGGACCAACACGAGGTGGAAAAACCAGACCAAAGATCCAGCGCCCTCAGCATAGATCCCAAGATGATCCCGTCGGACCAACACGAGGTGGACATCCGATCCAGCGCCCTCAGCATAGATCGCGCGATCCCATCGGATCAACACAACATAAACAACACAATATGCATACACATATGCAAAACAATATGTTCATCATCATGAACAACGCAACATGAACGACAATATGACAAATCAATTAAGACGACCTCATGTTCGACAACATGAATGATAATACGCATGATCAAATCACTAACTCTAATTGAATCGATATAAGATACTTGCCCCGAGTCCTTCGGGAGAAATCTCGATGTCCAATCATCACCGACGATTATCCTCAATGCTCGGCGATCCATACGAACAATGAACTATAGATACTCATATCCTCGTCTTTACCATAATGTAACCTTGATACTCGAACATACCAATAAGCGAGATAAGCATATACATTATGATTTATCTCCCGAGAATCGAAAGAGCGATATGAGATCCGAATACCCAGAGTTCACAATAATAATCATAGCTATATGCATTATAATCGAAATGAAACTTAAACCATTCATTAAATATTATAAATGATCAAGTAATAACTTGCCTCGATACCGGTACCACGAAGCTGTTGTCGAACACATTGCCTTTGTCTACGAGCTCCTCAGCCCCGATCAAAAGCAATACAATGGACATACTCGAACACGACCGCAATATCCGGTTATAATCACCGATCAGCAATCTCAACCTATCGAAGAAATCAAATAACACATATCCGATAACAATCAACAAGCGACAATACTAACCAATCGAACTCAGCGGTTCAACACAACCTCGAATAAACACGGTAACCAACCAAGTCAAACCATCACGAATTCCTAATCAAAACACAAAAATACTGCACTGTCTGCCTACTTAGCGCACGTTAATCACCTAACGTAGCGTGCGCTAAGTTGCTCCCGTTAGCGTGCGCTAGCCAGTAAGCTTAGCGTGCGCTAATGCTGTACAGTGGCATGCAATCCAAGCATCGACTAACATCTTGCAACTACGAATCCGAATGAAGGGAGATATGAATCTCCATATCTCTTGAAGATAAACGACACCATAACTATCACAAGGATCATATCATTGTCCATATATCAATAATAACATCAACAATCAAACCGACTCGATAACAAGGATCATATCATATTCAATCCGGAATTCAACCTCGTATCATGATTTAACTCCTCTAAATCGATCAATATAATTAACAAGATTCAGAAATCCATCTTAGATCGGGTTAAACGAATCACCATCCTTATAGTAAGAAGAATCTTAACTAACATCCGAAACTCTTATCAAAATTCCATTGAATCCCATATAACATCATCATATGATTATCCAACATGCTCCTTACATGAAATCATCCAAGAAAAACGAACCATCATCAAGAGGATACGAAAATTACCTGGATTGGATGAACTAAGAATAAGAACACTAGACTCCATTCCAAGAATCATGAATAACTTGAAGAACGAGGCTTGAATCCATGCTCTCCATCTTAATCTTGTTAAAGATCATCATCTCTCAGTGTTTAGGAACTCCAAATGTTCTCCCAAGGTTGTCTCTATCGGGTGAAAGGAAAGAAATGGACGAAATGCTTCATGACACCTGTTTGTCCCTTTATATAGAATACCTTACTAGCGTGCGCTAAACCCTTATGTTTAGCGTGCGCTAGCCTTAGCGTGCGCTAACTGACTTTGTTAGCGTGCGCTATCAGCCCAGAGCTCTTGTCTTGCTTCATAAACTAGCTTACGACGTAATGCCCATGCATTAACGTACATAAAACATCATGTCTAGCGTCGCAAGTCCTTACTCTTAGCGTGCGCTATCCGAAGTTGACTTACTACGGTGTTCACCTACCTCTCGCCCCCACATTCCGACAAAGACATCTTACAAGGATAAGATTCCTTGTTGGTGATATATATTTAGCGTGCGCTAAGCTAATCTTTAGCGTGCGCTAATACTTCGAGACAACAACCGTTGACTTACGAGCGTGCGCGGCGTAGGGTCCATACGCAGATTCCTTCGATCGGACTACATTAGCGTCGCTAACCTATGAACGTAGCGTGCGCTAATCACGCGATAGCGTGCGTTATGCATGAATATCGGCGTGCGCTAATAAGGCTATACTTAGCCATTTTCAGCTATCCTTGTCCAACATCTCGACATATCAAATACGAACATACGGCATATCAAATATACATTACTCAACACATTATATCCTCAAATACAATTGTCGACCAAATACGACAATTATACAATCTTGACATCTCGGTCCTTCATTTATTTTATCCCTCTTTGTCTGATTTCATGTTGTACAATATAACTCGGATAAAATAATATCAAACAACTTGATAGTAGAAATTAGGATATTACATTCTACACCCCTTAAAATAAGTTTCGTCCTCGAAACTTGCAATCCGTCATAGAAAACAAACAAACATCTTTGTCAACCCAAAATATCCCAAAACCATCACGACAACGATTTATCATCATCATTACGAATATCCAAAAGAGCATACTTCCAAATACGCGGTCGGCGATCTCGGAGATACTAGCAAGCGATCTCAGCATGCGGTCCCAATACGCTACGATTACAATTCTCGAGTCTCAACAAAAGATATCGTCTTCGGATCAAACAATCCGCCCGAATCAAATCCTGTCTGCTGATTACATAATCAAGTCTCAATTCGATAAAACGAATAATATCCGATGTATCTGTGAACCAACTGCTCAATACAATGGCAACGAATCCCGAAACATCGATAGACAATCTGAACGCTCAGATGATCACCAACAATGATCAACAATCAACCGAATTTATCATCGACATGATAAATTCCAATCTGACCAACCAGAGGTCAAAACACAATCGAGAATATCATCAACTTGATAAACTCCAATACAACCAACGAACGATCAACGGAAATCGAGAATACCTTCACACGGTAAACTCCAACACTATCAACACAGAACCACAGAAACAGATATACGAAAAAGCAAAATTCTCAAAACGACACACCGATCACATACAGTGGATCTCAATAAACATATCCGACTGGCGAACATACCCCTCGGCATATGAACAACCAATCACAAACTCACGAACATACCCAATCATACACGGAGTGGAAACGACCACTCACTATCTAAAACAACCAGTATGGGGTCACCATCCCCAAATTTACACTTACAAAGAAATCATTCCAGAATCAGTAAGGTAAAATCGCGCTACTACCATACCAATGGAATCACATAGCACATATGTTCCGGTTTCACAAAATCCCAAGTTTCCAAAATAATATTATGTGCAGGAATCTACAACACGCAACATATTTCTCTTATCTGATAACTCAACCGATCATCACCGGATAATCAAACTAACATACTGAAGTTCGAATTCCTTTTCCATCGTACCATCAATATGATATGCACTATGCACTAAATGCGTATGTATATCAATCACATTTTCAAAACCAGTTTGAAATCATATATTCTTGTCACGAAGACAATTTTCGAAAATTCTTTCAAGAGTTTGAAAACTCAAAACATAAATTTTCGTAAGACCACGAAATCAATTTTAAAAATTAAATCGGCTCGCTGGTGCCAAGTTCTCGATAAAAATTCTTTTCGAATAGACATGATTAAATAAAATGAAATTTATGCAAATGCTTGTCCATATCCATACTCCTGTATATCAGTTCAGCTTGTCACCAATATCCACCGATATTCCATCGGGAAGACCACACGATCGAGTTCCAAAACCTCAATATATAGACTCCAATAAAAACTCCTTTTCCACACATGACTCGTATCGTCAACCATTTACCCATCCTGGATCACCTCAAATATGATATGACAAAACGTTGAAACAAATCAAGCAAATCAAACACGGCGAAAGACTTCCCGAGAGGTTCCATTTGAACGAGTAAACAGAGCCTCGAAAGGCGGAAATAACATAGGTAAACGATTGGTAAAGTATTTTACAAATCTCGGGAGTTTTAGAAAACAGGAAGGTCTTTTGAAACGTTAGTTACTCAGCCCGTATCTCATTCCACATTACAAGAAGTTTAAAAAGTAGAAAACTCTTTTCGGACCCCAAGTCCTGAGTTATAAAACCATTTCAAAATCGATTGGGTCTCGGCCCAAAATCATTTTCCGTAAAACATCCGTAAGACATTCATTTTGAAAAGTATCATTTTCAAATGCTCAAAAACAGTTCATATATATCACAAAATGAACTAACATGACTACATGTTCTTCTCGACAATCCATAGCCCTTCTCCCGAATACATAATTTCGTTCCAGAATCTAACCAACATACTGATTCTCGAAATCATAACTCCTCAAGATCATCAATCCTGTCCCAACTCTGTCGACTTATCTTGTAACGCATAATATCTTGAATCTCAAAACGTATCAACTTAGAACGGCAATAAATCTCAATGAAATTCAAAATCCAAATACTTACGGATCGTGAAGCCGACGATTCCCGTGATCTTGGCACATGTCTCGGCTCTAGAAAATACTCGACACGGACATTTTCAAAACACACGTTGGCAAACTCGGTTCGACTCAAGAACACAATACATCTCATTCCAGAGAATCTCGTTAACACCATTTGGAAAAGTTATAACAAGCCCGATGCGATCTTTGGTAAATCACATAACACATAAGCTGAGTGAACAACAAAAACTCACGGCTCTAATATTTGTCAATCGACAACTCGAATGACGACAAAAACACGAACCAACTCGACCCAAATGCCTAGGCTTTCTCAACCTAAGCTCGATACCATATTCGTAACACCCCAGTTTAACCGGAAATATTACAGCGCCGTGGGCCAGATGGAACCACAAGGCTAAAAAGAAATTTTCACAAACATTTACAAATGCCCAAGAGGCCAACGACGGTACTAACTTTAAAAATTCACAAAGACATATAAAATCCATTTATCAAAAACCGTAAAAACTCTTT
Organism: Orobanche coerulescens; assembly: GCA_033398695.1. Taxonomy (NCBI): domain Eukaryota; kingdom Viridiplantae; phylum Streptophyta; class Magnoliopsida; order Lamiales; family Orobanchaceae; genus Orobanche; species Orobanche coerulescens. The sequence continues at coordinate 120,098,991 of CM065819.1, read as the reverse complement.
TGAAATCGCAAGGCCAAACAGTGACACTCAAAAGTTTAGAAAGCGATATCCAAAGTAACCTCGGTTACTAGATACCAAAAGAGCATTTCAAAATACTCACGCATGGAAAAAGACCAACCATAAAGATACTCTAGCGGCGGAATACAAGAACCAATCAAGAAACTCAATGCACACAACATGTCCTAGCAGTATCCTCAGGAAGCTCATCTCTTCACGACCGCTACAAGCTCGATACTCCGAGAACCTAAAAAGAAATCCACGACGGGTCACCATAATATCCAACAATGATAACCGTCACATCACATTAAGAATACATACCAATGAGAATAAGAATACGACCAATGTAATCTTACCGCCATGACTTTACTTACTCAAGTAATTCTCATCGAATAACCATTAAACTCGAACATAATATTTGTATTGTACCTCAAACAATACTCAAGATCCTCAAACTATCATAACCAACTCACGATACGGAAATCTACCATTTCGACCAATACGATCCATCGAATAAAATCATCAAATCCCAAGACGATAACCAATTGTCCACCAAAGACAAGACCAAGGAAAATATGGAACATACCTCGAGATATGATGTGCCACGATAATCATATCACCTAATCCGATATCGAACAATGCAATGCGGACAAGGTCCTAACACAAGACCTACAAATGCATACTCATATGACAACGTCAATATGCTCAAAAACAATAACAACTATGTATACTCAATGGAAATCCCATGATCCAAGCCTCAAAGATAGATCCCAAGATGATCCTACAAGATCAACACGAGGTGGATAACCAACAATATACATATGCACAACAATAACACAATCTTGGGTAATCCAACGATCCGCCTCAAAGATAGATCCCAAGATGATCCGTCGGACCAACACGAGGTGGAAAACCCGTCCAATGATCCGGCGCCTCAAAGATAGATCCCAAGATGATCCGTCGGACCAACACGAGGTGGACATCCGATCCAGGCGCCCTCAAGATAGATCGCGCGATCCCATCGGATCAACACAACATAAACAACACAATATGCATACACATATGCAAAACAATATGTTCATCATCATGAACAACGCAACATGAACGACAATATGACAAATCAATTAAGACGACCTCATGTTCGACAACATGAATGATAATACGCATGATCAAATCACTAACTCTAACTGAATCGATATAAGATACTTGCCCGAGTCCTTCGGGAGAAATCTCGATGTCCAATCATCACCGACGATTATCCTCAATGCTCGGCGATCCATACGAACAATGAACTATAGATACTCATATCCTCGTCTTTACCATAATGTAACCTTGATACTCGAACATACCAATAACTGAGATAAGCATATACATTATGATTTATCTCCAAGAATCGAAAGAACGATATGCGATCCGAATACCCAGAGTTCACAATAATAATCATCGCTATATGCATTATAAACGAAATGAAACTAAAACCATTCATTAAATATTATAACTGAGCAAGTAATAACTTGCCTCGATACCGGTACCACGAAGCTGTTGTCGAACACATTGCCTTTGTCTACGAGCTCCTCAGCCCCGATCAAAAGCAATACAATGGACATACTCGAACACGACCGCAATATCCGGTTATAATCACCGATCAACAATCTCAACCTATCGAAGAAATCAAATAACACATATCCGATAACAATCAACAACTGACAATACTAACCAATCGAACTCAACGGTTCAACACAACCTCGAATAAACACAGTCAGAACCAACCAAGTCAAACCATCACGAATTCCTAATCAAAACACAAAAATACTGCACTGTCTGCCTACTTAGCGCACGTTAATCACCTAACGTAGCATGCGCTAAGTTGCTCCCGTTAGCGTGCGCTAGCCAGTAAGCTTAGCGTGCGCTAATGCTGTCTGATGGCATGCAATCCAAGCATCGACTAACATCTTGCAACTACGAATCCGAATGAAGGGAGATATGAATCTCCATATCTCTTGAAGATAAACGACACCATAACTATCACAAGGATCATATCATTGTCCATATATCAATAATAACATCAACAATCAAACCGACTCGATAACAAGGATCATATCATATTCAATCCGGAATTCAACCTCGTATCATGATTTAACTCCTCTAAATCGATCAATATAATTAACAAGATTCAGAAATCCATCTTAGATCGGGTTAAACGAATCACCATCCTTATAGTAAGAAGAATCTTAACTAACATCCGAAACTCTTATCAAAATTCCATTGAATCCCATATAACATCATCATATGATTATCCAACATGCTCCTTACATGAAATCATCCAAGAAAAACGAACCATCATCAAGAGGATACGAAAATTACCTGGATTGGATGAACCAAGAATAAGAACACTAGACTCCATTCCAAGAATCATGAATAACTTGAAGAACGAGGCTTGAATCCATGCTCTCCATCTTAATCTTGTTAAAGATCATCATCTCTCAGTGTTTAGGAACTCCAAATGTTCTCCCAAGGTTGTCTCTATCGGGTGAAAGGAAAGAAATGGACGAAATGCTCCATGACACCTGTTTGTCCCTTTATATAGAATACCTTACTAGCGTGCGCTAAACCCTTATGTTTAGCGTGCGCTAGCCTTAGCGTGCGCTAACTGACTTTGTTAGCGTGCGCTATCAAGCCTGCAGGCTACTGTCTTGCTTCATAAACTAGCTTACGTACGTAATGCCCATGCATTAACGTACGTAAAACATCATGTCTAGCGTACGCAAGTCCTTACTCTTAGCGTGCGCTATCCGAAGTTGACTTACTACAGTGTTCACCTACCTCTCGCCCCCACATTCCGACAGCATCTTACAAGGATAGGATTCCTTGTTGACTGATATATATTTAGCGTGCGCTAAGCCTAATCTTTAGCGTGCGCTAATACTTCAGGACAACAACCGTTGACTTACCAGAACGTGCGCCGAAAGCAGCCGGGTCCATACGCAGATTCCTTCTGATCGGACTACATTAGCGTACGCTAACCTATGAACGTAGCGTGCGCTAATCCTGCACGATAGCGTGCGTTATGCATGAATATCAGCGTGCGCTAATAAGGCTATACTTAGCCATTTTCAGCTATCCTTGTCCAACATCTCAACATATCAAATACGAACATACTGCATATTAAATATACATTACTCAACACATTATATCCTCAAATACAATTGTCGACCAAATACGACAATTATACCAATACTGACATCTCAGTCCTTCATTTATTTTATCCCTACTGTACAGATTTCATGCTGTACAATATAACTCGGATAAAATAATATCAAACAACAGTAGTAGAAATTCCGGATATTACAATGATTTATTCATCCCGACAGGCGATCGACTATAAGGCCGAGCGACCAAGTCAACTCCAGTCAAACTTTGGCTAGCTCGCCTAATCGAAGATATCAGACCACCATCAGGTACCCAGCGATCGACTCCCAAGGCGATCACCATTTGGCAACTGGCGACCGACTCTAGCATCCAGCGAAGGACGGTCGACTTACGTCCCGAGCAGGGATGATCATCCGTCAAAGTCATCGAGGACTGGATCTCAGAACAGCACCCACGTGCAGATCCACAAAAGGCGCTGACAGAAGATCTTCGCTGACAGACAATACCTTTTGCTGACAGACAAGACCTTTGCCCACAGCCTGTCACCTACCTCACCTACCGGCAGGCGCGCCGAAAGTTGTCAGTGGGACCGCCCGTGACAGCAACTCATGACGCGTGTAAGCTCCCATTGACCGTCTGATTGATCGCCAAAGAACTCCTGCAGACTTTAAGGGAACAAGCCCATGTGCTAAAGGACGATCGCCCGATTATTATAATGCAGAAAAGGCGATCGCCCGGCATACCCAAGTCCTATAAATAGAGAACCTCCTCCTACTGGAAAAAGGTTCCCAATTCATTTGACCTACGGTTCGGAATTCATTCCACCAACAACAGAAATACAGTAGAACACAAATACTACCAAGATCCCCGCTTTCTCGCCGGAATCCATCTCAGGACTTCTCTCTCCGAATCTCTCGTCCAGAAGACGATCGGCAGAAGCAGCAAGTTTCCACTAGACAGATTCCGAGAGATTTATAAGCCCAGGAGCCCAAGCATCCAGCTAAATACTCGCTGTGAGAGACTGTCGATCTCTCACCGCCGCGACTGTTCATCTCCTTTGTTACAAGAACTCACAGAGCATCAAATCTGGTTCTTCCGGCAATCTACACGCTCACTAGCTAAGATAACAAGAATCTTTACACTCATTGTAATTGTATTCTTACATTAGTACTTGTATCCCCGAATATTAGTATTAATAATATCTCGCGAGAGCATTCAAGCCCGGGACTAACAACCCCGGCAAATCTTGTGTTATTTATCTTTCTCACGGAAGTGCTCTTGCATTTGTTTGCTATCCCATCCATTCCAGCAATATCTATCTCCAGATAATATTTTGGGTAGCAACACATGCCCAATATTGTTTTTTGTTGGATTCTGGTACCCTGTGCCAATCTGGGTAATTAAGTGGAGCTACTTTCCCATTTCTTGCAATAGACCCCACAAATTTGCTTTTATTAGGACCAATGGATTTTCCATACCGATTGAATGGAACATTCAGAGGCTGACTTCTGTTGTTAGAACTTATGGCATAAATGTGAGGCATATAAGTAAATCCTCTAGTTTTATGTTGTTTACAAGTGGCATCTACATTAATATAAGAAAAATTAGTTTTATAACAATATTGAAAGAGAGAAATTATATCATGTGGATATGATGTAGTATACCTTGGGACTCAACATGATCTGCATTTGCTAACTCGTTAATATTTTCATCTACCCGGTTATCTACACCAAGAATGGATTGTTTGCTTCTTTTACAATTATTCGCATTCCTCACACTCCGCCTTCTTGTTGTTATTGCTCCAAGGTTCTCTAAATCAAGGTATGAAAATACAATACAAGTAACAACAATCAACATATACTAACTTAAAAAAGGGACAACCAGTACCTTCAGAATGTACATTTTGTGCAGCATTTAAATCATTAACTTCATTTGTATTGCCTTCCCCTTTTCAGTGCTCCAAGGTTATCTGAATTATGAAATCCAAACTCTATATAACTAATAACAGTCAGTAAATATACATTAAGTTGGACAAGATGACACATCAACATCGCTACATTTTATAATCTATTTCATACCTTGAGAATGTAAATTTTGCTCATCCATTAAATCATTAATCACTTTTGTACTTTGCCTTCCCCTTTTTGTTGCTCCAAGATTCTCTACATTATGAAATTCAAACACTATATAACTCACAACAGTCAAGTAGATATATAATAAGTTGAATAAGATGACAGATCAATACCGCTATGCTACATTTATAATATATTTCATACCTTGAGAATGTAAATTTTGCTCATCCATTAAATCATTAATCACTTTTGTACTTTGTCTTCCCCTTTTTGTTCTCCAAGATTCTCTACATTATGAAATTCAAACACTATATAAGTCACAACAATCAAGTAAATATAAGATGACAGATCAATACTACTATGCTACATTTATAATCTATGTCATACCTTGCGAATGTAAATTTTGCTCATCACTTAAATCATTAATCGCTTTTGTAATACCCGTAATTTCGATTTCCGGTAATTTCTTTTTTTGGCGAAAGTCCATTTTGCCGATTCGCTCATGACCTTCTCGTCATTCCGAGAATGATTAATTCTGCACTTTTTGTCATCCGAGTTCGTTTCGGTGTCGTTTTGTTGAGTTCCGTGCTTTGGGCGACTTTTCCGCACTTGAGTTCGATTCTTGCGAATCTCATTCGAAACTGCTGTTTTGAGTTTCCCATAAGTCCGTTTAACTTTGTTAGACGTGTTGTGAACTTCGGTTTGGTTATTCGATCATGTATCGTGATTTTCGGGCATTTTGGGCCATTTTGTAATTTACCCAAAGTTGTGGGTATTCTCATTCGTATTTATTGTTTTGACCCTTTTCATAGTCGCGTGCGATTAATTGTCACTTGGTATTTCTTTTCGGATCGATGTTGTTGTTCGAGAGCATTTCGTCGTGTTTGTTTCCTGCGTTTTCGGGAATTCGAGTCGTCGAGCCTTGGCGGCTAGGCACTGGCCGGCCACGTGCGGCAGGGACCGACCGGGCATGCACGAGCGTTGCGCACGAGCTGCACGCACGACCCGGTGCTCGTGCGGCCATGGCTGTACACGCACGAGCAAGTGCTCGTGCCCGGTGCTCGTGTGTCCCGATTGGCCGGGCGATGGGCGCCACGACCAGCGCACGCACGACCGGCCGCTCGTGCGTGCCTGCTCGTGCGTCGCTGGGCAGTATATATGATCGAGCAGACGGGTTTTTCACCCATTTTCTCATTCTTCTCCTTCTCTTCCGCGGCTGGGGGTGTGGTTAACATGGAGTCATGTTGTTGAACAACAAATCCACGAAGTTCTTGAGTTTCTAACATCAATCAATCATCCTATATCATCCTTTGATCCAGCGAATCAAGGTAATCTTTCTTAGAACCCTAGTTTCTTGAATTTTGGGGTTTTTGGGTTTTTGCCCGATTCGTTCCATATTGTTGATTAATCCATGATGGGTATGATTAATCTTAGTATTATTCATGTGTTTAACAACATCTAATCCTTGTTTTTCGTCGAATCAAAGTATTTTGACTCGAACCCTTATTTTTGAAGATTTTGGGGATTTTCCTTTTTATTTCTATTCCAATCCGTTTTTGTTCAATTAATTGTTGTATAAACGTTGTTTTGAACATGTTCTACGGATTGGATACTCGTATCTTTGATTCGTTCGACCCGAGGGGTGATTTCCTTGTTCTTGGAGGGTCTCGAACATTTAATGTTCGATTAAATGCTCGAATGAGTTCCCTTCGATAGTTTGTTGGGATTTCCGTTGTTTTGGCCTTGATTCTCGTTGTAATCATGTTTTGTTGTTCCTTACGGAGGATTATAGGTGTTCGATGATTCCGATGTTGAATTCCGTTGGTGATTGATGATTCGTGTGGTATTTTCCCGTAGTAATTTCGGTGCTATAACATTCTTGATAGTGTTCGGGAGTTTGAGGCTATTCGACCACTTTTCCATCCGTCGTCTTGTTACGATCGTGGTTCCTAGGCAAGTACCCTGTTCATACGCTTCTCGTTTTGTGAATATGATGATCGGTGGTCGTCTTGGTGTGTTTGTTTGGTTATTTGCAAATGAATTTTCAAAAGATTTGTTTTGGCCTCCTTAAAGGCTCTCTTTTAAAATGCGTGTGTGTTTTGTGAACGGTGTGTTTTGGGAATTGATTATAATTTGATTATTTTGAACGTTGAAGGCTTTGAGGATACCAAAGGTCATTTTTCGGAAAGTAAACCTTTGGGGCGGTGACCCCTTTCGTCTTTTGGGTTTTGAAAAGTAGGATTTGATAATCCTAAATTGTCTTCTATTAAAACTCTCGATGGCATTTTAAACTGTTTTATAAATTAATTCCACTGATTTGTGATCTTTCGGTTTTGGAATGTTTTTCTCGAACTCTTGCCTCGGGAGGTACTTTTCGTTTCCTTTGGATCTTTGAGGATTCTTGGTTATTGTTATTCGTGGAATGTGAATTGTATGACTCGTATTTTGCACTTTGTTCTTGCACTAGCAAAACAGTGGAGTTTTGCTAACCCCCGAGTATTCGGGGGGTGGATGTCTGTTTTTGCATTCAGGTTTTGGGAGCGTAACGCAGGGTTGGCACGAACGATGATGAAAGATGATCGATACTAATCACATGAGGAACTGTACGTTGTGTATTGGTTCAGTTGTACTTTATTTTCCGCTGCTATATATTTTTCCCGTTGTACGGGTGTGGTTGTATTTTGACACCTGCATGGGCATGAGTTGTAATTAAGTTGCATATTTTTATTGAAAGACCAAATCGGTCTACTGAGTCATTTTAGCCTTGAAGGCATTGTTGAGTTGTTCGATGTTTTTACCAGCCTGGTAGATCCTTGAGGAAAGGTTCTACGGCGTGTAATATCCCTGAGCGGATTGGGGGTGTTACAGCTTTCGTACTCTGCTTTCCCATTGTCATTGCTCGAAGGGTCTCTAAAGCGATTAAATCATCAATATTTGGAGCACTTTGTTGGCTACTACCTAATGTGTATTTTTCGCTACTATGGACAAAATTTGCACTTTTCTGTTCTTGCTTTATTTCTACAATTAAACAACTCGATTAATGGGACAACTTATATTTTCAGCGAATATAATAAATGTAAAGTTAATGGAAATACATGGACACATAGTATGTATACAGATATGTACCTGGAGGGTCGAGATATTGCTCATTGGCATTCTGATCTTTACTATTTAGAAGACAATCTAGAATACTAGTAACTCTTGATCCCCGTGTCAGACACACAACATTATCTTTTAAGAATGCAAAAGACCGACTAAAGAATTAAAGTAAAGATTAAGAAAATATAAAAAAGACATATATGTATATGTATTGTACCGAACCTCGACGACCACCATGTTGCTTACTGAGAGCTCCATATGTATTTGTATCACTCCGGTTGTCACCATTGTCTAAGGGTAAATGCAACCTTCTTTGGCCACTATTAGCGAAATTACTTTTTTGTCCTCTCGCCATTGCTATAAGATCATTCATAGTAATAACGTGGCCCTTAACCATTTTTCTGCAATTAAGAATCTTTGAAAAAAATATAATAAGGAGCAATATAAGTAAAAATATATTTTCAATAAGGTAAATTTCACTAAAATGTAAAATTCAGAACTAGAACAACTAATTTTTCACAAAACATAAGAAACTGATCAACTATCTCAAATAGAAAATAAGAACTCCTAATAGGACTCTATTCTTCTTCTGCTAGAGTAGGAGGCACCCCTTCGCGAACCCAATACATGTCTGAAATCCCATCATTGGGTGGTTCGTTGTAATATCCGTAATTTTAATTTTATTCGGTAATTGTCTTTTTGGGCAGGAGTCCGTTTTAACGAACTCGAATTACAAAAAGTGCAGAATTAAACATTCTCAGAATGACGAAACGGTTTCGTTCCGATTATTTTGGATTTGTCTGGATATTTCTCGGTTGCCGAGTGTCGGTATTATTTTCTCAATGATTGATTTTTGTCTTTATATGGTTGCATGTGATTATTTGTTGCATGATGTTTTCATTTCGGATATATGATGTTGTTCGCGAGCATTTTGTCGTGTTCGTTCCGTGCATTTTCGGAAAGTCGAGTCGTCGGGTCATGGCGGCTGGACACTGGTCGGACAGTTGCAGCAGGAACCGGCATGGTGTCTAGAAACTGGCCGAACAGTTGCGGTAGGAACCGGCTGGGCGGCTGGGCATTGGCTGGACAGGTGCGGTAGGAACTGGCATAGCGCACGCTACTGTCGAAAGGCTGCGCGCGCTACTCGGCAGGCATAGCGCACGCTATAGGCCGCCCGGCACACGCTACTTGGCTGGGCAGAGGGGTTTCTGAGGTTCTGGACTCGGGGAGGATTGGCAGGTAGCATATGCTACTGTCGGCCATTGCGCACGCTAATAGGCAGGCGCAGCGCACGCTACCTGGCCGAGCAATTCAGTCCAGGAGGTTCTGTATGGGTCGGCTAGCGCACGCAAGCGTCCGCGCAGCACGCGCTATCGCGGCTGGACAAGGAGGTTATGGTCGGGTGACTGGCACGTGGTGGCAGGTCTCGGCCAAAGGTTCTCGGCCGAGACTGCCCGCTAGGGCACGCTACTCGGCAAGCCCAACCGCACGCTACCTGGTGCCCCTATAAATATGACTGAGCAATCATATTTTCACCCGTTTTTCATTTCATTCCTTTCCCTTCCGCGGCTGGAGTCTTGGTGAGCAAGGAGGCATGTTGTCAAGCGATTAATCCACGAAGTCCTGGAGTTCATATCATCGATTAATCCTTCCATAACCTCCTCTGATCGGACGAATCAAGGTTAGATTTCCTAAAATCTTAGTTTTGGGAAAATTGGGGGGTTTTGCTTGTTTTGTCCGATGATAAGATTTGGGTTGTGATCCCAACGGTTTTGTAAAGGTCGTTTTTACGGAAAGTGATTTTGGGCTGAGATCCATTCGTCTTGAAATGGTCTTTTTCAACTAAAGACTTGAGGTCCAACAAGGTTTCTACTTTTAAAATCCCCGAGATGAGGAATTTATTTTCAAACACTTCATTGATTGCTTTCTAATTAATAAAACCTCTCGGGAAGGCTTTGGTAGTTAATTGTCGTATCTGATGCGTGATTTCTTTTTGTTTGTTATATTTCGTATGATTATGTACTTGCACTAGCAAAATAGTGGGATTTTGCTAACCCCTGATTAATCGGGGGGTGGATGTCTGTATTGCATTCAGGTTTTCGGAGCATAACACAGGGTTGGCACGAAGGATGATGAATGATGATCGATACTAATCATGTGAGAATCCGTACAATGTTGTTTCGGTCTAGTTGTAGTTTTATTACCGCTGCAGTATTTTCCCGTTGCATGGGAGTGTTTTATTTTGACCCCTGCATGGGCATGTATTGGGATTTATTTGTACGTATTGATTGAAAGATCAAATCGGTCAATTGAGTCTTTTTTAGCCTTAAAGGCGATGTCGAGATGTTTAATTGTGTTACCAGCCTGGTAGATCCTTGAGAGAAGGGTTTGCGGCGTGTAATATCCCTGAATGGATTGAGGTGTTACATAAATGGTATCGGAGCTTAGGTTGAGAAAACCTAGGTTTTCGGGTTGAGTCGTGTATCGTTCGATCGTGTTTGTCCAGTCTTGTCAGATTGAGTCGTGTCGCAACGCGTCGTCTGAGTCCATTGGTTGTGATTAGTATCATGGGGCGACCATCATCTTCGTGCGACCTGTGGAAGTAAGTATCCCTTCTTAGTGTTGTGGCTCGTGTGACACGAGCTACTTGTATGATTATTTTTTAAGTGATGGAATCTTTATATAGATTTTAATTTCGTGATATGCATTTACTTGACTCTCATATTTAGTTTGTATGAGGAGTGATGCCGCTGCTAATATATTTTTGGCTGTTGATTTTGTCCGTTGCGTGTGTATTTTAAAATGATTTGTTCCTATTGATTCTGTTTTATTCTGAAAAAACTGATAGGTTCAACTTGTGTTCCTAAATATTTGCAAAGGTGGTTTCGTTTTAAAACCTATTATTTCCTGTTGCGGTCAGGGAATATGTGTATGATGTTAACGTCGTCGTTAGGGTGTTGGCCCTCCGAGCTGTGATTGAATTGGAGTTATGAGTGATGAGTCGTTCGCCATGCATTCGATGTGTTAGCCCTCTATGAGAGGTGTGAGGTTTGGGATGATTAATTGACCGGTTGGACCGGGTGGTTTGGTACTTTGGCGTTTTTATGATGTGGTGTTATTGCACTGACTCTGTGAGTCGATGAGTGAAGTTGGTTACCTATCCTGGTGGGTCCCATGTATGGGGTTCACATCGTTGTTACATTCCCGAGATATCCTGGGGGTGTTAAATGTTTGTCGCTTTGTAGTGATTTGCGTGTTATCACACCGGTGCGAGTTGTTAGAGCTTGGGCCTGTATGATTGTGTACGTATGTGGTTGATTCATGATGTTTTTTATTGTGTGCTAGTTATCGTTCGGGTCGTTGAAATCACCGAACGAATGTCGTCGTTGTTGTGATTTTGTGTGTGTGGATTGCCTTATGATGGTAATCTTTGTATGTGTTACGTGTTATGATTTTCTGTCGTGTTGTGTGGTTTTCGAAAATGTTTGCCTGAAAATTTCATAAACTCGAGCAAGTTGCGGAAAATTAATTTTCAAAAATGTTATGACGGTGCGATAAATCGGCGGCTTCGTGTGGACCTTGAAAATTGTTGAAATTGACGAGACGGCCTTGAAATTTTTTTATAAAATCCTGACGGTATTTGAAAGAGTTGTTTTAAAGAAACTTGGAACTCCTATAAAATGTTACCATCGTTGATTCTTGTAGTGTTGAGAGGATTTTCGGAAATGATTTTTAACGTATTGTCTTAGTTTCAAATAATTCGAGTACATGGTTTTAAAAATCTTTTACGCCATAAAAATTTTATGTACCGAACCAGAATGATTGTTGATTGGTGGAAATGTTTAGTACTTGTGCGAATGAATGATGGTATTGCGTGGTTATTTTTTTAACAGTGATGATGATGCGTAGTGACGTATAAGTTTGATAATGCCCTTACAGGAAACTTGGTATTCCGAAATATCATTTTACAAATGATTTTGAAATGAGTCGGTTAAAGTCTTCTGTTTACAAGTATTGATAAAACAGCCCGAGGTACCAAAAGTACTTTCAAAGTTCTATTTCAAATGAACATACAAATCCAAAGATTTTCAAATGAGATCATTTAAAAAGATGCCTCGTGGATCTCCTTATCGAGTTGCTATTAGTTATCTTATGTGATGTGTTGTGCCGAGCTGGCACTTTGGTATATTATTTTGCGATGTCGTGTTCCACCGTAATGAGTGAGTATCCGCTCAATATGCCATGGGGCATAGAATGCGGTCATGACCATGGTACGGATGGTGGTGGAGATCAGATGCGGGACCAAGAGGATGTTGCCGGAAGGGTTGCTATTCTAGCACTTCATTTTCGTTGTTTTGGTTTCGGGTATAAAACCCTTTTTAAAGGTGATGTGGCGTAATAATATGCCTTCTCCGCTTCCGTGTTGTTCGACCCGATCGATTCGATTGTGTTCACCAATGCTTCTAACCTTGTGTTTCGCCTTGGTCGTTCGAACGAGTTTTGACAGCATTCCGAACTGATCTGTTTAACGTTGTGACTTTTCCGAGTTCGGTTCGGTTCTTGTAAACCTTGTTCAAAAATAATGTCTTTTAGTTTCTACAAGTTCATTTGATGTCTTGAGTTGAAGTGCGAGCTTCGGTGCTATTGTTCGACCGTCGTTATTCGATCGTTGCTGTTCGACCATTGTTGTTCCATTATTGTTGTTCTTTTGTTGTTGTTCGTTCATTGTCGTTCACCGTTAGTCATCTGTTTCAATTGCGGTCAATTGGGACACCGAGCCGAGCATTACGAGATGGTAGCTGAGAGGTTTGGGGATGGAGTTTTCGTCTCTGCTCTGGAGGGACACGGAAATACCTAATGAGGATTTCAGGAATTTCGGCATAGTCGGAGTTTTTCTTGTCGCGGATCGTTGTGTGTCCAATTTCTATTTTCGACTGGGCGTGTTGTCTAGAAAACTCCTTAAAGGACAGTCGGCAACTCGGCAAGTCAAGTGCCAAGCATCACCAACGAGACTGCCCGCTAGCGCACGCTACTCGGCAAGCCCTAGCGCACGCTACCTGGTGCCCCTATAAATATGACTGAACAGTCATATTTTCACCCGTTTTTCATTTCATTCATTTCCCTTCCGCGGCTGGAGTCTTGGTGAGCAAGGAGGCATGTTGTCAAGCGATTAACCCACGAAGTGCTGGAGTTCATATCATCGATTAATCCTTCCATAACCTCCTCTGATCGTACGAATCAAGGTTAGATTTCCTAAAATCTTGTTTTGGAAAAATTGGGGGGTTTTGCTTGTTTTGTCCGATCCAATCGTAGTAACTTAGATCTGTGGCGGATTGATAATTATTAAGTTGTATTCTATCATTTTCCTTGTTGTTCCATGGTTGGATTTCCGGGGATTCGTCGTTATGTTGAATTACTAACCGACGTCTTAAAGGTGTCCGATAAAAGGTCTCAAAGGGGGATTTGGGCGTTATACGATTATTATTCCTCGTACGATCGTTGATTTATTGTCGATATGTCTTAGGGGAGAAATCTTGGTGAAGAACTCGAGTCGGAACCCTTCCGTTCATTGAGTTCTTCGAGGTCCGAGATTTCCCGGTTGAACCGCGTTCTTCGGAGTGTTCGGTATCAGTTATTGAGGCAAGTATTTTCTTATATGATTTGTGTCCTGAAAATAGAGTTTAAATATTGGATTTACGATGGTTAGTTTACCCTCGTGAATATGATTCTTATGAATTGATTATAATTTGTTTATTTTGAACGTTGAGGGATTTAATGATGTAACACCCCAAACTAAGCGGATATTACAGTGCCGTGGACCCCCGACAGGGACCCACTAGGCGAGTGAAAATGAATGAATTACACAGGGTAAATGTAGTACAGAACCACATTACAACAATAATTACTCCGGTGAGGAGTTTCGTACAACACATCCAGGATAATACAGAATACATGTATATTTTATATGAAGATAAAATATACAACACTGAGTGAAATGAGTATTCAAACGGAATGTTTGCAGCGGAATAAATGATGGAAACATAAATGACTGAAAAGACTGGGGGCCCCTTCTAGTATCATTGGGACTCCTCGCCGTCAACATGCTCTCCCCGTGCTTTCGCCTTGCCATGACCTGAAAAACAATATCCCCCAACGGGGTCAGTTACACAGAACAACAATCCTCAAGATTTGAATAAACATAATCATGTATATGTTGTATAAACCACAAGTTCGATCAAAAATGAATCGGTTAGATTATAACCCAATCTTGTTGAAAACATACGCAATCAAACATGCTGTATGAATCAACTAACAGTACGACTCAAAAGGGTGGCGCCACACTACGCCCGGGATGGAAATGTGTCCGTGCACAAGCCACCAACGAGTATCGATCGAATACACGTGTGGTCTTGTACCTAGTCAGTCTCACGAAGCAATCGACTCGTGTGCACAGTCCAATGTCAGGCCAACAACCAACACACGACTTAAATGTGCCCGACATGAAAATCCTACACATACCAACAGGCACGCCAGTGGGACCCGGAATGCCACGATATAACAAAAGTGACATTGAAAATGAATAATGACTCACCGAGATGAAATGATAGTGAAATGAATGACAGCTCAATGAAATGATTGGAACCGTCGTTCCTTGTGACTGAGGTGATTAATTGACAATGACAAGTTTTGATACGGTTAATACAATGATGAATGAGTTATGATTATGAATGAACAACAACAAAAGGAATGAATATCCTTTTAACCGAGTAAGAATTAACTTACACAACACCGGTGACAATTATCCTTCCACGAACAACGTCTTAATTGAGATATCGGTCGCTCGAACAACCTTGAATAATACAATTACCAACAATTCGTTCAATATACGAATCAAACACGAACATAACGAACTCAAAACGTCGATACGATTAAACCAAGTTCATTGGGGCATTATTTATAACACTTTGTGGCCAAACTTCGATTGTTTATAACCAAACCTCAAAAATACCAACATCAAATCCCCAAGAAGTGTTTCAAACCAACAAAACATCTTCGATACGATCAATAATCCATTATGAATATCCAAAATCGTGATTTCAACAACAATTAATCGAAAACCCCCAAATCTAACACAATATTCAAAGTGTTCTTGAATAATCCTTCAATAATCCGATGAATAATCAAACATGTCCATAATCATGCGTATATCACTTCATACAACACGATCTTAACATACAAAACATCATATCTCAATACAAAATCGAAATCCAATAGGTTTGATGAATATTACCTTTGAAGATCCAAGTACTTTAATCCGATGAAATCGCGTTAGATCCACAATCCGAGCTTCACAACCGAATGAAAATGATGAAAGATGAATATCAAGTGATTGATGATGAAAATTTTCCCCCTCAAGCTCTCTCTCTCGTATGGGATGAAGAAAAGAAAAAAAAATGAGCTGCTCACGCTCAAAAAAACGCAATTATAGAGTTGACTGCCCTGTGTGCTGCGGCCCGGCCGAAGTGTGCCGCGGCACAGGGCCAAAAATGCCCCCAGTGATCGGCAGCGTGCCGCGGCCCGGACGAGTGTGCCGCGGCAGTGACTCGGCAGTGTGCCGCGGCCCCGTCGGCATGAGCCGTGGCCCAAGGTACAGAAGGGTTGGCCGATAAGTTGCAACACGAGTGTGCCGCGGCCCGGACGAGTGTGCCGCGGCAGTGACTTGGCAGTGTGCCTCGGCCCTGCCGGCATGTGCCGCGGCCCACAGTACAGGCTGCTCAGCCAAAAACTGGAAAATGTGTGTGCCACGGCGCACACTCCTTGTGCCGCGGCCCACACCCCCCTAGGGTCCTAAAATGATGAAAAATGATCCGGGAAGAGAATGAAAGCAATAGGAACCAATATTTGGGAAACAATAACACGAAATGGAAGTACGGAAACCCCAAAACGGTGGTTCCAAGCCATGATTACAAGGGTTCGCCCAACAAAACACAATTTGAACAATGAGAAGGTTTGAAATGACATGAACTCCAACGTCAAAAACGACTAATGAATCGATTACCACGATCAAGATAATACTCTTGTCTCGATTCCCGAGTAAGGTTGAAACCATGAACAATATCGATACATAACTCGAAGTTAATCCAAATGGTGAACACGGATGAATGATTATTAACAAGTGAAAAATTACATAACGACGATTACCGAATGAAATTACTGAATGATAATGACTGAATTACGACCGGTTATTACATACACCCCCCCTTAAAAGAGTTTCATCCCCGAAACTAAGGGTCAAACAACTCGAGATAACTCTCCCGCATACTATCCTCGGTTTCCCAAGTAGCCTCTTCGACTCCGTGTCTAGACCACTGAATTTTAACCAAAGGAATTGCCTTATTCCTCAACTGTTTGATTCGCCGCTCTAAGACTCGTATGGGGCGCTCCTCATACGAATGATCATCTGCGATCTCGATTTCGTCGAACTGAAGTATGTGAATCGGGTCGGCAATATACTTTCGTAGCTGAGAGACGTGAAACACATTATGAATTCGGCTCAACGCCGGCGGTAAGGCCAAACGATAAGCTAGCTCGCCTACTCGTTCCAAAATTTCAAACGGTCTAGTAAATCTTGGACTCAACTTTCCCCGCTTCCCGAAACGGAAGATACCTCGACTCGGGGATACCTTGACCAACACGTGGTCGCCTGTCTCGAACTCTAATGGTCGGCGACAATTGTCTGCATAAGATTTCTATCGACTCTGAGCGGTCAACAAACGACTCCTGATCAAAGCTACCTTCTCACGGGTGGCTATAAGCATATTGTAATACCCGGTTGTGAATTCATTTATTATCATTCAGTAACTATCACTCAGAATTTTTTTTCACTCAGTAATAATCATTCATCATTCATATTCAGTTAACTATGTTCACCATTCGGCGTATTTTGGGATCATCACTGTTTGAGATCGATCCGAGATTATTGTCATCATCATCATCATGTTTTGATTTTCAGTTTGAGAGGTAGCGCACGCTGCACATTCTGTCTAGCGCACGCTAATGGAGTGCATTTAACGCACGCTATGATTCAGTATTAGCGCACGCTAGCGCAAGAGAGGCAGGCAGTCCAGAAGGTACTGGGCTGATTTGGGAAATTAGTAGCGCACGCTACTAGTGGTAAGTAGCGTACGAAAATTGTGTTGGCAACGCACGCTAAGTCATATTAGTAGCGCACGCTAACGCGTGCAAGACAGAGGACAGTAGATTCTGGATTTCAGTCTTTGAGTATCAGACATCAGTAGCGCACGTTAACAATTTGGGATAACGCACGCTATCGGTAAGGTATTAGCGCATGCTAACGAGGCATTTCAGACCTCACTGGACTGCCCAGTAAACCGCTAGCGCACGCTAAATATCAAGTCATAGCGTGCGCTAATCTGGGACAGTATAAATAGGACAGTTCGGTCCAACCTTCGTCATTTCTTCATTTCTCAACCATTTCGGACGAGCTTGGGCGATTCGGAAAGGTCTTTTCGAGCTGCAATCATCTAGCATCATCTTGAAGCTCCTAAGTTGGATTAATCATCATCTAAATCAGTTTCATCACTCCAAATCAAGGTAATGATTCTTGGATCTAGAATTTCGGATCTTGGGTGTTTTGCTTTCGATCTCTTCGTGTAAATCGATATTATGTTGGAATATGTTAGATATGGATTATCTATCTTGGATACATGTATTTCTACGGATTCATTGGTGTAATTTTCGGAATTTGTGAATAATTGAGGAATTGTTCAAGAACCCTTACGGGTTGACTTTGGAATTTTGGGGGTTTTCGACCAAATGTTGTTGAAATATCGTTCTAAGTATTCCTATTGAATTGTTGATAGTATTCATGAGGTTTTGTGGGTTTGAATCATTCATTGGGAGTTGGTTTCGGATGTAATTGAGTTTTGGTTGTAAACAATTGGAGATTGTTTACAACGCGTTTGTTTAAATGCCCCAATGAGTTTCGGGTATTGTTGTACCGACTTTTGAGTTGGTTGTGATCATGCTTGATTCGTGTATTAAGAGAATTGTTGGTTTTTGTGTTGTTTAAGGTTGTTCGAGCGGCCGGTAATTTCATTAAGGACGTTGATCGTGGAAGTACCTTCTCGCCTTCGGTTTGAGGCAAGTTTTATACTTGTACTAGTCAATGAGCTAATGTCATCATGTATGTGTATGGGTGTGTTGTATCATTCCGAGACTTAGTCTCTTCATGAATTCATTGATATCAAGAGATCGTTCGATAATATACCTTCCGGCAATTTTGCCAAATGTTTATTGTTGTTCGTTAACGGCCGATTCAAGGCATTGTAATACTCATTATTAATGTTATTGTCGATAGCCGGTTCGCGGTATCGATGTATCGATTGTTGTTAATATAGATGTCAATTTAAGACATCGTTGAGATCATTGTTATTCCTGTTTGGATTGTCATCAAAACTGTACAGGCCGATTAAAGGCTTTGGCTTATTCATTTCTCACCTTCGTCGTCTGTAACCGATTAAAGGTGCCGAGGCATCCTTCGTATCATTGTCATCGATTGGCCGTTCTCAGGCAAATCGAAATGTTCAATTATTCACCATCTCATTGTTATCGATTGACCGTTCTAAGGCAATCGAGGTATTTTAATCATTCATCGTATCATTCGTAACGATTGGCCATTCTAAGCCAATCGAAGTGCTTAATCATTCATGGAATCATCCGCTGCATCATTGTTATCGGTTGTCCATCCTAAGGCAATCGAGGTGTTAAATTGGGACTATCAAGAACGGTGTCTATCCGTGTGTTACTGTCATCGTGTTGGCCGACTCAAGGAAGCACACTATCACTAATTGTGATACGGCTTCGTGTCGTGGCTTCGGCCCTTATTGTGATACGGCTGGATGCCGTGGCTTCGGCCCTTATTGTGATACGGCTGGATGCCGTGGCTTCGGCCCTTATTGTGATACGGCTGGATGCCGTGGCTTCGGACCTTATTGTGATACGGCTGGATGTCGTGGCTTCGGCCCTTATTGTGATACGGCTTCGTGCCGTGGCTTCGGCCCTCATTGATACAGCCTCAGGCTGTTTTGACTTCAGGTGTTTGTGATATTTGTTTATTTCCGCTAAACGACTTTGAGGCCTTTTGTAATGTCTTGGTATTTTCATTGGAGCCTTTGGGCATTATGATTCATATTAAATTCAGTTCTGGTTTTGGTTCATGTCGTTTAATTCATTATGGTATTCTGTGATTATGATTCGCCGTTGGGCATTTATGTTCTAACCTGTCGAACAGGTATTAATAGTATACCATGGGCATAGTATTTCACGAATGCTCGGTTCTTACCTTGGTTTGTGAGCATCTCGTATTATTATCATCATTGTACCGTTTCATTCTGCCTTTGGATGCATATCATGTTATACATGCATTTGATGTTCATTATCTGGATGACTGACCCCGTGGGGGCGGAACATGTTTTTCATGTTTTAGGTGCTTGCGAGGAGGGAGTTGGGACACAGGGGCATGATGATGGCAACGAGGCATTCGAGCGATACTAGTCCGAGTTGTTCATGTTGGTCAGTCGGTTGGAGTGTTCTTCAGTTTGTCAGTCATCGTCATTTTGTATTACTCGAGCAGATGCTCGTGGATGTTGTATTTTTACTCTTGGCCATGTAGGCCCATCGTTGTTGTTGGAATTCCTTATCGGAATATTGTGTCGGATATCATGGTAGGGACTATGATTTTCCCTTGTGGTTTAATTTAATGTATTTTAGTCATGTTCGCCTGGTGGATCTCCTGGCGTGGGGTCCACGGCACTGTAATAACCCAATAGGATTTGGGGGTGTTACAGAAATGGTATCAGAGATTTGGGTTGTGAAATACCCTGAGATGTGAGTTATGTGGTCCTACCGATGCGGTAGTAGTGGGATTGTCAGGTCATGACAATCTAGTCAGTCAGGTTTTGTGAGTCGTAATATTAGTGCGACTGCACGAGTCATTCATTCATCGATGTCGTCGTCAGTGAAGACTAGTATCGCGAGACCTCGAAGCTTCGTATGACCTGTGTAAGGACTCGATCCTCTTTGTGTTCATACATTCATCATGTCATTAATTGTTCATGCTTTGCCGAAACCTATATGTGATATTAGTGTTATGATTGATTCATGATTAATTGTTTTGGAGCACGTGTGACTTGTGTAAGCATTAAGGATCAACTCATTTATCAGTTAATAATTCTCAATCATCATTTTGATCCCATCACTCAGTTAATTCATTCCTCACTCAGTCAATATCATCACTCAGATAATTCATCTATCACTCAGTTAATTCATTCATCACTCAGTCAATATCATCACTCAGATAATTCATCCATCACCTAGTTAATTCATTCCTCACTCAGTCAATATCATTACTCAGATAATTCATTCATCAATCAGTTAATTCATTCATCACTCAGTCAATATCATCACTCAGATAATTCATTAATCACTCAGTCAATCTCATCGTTCAGTTAATTCATTCATCACTCAGTCGATCTCATTGTTCAGTTAATTCATTAATCATTCAGCCCATCTCACGGTTCAGTTGTTGATCTTGAGGATCGAATTTTCAACCTTGTTAACTTGTTCAAGGTAATCATTTCAGGAATTTCATCAGGCAATCATGTTACCTCATTTGATGTTTCATACGATCTTATCATACTCTGACGTAATGTTGACGATCATTTCATTAAATCATTAATGCATTCATTGTGCGAGAGCGTGTATGTTCATTATTGTCACCCTATAACGTAATCATAATGCGATATTCATGCGGAATTTATAATCATCATGTGACTTTCCTACTTCAGTATGGATAGAGCTGTCAGAGGACGCAGGGGAAGAGGCCGCAGTGCGGGCCGGAACCCGGGATCTCGTGTGCATGCTCACACGAACGAGAGGGATATCATTAATTCATCAAATAGCGAGGCTACTCATTCACTGTCAGATAACCATTCACCGTCAGGGAGTCGTACCCGAGAAGCAGCTCACTCGGAAGGTGTTCGGGTTGACCCATTCATATTTATGCAGGGCATGATGGCCCAGATGACTCAGATGACGCGGATAGTGGAGACCATGCAGACCTCGATGGTTCGTGGTCCACCGCAACAAGGATGCCAGGTGCCATTTCATGGACAGACTGGAGGAGTGAATCAGATTGTTGGCGATATCTCTCGTCAGATGCCGCCTACTTTTGAGGGTTCGTCGGAACCAGCTGATATTGTTCATTGGCTCGAGCATTTTGATAAACTCTTCGACATGGTTCAGTGTCCGGAAGAGAGTAAAGTGGCAGTAGCGGCTTATTACTTGAGTAAGGGCGCTTATTCGTGGTGGCTTTCTGTGAAACCCATCGATCGTGATTGTATTTGGAGCGAGTTCAAGACTCTCATGTTAGAGAGGTATTATCCGGCTCCACTTCGTGAAGCCAAGTTGTCAGAGGTTTTGAACCCCGAACCCGACGAGGACGAGGGTGTTATTGTCATTGCTGAGAAGTTTCAGGGACTACTTCAGTTTGCTTCGTCAATTATCCGTACTGAGGCGGATAAAATTAAGTATTTTAGCAAGAGGCTAAATCCGCAGTTGAGGATGTAGTTGTTCAATCACAATTGTAATTCACTTAGTGAGTTCATCGGGAAGGCTCTTGGAGCGAGCTTTTGATCAAGGAGCTTACTCGAAGCATCCTTGATTTCTTGGTGAGAGGACTAGAATGCCGGCTCGTTCAGAGGGACATCGGGCTCCGACGTCCAAGGGGTCGTGTTCTAGTCGTTTTCGTCTTTGGGACAAAGATCTTCCTATCAGGCGACGAGTTCGACTGTTGTTTGCTTTAACTGTGATTCAGCAGGTCACGTTAGTACCCGGTGTACGGTGCCAGCTATTGTTTGTTTTCTGTGTGGGAGGAAGGGACACCGGCAGAAATACTGCAGGGGTTCAAGCGCCAGTAAATCTCAAGAGAGCTCAAGAGCCTCGAGGGATTTTGTTACTCCAGCCCGTACTTCATTCAAGGGGCCCTATCAGGCTTCGAGAGCCCGAGGTAAGGACATTCATCACCAGTTTTGAGTAAGTTAATTCTTGCTCGGTAGGAGGATAATCATTCATTTCATTGTCGTTCATTCATTCATATAATTCATTCATCATATATATCAATCATGTTGGGACTCATAATTATCGATTAATCATTCAATTCACGAGGAACGGCGGTTCCAATCACTTCAAGGAACTATCACTCATGACGTTATTAATTCACCTTGGTGAGTCATTCTAAATCCTTGTCGGATTTGTAGTCATTTATCATTCATCATTCATTTTTGTCACTTGCATTCTCGTGACCTTCTGAGATCTTAGTTAGCGGCGAGTTCATCGTCGGATATAACTTAAATCGTTGAGATAGAGGAAATTGATGATATGGGAGGATATCGATGATGGGTACATTTGAGATGTAACCTTGTTTTTGGATGACTGTGTAAATCTATCCGTAATAATGTATCGTGACTGTGAATCATTTATTGTTGATTTATCTTATTATGATCATATTCGAGAATCTTGAGATTTGGGTCATTTGTTGGGAGTTCATCCCTTCGACGTTGTGCTCGAGATTTCGTGATAATTTGGGAAATCGTTCACTGTGTTTCGAGACGTCAAGTCTTGGGGACTTGGGCTTGCGGTTGATTTAGTCCCGAGGACTATTTGGGCGTTATTGTTTTCAGATCGTGATGGATAGTTCATATCCCGAGTTGTTTACCCTCAGTTTCGGGGACGAAACTCTTTTTAAGGGGGGGAGTATGTAATACCCGATTGTGAATTCATTTATTATCATTCAAGAATCGTCACTCAATTTTTTTCACTCGAATAATCATTCATCATTCATATTCAGTTAACTATGTTCACCATTCGGCGTATTTTGGGATCATCACTGTTTGAGATCGAGCCGAGATTATTGTCATCATCATCATCATGTTTTGATTTTCAGTTTGAGAGGTAGCGCACGCTGCACATTCTGTCTAGCGCACGCTAATGGAGTGCATTTAACGCACGCTATGATTCAGTATTAGCGCACGCTAGCGCAAGAGAGGCAGGCAGTCCAGAAGGTACTGGGCTGATTTGGGAAATTAGTAGCGTACGCTACGAGTGGTAAGTAGCGTACGCTAATTGTGTTGGCAACGCACGCTAAGTCACATTAGTAGCGCACGCTAACGCGTGCAAGACAGAGGACAGTAGATTCTGGATTTCAGTCTTTGAGTATCAGACATCAGTAGCGCACGTTAACAATTTGGGATAACGCACGCTATCGGTAAGGTATTAGCGCACGCTACCAAGTCGTAGCGCACGCTAACGAGGCATTTCAGACCTCACTGGACTGCCCAGTAAACCGCTAGCGCACGCTAAATATCAAGTCATAGCGTGCGCTAATCTGGGACAGTATAAATAGGACAGTTCGGTCCAACCTTCGTCATTTCTTCATTTCTCAACCATTTCGGACGAGCTTGGGCGATTCGGAAAGGTATTTTCGAGCTGCAATCATCTAGCATCATCTTCAAGCTCCTAAGTTGGATTAATCATCATCTAAATCAGTTTCATCACTCCAAATCAAGGTAATGATTCTTGGATCTAGAATTTCGGATCTTGGGTGTTTTGCTTTCGATCTCTTCGTGTAAATCGATATTATGTTGGAATATGTTAGATATGGATTATCTATCTTGGATACATGTATTTCTACGGATTCATTGGTGTAATTTTCGGAATTTGTGAATAATTGAGGAATTGTTCAAGAACCCTTACGGGTTGACTTTGGAATTTTGGGGGTTTACGACCAAATGTTGTTGAAATATCGTTCTAAGTATTCCTATTGAATTGTTGATAGTATTCATGAGGTTTTGTGGGTTTGAATCATTCATTGGGAGTTGGTTTCGGATCTAATTGAGTTTTGGTTGTAAACAATTGGAGATTGTTTACAACGCGTTTGTTTAAATGCCCCAATAAGTTTCGGGTATTATTGTACCGACTTTTGAGTTGGTTGTGATCATGCTTGATTCGTGTATTAAGAGAATTGTTGGTTTTTGTGTTGTTTAAGGTTGTTCGAGCGGCCGGTAATTTCATTAAGGACGTTGATCGTGGAAGTACCTTCTCGCCTTCGGTTTGAGGCAAGTTTTATACTTGTACTAGTCAATGAGCTAATTTCATCATGTATGTGTATGGGTGTGTTGTATCATTCCGAGACTTAGTCTCTTCATGAATTCATTGATATCAAGAGATCGTTCGATACGATACCTTCCGGAAATTTTGCCAAATGTTTATTGTTGTTCGTTAACGGCCGATTCAAGGTATTGTAATACTCATTATTAATGTTATTGTCGATAGCCGGTTCGCGGTATCGATGTATCGATTGTTGTTAATATAGATGTCAATTTAAGACATCGTTGAGATCATTGTTATTCCTATTTGGATTGTCATCAAAACTGTACAGGCCGATTAAAGGCTTTGGCTTATTTATTTCTCACCTTCGTCGTCGGTAACCGATTAAAGGTGCCGAGGCATCCTTCGTATCATTGTCATCGATTGGCCGTTCTCAGGCAAATCGAAATGTTCAATTATTCACCATCTCATTGTTATCGATTGACCGTTCTAAGGCAATCGAGGCATTTTAATCATTCATCGTATCATTCGTAACGATTGGCCATTCTAAGCCAATCGAAGTGCTAAATCATTCATGGAATCATCCGCTGCATCATTGTTATCGGTTGGCCATCCTAAGGCAATCGAGGTGTTAAATTGGGACTGTCAAGAACGGTGTCTATCCGTGTGTTACTGTCATCGTGTTGGCCGACTCAAGGCAGCACACTATCACTAATTGTGATACGGCTTCGTGCCGTGGCTTCGGCCCTTATTGTGATACGGCTGGATGCCGTGGCTTCGGCCCTTATTGTGATACGGCTGGATGCCGTGGCTTCGGCCCTTATTGTGATACGGCTGGATGTCGTGGCTTCGGCCCTTATTGTGATACGGCTTCGTGCCGTGGCTTCGGCCCTCATTGATACAGCCTCGGGCTGTTTTGACTTCAGGTGTTTGTGATATTTGTTTATTTCCGCTAAATGACTTTCAGGCCTTTTGTAATGTCTTGGTATTTTCATTGGAGCCTTTGGGCATTATGATTCATATTAAATTCAGTTCTGGTTTTGGTTCATGTCGTTTAATTCATTATGGTATTCTGTGATTATGATTCGCCGTTGGGCATTTATGTTCTAACCTGTCGAACAGGTATTAATAGTATACCATGGGCATAGTATTTCACGAATGCTCGGTTCTTACCTTGGTTTGTGAGCATCTCGTATTATTATCATCATTGTACCGTTTCATTCTGCCTTTGGATGCATATCATGTTATACATGCATTTGATGTTCATTATCTGGATGGTGACCCGTGGGGGCGGAACATGTTTTTCATGTTTTAGGTGCTTGCGAGGAGGGAGTTGGGACACAGGGGCATGATGATGGCGACGAGGCATTCGAGCGATACTAGTCCGAGTTGTTCATGTTGGTCAGTCGGTTGGAGTGTTCTTCAGTTTGTCAGTCATCGTCATTTTGTATTACCCGAGCAGATGCTCGTGGATGTTGTATTTTTACTCTTGGCCATGTAGGCCCATCGTTGTCGTTGGAATTCCTTATCGGAATATTGTGTCGGATATCATGGTAGGGACTATGATTTTCCCTTGTGGTTTAATTTAATGTATTTTAGTCATGTTCGCCTGGTGGATCTCCTGGCGTGGGGTCCACGGCACTGTAATAACCCAATAGGATTTGGGGGTGTTACACATATCGGGCTCGGTGCCGATGGATTCTGATAAATCATCCCAACACAAAGGGGATCGACAACGACGACCGTACAAGGCCTCGTAAGGTGTCATCTTAATCGAAGCATGCCAACCATTATTATACGTGAACTCGATCAATGGTAGTTGGGCTTCCCAATCATCTTTCCAATCGAGGACACATGCCCTCAACATGTCCTCCAAAGTCTGAATAGTCCTCTCTGATTGTCCGTCGGACTGAGGATGAAAAGCTGTACTGAGATTAAGCTGAGTTCCCATAGCACGATGAACTGATTTCCAAAAATGAGACACGAATCGCCCGTCACGATCAGAAACGATACTCTTAGGAGTACCGTGCAGTCTCACTATCTCTTTGATGAACAATTGAGCAAGTCTCTCGGGACTCCATGTATCCTTAATCTCGAGAAAGTGAGCTGACTTAGTTAGACGATGTAACACCCCGAGATATTCGGAATAATTACAGCGCCGTAAACCCTTTAAGTAAGGATTTACATGGCTAATTTAAAAGAAATATAAATATAGAACATCGATATCACGGAAATTCAAGTTTACAAAACCGTACAACTGGTTCAACGAGTAATTAATACAACCATATCGAAATGATATTAATAAGACACGCGTACTCGAGTACTGAAATCAAACCAAGAAAACAAATCACCAACAACAACAAACATCATTGAACCCCTTCGTCGTCACGTCGATCTTGTACATTTCCTGCTCCTCGGCTACGAACATCAAAACAAATGTCCACCCCGAAGGTTAGCAAAACGATGCTAGTACAAGTATCATTTAAACGAATCAAATATGCATCAACAATACATAACAAGATACACCACACGGACTTCCGCTACCGGAATCCGATAATGCGAATCCACACGATTCCATTAACACAGCATGGGTATTCTAATGATCCAGCGCCCTCAGCATAGATCCCAAGATGATCCCGTCGGACCAACACGAGGTGGAAATAACCCGTCCAATGATCCAGCGCCCTCAGCCTAGATCCCAAGATGATCCCGTCGGACCAACACGAGGTGTACATCCGATCCAGCGCCCTCAGCATAGATCGCACAACAAACACAAACATAACTCATGCATACATATATGCCAAATCGCCAAGTCCATCAACATGAACATACAAACACTAGATAACGAATATCATGACAATTCAACGAAATAAATCTCATGTTCAACAACATGAATAATCACATGCGTGCTCAAAATACCAATATTAACATATTACGATACTGGCCTCGAAGATGGCAAGAACGAAACACTTCAATGATCTCAACACACTCGAAGGCCGCCTCCTTCGATCAACGTAGCAAGCTCGAACCTTAACAAAAGAAATGATATACAAATCATCTCAAGTCGAACGATTGCCTAGCAATTCGGTCTACGGCCAAAAGCTCAAAATATACAATCTGCCTGAACCACTTAGCGTACGCTACGTACTCTACGTAACGTGCGCTAAGCCTGTCTGTTAGCGTACGCTATCGTCTAAGCCTAGCGTACGCTAGCCATGGACTGACAGTTCTCTCTGATCAGCCGACTGACTCGGCTGATATCATAACGTACGTTACGTACCAAACATAGCGTGCGTTAACTTATCCCCGATAGCACACGTTAACTTACGTATGTTAGCGTGCGCTAACGGTGCATGGTAGATTACTACTGGCAGAAAACTAGCTCTAATGTTGATGAACTCATGAATTCTATGGTGATAATACATGTCATCCCCGTGCATATCATGTTCATAAGGTTTATGAAAGACCTTTATGAATTAAATGACTACGAGACACAAGAATACGTATCATCATTACTACACCATAATTCATCTTGATCTTCAAGAAGATATTCTAAGTTCCGTTCATTCCAAGTCCCAAAACATATGATTCCTTACGTAAAACATACGAACTAGGTAATCTTCATATACTGGTCATGATCGGTTTGAAGATACATAATATGCTTAGGAGTCCATATACTAAAAAGGTTCAAAGGATTATACGAAGGATAAGTGCCGATACGTCAAAAGTATCCTTCTAACACGTGATGTTCGATTATAAACGAAATAACTGACTAGCAAAACATGATCAAACGTCCTTTAGAACACTACTAATATTGGTGAAGAATCACCTACCTCAAAGTAGTGAAGAACAAGGAGGAAATCGAAGCAATCCAACGTAGAAGGCTTGAACACCAATCCTCAATGATCTACAATCTTCAACACGAGCTAGGATGCTGATATGAAGTGTTTAGGATGTAGAGAGTAATACTCTAAGTATAAGGATTCGGATGTGGGAAGAGAAAAGACTGAAAATACGAAAAGGATGCTGTCCTATTTATAGAAAATGGTTATTAGCGCGCGCTAGTCCATACTCGTAGCGTGCGCTAACGGCTTACTGACTTCACTGTACTCAGCACTTAGCGTGCGCTATTCTCATATCAGTAGCGTGCGCTAAGGCGTTGACTTGGCTTTTCCCAAAAGTCATCCAGGTTCATCCCGACACAATCCGACCAAGATCCCCGTGCATGATCTCACCTACCACACGTCTCAATCAAATTGACTACGTATAGCGTGCGCTAATGTTCCTTTGTAGCGTGCGCTATGGATCCATGTTAGCGTACGCTACACATAGACGATAGCGTGCGCTACATGCGCAGAATCCCAAACTTAAATCACATTCAATAAATCATACGCTCAACAACACCGGACTATGAGATACGTAGAATAATACTCAGATTAACGTGTAACAATTACAATATCACAAGTTCCAAATACATATCAGAAATCTCGGGTATTACATCCTTCCTCCCTAAAAAGAAGTTTCGTCCCAAAACTTAAGATGAAAACAACTCTGGATATCTAGCCTTCATACTGTCCTCCGTTTCCCAAGTGGCCTCTTCGACTCCGTGTCGTGACCATTGTACTTTAACCAAGTGTATTGGTTTATTCCTCAATTGTTTGATCCGACTCTCAAGTATCTTGATTGGTCTCTCTTCGAAGGTGCCATCATTAGCTATCTCGATCTCGTCGAAATCAATGACGTGACTGGGTTCCGGTACATACTTCCGCAATTGGGATACGTGAAACACATTGTGAACGTGACTCAGCGATGGCGGTAAGTCCAGCCTGTATGCTAAATCTCCAACCCTCTCGAGGATCTCGAACGGTCCGATATATCTTGGACTAAGCTTGCCTCTCCTCCTAAAACGGAAAATCCCTCGTGTAGGAGACGCCTTCAATAGTACATGGTCCCCAGCGTCGAACTCTAGAGGGCGACGACGTACGTCTGCATAAGACTTACATCGACTCAGGCGATCAGCAGTCTTTCTCGAATCAAAGCTATCTTCTCTTGAGTCTGAATTATCAATTCCGGTTCCGTCCCGATCAAATCCGAAGAATCATCCCAACACAGGGGTGATCGGCATCTTCTCCCGTACAAAGCTTCAAATGGTGCCATCTTAATAGAAGCATCCCAACTATTATTGTAGGTGAATTCAATCAATGGCAAATGAACTTCCCAATCAGTTGACCAATCAAAAGCACAGGCTCTACGCATGTCTTCTACTTTTTGTATAGTCCTTTCGGACTGACCGCCCGTTTGGGGATGATAAGCCGTGCTAAAGTTGAGCTCAGTCCCCAAAGCCCTGTGAACTGCCTTCCAGAAGTGCGACACGAAGCGACCATCTCGATCCGAAATAATGGTCTTCGGCGTCCCATGCAATATGACTATCTCCGCAATAAATACTCGCGCCAATCTCTCGGGTCCCCATGTATCTTTTATTCCTAGAAAATGAGCCGACTTGGTTAGTCGATCAACTATAACCCAAATCATGTTCATTCTCGTTCTAGTCCTTGGCATACTGGTGATGAAATCCATCGAGATGTCCTCCCACTTCCATTCAGGGATCGGAAGCGGCTTTAACATTCCGGCAGGTCGCTGATGTTCAATCTTAACTTGCTGACAAGTCAAGCACTTCAAAACGTACTCTGCTACGTCCTTCTTCATATTCCCCCACCAGAAGTTTTTTTTTAAATCCTTATACATCTTACTGCTGCCCGGGTGAATAGAATAGGGCGCGCTGTGAGCTTCCTTCAGAATAGTCCGTCTCAAATCATCATCATCGGGAATGCAAAGTCGACTCTGAAATCTCAGAACTCCATCATCTTGTATCACGAATCCTGGGGCTTTTCCTTTCTTTACTTCATCACATAATCGAAGGATCAGAGAATCGTCCAACTGCTTAGATTTGATCTCCTCGACTAGTGATGAAGTCAGTTCCATCACATATAGTTGCCCTTGGATTCCTGGTGCCCATACTTCAATCCCTTCGCGGATCAGTTCCCGTTGAATGCTGGTTTGGGATGTAAGTGCTTCCAACACTCGAAGAGAAACAGGTTTACGGCTCAAAGCATCGGCTACTACGTTTGCTTTCCCCGGATGATAGAGAATCTCCAAGTCGTAATCCTTGATCAATTCCAGCCACCTTCTCTGCCTCATGTTTAATTCTTTCTGACTGAAAATGTACTTGAGGCTCTTATGATCAATAAATATCTGACAATGAGTGCCGTACAAATAATGTCTCCAAATTTTCAATGCAAAGACTACAGCTGCTAGCTCCAGATCATGAGTCGGGTAATTAACCTCGTATGGTTTCAACTGCCGAGAAGCATAGGCAATTACCTTATCTCTTTGCATCAACACACACATCCCAGACCCTGATTTGAAGCGTCGCTGTACACCATGAATCCATCAGTTCCATCTGGTAATGCTAATATAGGTGCTGTCGTCAGTCTCTTCTTAAGTTCATCAAAACCAGCCTGGCATTTCTCATCCCACGTGAACTTTTGAGTTTTCTGTAACAGCTGAGTGAGCGGACGAGCAATTTTTGAAAATCCCTCTACAAAGCGGCGATAATATCCAGCAAGTCCTAAGAAACTCCGTACTTCTTTCATGTTATTAGGAGCTTCCCATTCCAAGATTGCTTCGACTTTCTTCGGGTCCACCTGAACTCCGTCAGCTGATATCACATGCCCAAGGAAAGTTACCTCCTTGAGCCAGAACTCGCATTTTGAAAGCTTTGCATACAGTTGTTCCTTCCTCAAGGTGCTCAAAACCACACGCAAATGTTCGGCATGCTCCTCTGCGTCCTTCGAATATATCAAGATGTCATCAATGAAGACGACCACAAATTTATCCAAGTATTCTAAGAATACCCGATTCATCAATTGCATGAATACCGCAGGAGCATTGGTAAGTCCAAACGGCATCACTACGAATTCATAATGCCCGTACCGGGACCTGAAAGCAGACTTTGGTATATCCCATTCCTTAATTCTCAACTGATGGTATCCTGATCGCAAGTCAATCTTCGAGAATACCCTTGCCCCTTGCAGTTGATCAAACAAGTCGTCGATCCGAGGTATAGGATACTTATTCTTGATCGTCATCTTGTTTAGATCCCTGTAATCAATACACAGTCGGAGGGATCCGTATTTCTTCCGGACAAAGAGAACGGGCGCTCCCCAAGGAGAAACGCTAGGTTGAATATAACCCTTCTGTAACAATTCCTCCAGTTGCTTCTTGAGTTCATACATCTCGGTTGGCGCCATGCGGTATGGTGCTCTGAAAATAGGAGCTGCTCCGGGCTCTAATTCGATAATGAACTCCACTTCTCTGCGGAGGTAACCCGGAGTAGTTCGTCGGGAAATACATCGAGAACTCATTCACAATTGGAATAGACGAGAGCTCTACTCCTTCCTCTTTCCTCATGGCATAGCACGAGTCCATGACATCCACCTTGATAATTTCATGGCTTTCATTGCTTTGATCAATTTTCCCGAGCTTCGGTCTCCATCCTCGAATAAGTGTTCGGATCCGTCATCGGCAATGATAGAAATGACTCTCTCTCGGTAATTAGAATAGCTCCATAACGGTTGAGCCAATCGTCTCAGAATTAAATCGTCACCGTAGATGTCAACTACAATAAGATTCGATGGCAGTCTCTCCCTCCTATAGACCTTTGGAAAATCTCTAGCCTCTAGGGTTCCCACAATTCTCTCTCCACTCGGCAAACCCACAACATATGGTTCACAATCAAATAAGCACGAGATTTTTAAGCGATTTACGGTTGATGATACGAAAAATGTGTAGCTCAGGAATCGAATAAAACACTAGCTGGATGCAAAAGGATCTGAATCGTACTGATGCAACAACGGTGTTACGATCGTCGATTTCCTCATCTCGTACGGGCGCGGAGGAACGGACCCGACCTGGATGTCTCTCTCTTCCCAATATTCTGCTGCTGAAATCCACTCTGTTGCGTCTGGTTCACACTTATCTCCTTCGGAACTGGCGCTGGAGTGCGAGTACCAAAAGATCTAGTAGCAACTCCACAGAAAGCCGCACGATGACCCTCTTGCCCACAATCGTAACAAGTCACAGAAGATGCGGGGTAATCCCGTCGAATATGCCCTGCTCGACCACAATTGTAGCATTTCTTTGATGCGTCCGAAACTGCTGATGTAGTTCGAACATCTTCCCACCTCTAGAAGGATGTGGAGGTTTCCTAGCCGAATAAAAGGAAGACTGGCCCTTGCGGGGCCCACCGCTCTTGTTTTCTGAGAAGCTGCCGGTCACTTTCTGCTTCTTTGCCTCCACTGATTTCTCCACCGCCGCCTCTTTCATGTCGTAGGCCAGCGCTTTGTCTTGATACTGTCGCAACGTAGTGCACTCGAACCCGGACATGTACTGCTGAATCTCTAGCTTCATTCGCATATCGAAATGAAAAATCTTTTCTGCCTCCGTTCTGACCAAGTGTCGGACACACGTCAACTGATGATTAAAAGTTTTGATTATGTACATATGATTGCTTAGAACTCGTGGTGAGAAAAACTCTCGGATCTTTGCCTCTCTAATCGGGCGAGGACAATCACGTGCTTCCATCATTTGTTTGAATTCCGTCCAGTCCGCATTATGATCCTCGGGTCGAATAGCTTCCCACCAGTCAAAGGCCTCCCCAGTCAGAAAATACTGGGCAATAGGAACCTTCCGGTCCTCGGGACAGTTAAGACCCGTGAATATCTTCTCTAACTCCTTAAGCCAATGATCCCAAGTAAGTGCCTCAGCGGATCCGTCAAATTTTGGCGGGTGTAATTTGACCACCTCAGCAAGCCATCTGTCTCCCCGGTTATCCTCGTGGTGCTGCTGTCCCATCGCCGTCTGCATGCGGTCAACGACCTGAGCGAACTGGTTTATCTGTGCCACCACCTGTTGAAGCACTCCTGGCATGTTAGGATTTGCGTCCTCATTCGCTGATTCTTGCTGCCCTCCCGAATGGGAATCGGTTCGACTAGCTGATAATTCTGGGGTAGTTGCGGAATCCTCCTGTCTCATGTTACCCCGTCCGCGTCCACGACCGCGTCCGCGTCCACGTCCTCCTCTCAACATACTGTAAACACAATTCCTCAATATCCAGGATAAAGTTTTGAAATAAAGCCCGTCAATACTCACAAAACAGTAATTAAGTAAAACGGTAGTATAAGAGATTAGGAGACTTACAACCACGGTCCACATGACGACTTTGGCTGAACAGTGATGTTATGAACGACTCGTAAATCAATAACGTAAACAGACCCAACTTAAAACCCGACTGCCAAGATATCCATGAATCTTAGCTCCGATACCATACTCTGTAACACCCCGAGATATTCGGAATAATTACAGCGCCGTAAACCCTTTAAGTAAGGATTTACAAGGCTAATTTAAAAGAAATGTAAATATAGAACATCGATATCATGGAAATTCAAGTTTACAAAACCGTACAACTAGTTCAACGAGTAATTAATACAACCATATCGAAATGATATTAATAAGACACGCGTACTCGAGTACTAAAATCAAACCAAGAAAACAAATCACCAACAACAACAAACATCACTGAACCCCTTCGTCGTCACGTCGGTACTGTGGCTGTTTCCCTGCTCCTCGGCTACCTGAACATCAAAACAAATGTCCACCCCCGAAGGGGTTAGCAAAACGATGCTAGTACAAGTATCATTTAAACGAATCAAATATGCATCAAGAATACATAACAAGATACACCACACGGACTTCCGCTACCGGAATCCGATAATGCGAAACCACAAGATTCCATTAACACAGCATGGGTATTCCAATGATCCAGCGCCCTCAGCATAGATCCCAAGATGATCCCGTCGGACCAACACGAGGTGGAAATAACCCGTCCAATGATCTAGCGCCCTCAGCCTAGATCCCAAGATGATCCCGTCGGACCAACACGAGGTGGACATCCGATCCAGCGCCCTCAGCATAGATCGCACAACAAACACAAACATAACTCATGCATACATATATGCCAAATCGCCATGTCCATCAACATGAACATACAAACACTAGATAACGAATATCATGACAATTCAACGAAATAAATCTCATGTTCAACAACATGAATAATCACATGCGTGCTCAAAATACCAATATTAACATATTACGATACTTGCCTCGAAGATGGCAAGAACGAAACACTTCAATGATCTCAACACACTCGAAGGCCGCCTCCTTCGATCAACGTAGCAAGCTCGAACCTTAACAAAAGAAATGATATACAAATCATCTCAAGTCGAACGATTGCCTAGCAATTCGGTCTACGGCCAAAAGCTCAAAATATACAATCTGCCTGAACCACTTAGCGTACGCTACGTACTCTACGTAACGTGCGCTAAGCCTGTCTGTTAGCGTACGCTATCGTCTAAGCCTAGCATACGCTAGCCATGGACTGACAGTTTTCTCTGATCAGCCGACTGACTCGGCTGATATCATAACGTACGTTACGTACCAAACGTAGCGTGCGTTAACTTATCCCCGATAGCACACGTTAACTTACGTATGTTAGCGTGCGCTAACGGTGCATGGCAGATTACTACTGGCAGAAAAATAGCTCTAATGTTGATGAACTCATGAATTCTATGGTGATAATACATGTCATCCCCGTGCATATCATGTTCATAAGGTTTATGAAAGACCTTTATGAATTAAATGACTACGAGACACAAGAATACGTATCATCATTACTACACCATAATTCATCTTGATCTTCAAGAAGATATTCTAAGTTCCGTTCATTCCAAGTCCCAAAACATATGATTCCTTACGTAAAACATACGAACTAGGTAATCTTCATATACTGGTCATGATCGGTTTGAAGATACATAATATGCTTAGGAGTCCATATACTAAAAAGGTTCAAAGGATTATACGAAGGATAAGTGCCGATACGTCAAAAGTATCCTTCTAACACGTGATGTTCAATTATAAACGAAATAACTAACTAGCAAAACATGATCAAACGTCCTTTAGAACACTACTAATATTGGTGAAGAATCACCTACCTCAAAGTAGTGAAGAACAAGGAGGAAATCGAAGCAATCCAACGTCGAAGGCTTGAACACCAATCCTCAATGATCTACAATCTTCAACACGAGCTAGGATGCTGATATGAAGTGTTTAGGATGTAGAGAGTAATACTCTAAGTATAAGGATTTGGATGTGGGAAGAGAAAAGACTGAAAATACGAAAAGGATGTTGTCCTATTTATAGAAAATGGTTATTAGCGCACGCTAGTCCATACTCGTAGTGTGCGCTAATGGCTTACTGACTTCACTGTACTCGGCACTTAGCGTGCGCTATTCTCATATCAGTAGTGTGCGCTAAGGCGTTGACTTGGCTTTTCCCGAAAGCCGTCCAGGTTCATCCCGACACAATCCGACCAAGATCCCCGTGCATGATCTCACCTACCACACGTCTCAATCAAATTGACCACGTATAGCATGCGCTAATGTTCCTTTGTAGCGTGCGCTATGGATCCATGTTAGCGTACGCTACACATAGACGATAGCGTGCGCTACATGCGCAGAATCCGAAACTTAAATCACATTCAATAAACCATACGCTCAACAACACCGAACTATGAGATACGGAGAATAATACTCAGATTAACGCGCAACAATTACAATATCACAAGTTCCAAATACATATCAGAAATCTCGGGTATTACAGACGATCCACAATCACCCAGATTGTATTCACGCCACGACGACTCGTCGGCAAACTCGTGATGAAGTCTATAGAAATGTCTTCCCACTTCCATTCTAGAATAGGAAGAGGTATCAGCATACCCGCCGGTCGCTGATATTCAATCTTGACTTGTTGATAGGTTAAGCATCTCGAAACAAATTCTGCGATTTCTCGCTTCATATTACTCCACCAGTAATTTTGTTTCAAGTCCTTGTACATCTTGCTAGACCCGGGATGAACAGAATAAGGGGTAGCATGAGCTTCTCTCAAAATCGAGTTTTTCAACTCGTCAATCGCCGGTACGCATAACCGATTCTTAAAACGCAAAAGTCCATCCTCGTGGATCACAAAGCCAGGGGCTTTCCCCTGTGCCACATCCTCACGGATGCGCAACAGTGATAGGTCTGAACCCTGATTCTCTCTGATTGCCTCCTCAAGTGGCGATGAAATCTCTAACATGCAAAGTTGCCCTCGCACTCGCTGAAGCCAGACCTCGATCTCGGGTCTAAGGAACTCCTGCTGAAGCTCCTTCTGAACTGTTAAACGAGCAAGTATCTGCTCCTGAACGGACTTACGACTCAAGGCGTCGGCGACAATGTTCGCCTTGCCCGGGTGGTAAAGGATCTCAATATTGTAATCTTTGATTAGTTCCAACCACCGTCTCTGTCGCATATTTAACTCCTTCTGAGTAAATATATACTTTAAACTCTTATGATCGGTGAATATCTGACAAGTAACGCCATAAAGGTAATGACGCCAGATTTTCAAAGCGAACACCACGGCTGCTAGCTCCAGGTCGTGGGTCGGATAATTAACCTCGTAAGGTCTCAATTGCCGTGAAGCATAGGCAATAACCTTCCCATTCTGCATAAGCACACATCCGAGACCCTGTCCAGATGCATCACTATAAACCACAAATCCTTCCGTCCCTTGCGGCAAGGAAAGTACAGGTGCCAACATTAACCGGCACTTGAGTTCCACAAAACTCCGTTGACACGCGTCGAACCATGTGTATTTCTTATCCTTTCGCAAAAGGTTCGTCAAGGGTTGAGCGATTTTAGAAAATCCTTCCACAACCGCCGATAATAACCGGCTAATCCGAGAAAGCTTCAGATTTTCTTAACATTCTTCGGAGGTAACCAATCTTGGATAGCCTCCGTCTTCTGAGGATCAACACGCACTCCATCTAATGAAATTACATGCCCGAGAAAAGTCACTTCGGACATCCAGAACTCACACTTGGAAAACTTTCCATAAAGTTGCTCTCGTCTTAACACGTCGAGAACCTAATGAAGATGAACCTCGTGTTCCTCTCGGTTACGAGAGTAAATCAAAATGTCATCGATGAAGACAACAACAAACTGATCCAAAAAGTCGATGAAAACCCGATTCATTAACTCCATGATTACCGCAGGTGCATTAGTCAATCCAAACGGCATAACCACAAACTCATAATGACCATAGCGTGTTCGAAACGCCGTCCTCGCAATATCCGACTCTCGAATCCGCAACTGATGATATACAGATCTTAAGTCGATCTTGGAAAATACTGAAGCTCCCTGAAGTTGATCTATCAATACGGGGTAAGGGATACTTATTCTTGATCGTCACCCGGTTCAATTCCCGGTAATCAATACACAAGCGGAACGAACCATCCTTCTTATTGACAAACAACACTGGTGCTCCCCACGGGGACGCACTCGGATGGATATAACCTTTCTCGAACAATTCCTCAAGTTGATTCTTCAACTCCTGCATTTCGGTCGGGGCCATCCGGTACGGTACCTTAGATATTGGAGATGTACCAGGCTCCAACTCAATTGTGAATTCCACATCTCTCTGTGGAGGCAAACCAGGTAACTCGTCTGGAAATACGTCGGCATATTCTCTCACTATCGGAATATCCGCCAACATTATTGACGATTTCTCGGTTTTAGTCATATAGCACCAATAACCAATACACCCCTGATTGAGTAATCTCACTGCTTTCATCAAGTTAATGACTTTACCAGAACAGCTGGGATTACCTCCCTGAAAAACACATTCAACCCCATCGTCTGAAATGATAGTGAACATACGCTTACGGACACTAATGATGGCATCGTGACGATCCATCCAGTCAATACCCAGAATGATGTCGTCTCTCGGCAAATCTACCACGATTAGGTCTGTTGGCCATACACGGCCATGAAACTGAATCGGAAAATTCTGAATCTCACGACTTCCGATAATTCGTCTACCATCAGGTAGACCAATGACATAAGGCTCACAACTAGTAGCACTACCCAGACGTAGTCCTCTCAAACATGACTCGGAAATGAATGAATGCGATGCACCAGTATCAAAAAGGGTACACACAGGTTGAGATAGAATATCGACTGTACCTGAGATCATCCGGGCCTCTGGATCGTCGGTCTTCTTCATCTCATAAATTCAGGGATTGCCGGCCCCCGAACCAGACGCTCCCGTCTGATAGCTCTTGGCTCCGCCTTTGTTAGCTCATGTTGTCTTAAACGACGCTGACTGAGTGGCCTGATTCTGCACCGCTGAATGTCCTGGGGCCTGAGATGACGCCGGAGTGGGTTTAGAGTCCCTTCGGCAAAAACGGGCCCTATGCCCAGCAATTCCACAGTTATGGCACGTGACAGCCTGTTTCGGACATTTGGTGCGGAAATGACCCTGTTCTTCACAGTTGAAACAGGTGACGGTCGAACTGGCCGCTCGAGACTGAGATTCCGCGGGTTTAGGTGCCATAGGAGGTCGCTCAGAAAAGGTAGAGCCCGCACGTGGTTTCTTGAAAGTGGCCTGACTGCCGTCAGACTGATTACGGTTCTTAGACTTCTTGCCAGCAGATGAAGGTTGTTGCTTAGCAATCTCTTTAGCAGTAAGCTCGTAAGTAAGAGCTTTCTCGATGAATTCGGCCAGAGTGGTGCAATTATGATTAAGCAACTGTAGCCGCATACGAGGTTTTGACCTCTTCTTTGAAATACTTGATCTTGTCCGCCTCAGAGTGAATGATAGATGAGGCGAACGGAAGAAGTTCCTGAAATTTTTCGGCGATGACAAGAACATCGGCGTCCGCTGAGTGGTCAGGAGTGAGTAATTCTGACAATTTAGCCTCCCTGAGTGGGGCTGGATAATACCTCTCCACCATGAGAGTTTTGAACTGATCCCAAGTACATGATCCTTCGGTGGGCTTCAACGACAACCACCAAGAATGTGCGCTTTTACCCAGATAGTAAGCCGCAATTGAAACTTTATGCCCTTCAGGGCAATCCACCATAGCAAATAACTTCTCGAAATGCTCAAGCCAATGAACAATATCCGCCGGCTCAGATGAGCCCTCAAAGGTAGGTGGTCGCTGGCGAGAGATATCACCAATGATACTGCTTACACCCCTCTCTTGCCTCTGAGGTGGCGGCGGGGGAGCCTGTTGATTTTGAGTAGTGGAGTTATGCATCGTCTCCATCAGTTGTGCCATCTGAGTCATTTGGGCCATCATGCCCTGCATAAAAGCGAGTGGGTCAACCCGAACACCTTCTGACTGAGCTGTGCCCCGGGTACGACTCCCCGATAGTGAATGATCACGTCCAGGTGAATGAGTGGCAGCGTCGCTGCTCGGTGAATTAGCATTATTTCTCGCGTTCGCACGTGTATTCACACGAGTTCTCGGGATTCGGCCCGCACCACGGCCTCGTCCTCCGCGTCCTTTTCTTGCTCTCTCCATACTGAAGTAGGAAAGTCACATGATGATTATATTCCTCGCATGAATATCACGTTATGATTATGTCATGAGATGATGAAAATGAGCATACACGCTCTAACACAGTGATTACATGAATGATTAACTGAGGCGACATGATTATCTGATGAAATTCTTGAAATGATTATCTTGAACAAGTTAACAAGATTAATGATATGATCTTCCATATCAACAGCTGAGTAATGAAATGAATTGAGTGATAAATGAGTTAACATGACCGTCCTGGTCAAAATGAAAATGATGATAGAGGATTGTTAACTGATGAATTATGAATGAATGATTATTGCCAGAAATTATGCCATGGCGCTAGAAATCTTACAGTTCTTGGTCTGATTGGCTCGGCATTTGCACAGGTCACACGTGACGCGAAAGTCCAATGATACTAGTCCGATGACGATG
This sequence comes from Orobanche coerulescens, assembly GCA_033398695.1. Lineage (NCBI taxonomy): Eukaryota > Viridiplantae > Streptophyta > Magnoliopsida > Lamiales > Orobanchaceae > Orobanche > Orobanche coerulescens. Next base: position 120,058,530 of record CM065819.1, on the reverse strand, counting down.
ATTTCAAATGAGACATGACTCGGAAGGTAGTATTCAAAACCACGCTCCGATACCAACTCTGTAACACCCCAAACTAAGCGGATATTACAGTGTCGTGGACCCCCGACTGGGACCCACTAGGCGAGTGAAAATGAATGAATTACACAGGGTAAATGTAGTACCGAACCACATTACAACAATAATTACTCCGATGAGGAGTTTCGTACAACACATCCAGGATAATACAGAATACATGTATATTTTATATGAAGATAAAATATACAACATTGAGTGAAATGAGTATTCAAACGGAATGTTTGCAGCGGAATAAATGAAGGAAACATAAATGACTGAAAAGACTGGGGGCCCCTTCTAGTATCATTGGGACTCCTCGCCGTCAACATGCTCTCCCCGTGCTTTCGCCTTGCCATGACCTGAAAAACAATATCCCCAACGGAATCGATTACATGAACAACAATCCTCAAGATTTGAATAAACACAATCATGTATATGTTGTATAAACCACAAGTTCGATCAAAAATGAATCGGTTAGATTATAACCCAATCTTGTTGAAAAGATACGCAATCAAACATGCTGTATGAATCAACTAACAGTACGACTCAAAAGGGTGGCGCCACACTACGCCCGGGATGGAAATGTGTCTGTGCACAAGCCACCAACGAGTATCGATCGAATACACGTGTGGTCTTGTACCTAATCAGTCTCACGAAGCAATCGACTCGTGTGCGGATCGATGTCGTGCCAACAACCAACACACGACTTAAATGTGCCCGACATGAAAATCTTACACATACCAACCAGCACGCTAGTATGACCCGGAATGCCACGATATAACAAAAGTGACATTGAAAATGAATAATGACTCACCGAGATGAAATGATAGTGAAATGAATGACAGCTCAATGAAATGATTGGAACCGTCATTCCTTGTGACTGAGGTGATTAATTGACAATGACAAGTTTTGATACGGTTAATACAATGATGAATGAGTTATGATTATGAATGAACAACAACAAAATGAATGAATATCCTTTTAACCGAGTAAGAATTAACTTACACAACACCGGTGACAATTATCCTTCCACGAACAACGTCCTAATTGAGATATCAGTCGCTCGAACAACCTTAAATAATACAATTACCAACAATCTGTTCAATATACGAATCAAACACGAATATAACGAACTCAAAACGTCGATACGATTAAACCAAGTTCATTGGGGCATTATATCGAACACTTTATGGCCAAACTTCGATTGTTTATAACCAAACCTCAAAAATACCAACATCAAATCCCCAAGAAGTGTTTCAAACCAACAAAACATCTTCAATACGATCAATAATCCATTATGAATATCCAAAATCGTGATTTCAACAACAATTAATCGAAAACCCCCAAATCCAACACAATATTCGAAGTGTTCTTGAATAATCCTTCAATAATCCGATGAATAATCAAACATGTCCATAATCATGCGTATATCACTTCATACAACACGATCTTAACATCCAAAACATCATATCTCAATACAAAATCGAAATCCAAGAGGTTTGATGAATATTACCTTTGAAGATCCAAGTACTTTAATCCGATGAAATCGCGTTAGATCCACAATCCGAGCTTTACAACCGAATGAAAATGATGAAAGATGAATACTCAAGTGATTGATGATGAAAATCTTCCCCCTCAAGCTCTCTATCTCGTATGGGTTGAAGAAAAGGAAAAAAAATGAGCTGCTTACGCTCAAAAAAACGCAATTATAGAGTTGACTGCCCTGTGTGCCGCGGCTCGGCCGAAGTGTGCCGCGGCACAGGGCCAAAAATGCCCCCAGTGATCGGCAGCGTGCCGCGGACCGGACGAGTGTGCCGCGGCAGTGACTCGGCAGTGTGTCGCGGCCCCGTCGGCATGAGCTGCGGCCCAAGGTACAGAAGGGCTGGCCGATAAGTTGCAATATGAGTGTGCCGCGGCCCGGACGAGTGTGCCGCGGCAGTGACTCGGCAGTATGCCGCGGCCCCTGCCGGCATGTGCCGCGGCCCACAGTACAGGCTGCTCGGCCAAAAACTGGAAAATGTGTGTGCCGCGGTGCACACTTTTTGTGCCGCGGCCCACACCCCCCTAGGGTCCTAAAATGATGAAAAATGATCCGGGAAGAGAATAAAAGCAATAGGAACCAATATTTGGGAAACAATAACACGAAATAGAAGTACGGAAACCCCAAAACGGTGGTTCCAAGCCATGATTACAAGGGTTCGCCCAGCAAAACACAATTTGAACAATGAGAAGGTTTGAAATGACATGAACTCCAACGTCAACAATGACTAATGAATCGATTACCACGATCAAGATAATACTCTTGTCTCGATTCCCGAGTAAGGTTGAAACAATGAACAATATCGATACACAACTCGAAGTTAATCCGAACGGTGAACACGGATGAATGATTATTAAATTACATAACGACGATTACCGAATGAAATTACTGAATGATAATGACTGAATTACGACCGGGTATTACATATGATATCCCCGCTTGTTTAATATTGTGGAATCGTGTATTCCGTGTTAATTGTGTGGTTGTGTTGTGATTGGTTGTTCTTGATGGAGGTATTGTGATGAGTATGATAATTGTGTCGAGTAAGTGGCCATTTCTAGCAAGTATTCTTAATGAACTTATATTCTTAGCATATTAGTATTGCATGAGTGATGTGTGTGTGTATACTCACTACGGGTTAGATCCGACGGGGTCTCGGTAGGATTCCACAGAGGCGTGGATCGACGAGCTTTGCTTTTAACCACTACGGGTTAGATCCGACGGGGTCTCGGTATGGTCCACAGAGGCGTGGATCGACGGTTAATTGTGGTGCATTTTACAAATGTGTTTTGGACTTGGCTGTAATATCCGGATTTTCAGTATAATTTTTTTCGCATTATTTTATCTGAGATATACTGGATAGCTTGGTGTTTATACAGTATGGATAAAATAAATTGAGAACTAAGACAACTGTATTGGTATAATTGTCGTAGTTGGTCAACAAGTACGTTTGAGGATATCGTGTATCAAGTTATCGTACGATATTGGGTATATCATATGAGAATATTATTGGATTGAATATATGTATTCAGTATGTCGTGTATATGCATCTGGTATATCGAGACGATGGACGAGAATAGTTGGAATTGGCTAAGTATAGCCTGAAATAACGTTCGCTAGTATGTGGACATAGCGTACGCTAATGTGCAGGCATAGCGCACGCTAAAGGCTTAGGACAACGCGCACTAATTTGCTAAGTTTACGTACGCTAAGAAGGACCGTTAACGTATGTAAGGTCATATTGGATAAGATCAGGCCGTGGCCTACAGGTGGGTCCCGACCTGAGTCATCAGCATTTAGCGCACGCTAATGCATATTGGTAGCGCACGCTAATATCAGATCGGTCAAAGGGAATCTTGGCTTTGGCAGGTTACTTTCGGCGAGTGGACCCGGCCACTTTCGACGCATGTCTAGATAAGGTCAACGGATGTTTGTCATGAAGGACTAGCGCACGCTAAACCCTATGGTTATCGCACGCTAATTTCAAATCGGGTAGAGAGAATCCCGGATATCGCGGGAGCTTTCGGCAGGTGGGGACACGAGCATTTTCGGGGTAGGTGCAGACTGTATCAAGTCAACTCCGATTAGCACACGCTAAGGTCCAAGATTTGCGTGCGCTAGATAGTGTAATTTACGTACGTTATTGCATGGGCATTACGTACATAAGCTGATGTGCGAAGTAAGGCAGTAGCCTCTGGACTGCGATAGCGCACGCTAACAAAGTCAGTTAGCGCATGCTAAGTCAAGTAGCGCATGCTATTTTATAAGAGTAGTGCGCGCTAGTAATAGTCATTATATATATGTGCAGTTGAGTAATGTTGTTCATTTCGGCCATTCCTTCCCTTCACCCGAAAGATGGAGTTCATAGAGAGAGTTTTGAGGTTCCAAATACTGGATTATGATGGAGCTGATCGTCCTTATCAACATTTGGAGCTTGGAAATGATTGGAAACGGATTCAACCTTGACAATGAATCCTTTTCTTCAAAGAGGTAATTAACCTTCACGCTGGATATCGTTTTGGGATTGAATATTGGTGTTCTTGAGTTGATTATTATCATATGAATGAGTTGATAAGTATGATTTTGAGTGAATTACCGAACTATCTTAATGTTATTGTTGATATGCGGATATTGATATGATTCGTGTGGTTTTGTATGGTGTTGTTCGTCTTATTGATATATGGGTTAATCCTTCTCCTCATTTTTCGGATGTTGATGTTGTCATTGATATCACCTTCATATGATGATGGTCATGGTGGTTTTGTTGCGATTCTTGAGTTTATGTGAATTGCATGATGAAGAAAGTGATGACATGATGATATATACATCGGACTATGTCGTTTTGAATGTGATTTCGAATATTTCATGTTCTTGAAGAAATCTTGAATTATATGATATGATGATTACGTATAGGAGGTGTTGGTGTTTTGGATATGAATATGGGATATTCGTATCTATAAATAAGTTATGTGTTTTGATATAATATTCGTATAAGAATACGAATTTGATTTCGAGTATGGTGATGAGATTGAATTTGGAAAAGTTATTGTTAATCTTGGAGTGAGATTTCATTTTCATTCGTATTCGTAGTCGCAAGGTGTTAGTCGATGCTTGGAATGCATGCAACTGTACAGCATTAGCATACGCTAAGCTTGCTGGCTAGCGCACACTAACGGAAACGACTTAGCGCACGCTATGTTATGTGTTTAACGTGCGCTAAGTAGGCAGACAGTGTAATATTTTCGTGTTGTGGTTATGAATTCATGATGGTTTGAGTTGGATTGTTCAGACTATGCTTAATCGAGACATTGTGGAATCATTGGATTTGTCGATCGGTTATATTGATTGTTATCGGATTGTTGTTGATTGATTACTTCAATAGGTTGAGATGTTTGATCGTGGATAATGATCGTTGTGTTGCGGTTGAAGTGGAAGAGTTCGTAGATTGCTTTTGGTCGGGGCTGAGGAGCTCGTAGACAAAGGCAATGGGATTGGTAACGGCTTCTTGGTATCGGTATCGAGGCAATTTATACTTGTTCAGTTTATAATATTTAATGAATGGTTTCGGTTTCATTTCATTTATAATTCGTATGGCATTGATATTATAAATATACGTTGTCGAGATGATGGGTTGTTTATTATGCTTCGCTTTGGGATAAATCATAATGTATATGATTTAATTGTCTTTGATAAATTCGAAGAGGTGAGTTACATTCGGTCTATGATATGGGATGTCGGATAACGAGGATAGTTTTTTCGTATTAATGTTAATGGACTATACTTATATCGGGATATTCGTATGATTGTGTATTCGTTCGGGACGTTTGTTCGTGGAAAGGATTTATTTTCAGCTTTGAGATAATTTAAGTGTGGTTCATTTACGAGGATAATTATTTCTATTGAGTTGTCGTATATGTTATATGTTGAGGTTTCGTATAATGAGATTCGTTTTGACTGTTCGTTGAGGGATGTTGATCCCAGGACTGTAGTGTCGAGATTGTTGATTGTGTTGATCATTCTTTGGGGATTGTGATCCCAGGGTGGTTGTTTTGGATATTGTCGGTCGTGTCGATCTTCCATTATTCGTGTGTCATTGTTCACTTCGGTGAGTCTTTTGATCCTTATTGGATATGTGATTCCTTGGGTTTTGTTGTCATGTTGCATCGTGACATATCTGGAGTCATATATGCGTGTCGATCAGTTATGTGTAGGATTTTCAGGGCGGGTACATATAGATGTGTGATGGGGTCATGTCCTCACATTGGGCTGTGCACACGAGAAGATTACTTCGTGAGACTGATTAGGTATAAGACCACACATGTATTTGATCGATACCCGGGGTGGCTTGTGCACGACCACATTTCCGGATCGGGTGTACTGTGACGTCCATCTTTGAGCCATATTGTTTGGTCGTTCATCCTCCATTTATGGTTGGGTATGTTCGACGGTTTGCGACTGGTTGTTCATACGCCCGAGGGGTATGTTCGACAGTCGGGGTTATTTTCTTGAGATCCATTATTGTTGATCGTTTGGAGTTTACCTTGTTGATGGTATTCTCGGTCATTAATTGGTCCTTTGGTGATCGTGTTTGAGTTTATCATGTTGATGGTATTCTCAATTAATGTTGATCCTTCGTTGGTAGTATCAGAGTTATCATGTCAGTGATGTTCTCGATCGATTTATTGGTTGATCATTTTTATTGATCGTATGAGCATTCGGACTGTGCGTCGATGTTGCGGGACTTGTTATCATTGTTTTGTGGTAGTTGATCTACAGATATGTTATGTTATTGGTTTTTATCCAGATTGAGATTTGATTGTGTGATCCGACGGACAGGATTTGGCACGGATGAATTATTTCACGCTTATGAGTTATGATGATGTTTTGAGGATTATTGGTATTGTTTGAATACAGTACAAATGGTTGTAGTTGAGTTCACTTCGTCATTTGAGGATGCGAAACGTGGATTATGGTAAGAATCTATTTAATATGGATTGCTATGGAGTAGTAAGGTTATGACGGTAAGATTACATTGGTAGTATTCTTACTTTGTTATTACATTAGTATGTAATTATTTATGACGATGTGATCGATATCATTACTGAGTATTGTGGCTGATCCCGTCATGGGCTTTATTTTTAGGTACTCGGAGATTGAGCGAGTAGCGGCCGTGAAGGGATGAGCTTCCCGGGTGATACTGGCTGTGGCATGTATTTAGGGAATTTAGTATTCTTTTATGGTTGATTTATTCCGCTGCAAATGTGTATTTTGAACTTTGTTTTTATCCGATGTGTGTGTATTTTCAAACTAGTTTTTTTGGGTATTTAGTAAATTTGGGTTATTTTGTCAAACCCTTTTTCCTTAAACTATTTTATCGGTACGTGTAAGTACTGGTTTAACGTACATTTTGAAACTGTTGAGTTTTGGCGTTTTCGCCTTGTATTTTCAACTGGTATTTTGTGACGGTATTTGAGAACTATAATTTGGAAAACATTTGAGTATTTAAAACATTACCGTCATTGGCCTTTTTGGCGTTTTGAATGTTTTAGAAAGTGGTTTTTAGCCTGGTGGGTTCCAGCGCGGGGCCCAGGGTGCTGTAATATCCCGGATGGTTTTGGGGGTGTTACATTGGCGTTTCCGGAAACAAGTGTTTTTGAACGGTGATTTCATGACTGCATGCATTGACTAAATGTGTAAGAGGTAAGTTGTTCGTTTGGCCTACTTGGCTAGGATGCCACTAGAATATTTGTCGTATGGGTTTAGTCCTTTAGTTGTGGGGTTTTGGTGTTGAAAAACGGACCTTGCTATTGTTCTCGTGTGCTGTGATTTGATGAGATTTGGGTTGTGATCCCAACGGTTTTGAAAAGGTCATTTTTACGGAAAGTGATTTTGGGCTAAGACCCATTCATCTTGAAATGGTTTTTTTTCAACTAACGACTTGAGGTCTAACAAGGTTTCTACTTTTAAAATCCCCGAGATGAGGAATTTATTTTCAAACACTTCATTGATTGCTTTCTAATTAATAAAACCTCTCGGGAAGGCTTTGGTAGTTAATTGTCGTATCCGATGCGTGATTTCTTTTTGTTTGTTACATTTCGTATGATTATGTACTTACACTAGCAAAATAGTGGGATTTTGCTAACCCCCGTGTAATCGGGGGGTGGATGTCTTTTTCCATTCAGGTTTTGGGAGCATAACACAGGGTTGGCACGAAGAATGATGAATGATGATCGATACTAATCACGTGAGAATCTGTACGATGTTGTTTCAGTCTAGTTGTAGTTTTATTTCTGCTGCAGTATTTTTCCGTTGCACGGGAGTGTTTTATTTTGACCCCTGTGTGGCATGTATTGGGATTTATTTGTACGTATTGATTGAAAGACCAAATCGGTCTACTGAGTCTTTTTTTAGCCTTAAAGGTGATGTCGAGATGTTTAATTGTGTTACCAGCCTGGTAGATCCTTGAGAGAAGGGTTTGCGGCGTGTAATATGTAATATCCGCATTTTTCTTTCCCTTGTATTTTCATTTTCAGTGTATTTCTCGGTTGTAGTGGCCCTCGTGTATCTTTCAGCGTATCTTTTCAGTCATGTATTGATCTAATTCTCGTAATTGTTGTGCGGAACCGCCGTTTCGGGGTTGCCGTGGATCCATTCTATGTTATGACGCGTTTTGAGATGTTCCGTTTGATGTTTCGTTCTTATTCCAGTGTTTTGGACCGTTTATATTTCGTACCTAGCGCATGCTATGTTTGCTGCATAGCGCACGCTAAGGGGCCCTTAGTAGCGCACGCTACGGCTGCTTCGTAGCGCGCGCTAGAGAGCAAGCCACAGGAGTGGCAAGGCTTGATTCCACCCTGCGATCGGCGGATTAGCGTACGCTATGTAGTCTAGCGCACGCTAATTTCGGGGGCTAGCGCACGCTGAGTTGCCCAGTAGCGTGCGCTAGTGTGAGTGTCCAGTACTGGACAGTTTGCTGCTGGACTCAATCTGTTGCCAAGGTAGCGCACGTTATTGGTCGATAACGCACGCTACTGATACACTTTAGCGCATGCTACGTTTGGTGGATAGCGCGCGCTAACCGGATCAGGTGTGTACTGGACAATTGCTTCTGGACTCGGCTGATGTCCAGGTAGCGCACGCTATTGGTCGATAGCGCGCGCTACCGAGAGATTATTAGTGCACGCTACGTTTCGAGTAGCGCACGCTAACGGCCAGAAATCTGGCTACTGGACTGGGACGCTAACTGTATGGCCTGTAGTTTTATCTCGTTAGCGCACGCTAACCTTGAGGATTAGCGCGCGCTAACACTCCCTGGCTATATAAACCAGGGCCGAGATGAACACAATTTCTCATTTCTTCCTCCTCTCCGCGGCTAAGGCGATTCCGGGCGATTTTCTTGGCGATTTCTTCCTTCAATCATCTCATCCAACATCTTTCTTGAGTTCTTGGTGTATTATAACAACATCAACACGAATCTTTCATCCTAATCCAAGGTAAATCTCTTAGAATCCTACTTTTGGATAATTTGGGGGTTTTGGGATTTTCTTCCGATTCTTTCCGTTTTGTTGGTGGATTCATGATGAATATGATTAATCTTGTTGATATCATTAGTTTTCCTACGGATTCATGGTATATTTTCATAGCTTTGCGAAATCGGGAGGGTTTGGTTGTGGTCCGCCCTCGTTGTTATTTTTATACGAATATACATGAATCGTAGGCGGGTTTCCGGGTGTATTCCATTTCCGTAATCGTTTAGAAGTGGTTGTGATTGTGTTATTCAAATCGTTAGGTTCGTTTCCGACGGTTCCTCGCGGTTGTGTTTGATCCTTCATTTCCGTTCGTGTCACCGTCTATTAATCGAGGCAAGTATCCTTATGAACTTACGATCTTGACATAGTAGTTTTGTATGAGAAATTGTGTGTGTGTGTATGCTCACTACGTGTTAGATCCGACGAGGTCTCGGTAGGGCTCCACGAAGTTGTGGGACCGCGAGCTTGCTTTTAACCACTACGAGTTAGATCCGACGGGGTCTCGATAGGGATCCACGAAGCTGTGGGTCCGCGGTTAATTGTGGTGCATTTTGAAAATGTGATTTGATATTGGCATTTCCGGAAATGAGTGCTTTTGAATGGTTTTCTTGATTGCATGCATTTACTATATGTGTAAGATGTAAGTTGTTCATTTGGTTACTTGTACTAGCGTAATTGCTAACCCCTCTGGGGACCCGTTTTGGGGAAATTCGTTTTATGAATTTCAGGTCAGGTTCATCGAGACGAGCGGGCGCTGGACCGGTATGCGGATGATGGTCGTGCGTGATGACTGTGCACGAGTGGTGTTTTATTGTCTTCTATATTTTTACCTTTTGTGGTTTTTAAACTAATAGAAGTACTCGAGTACTTAAGAGTTCTTGTTCGTCTGGATTGTACTATTGTTTATTATGTTTGTGTCAGATGATGGTGTTATGTTTGACCGGTTGAACCGGGTGAAATATTTTGTTTAGCGTCTTGATAACGGGGTGTTATTCTGTTGTTTCTGTGAGTCGATGAGTATGATGTTTGTTCAGCCTGGTGGGTCCCATATAGGGATTCACGGCGCTGTAATATACCTCGAATATCTTCGGGGTGTTACAGAAAATAGTATCGGAGCCAGGTTTATGGATACCTAGGCTTGTCGGTTTATTGAGTCTTGTTATGTTTCGTTTTGCACATCATCGTCACGCTGCCATGATTCCGGTACTACTAGTGTCCGTAAGTTTTTCCTTACTCTATCCCTTATTTCTTTGTATCGCACTTTTGATTCTCGATTGTGATTGTTTTCCTTCTTGTACTCACCATCGTAATGGCTTTAGCTACTTATTTAACATCAGTATGGATGCTGGTAGAGGCCGTGGTCGTGTACGTGGTCGTGGACGCAACCGAGGACGTGGGGCAGCCGGTGGGGCGGCCACATCGCAGTCTTCGGGAGCCGGCAGTACCGGCGACCGTCACAGTCATGCTTCTTCTCAGGAGCGCGCCGACCTTGGTATTGCAGCCGTTATGCAGCAAATGGTGAACCAAATGGCGGCGATAGCTCAGGCGGTTCAGAACCCGGATCAGGCCCATGCTAATCGGGGCGGAGCGGACCGTTGGCTCCAAGATGTCATCAAGATGCATCCTCCTCAGTTTTCGGGAGCTTCAGACCCGATTGGTTGGGAAGGGTGGATCAAGGAGATATCTAAAGTCTTCACTGCTACCAACTGTCCCGAGGACCGTAAAGTCCCTATTGCCCAGTACTTTCTCACTGGGGACGCTACGGATTGGTGGGAGGCCGTTGGGCCCAAAGACCATGTTGCTTCGTGGGCCGAATTTCAGGAATTGATGGAGACCGAATATTGCCCGTGGCCGGTCAGACACGCTCGAGTGCATGCCTTCTATGATGCTCAACCACGGGATATCCCCGTATCTCAAGCTATTGCCGATTTCAACAAGGAGTTGGGTTATGTGAAGACCCAAGTTGTCGAGGAGAATGACAAAATTTTCCATTTTTCCAGACGGATGAAGTTGTCGATTCGGGACTATATGTCGGGGCTCGTCTGTACTACCTTGAAGGATTATCAAAGTAGGGCCCTTGCTTACGATATGTCTGTGACGGCGAGTGAGGCGGACCGCGAGGGCAAGAAGCAGAAGTCCGCCGGGAATTTTTCGGGCCACAAAGGTGGGGGTCAGCAGAAATTCCAGTCTGCTAACTTTTCCGCTGGTGGGCCCAGCTCGATCTACTGGGTTTCCCCGTAGGGCTGCCAGTGCCCCTTCTCGGGAGGTGAAGTGTTTTAACTGTGGCCATCAGGGCCACATCAGTTGTATTTGTCCGAACCCTTTGCTGACGTGTAATCAATGTGGCCAGCCGGGCCACAAGGCTACTTTCTGTGCAGAGAGGGAGAAAGTCCTTGGTGCCCGGGCTTCCATTCCAGTGCCTAGGGAACCAAGTGTGAATCAAGGATCGTTTGCTTCTCAATCTCCGCCAAGTGCTAGTCGAGGGAGAGGTCGGGGTCAGCCCGCTAAGGGGGGAGCTTCCAGTGTCGGCTCAGCCCACCCACGTGTCTATGAGATGCGGAGAGCCGATGACCCAGCATCTACCGTGGCGACAGGTACCGTTCATATTCTTTCTCATCCTGTCAGTGTGCTTTTCGATTCTGGTGCTACGCATTCGTTCATATCTCTAGACCGTGTGCGCCATTTGAGTCTCGACTGTTTGACGCCTTGTGAGCCCTTCATCGTTAAGCTTCCTAGCAGTGATAGGATCCTTGGTGATCAGGAGGTTCGAGACTGTTATGTACTTATTTGTGAGAGGGCTTGGCCCTCTAATATTATTGTTGTGGGTATTGAGGGTGAGGATTTGATTCTCGGGGATGATTGGCTTGAGCGGCATGGCGCAATCATGAACTACCGCACGAGGATCATCACCATGCTAGCCGAAGACAGCACCGAGCACTCTTTCGCCGGGCGAAAGAGGGGAAACCAGAAGTTCGTTATTAACGCCTTGAAGGCGATGAGACTCTTGCGAAAGGGGTGTACTGGATATTGGTGCTACGCCTTGAAGGCGGAGAGTGGTGGAGTCGAGCTTTCATCGATTCCAATCGTTAGTGAGTTTCGTGATGTATTTCCTGACGAGTTACCGGGATTGCCACCGGATCGTGAGGTCGAGTTTGCTATAGAGTTAGAGCCGGGCGCGGCTCCTATTTCGAAGGCGCCGTATCGCATGGCACCTTCAGAGATGTCCGAGTTGAAGAAGCAGTTGAGTGAGATTCTTGAGTCGGGGTATGTTCGACCGAGCGCCTCGCCTTGGGGCGCACAGGTCCTGTTTGTGCGGAAGAAGGATGGTTCACTACGTTTGTGTATCGACTATCGCGAACTAAACAATGTGACCATCAAGAACAAGTATCCTTTGCAGAGAATTGATGACTTGTTCGACCAGTTGCAGGGAGCTGCAGTATTCTCAAAGATTGATTTGAAATTGGGGTACTATCAGCTCCGGGTGAGGGAGTCCGATGTGCCGAAAACAGCTTTTCGGACGAGATACGGACATTATGAGTTTGTAGTTATGACTTTCCGGTTAACTAATGCGCCGGCGGTGTTCATGCAGTTGATGAATAAAGTCTTTATCGAGTATTTGGATAAGTGTGTCGTCGTTTTCATTGACGATATTCTTATTTATTCGAGGGACGAGGAAGAACATGCCCATCATTTGCGAGTAGTATTAGACATCTTGAGGACTGAGCAACTCTATGCGAAGTTCTCGAAATGTGAGTTCTGGCTGAAGGAAGTGATGTTTCTAGGTCACGTGATTTCAGCCGAGGGGGTTCGTGTGGATCCACAGAAGATAGAGGCAGTATTGGATTGGGCACCGCCCAAGAATGTGAAGGAGATCCGTAGTTTCTTGGGTTTGGCTGGCTACTACCGTAGGTTCGTCGAGGGTTTCTCGAAACTGGCTCGGCCACTTACACAGTTGCTCCAGAAATCCGAGAAATTCGTCTGGAATGACGAGAGACAGTCGAGTTTCGAGGAACTGAAGAGGCGTTTGACTTCAGCCCCAGTTTTAGCGTTGCCGTGTGGCAACGAGGGTTTTGCTGTATACAGTGATGCTTCGGGTCAGGGTCTTGGGTGCGTGTTGATGCAGCACGGCAAGGCCATTGCGTATGCGTCGAGACAATTGAGGCCGTATGAGCTTAACTACCCTACTCACGATTTGGAGTTAGCGGCAGTTGTTTTTGCGCTCAAAATCTGGCGTCACTATCTTTTCGGCTCTGCATGTCAGATTTTTACCGATCATAAAAGTATGAAATACATATTTACCCAGCGGGAGTTGAATATGAGGCAGAGGAGGTGGTTAGAACTGATTAAGGATTATGACCTCGAAATCCTTTATCATCCGGGCAAGGCGAACGTCGTGGCCGATGCCTTGAGTCGAAAACCGTTTGCCTTGCGAACGCTTGAGATCCTCACGTCTCAGTCTGAGCTTCGGCGGGCTTTGATCGAGTTAGATGTTGAGGTTTTGTCGCCTGGAAATATCGGGCTACTTTGTGCTTTAGAGATTTCATCGTCTTTGATCGGTGAAATTAAGCTGAAGCAGTTAGAGTATCCGATGATTACTCAAATCCGAGAGAACGTTCTTAAAGGAAAGTCTCCTGGGTTTGTGATTCACGAGGATGGTGTTTTGAGATTCCAGAGTCGGCTTTGTGTGCCGAACGACTCAGAGTTGTGACCGAGTATTTTGCGTGAGGCCCATGCTACACCTTATTCCGTTCATCCTGGTTCGAGTAAGATGTACAAGGACCTGAGAAGGAATTTCTGGTGGAATGATATGAAGGAGGAGGTCGCACAGTTTGTAGCGAGATGTTTGACTTGCCAGCAGGTCAAAAGCGAGCATCAGCGATCGGCTGGGTTTTTGCAGTCACTTCCCGTTCCGGAATGGAAATGGGAAGATATATCGATGGATTTCGTTACGAGTTTGCTGAGATCAAGGTCGGGTATGAATATGGTATGGGTGATTGTTGATCGTCTGACCAAGTCGGCACATTTTCTGGGCATCAAGGACACTTGGGGTCCAGAGAAGTTGGCTCGTGTGTTTATCGCGCAGATTGTGAGGCTTCACGGTACTCCGAAGTCTATTGTTTCGGATCGTGATGGCCATTCGCACTTTTGGCAGGCGGTGCATAAGGCGTTGGGTACCCGTTTGCATTTGAGTACCTCTTTTCATCCCCAGTCAGAGTCGGGACGCACTATCCAGACATTCGAGGATATATTGCGTGCTTGTGCTCTCGATTGGAGTAGTGATTGGGAGGAACATTTGCCATTGATCGAATTCACGTACAACAACAGTTGGCACGCATCGATTCGGATGGCACCGTATGAGGCACTTTATGGGCGGCGATGTCGATCACCGATTTGTTGGAATGAGATGTCCGATTTGGTCGGGACCGAGCCGGATGTCGTTTTAGAGACGAGACGGAAGATAGAATTAATTCGGGAACGGATGTTGACTGCCCAGAGTCGACAAAAGTCGTATGCCGACGTCCGTCGTCGACCCTTGGAATTCGAGGTGGGAGACCACGTTTTGCTAAAGGTGTCGCCGACGAAGGGAGTCTTTCGTTTCGGGAAAAAGGGGAAGTTGAGTCCGAGATTTATTGGGCCCTTTGAGATTCTCGAGCGAGTCGGTGAGTTGGCATACCGTTTGGCATTACCCCCGGCCTTGAGTCATGTTCATAGCGTTTTTCATGTTTCCCAGCTGAGGAAATATGTCCCGGATCCTAGTCACGTTATCGATTATGGTGAGATTGATGTCGCCGAGGATATTACTTTTGAGGAGCGTCCCTTGAAGATCTTGGAGCATCATGAGAAACGACTAAGGCATAAGACCATCTCTTTGGTCAAGGTGCAGTGGTCGAGACACGGTGTCGAGGAGGCAACTTGGAAAACCGAGGATAGCATGCGTGCTATGTACCCTGAGTTGTTTGTTTCTTAAGTTTCGGGACGAAACTTATTTTTAGAGGGGTAGAATGTAATATCCGCATTTTTCTTTCCCTTGTATTTTCATTTTCAGTGTATTTCTCGGTTGTAGTGGCCCTCGTGTATCTTTCAGCGTATCTTTTCAGTCATGTATTGATCTAATTCTCGTAATGTTGTGCGGAACCGCCGTTTCGGGGTTGCCGTTGATCCATTCTATTTTATGACGCGTTTTGAGATGTTCCGTTTGATGTTTCGTTCTTATTCCAGTGTTTTGGACCGTTTATATTTCGTACCTAGTGCACGCTATGTTTGCTGCATAGCGCACGCTAAGGGGCCCTTAGTAGCGCACGCTACGGCTGCTTCGTAGCGCGCGCTAGAGAGCAAGCCCTGGGAGTGGCAGTGCTGATTCCAGCCCTCTGGACTGGCGGATTAGCGTACGCTATGTAGTCGAGCGCACGCTAATGTCGGGGGCTAGCGCACGCTGAGTTGCCCAGTAGCGTGCGCTAGTGTGAGTGTCCAGTACTGGACAGTTTGCTACTGGACTCAATCTGTTGCCCAGGTAGCGCACGTTATTGGTCGATAGCGCGCGCTACCGATACACTTCAGCGCACGCTACGTTTGGTGGATAGCGCGCGCTAACCGGATTAGGTGTGTACTGGACAGTTGCTTCTGGACTCGGCTGATGTCCAGGTAGCGCATGCTATTGGTCGATAGCGCGCGCTACCGAGAGATTATTAGCGCACGCTACGTTTTGAGTAGCGCACGCTAACGGCCAGAAATCTGGCTACTGGACTGGGACGCTAACTGTATGGCCTGTAGTTTTATCCCGTTAGCGCACGCTAACCTTGAGGATTAGCGCGCGCTAACACTCCCTGGCTATATAAACCAGGGAGTTGACCGAGATGAACACAATTTCTCATTTCTTCCTCCTCTCCGCGGCTAAGGCGATTCCGGGCGATTTTCTTGGCGATTTCTTCCTCCAATCATCTCATCCAACATCTTTCTTGAGTTCTTGGTGTATTATAACAACATCAACACGAATCTTTCATCCTAATCCAAGGTAAATCTCTTAGAACCCTACTTTTGGATAATTTGGGGGTTTGGGGATTTTCTTCCGATTCGTTCCGTTTTGTTGGTGGATTCATGATGAATATGATTAATCTTGTTGATATCATTAGTTTTCCTACGGATTCATGGTATATTTTCATAGCTTTGCGATCGGGAGGGTTTGGTTGTGGTCCGCCCTCGTTGTTATTTTTATACGAATATACATGAATCGTAGGCGGGTTTCCGGGTGTATTCCATTTCCGTAATCGTTTAGAAGTGGTTGTGATTGTGTTATTCGAATCGTTAGGTTCGTTTCCGACGGTTCCTCGCGGTTGTGTTTGATCCTTCATTTCCGTTCGTGTCACCGTCTATTAATCGAGGAAAGTATCCTTATGAACTTACGATCTTGACATAGTAGTTTTGTATGAGAAACTGTGTGTGTGTGTATGCTCACTACGGTTTAGATCCGACGGGATCTCGGTAGGGCTCACAAAGTTGTGGGACCGCGAGCTTGCTTTTAACCACTACGGGTTAGATCCGACGGGGTCTCGGTAGGGATCCACGATCTGTGGGTCCGCGGTTAATTGTGGTGCATTTTGAAAATGTGATTTGATATTGGCATTTCCGAAATGAGTGCTTTTGAATGGTTTTCTTGATTGCATGCATTTACTATATGTGTAAGATGTAAGTTGTTCATTTGGTTACTTGTACTAGCGTAATTGCTAACCCCTCTGGGGACCCGTTTTGGGGAAATTCGTTTTATGAATTTCAGGCCAGGTTCATCGAGACGAGCGGGCGCTGGACCGGTATGCGGATGATGGTCGTGCGTGATGACTGTGCACGAGTGGTGTCTTATTGTCTTCTATATTTTTACCTTTTGTGGTTTATAAACTAATAGAAGTACTCGAGTACTTAAGAGTTCTTGTTCGTCTGGATTGTACTGTTGTTTATTATGTTTGTGTCGGATGATGGTGTTATGTTTGACCGGTTGAACCGGGTGGAATATTTTGTTTAGCGTCTTTATGACGGGGTGTTATTCTGTTGTTTCTGTGAGTCGATGAGTATGATGTTTGTTCAGCCTGGTGGGTCCCATATAGGGATTCACGGCGCTGTAATATACCTCGAATATCTTCGGGGTGTTACATAATATCCCTGAATGGATTGGGGGTGTTACATTCGTTACATGGTGTGCTTTGAGCTATGATGTCGATATCACTTATTATTAAGTCATTTCCATCCTCAAATTTCTCTCTCGCTTTAGTTTTTACAACAACATGCCATCCTCTATCAGAAGGATCCTCCATATGGAAAACTTGTTGTACTTGAGATGCAAGAACAAATGGCTCACTCTGACGCTTTATGTTTGTAAAATTCGCTAATGTGAACCCATCACTATCTTGCTTTAATATCTGCCCTTTGTGACCCAATCACACTCAAATAATACAACTCTCTTTCCTTGGAGATAGTTTAACTCAATTATGTCTTTCACAATCCCATAATAGGTCAAATCAGAAGAGATAGGTCTTTTGTCCTTTTTGCTTGCAAAGCTTGTCGTTGCTGCACTAACCATCACTCCACAATTTTGGGTTTTTCTTTTTTGATCAATTTCCCTAGTGTGAAATCTGAAACCATTAGCAAAAAACCCTTTAAATCTTTGACCCACTGGAAGCGTCCCTCTCGCAAGGCATGCGATATCACTTTGAATCATGTCATCAGCATCATAATGATCAAGTCCTGACACCTGGTGAAAAAAATCATGTAAATAATATCGATAACACATAACTAAAGAAAATAAAATACTTACTAAGCTAGAGAACCATTCTGGAAAACTTTGACTATGAATTCGCCTGATCTCCTGTTCTGGGGAACGACGCTTTTTTCATCTGATCATTGACTCATGATCACTGCACAATGTAAATATAAGAATCATGTGATGATTTAATGGATAAGGATTTTGTAGGTGAAAATTAGTCGCTTACTCTATTCTAGACTTGATTTCTTCACAATTAAAAAGCACGTATCTATGTGCTTTTTCTAAGGTTTTATTGTCTAGAACCACTGGTTGTCCTGTGGATAGAGGCCGACCAGCCATTGAGAAGATTTCCAGGCCATCATTATTTGTGTGACCTCTTTCCTTATTTCGACTAAGTCAATTACGCCTTATTTCTACGTGATCATCAAAGTACAAGGAACAAAATGATAAGCACTCCTCTGCTAAATAACCTTCTGCAATTGACCCTTCAGGTCGGCCTTTGTTGCGGACATAAGATTTAAGCGTGCTCAAGTACCTTTGACAATATAGAAAACAAAATATATTAGAAAGTATTATCTTTAAATCATAAAAGAGTTTGACAAAAAAATAAAAAGTTACCTCTCAGGCGAATACATCCATCGATAGTGAACTGGACCTCCTAATTTTGCCTCAGTAACCAAATGCACAGTTACATGAACAGTAATATCGAAAAATGCAGGAGGAAATATTTTTTCAAGCTCACACAGTATTATTGATATATCATTTTCCATTCTAACCAAATCAATGTGATGGAGTGTCTTAGAACACAATTCTTGAAAGTACTTGCACAAACAAATAATAGGTGAACGAACATAACTTGGTAACAAATTGCGTAGTGCTATAGGTAATAATTGTTGCATTAGTATATGACTGTCATGGCTCTTATTAATGAAAATCTTTTGAGGCTTTAGCTGCGCACATTTTGATATATTGGAGGCATAGCCATCAGGCACTTTTATGCTTTCAACACCATGAAAAATTGATGTTTCTCATTTTTATCCATTGCAAAACAAGACGCAGGTAACCATTCTCTACCATTTACATCTACGAAAGGATGAAGTTCGGGTCTTACACCTTTATCTTTCAAGTCTAGGCGTGCATTTTTGTTGTCCTTGGACTTATCAGAGCTCAACAACGTGTATAAAATCTTATCACACACATTCTGCTCAATATGCATAACATCGAGATTATGGCGTAATAAATTATTCTTCCAATATGGCAACTCAAAAAAAATACTCTTTTTCTTCCAGCCATAAGGCAAGCCTTGGGCACCTATTAGTTTCCCAAATTTATTTTTAATGTGTTTTACTTCATCAAACACCTCTGAACCTGTAGGATAAGGAGGGGCTTCTCTATGCTCATCTTTCCTGATAAATGAGCGTGTATCATTGCGATAAGGATGGTTACTAGGTAACAGTATTCGATGGCACATGTAGCATTGCTTATGGGAGTTTTTCAAATACTCTGAGTTCGTGTGTTTAAGACACACTGGACATGCATATTTTCCTTTAGTACTCCAACCCGACAAATTTGCAAGACCAGTAAGATCACTTATAGTCCACAATAATGCCGCATACATTTGGAAATTTTGCTTCCTTGAAGCATCGTATGTCTTAACACCTACATCCCACAATTCCTTTAGTTCAACAATTAAAGGTTGCAAGTACACATCGATGTTATTTCCTGGTTCACTGGGACCAGGTATAAGTGTAGACAACATACAATATGACTTCTTCATGCACTCTCCAGGTGGTAAGTTATAAGGCATTAAAACAATTGGCCAAGTACTATGGTTAATCATCATGCTTCTGAATGGACTAAATCCATCAGCGAACAAGCCTAATCTTACATTTCGAGCATCCTTAGCAAAATTTGGATGATTGTAATCAAATGTGTGCCAACCTGGAGAGTCAGCTGGGTGTCTCATGATACCATCATCTATGCGCTCATATGTATGCCATGCCATATAGGATGCAATTTTAGTTGTCATGAACAATCTTTGAAGCCTTGGCTTCGAAGGAAAATACCAAAATGACTTGTTTGCCACTTTGTTTTTCTTTTTAGTCTTCTTAGAGTTGTCAACGCTTGAAATATCACCTTCCAGAACTTTCCACCGTGACTCACCGCAAGTATCAGAAAGTGTTTTACTTTCATTTACACCCCAATATATCATGCAATCATTTATGCATGAGTCTATTTTTTGTAATGAAGTTTTAAATCTCTCAATATTTTTCTTGTTTCATAATAATTTTTTGGAAGTTGGACTCCATCTGGAAAAGATTCTATAAGTAAATCTAGCACCATACAAAATGACCTATCACTCCAGTGCCCAAGGCACTTTATTTGATGCATGCGAACAAGGAAAGAGAGTTTCAAGAACTTTTTGCATCTAGAATACAGTTCCTGTTCAGCGTCATTAAGAAGCCTACAGAACTTTTCAGCTTCTTCATTTGGTCTCTCGCCCACGATATCAGAATTAAATTACATATCGTTATCGTCACCTAACATAGGGAATTGATCATAAATCAACTCACGCATATTATCAGACGTACCTACACCACTACTATATGAGTCAACTGAGGGCACCGTGTTCGAAATTGACTCACCATGGAACACCCATTTAGTATAGCCTTTCAGAAAACCTCTTATAATTATATGTGCTTTGACAAGTTTTCGTTCTCTACATATGCCATTTTTACACTATTTACAAGGACACAAGATCAATCCTTCATTTGAATTCGAAAATGCAAAGTTCAAAAAGTATTGCACCCCTACCTTGTAGGCATCCCTTAACCTTGGTAATTCCATCCAACTCCTATCTGTATCCATACTCTGGGACTGACAGTAATATATTAATTTAAAAACATAAACATTAAAGAAAGCAAAGCAAGAGAGTTAGATAAAGAAAAAAGCAGACATGACAATCATAGACATTAAAAAATCTAGATAAGAATCCTTTTGTTGTATCTGACAAAGGTCAGACCAACATAACAATCATAACAACTTAACCTTAGAACTCGTTACAAGTATATAACCTAGCCAATAAGTTACTGCCCATATTTTTATTCCACATAATTGCAAGATATTGCACATTAAACTCATAAAATCTTATAAAACTGAACTAACAACCAAAATGCAAAAAAACTTGTCTATTACAATTTTGTATGTAACAAAGATCACATCAACATGACAATCATAATACTTTAATCTTAGAACTCCATACAAGTATATAAACTTAGCCAATAACTTACTGCAAATACGTAACATACTTGCAACCATGTTGTTCTTTTCTTTAATTAAAGTAAATAAAAATGTAGCAATAAAAGAAAGAATTCGATAAGAAATCGCCATTTTCCTGACTTCAATCGTACAAAACATCACAAACCTTCATATTCAAAGAGTATAATCAATTAACTTATCTTATGTGTAATCCTAGTTTAGTTAAACCACACCCATTCAATCAATAACACGCCCAAACTGGAACTATACTTACTCAGAAAAGGCGATCAGATTATTCTCTACCTACCTTCATCAAAAACCATGAGGAAACATATTAGAAAAATAACATATCAATCTTAAATAAAGAGTTGAGGCAGGATTCGAGATTTTATTTCTGGTAAAATTACATCTACATTGATCAGTTATTGGTACAAAATTAAACAAATAAAAAGGTTATACAAGCACTAAACACAGAGACAAAAGAGGGGGCTGTAATATTGATATGTTCTCTGTGGAGACAAGAGAAAATATTTTTCTCAAAGTTCTGCTCCTTATCTCATATTTATCGCCACCAAACAAATTACAAAAGAATACATAATAAATCTAAAACAAAAACTAACCTGAGAAGATTCAGTCATCTGGTGATGGCGCGAGCTCGAATCCGTACGCGGCAGCAATGACTAAGGGAGATAGGATGTGGAAATCAGAGGCCAACCGAAGAAGAAACGATTCTTGAGATGGACAGATTTTCAGAGGTAATCGGGCGGAGGCAGAGATGGAGAGAGTTGAGAGGTAATGGAGGCGGAGGTAGCAGATTAGGTTTTGATGCACGATTAAGAGCGGTGAAATAGAAAAGAAAATTAGGTTTAGCATCACAAAATATGATTATAAAACTAATAAGACATTAAAGTGTCATTACATGTATATATAGCAACACTTGTTTAAAAGTGTCATACAAAAGTGTCACTATAAGGGTATTTTTCTAGTAGTATTTCTATATTAATCTATCTTGTGGATTGTTATGATTGTTGAGACAATAAATTTATATGTTGTTAGATACGATAACAATGTACAAATGCAATATTATGTTGGAATTTTTAGGGATTCAAATGGTGGTTTCCTAGAAATCGTGTAGAAGAAATACTGTAAAAATCAGTAGAGAAATATTATGTTTTTAATGGGGGAACGGCTGGAACCCTTAAGGCAATGTCCGGGGATGAAACCATTAACCCAGAACCGGGCCCAGTAAGCGCGGGCCTGTAACCCAAGCGGGGGACAATGAGGCGAACAGGTCATGCTGGAAAACTTACCTCTAGATCGGGGGTGAGGTCGAGCCTCTTGGGGGTACTCAGGACAGGGGACGATCCCCTCGTGTGCGTGTGTGGGGAAAAAAAACCCACTAGGTTGAAAAAATTTACTACTATTTTTATACGAATGATAATAATTTGATCGATTTGTCTTTCCATGCAATGCACGGGTAAAAAGACGAGTAGATCTATAATTCAAGAAAACAAATCATTATATTTTTTTATATAATACGTCATCGGTTCACGAAATAAATTTATCTATTTCTTTTTTTTTTTTTAAATTTCAAAATCTTAGTTTAACACTCTCTATCAAGAATATGCAAGTCAAAATATTAAAAATAAATAATTAAATAAAATAATATATTTAAGAACCTATTAGAAAAATGAGTATAACATGAGGGTTTAAAAAATAAATTCCCCTCAAGGTTGATGGCATTATTAATAATTTATAAAATCCATATTTGTAAAAAAAAATGAAGGGGAATATAAAAGATTCATTTATTTTGGTTATTTCTCAAAAATAAAAGGAAAAAAATCGAAGGTCTGTTGAATTTCAAATATCCAGTTTCAAAACTAATATAAATAAACTTACTTACATTTGGAATTGCACAAAAAAGACTTTTCATCTCAGATATGTTTGCGCAAAATTTTGGGAAAACGTCAAAGATTGCTGACCTATTTATCAAAAAAAAAATAATAAACGCTAATAGATCTATAATTCAAGAAAACAAGTCAATATTTTTTTTATATAATACGTCATCGGTTCACAAAATAAATTTATCTATTTCTTTCTTTTTAAATTTCAAAATCTTAGTTTAACACTCTCTATGAAGAATATGCAAGTCAAAATATTAAAAATAAATAATTAAATAAAATAATATATTTAAGAACTTATTAGAAAAAGGGTTAATAGCCGCAAAATCTCTGAACTTTTGTCAAATTCTTATTTTGCACCTCAATTTAAAAATCTGCCTGAAAATCCCCAACCTTTAATACTAATCCGATTTTGCACCCCGACGACATTTTCCGGTGATAGCCTTTCTTACGTGGCATATATGTGGCATTAGTCGTGGCATCTATGTGGCAGCAGCGTGTATTTGCCAACACAAGTGGAAGAAAACCACGTAAAAAAATAACAAAAGATTAAAACGTTTCTCAGATCCCCAAAGACACAAATCTTGCAAAGTTCCAAAATTTCTCTCTTACTAATGGAAGATTCATCCTGAAATTAGCGAGGTGAGATTTCTCTTAATTCTTCGATTCTTGTCAGTTGTAGGGTCTGATTTTGATTAATTTACTGAACTTTTGTCTTTCTCTTGATTAAATATTATTCGACGAACGCGTGAGAGTGGAATTGTGGTCCTCGTGGTCCTCTAGGTCGAAAAAGTTTTCAAAACCCCACAATCATCAATCTGTATTAAAAAAAATACTCACTCGTAGCTTGAAGAACACCTAAACTAGAGGAAGAAGACAACCTAAAAAATCCTTTGCGTCTCTTAATGATTAAATAAAAATTACGACCCTATCTACGCAAAACGACGACGTTTAGAATAATTATATGCGGTGTCGTTTTGTTCACACCAGAGTATTTAGCCACATCAGACAATCCGGTTGCCACATAAGCACTCAATTGGGGTCTCACCAATGGAAGTGCAAAATCAGATTAGTATTAAAGGTTGGGGATTGTCAGACAGATTTTTAAATTGAGGTGCAAAATAAGAATTTGACAAAAGTTCAGGGATTTTGCGGCTATTAACCCTTAGAAAATTGAGTATAACTTCAGGGTTTAAAAAGTAAATTCCCCTCAAAAGTCGAAGGCCCGGCTGGCTCTCTATCTCATCTGCTATTTATACAGACAAAAGACCCCAAAAGAAATTTCTGAACTCTACTCTCATCGTCTAAACCATGATAGACAGGAAGCGGAAACACGCAACCCTAACCCCAGATGCAGAATCCCCTGGTATGTTTCCGTGTTTCAATTCAATTGTTAGCCGATTCAGATAATATGAATCCCTTTTCACTTACCACACGAAATTTCCTCGACTCTACTCTCATCGCCAAATCCATGACAGGCATAAATGTAAACACCGAATCCTATCCCCTGATGCAGGATTCAATTGTGAGCCGATTCAGATAATATGATTTCTTTTTCACACACACACATATGATTATATATATATATATTATATAATCATCGCCAAATCCATGACAGGCAGCAAAAGGAAACACAAAACCCTAGCCCCAGATGTAGGCTCCCCTGGTATATTCTGGTCTTGAATGCAATAGTGAGCCGATTTGGAGGACTGCGTTCTCTTTAGAGCCGATCCAATTATAATGTAATTATTACTTATCTAACATTATTTTTTAAATTCCAGGTGATGATCAGGAAAAACAGCTTGCATGAGTTGGCATGTCTGAAGTATTTTTTTTTGTTTCAATCTGTTTAGCTCGCAGAAGCATACTACGAGAAACTTTCATTGGTAATCCTCTATTAACTATTGCAACTAAACTCTTGTTGGACATCTTTTTATGTGTTTTCTAGTTGGAAGCAAAAAAGACTGTTAAATTTATATTATGTGATCAGAAAATTCAAAATACTTTTTCGCAGACTTTTCGAACAAATATGGTGTTTGGTGACAACTTCTCTAGTGCAAAATGCATCTCTCTCTCTCACTATATATAGGATTCATATCAGTCATCAAACTAAGTTTGATGTTTGATCAGAGATTATTGATTTTCTGGATTGACATTGTCACTTACAGGTCCTGATGGGAGTCTATATCGCGCTCTTGGTAAGCTCTTGGTTTTATTTTCAGGTTTGCAAGTATATTTGTTAGCTCTGTTTGTCTTGTGAAGAACATGAATAATTACGTAATCCGTTTCCTTTCACTTATTGTTGTGTTGTTCCTAAATTCTAAGTGTGTATGATGGTAACAGTTATTCCCTCTCCTCGACGGCGTAAATTCAAAGGTATACTTTCATCTTCTTTTGGTTTTTGTTCTTCTGTGTTAAAGGGTGATGCGTCTAGTTATTTTGCAATTCTAAGTAGTGTTGGCAAAAAGGACGGGTCAGATTGGGTTCTAATGAGTTGCCTCTTGTCGGATCGAACCGGAACCAACTTGTTAAGATTGCATTTTAAATGATTGGGCTTAGATATATCGGGTTCAATAAGGAAAAAATGAGCACGTGAAGAATAAATATATCACTAATATATATATATATATATACATGTCATCAATGTTGTAAAAAGCTTAAGGCGGAATTGAGGTGTTTTTGCCTCGGCGAGGAGGGTTTAGGGTTTAGGGTTTAGGATTCATATCAGTCATCAAACTAAGTTTGATGTTTGATCAGAGATTATTGATTTTCTGGATTGATATTGTAACTTACAGGTCCTGATGGGAGTCTATATCGCGCTCTTGGTAAGCTCTTGGTTTTATTTTCAGGTTTGCAAGTATATTTGTTAGCTCTGTTTGTCTTGTGAAGAACATGAATAATTACGTAATCCGTTTCCTTTCAATTATTGTTGTGTTGTTCCTAAATTCTAACTGTGTATGATGGTAACAGTTATTCCCTCTCCTCGACGACGTAAATTCAAAGGTATACTTTCATCTTCTTTTGGTTTTTGTTCTTCTGTGTTAAAGGGTGATGCGTCTAGTTATTTTGCAATTCTAAGTAGTGTTGGCAAAAAGGACGGGGTCAGATTGGGTTCTAATGAGTTGCCTCTTGTCGGATCGAACCGGAACCAACTTGTTAAGATTGCATTTTAAATGATTGGGCTTAGATATATCGGGTTCAATAAGGAAAAAATGAGCACGTGAAGAATAAATATATCACAAATATATATATATATATATATATATATATACATGTCATCAATGTTGTAAAAAGCTTAAGGCGGAATTGAGGTGTTTTTGCCTCGGCGAGGAGGGTTTAGGGTTTAGGGTTTAGGATTCATATCAGTCATCAAACTAAGTTTGATGTTTGATCAGAGATTATTGATTTTCTGGATTGACATTGTCACTTACAGGTCCTGATGGGAGTCTATATCGCGCTCTTGGTAAGCTCTTGGTTTTATTTTCAGGTTTGCAAGTATATTTGTTAGCTCTGTTTGTCTTGTGAAGAACATGAATAATTACGTAATCCGTTTCCTTTCAATTATTGTTGTGTTGTTCCTAAATTCTAACTGTGTATGATGGTAACAGTTATTCCCTCTCCTCGACGACGTAAATTCAAAGGTATACTTTCATCTTCTTTTGGTTTTTGTTCTTCTGTGTTAAAGGGTGATGCATCTAGTTATTTTGCAATTCTAAGTAGTGTTGGCAAAAAGGACGGGTCAGATTGGGTTCTAATGAGTTGCCTCTTGTCGGATCGAACCGGAACCAACTTGTTAAGATTGCATTTTAAATGATTGGGCTTAGATATATCGGGTTCAATAAGGAAAAAATGAGCACGTGAAGAATAAATATATCACTAATATATATATATATATATATATATATACATGTCATCAATGTTGTAAAAAGCTTAAGGCGGAATTGAGGTGTTTTTGCCTCGGCGGGGAGGGTTTAGGGTTTAGGATTCATATCAGTCATCAAACTAAGTTTGATGTTTGATCAGAGATTATTGATTTTCTGGATTGACATTGTCACTTACAGGTCCTGATGGGAGTCTATATCGCGCTCTTGGTAAGCTCTTAGTTTTATTTTCAGGTTTGCAAGTATATTTGTTAGCTCTGTTTGTCTTGTGAAGAACATGAATAATTACGTAATCCGTTTCCTTTCAATTATTGTTGTGTTGTTCCTAAATTCTAACTGTGTGTGATGGTAACAGTTATTCCCTCTCCTCGACGACGTAAATTCAAAGGTATACTTTCATCTTCTTTTGGTTTTTGTTCTTCTGTGTTAAAGGGTGATGCGTCTAGTTATTTTGCAATTCTAAGTAGTGTTGGCAAAAAGGACGGGGTCAGATTGGGTTCTAATGAGTTGCCTCTTGTCGGATCGAACCGGAACCAACTTGTTAAGATTGCATTTTAAATGATTGGGCTTAGATATATCGGGTTCAATAAGGAAAAAATGAGCACGTGAAGAATAAATATATCACTAATATATATATATATATATATACATGTCATCAATGTTGTAAAAAGCTTAAGGCGGAATTGAGGTGTTTTTGCCTCGGCGAGGAGGGTTTAGGGTTTAGGATTCATATCAGTCATCAAACTAAGTTTGATGTTTGATCAGAGATTATTGATTTTCTGGATTGACATTGTCACTTACAGGTCCTGATGGGAGTCTATATCGCGCTCTTGGTAAGCTCTTGGTTTTATTTTCAGGTTTGCAAGTATATTTGTTAGCTCTCTTTGTCTTGTGAAGAACATGAATAATTATGTAATCCGTTTCCTTTCAATTATTGTTGTGTTGTTCCTAAATTCTAACTGTGTATGATGGCAACAGTTATTCCCTCTCCTCGACGACGTAAATTCAAAGGTATACTTTCATCTTCTTTTGGTTTTTGTTCTTCTGTGTTAAAGGGTGATGCGTCTAGTTATTTTGCAATTCTAAGTAGTGTTGGCAAAAAGGACGGGGTCAGATTGGGTTCTAATGAGTTGCCTCTTGTCGGATCGAACCGGAACCAACTTGTTAAGATTGCATTTTAAATGATTGGGCTTAGATATATCGGGTTCAATAAGGAAAAAATGAGCACGTGAAGAATAAATATATCACTAATATATATGTATATATATATATATGTAATCAATGTTGTAAAAAGCTTAAGGCGGAATTGAGGCGTTTTGCCTCGGCGAGGCAAGGCGGTAGCCTCGAGGCGGTCCGAGGCGTAAGCCTTGACAATTAAAAAAAATCATAAAATTATAAAATAAATATAAAACAATAGATAACAAGCCAAACTTTAAATTTAAAAGTTTTCAAGTCTTAAAAGCATCAAAATAGAGACATAATGTGTGCATAAACAAGCATTTCCTTAAATTTTCAATAATTTAAGTCATCGAACTCATCGTCATCATCCTCATTCTCTCTTTTTGGTAATATCTCCCCAACATCCTCATCACCATCCTCCTCTTCCTCATCCTCTTCTTCTTCCTCATCAATCAAATTCTTGTCCATCCTTCCTTTTTTATTTTGACCTAAATTACATACAACACAACTTTCTAAATAAATGTAAACATATAGAAAATTAGAAATAATAATAAAATTTCAACTTAAAATTTAAAATCAAAGTTTACTTTTTGAATTTGTGCTATTCTTTCTCTTCTTACTTGTCGTTCTTGATGAAGACGAAGCTTCCTCATTTGGTATTTGTGTATTATCTAAATCCGCCTCAGTCCATTTGTGCAATTATACTTGCAACATTACCACTTGGCTCATTTGGCTGATTTGGCTCATTCTCATTGCCAACATACCATTCATCATCGGAGGCCAAGTGATCAACTTCCAAAGGATCCTTGCACGACTTTTCACTTTGAAGTGGCGGCAGTGGTGAGGAGGATGAGGGAGGAGTTGGACTTCAGAGTTGGGGAGAGAGAGAGAGAGAGAGAGAGAGAGAGAGAGACCGAGAGAGGAGAGCAGCGCGCGCGAAGCCTGTGCTTATTTCGTTCTTCTCCTTCCTTTTTTTTTTATTTTTATTTTTAATAGCTAGAATTGTAATATTAGGGTTTAATTTTATTGGGTTAATTCTATCTGGGTCAAAACTTTAGGCCCAAAAAATGCCTTATTGAGCCCGATCCGCCTCAAGACCGCCTCAGTACCACCTCGGCGCCTCAGCACCTTGAGGAGTCCGCCTCAGTCCAGCGAGGCGTGAGATTCAAGCATGCAGGTTGAGGCGGCCGAGACGTTTTCTGACCGCCTCGCCTTGAGGCGCGCCTTGAGGCGGCCGCCTCGATCGTTTTTTACAACAGAGCATGTCATACATACATCATGTGTGATATATGCAAATATATTCAATAATATTCAACTATCCGTGCTTGACAACATTTCTGCAGCAGTCATCATTATTTATTTGCCAAAATTACTAAGTTTTATCGACGTAGATTTACCTTTGAACCAAAATATTTACCAATGGAACCTGGCGAACAGTATTATAAATTAACAGAGCCGTAAGAATAAGTCGATTTCCTTGCCAGTTTTACTCGAGCAGATTTCTTTCTCTTTCTTGCTTTCAGTTGTTTTTATATTGGACTATGTATATACTGTAATAACAAGAACTTTTTGCATGAATTATAGTGTTAACTTACACAATTATTTGGCACTATAAACTTCATGCCACCGACCCCAACATAGTTGTGATTACGGTGCAGTTGATGATGAATAACATGAACTGCTTCCTGCAAGGTTCCAGCACGCACTTAGGCGAAATCTCTGAAGGTGGCCGTGGGAAATAGTAATGTATCGACTATTGAGCTTTTTTTGTTATTCGCCCCCCCCCCCCCTAAAAACCCTATCCATTTGCTATTTGATAGCAAATGGGTTCTTATTGGGTTGCCCATTTGTAGCCCAATAAGCTTAATGGATTAGATTGGTTTCATTTCTTTTATTCATGATATTGGGTTATCCAATAAGGTTTCAAAATGAACAGTTTCTTCCATTAATGAAAAAACGCCGTCCGTTTACTTAATTTGACACCTAAAATTCGTTAAATAGTTTAAACATTGTGGGATCTATGTATCAAAACAAAAACAATATACTTTTTGTGGCTGGTCCATTCGGGTAATGAAAATGTATATGTTATATATGGGTGTATCATCTTAGCATGCAAGTTGTGGTTTATTCTCCCCTCTTACATGTTTCTACATTGCAGTTCGTTCGATGGCTGAATTCATAGAACATCTTCGCAGTCTTCCAGAGGAAGCCTTTCATGATGGATTAACTGATGACGATGAGGAAGTTTCCGGTTACACTTCTGATTCTGATGTTTATGCTTAAGATGTGATGATTATGACCTTTGAATTATATGTAAGCTACCTGGCATTGACACAGTTTGTTTATTGAGTTTTCAACGGTGGGTGGGTCCCAGCGGCAATGTTTAGGTACATCTTAGTGTACATATCCACATCACTCGTATTAATTTTCTATATGTTTTTTCGCTAGTTTCTGACTAAACATTTAATAGATGCTAATGAACATTCAATCAAAAATAATGAACATGGCTTTTATAACAAGCATATTTTTGATTGAATGTTCATATGCTTGTTATTAAATATTCATTATTTTTTAGCATAGCATCTATTAAATTTTCAGTGAGAAACTAGCGAAAAAACTTATCGAAAATTAATACGAGTGATGTAGATATGTACACTAAGATGTACCTAAACATTGCCGCTAAAATCCACCCACCGTTGGAAACTCAGTAAACAAACCGTGTCAATGCCAAAGCTTACATATAATTCAAAGGTCATAACCATCACATCTTAAGCATAAACATCAGAATCAGAAGTGTAACCGAAAACTTCCTCATCGCCATCGGTTAATCCATCATGAAAGGCTTCCTCCTAAGATCATGAGATGTTCTACGAATTCAGCCATCGAACGAACTGTAATGTAGAAATATGTAAGAGGGGAGAATAAACCACAACTTGCATGCTATGATGATACACCCATATATAACATATACATTTTCATTACCCGAATGGACCGGCCACAAAAAGTATATTGTTTTTGTTTTGATACATAGATCCCACAATGTTTAAACTGTTTAACGAATTTTAAGTGTTAAATTAAGTAAACGGACGGCGTTTTTTCATTAACGGAAGAAACTGTTCATTTTGAAAGCCAGGTTAATTTCTCTGATCTCGGTGATACTAATTATTTTATGCTTCCATCTTCAGAAATAATGTGTTGTATTTCTCATTAATATTCTAAGAAGGAAATTAGCTCAAGTATATACATACTTGTTGTAATTGAAGAATAAACGGTTTACTGAGTTTCCAACGGTGGGTGGGTTTTAGCCGCAATGTTTAGGTACATCTTAGTGTACATATCTACATCACTCATATTAATTTTCTATATTTTTTAGCTAGTTTTTCACTGGAAATTTAATAGATGCTATGTTAAAAAATAATGAATATTTAATAACAAGCATATGAACATTCAATAAAAAATAATGAACATGGCTTTTATAATTGATATAATTATTTTCTTGATAAAAATTCATTAGTTTATCTATAAAAATTCAACGAACATTATACTAGAAAATAATGGATATTTAATTTAAAATAACGAATATTGTTAGTGTAGTAGGTACACCAATATATAACATATATGATCATACAGACATCATGTGTGATATATGCAAATATATTCAATAATATTCAACTATCCGTGCTTGACAACATTTCTGCAGCAGTCATCATTATTTAATTGCCAAAATTACTAAGTTTTATCGACGTTACCTGTGAACCAAAATGTTTTCCAGTGGAACCTGGCGAACAGTACTATAAATTAACAGAGCCGTAAGAACACGTGGATTTCCTTGCCAGTCTTTATCTTTCTTGCTTTCAGTTGTTCTTGTATTGGACTATGTATATAATGTAATAACAAGAACTTTTTGCATGAATTATAGTGTTAACTTAGACAATTATTTGGCACTATAATCTCCATGCCACCGACCCCAATATAGTTGGGATTACGGTGCAGTTGATGATGAATAACATGAACTACTTCCTGCAAGGTTCCAGCACGCACTTAGGCGAAATCTCTGAAGGTGACGGTGGGAAATAGTAATGTATCGACTATTGAGCTTTTTTTTTTTTTCCCCCCCCCCCCCCCCCCCCAAATAAAAACCCAATCCATTTGCTATTTGATAGCAAATGGGTTCTTATTGGGTTGCCCATTTGTATCCCAATAAGCTTAATGGATTAGATTGGTTTCATTTCTTTTATTCATGATATTGGGTTATCCAATAAGGTTTCAAAATGAACAGTTTCTTCCATTAATGAAAAAACGCCGTCCGTTTACTTAATTTGACACCTAAAATTCGTGAAATAATTTAAACATTGTGGGATCTATGTATCAAAACAAAAACAATATACTTTTTGTGGCCGGTCCATTCAGGTAATGAAAATGTATATGTTATATATGGGTGTATCAACTTAGCATGCAACTTGTGGTTTATTCTCCCCTCTTGCATGTTTCTAAATTGCAGTTCGTTCGATGGCTGAATTCATAGAACATCTTCGCAGTCTTCCGGAGGAAGCCTTTCATGATGGATTAACTGATGACGATGAGGAAGTTTCCGGTTACACTTCTGATTCTGATGTTTATGCTTAAGTTGTGATGATTATGACCTTTGAATTATATGTAAGCTACCTGGCATTGACACATTAAATTTTCAGTGAGAAACTAGCGAAAAAACATATAGAAAATTAATACGAGTGATGTAGATATGTACACTAAGATGTACCTAAACATTGCCGCTAAAATCCACCCACCGTTGGAAACTCAGTAAACAAACCGTGTCAATGCCAAAGCTTACATATAATTCAAAGGTCATAACCATCACATCTTAAGCATAAACATCAGAATCAGAATTGTAACCGGAAACTTTCTCATCGCCATCGGTTAATCCATCATGAAAGGCTTCCTCCGGAAGACTGCGGAGATGTTCTACGAATTCAGCCATCGAACGAACTGTAATGTAGAAATATGTAAGAGGGGAGAATAAACCACAACTTGCATGCTATGATGATACACCCATATATAACATATACATTTTCATTACCCGAATGGACCGGACACAAAAAGTATATTGTTTTTGTTTTGATACATAGATCCCACAATGTTTAAACTATTTAACGAATTTTAAGTGTTAAATTAAGTAAACGGACGGCTTTTTTTCATTAACGGAAGAAACTGTTCATTTTGAAAGCCAGGTTTATATTATGGTTAATTTCTCTGATCTCGGTGATACTAATTATTTTATGCTTCCATCTTCAGAAATAATGTGTTGTATTTCTCATTAATATTCTAAGAAGGAAATTAGCTCAAGTATATACATACTTGTTGTATTGGAAGAATAAACGGTTTACTGAGTTTCCAACGGTGGGTGGGTTTTAGCGGCAATGTTTAGGTACATCTTAGTGTACATATCTACATCACTCGTATTAATTTTCTATATTTTTTTAGCTAGTTTTTCACTGGAAATTTAATAGATGCTATGTTAAAAAATAATGAATATTTAATAACAAGCATATGAACATTCAATAAAAAATAATGAACATGGCTTTTATAATTGATATAATTATTTTCTTGATAAAAATTCATTAGTTTATCTATAAAAATTCAACGAACATTATACTAGAAAATAATGGATATTTAATTTAAAATAACGAATATTGTTAGTGTAGTAGGTACACCAATATATAACATATATGATCATACAGACATCATGTGTGATATATGCAAATATATTCAATAATATTCAACTATCCGTGCTTGACAACATTTCTGCAGCAGTCATCATTATTTAATTGCCAAAATTACTAAGTTTTATCGATGTTACCTGTGAACCAAAATGTTTACCAGTGGAACCTGGCGAACAGTACTATAAATTAACAGAGCTGTAAGAACACGTGGATTTCCTTGCTAGTCTTTATCTTTCTTGCTTTCAGTTGTTCTTGTATTGGACTATGTATATAATGTAATAACAAGAACTTTTTGCATGAATTATACTGTTAACTTAGACAATTATTTGGCACTATAATCTTCATGCCACCGACCCCAACATAATTGGGATTACGGTGCAGTTGATGATGAATAACATGAACTACTTCCTGCAAGGTTCCAGCACGCACTTAGGCGAAATCTCTGAAGGTGGCGGTGGGAAATAGTAATGTATCGACTATTGAGCTTTTTTTTGTCATTCCCCCCCCCCCCCCTCCCTCCCAATAAAAATTCAATCCATTTGCTATTTGATAGCAAATGGGTTCTTATTGGGTTGCCCATTTGTAGCCATATAAGCTTAATGGATTAGATTGGTTTCATTTCTTTTATTCATGATATTGGGGTTATCCAATAAGGTTCTGTCGATTTTGCCTCTGTAATTGTAAATGGTGATAGAGAATCCATTAGGAATTTTGTGCTGATGTCGGGTCCTCAAGTCAGCAGAAATTTGACTGAATTGAATGAATAATATAGGTCTGAAGATTTTGAACTATTATTATTATCAATTTGTAAGTAACAATGTTGCTTTTAACAGGTCCAATTTCCCGCGGTCCTCCCGTTGCAAATGGTATGTTTTGGTTTTCTAACTCACAGCTTTATAAATAATGGTTATCTTGGACTTTGCTTAGACGTTATTTAAAAAGAAAAAAGGGTTGAATGAATATTTGATATTATTATTAATGGGTAAGTAACATTGTTGCTCCTAAGCAGGTTCAATTTCTCCTGGTCCACCCGTTGCAAATGGTATGTTTTGATTCTCTAACTTACAATTTTATGAGTTAAGGTTTTGTTAGAGTTTAAGAAGAAGATATGGTTGAATGTTTGTTTCATATTATCAATTTGTAAATAACAATGTTGCTTTTAGAGAGGTCTGTTTTCCCCTGGTCATCCCGTACGTTTTGATGAGTAAAGGTTGTCTTTAATTTTGCTTAGACAACATTTAGAAAAAACAAAGAATAGCTAAATGGAACCAACACGCATCATTCTTCAAATTGCAATTTCACTTGTTCAGATTTTTCTCTTGCTGTTGGTTTCAATGTCCTGTGTTTCTGACTATTAGATTTCTATATCTTTTTTACCACAAAATGGTTTTAACATCTTCTCACTCAAATTTATTTTTCCAACTGAAACAGAACCTCTTCCTCTTCTTGAAACAGCAGATATTTACTCCAAATATGGAGAATGGTATACCGAATATGGTAAGCTGTAGGTTTCAAGTTTTTGCTGTGTTGTGTGGGAACTGCGCTTTTATTTAGATAGATTATCATAGCATGCAAGTTGTGGTTTATTCTCCCCTCTTACATGTTTCTACATTGCATTTCGTTCGATGGCTGAATTCATAGAACATCTCCGCAGTCTTCCGGAGGAAGCCTTTCATGATGGATTAACTGATGACGATGAGGAAGTTTCCGGTTACACTTCTGTTTGTGATATTTATGCTTAAGATGTGATGATTATGACCATTGAATTATATGTAAGCTACCTGGCATTGACACGATTTGTTTACTGAGTTTTCAACGGTGGGTGGGTCCCAGCGGCGATGTTTAGGTACATCTTAGTGTACATATCTACATTCAGTAAACTAGCGAAAAAATATATAGAAAATTAGTACGAGTGATGTAGATATGTACACTAAGATGTACCTAAACATTGCCGCTAAAATCCACCCACCGTTGGAAACTCAGTAAACAAACCGTGTCAATGCCAAAGCTTACATATAATTCAAAGGTCATAATCATCACATTTTAAGCATAAACATCAGAATCATAAGTGTAACCGGAAACTTCCTCATCGCCATCGGTTAATCCATCATGAAAGGCTTCCTCCGGAAGACTGCGGAGATGTTCTACGAATTCAGCCATCGAACGAACTGTAATGTAGAAATATGTAAGAGGGGAGAATAAACCACAACTTGCATGCTATGATGATACACCCATATATAACATATACATTTTCATTACCCGAATGGACCGGCCACAAAAAGTATATTGTTTTTGTTTTGATACATAGATCCCACAAACTATTTAACGAATTTTAGATGTTAAATTAAGTAAACGGACGGCGTTTTTTCATTAATGGAAGAAACTGTTCATTTTGAAAGCCAGGTTTTTATTATGGTTAATTTCTCTGATCTCGGTGATACTAATTATTTTATGCTTCCATCTTCAGAAATAATGTGTTGTATTTCTCATTAATATTCTAAGAAGGAAATTAGCTCAAGTATATACATACTTGCTGTGATGGAAGAATAAACGGTTTACTGAGTTCCAATGGTGGGTGGGTTTTAGCGGCAATGTTTAGGTACATCTTAGTGTACATATCTACATCACTCGTATTAATTTTCTATATTTTTTTAGCTAGTTTTTCACTGGAAATTTAATAGATGCTATGTTAAAAAATAATGAATATTTAATAACAAGCATATGAACATTTGATAAAAAATAATGAACATGGCTTTTATAATTGATTTTAATTATTTTCATAATAAAAATTCATTAGTTTATCTATAAAAATTCAACGAACATTATACTAGAAAATAATGGATATTTAATTTAAAATAACGAATATTGTTAGTGTGGTAGGTACACCAATATATAACATATACATTTTCATTACCCGAATGGACCGGCCACAAGGAGTATATTGTTTTTGTTTTGATACATAGATCCCACAATGTTTAAACTATTTAACGAATTTTATTTGTTAAATTAAGTAAACGGACGGGGTTTTTTCATTAATGGACGAAATTGTTCATTTTGAAAGTTTGGTTTATATTATGGTTAATCTCTCTGATCTCGGTGATACTAATTATTTTATGCTTCCATCTTCAGAAATGATGTGTTGTACTTCTCATTAATATTCTAAGAAGGAAATTAGCGCAAGTATATACATACTTGATGTAATGGAAGAATAAACTTGGCCCAAAGCCCAGTCGGGACCACGGGCCTAAATCGTGACAGCATCACACCCATGTCCAGACTCATGGCCAAGCCCGAGCTTGAGCCGGCAGATGGACAGAGCGAACACATGAATGTACGTTGTGGTGTCTTTCGTGTTGTCATTCCCTATAGGTATCCATTTTATTTCTATTTATAAGGACCTTTTTTTTTCCTTTTTTCACAATAAATCTTTTCTATATAGGACATTTAGGACTTCAAGTGATTAATAATTTTGGTTTTATCCTAAATTCCACAATATCCAAATGTTCAACTTTAGATATTAATTACTCAGTCATCCACAAAAATATTTATAAAATTAAATACTCCATTCGTCCCATAAAAACATACATTTTTTTAGTCTGTCCCATAAAAAATACATTTTTTTCTTTCCCTTTTTGCACACTAACCCACCACTTATTTTCTCTCCACTCATATTACAAACAACACTACACTTCTTAAAACCCGTGCCCGGACAAAATTCATATTTTTATGGGACGG
The DNA here is from genome assembly GCA_033398695.1 of Orobanche coerulescens. Taxonomy (NCBI): domain Eukaryota; kingdom Viridiplantae; phylum Streptophyta; class Magnoliopsida; order Lamiales; family Orobanchaceae; genus Orobanche; species Orobanche coerulescens. Next base: position 120,020,981 of record CM065819.1, on the reverse strand, counting down.
AGGGAGTATAGTTATACCATGATTATCTACTTGAAACGTATTTTATAATTATGATGTTCGTTTTGATTTAGCAACTCTTTCGTAATTGAAAGTTTAGTCAAAGTTATCGAAATTGAACCTTGAATTCTTTTTACTCCATCTTGCATGAACACATGTTGTCTTAGTTACTAAGTTTTCGTTATAATTTACATCATGATATGTAATTTCTGGCTTTGAACCATCCTTATTGAAAAATATTAATATTGTTCTGGGAATTATTATTCCCATGATGTGTCTTGCTTATACTGATTGAATATGTCTCATAGATGGTAGGGATTTTACTTGATGTCTTTCCTTGCAAGGAATCCTATGTGGAGTCTTATTGTAATGCCTATATAAAATCCCTTCTATCAATGTTATCAATACAATGATTTTGCATTGTTTGCTTTCTACTGTTTCTTTACTACTTTTCCTGAAAAACGTTATCAGCACGTTGCTCTAACAGTATAATTTTTCTTCCTTTCTAAATTTTCGAAATTAAAAAAACAAATCGGCCCTAATCGGACCCCTGTCGGACCTCCGATCAACCTTGATCGACCACTGCCGCACGCCGTCGCGTCCAGTCCGTCGGACCCCTGCCGCACTGCCGCGATCGACCTTGATCGGCCATTGCCGCATCCTGTCGTATGCCGTTGCATCCGGTCCGCTCGGACTCCTGCCGCACTCTATCGCGATCAACCGTGATCGATCCTGATCGGTACCAGCCACAACAATCCGACCCAGGCCCGATCACCCCGATCAGGATGTCTATCTTGTCATTGATAATCTTCAGGCCATGTGACTTTTCTCCTCTGTTTTTCAAGTAAGTACTAGATTCCCAATCTAGCAATCCAAGATCCCTGCTAAGTTCCAGAAACCTTTCTTCTGGTAAAGTTTTCCTGAATATGTCAGCAATTTGATACTCTGTGCTGACTCTTTCCACTCTTACTCTTTTGTTAAGCACATGGTCTCTGAAATGATGTTTGACGTCTATGTGTTTTGTTCTTGAGTGCAGGTTTGGATTGTTGGTGATAACAATTGTGCTATTATTGTCACACCAGATAGGAACTTTATTTGCAATGATATTGTAATCCTTAGCTGTTGTCTGATCCATAATATTTGAGCACAACAGCTACCTGTAGCTAAGTATTCTTACGTAGTTGTGGATATTGAGTTAGATACTTGCTTCTTGCTTAACCATGATATGAGTTTGGTTCTAAGGAACTGACATGTTCCACTGGTGTTTTTCCTGTCAATCTTACATCCTGCAAAATCTGCATCTGAATATCCTGAGAGTTAAAAGTTGTCATCCTTGGGATACCATAAACCAACATTGATTGTGAACTTAAGGTACCTGATTATCCTTCTAGTTGCTTCCTGTTGAGACTGCTTCGGCTTTGACTGAAATCTTGCACATACTCCTACTGCATATGAAATGTCAGGTCTGCTTGCACTGAGATATAGAACTGATCCAATTAGTCCTTTGTAGTGAGTTGGATCCACTGAAATACCTCCTTCATCAATGTGTTGGGATGTGCTCATGGGAATTCTTAATGGTTTGGCCGAGTCCATGTCAAATCTTTTGATTAATTCCCTTGTATACTTTGCTCGGTTGATGAAAGTTCCATTGTCAACTTGTTTGACTTGCAAACCAAGAAAGAAATTTAGTTTTCCCATCATACTCATCTCAAATTCTTCTTGCATGAGAGTTGAGAATTTTTCACCTAGCTCAGGGTTGGTTGAGCCAAATATGATGTCATCTACATATATATTTGAACAAGTAATATGTGGTCTTCATGCTCAATTCTGAAGAGTGTCTTGTCCACCTTTCATTTGCTAATCCATTCTTCTCCAGAAACACAAATAGTGTCTCATACCATGCTCGTGGTGCCTGCTTGAGTCCATATAAAGCCTTCAGAAGTTTGTATACCTTGTATCCTTTGACAAATCCAGGGGTTGCTCCACATAGACTTTATCTTCTAGTACTCCATTGAGAAATGCACTTTTTATATCCATTCGGTAGACTTCAAAATCCTTGAATGCTGCATATGCAAGGAATAGTCTCATAGCTTCCAATCTTGTTACATGTGCATAAGTTTCATCAAAATTTATTCCTTCACATTGAGCGTATCCTTTTGCAACTATTCTGGCTTTATTCTTAACAATAGCTCAATCTTCATCACACTCATTTTTGTACACCCATTTGGTGCCTATGACTTTCTTGTGATATGGTCTGTCTGTTAGTTCCCAAACATTGTTTCTCTCCATCTGATTTAGTTCCTCTTGCATTGCAATTACCCATGTGTAATCCTCCAGTGCTTGATCTGTTGTCTTGGGTTCCATTTGAGACATGAAACATGAGAACATTGCCATTCCTGCTGGTTCTGAAGATTGTCTGGTTCTGACTCCATCAATTAGGTTTCCAATGATTTGTTGAATGAGATGATCTCTGAACAATTTGGGGATATCTTCTTCAGGGTTTGTTCCCCCTATTGAGTTGCTTTGATGGACTTCGTCTCTCTCTGCATCAGCTTGGTTTTGCCCTTCTTGAGTTGCATCTAGTTCAGCTACATTCTTGTCATCTGCAGATGTGAATCCTGTCTTCTCTGTAGGTGTATCTTCATCAGCTGCAGTTGGGACAGGTACAGTTACTGTCTGATCTGCACTTGGGTCTTCAGGTTGATCTGTAGTTGGGTCTTCAGGCTGATCTACAGTTGGGTCTTCAGGTTGATTTGCAGTTGGGTCTTCATGTGAATCCATCATTCCTGTATCATGGATAATAATTGCTTCCAGGGAGGCGGATTTGAGCTTTTTCTCAATTGATTCCACCTGTTTCCTGTACTCAACAGTAGACTCATCAAGCACAACATGAGGTGTTTCTTCCACAACTAATGTTCTTTTATTCTATACTCTGTATGCCTTGATTATTTGTGAGTATCCCATAAAGAGACCATCATCAGTTTTAGCATCAGAGGCATTCAATTGGGTTTTACCATTGTTGTGGATGAAACACTTACAACCAAATATATGAAAGTATGCAACAGTTGGTGTTCTGCCATTCCAAACCTCATAGGAAATTTTGCCATGTCTCCTTACTATCATACTCCTGTTCTGAGTATGGCATTTTGTTGTGGTGTTCTTGCGGCAGAAACTTCATGCTGGATTCCATTTTGATCACTATATTCAGTGATTGCCTTGTTGAGAAATTCTCCACCTCTGTCTGATCTGATTATTATTATTGAGATGGATTTCTCATTCTGAATTTTCCTCAGTAGTTCAGGTAACTTTGATAATGTTTCACTTTTTTTATAGAGAAAAACAACCCATGTAATCTGGAGTAGTCATCCACTACTACTAAGGCATGTCCTTGGCTTGATGGGGCCAAAGAGATCCATATGAAGTAGATCTAAGATTCTGGTGGTTAGAGTGGTAGGCTGAACTGGTTTGAATGATGCTTTGGTCTGCTTTCCATTCTGGCATGCACCACAGAGAGCTTCTTTCTTGAATACTTCTGATGGAAGTCCTCTGACTAACTTTTGAGAGCTTATCTTGTTGATGGCTTTGAAGTTCAGGTGACATAGTCTCTTGTTCCAGAGCCATCCATTTTCAGCAATTGTTTTTTATAAGAAACAAGCGTTTGGTGCTCGTGATTTCCAGTCTATCAGATAAACATCTCTTCTTCTAAATCCTTGTAGCTTCACTTCTCCAGTCAGGAGATCAATCACCATGCATTTCCATCTTGTGAAGACTACTAGGTTGTTCTCATCACAGAATTGGCTTATACTTAGAAGATTGTATTTAAGCCCTTTGACATAATGCACTTTAGTAATGATTATGTTCCCCCTGTGTAGTTTCCCATGGCCTTTGGTTTGTCCACTTGAGCTATCTCCTCCCATGGCCTTTGGTTTGTCCACTTGAACTATCTCCAAAAGCCACATCTGGACCTCTTTCTTTCACATATTCTGACAGAATCTTCTTATTCCCTGTCATGCCTTGAGCATCCAGAATCTACAAATCATTCATCACCTCCTGTTGAACTTGAGGTGACATGGTAGTAGTCCTTCCACCTTTTTTGCAATCAGACAAACAGAGATTTCGGTACCTAAATTTGTGTTGGTCCTTTGGGGTTAGTAGGCTTCCTGGAGAATTGGTTTCTCTTTGGATTATAAAGATTATGTTGATTACCCCTACCCCTATAAGGTGTGTGCTGTCTTGGTCTATATCACTAGTTAGGATTGTATACTGGATATGCCTCATAAAATTTGTGATGTGGGCCATTTCTAAATCTTGGCTGAGACGATTTATTAAATCTTTGGGGTCTCCACACCTGTTTATTTTGAAAGTTTGAATAACTTTGAGGTTTCCATTTTCCTCTCCCATGTTGAAATCTATTTTTGGGGAGTCTTTGGTAATAGCTTGCATAATGTTTTGACTGCTACTTCTGCCTTGGCCATTGCCTAGTCTCCTGTCTAGGTGGCTGCCTTGTGAACCTTGGCTGCTGCCTAAACTTTTGACTGGGCTGCTGCCTATTTTGAAACACGGGTTGTATAGGCTCAGCAGTCGGGACATAAGTTTCTCCCTTGACAAAAATGGTTTTTGAACTAGAGGGAGTGTTGGGGTCCTATCCAAGGCCTGATCTTGAATAAAGTGGCCTCTTATTCATACACAAACCATCTAGAGTTATAGATACCTTCAGAGATGTTATCTCTTTAGCTTGTGCACTAGTTAGCTGTTTCAACTTAGATAGCTCAGCTTTGATATGAGCAAGTGCAGCTGACCTTTCACTGTTTAAACAGTCAGCTTATGAACTTCAACTGTACTATTTTCAGCTGAGTTTTTCAAAATATTTTCAGATTGTTTTTCAAGGTCAGCTATAATGTTTTTAAATCTTGCCGACTCTTGGCTGAGTTTGTCAAAATCATTTTTCAGCTGTGCATTCTTAGTTGTAACAGTTAGGTGAGCTGATTTTAGGGTTTTAAAATCTTTTAGTAACTGATTTACAGATTCGTGAAGATTTATATCTTCAGACATGTCAAAGCTGAAACCTGTTGGGATTCGGTGCCTAAAACGAAGGCCCAGCGGAAGCGGTAAAACGAAAATTAATTCGATTTGAATCCCTACGAGGATCGATCGAGCTACGTATATACGAATATATAAACGAAAAGCAAGAGTCTTAAGAAACTCACCCATGTAGTTCGTTGATTAGATGGATAACCTTCTCTTGAGCTATTCCCCAAGTTTTGCTTGATCTCTACGAATCTATTCCGCTTCAAGCCCTTGAACGATCCAACGCCGAAAGCACCGCGTCTCTACTTGCCACGCACCGGAGAAACGAACGGAACGACGATCACCTTGCTATCCTCCAAGGATACGGCTAGAGCTAGGTGATGAAGCTATTGATTTGTGATTACAACACTCTAAGTGTATAACTCACTTTCTCTCTTTAATTTCTTGATTTTTCTCCAAGAATCACCAAGAACGTATGAAGAAGAAGAAGACTTTGAGAAAGAACTTTTCTCTCTCTTTCCTATCCCACAAGAACCGTATGATGCCAAGAATCAAGTAAGTGTGATTAGTCTTTCTTTTCTTTCTTTATACACTTTCAACCAAACCATACAACGCATTCACATGAATGGTCACCCCACAAGTCATTGTCCTCCATTTAAAAATGGAGACAAAAGACAATATGAAGCTTGGTGGAAAGGGGGGGCGGCCATCTAGAAGGGAATCGAAGAGTTCGGTTCGTTTCGGACTCCCGTGAGTCCAAACAGATAAACTCTGATTCCGTTCCGATGTATTTATATTAATTAATTAATCTAATTAATTAATCATATCAAATACATTATAACATAATTAATTTCTCCAAGAAATAATTATATTTATGAATTAAATTAATCACCCAGTAATTTATTTAATTCATTAGGTCGTAAATTAATTTATCTAATAAATTGATTTAGACATCTAATGTCCCAAATTAGATATCCAATATCTAATATTCATAATGAGAGATTAAGCTCGATTCATTCCGTCATCAATCCTATTGCGCGACTCAGTAGGTTCGTCTCAATCAGCAATGGGAGGAACCAAAGAGTAGTAACACCACCTAGCCAGTCTGGCGGCCTACACCGTACCCCAATTGAGAATGAATGATTGGGATCATTCAAGAACCATTCTGTCGTGAATACCAGTATACGTATAAACCCTTCTTTCACATGCCCCGATCAAGTTATAGGGTCACGGTCAGTCAAACCCTATATGTACTTGATGTTATGCATGCGTTAATGCAAACCGAGATCATCGAGCTGTCGTGTATCTAATACAACTAGCTCCAATGCTTTGGCCAAAGACTTATGAACTCATCTGCCAATAACCGCATAGGACATATAACCCGCTCACTAACGGGAGAAAGAATTCTATCTTGGTATTCAGTAGGACCCGCTACTTGCCCGTCAAGATGCACGTCGGGGTTGACCCCCGCCTTTCGGTTTATAGGGTTGAACTACTCTAATGAAAATCTTGACGTCACAAGCACATCCCTACTAAATCCTCAAGTCGAAGGTCCACGAATACCTATCACAACCTTTCGATTCCGTCATTGACTGTCCCGGAGTGAAATCCGTGTGACGAATCGAGGGTGAGTCGGTTCGAGTATACTAATCCAATTAGCATACCTATAACGTGTGCTCCCACTAACCATTAGCGTTCGACAGGCACTCTCCTTGTCAAAGAACACGTCATACAAGTCTTCACATAAACTTAACGCCCAGTCGAGTTTCATCGACTTGCGAACGATTAAGTATTTGAGCTATAAACCTTTCCAGTGCCGACCCCCTTATCCAATAAGGAGCGGAACGTTTTGCTCTCAAATACACGGACTAGTTTTTATATATATATTTACGAGTTAGGAATGCCAGTAACTACCAGTAAATAAAGAAACTTCCATTGCCTTATATTAATGATTTACATAATTACAAGTACAACGCCCTCACTCAACATCCTCTGAGTGGCATTCGAGGGCATACTCCCAACAATCTCCCACTTGCACTCAATGCCACCACACTATGGTATCTAATACCCATGTTCTCCAGATTATGCTCCAAGCTAATCTGAGAATGTGGCTTGGCCAGTGGATCAGCGACGTAGTCGGCTGACTCTACTTTATGCAGCACAATGTATCTCTTTGCGAACAAATACTCTTACGAGATGATACTCTCTCAATATGTTTGGTACTATTGTGAAACCTCGGCTCGTAGGCCTGTGCTACCGCTCTGGCAACGCAGCACAAGGTGTCACGAGAAGTTTACCTAGTAACTTCTTAACCCTTCCTTTGGAGGCCTCCGAGGCCGCTTTATACTCAGCCTAACATGTGGAATTAGCAGTCGCGCTATACTTGGCACTATGCCAAGATACTGCTCTTCCATTAAGAGTAAATGTAGCCAGAAGTAGACATATAATCGTCTTTCTGTCCTTGAAAGTCCAATACAGTGAATCCCACCACATTCTGTTCTCCACCACCATATATAAGAATCAGATCTCTTAGTACTTCTAAAGTACTTGAGAACATTCTTTACGGCGGTCTAATGTTCCCTGACTGGGTTAGCCCGAAACCTACTTACCATGCTTCCAGCATGCGCAATGTCAGGTCTCGTACACAATAAAGCATATATAAGGCTACCCACTACCGAATCATATGGTATATAACTCATTTCCTTTCATTGTTCCTCACTATGAGGACACATCTTCAAGGTGAGTTTTATTCCATGTCGCATCGGAAGGAAACCTCTTTAAGATCTAATTTATATAGAGGGCTTGGGAAAAAACTTATTATTCTCTTCGATCTATCCCAATAGAGTCGAATCCCAAGAATATAGGTTTCTTCTCCCAAGTATTTCATGGAGAAATTACTCGAAAGCCAAGCTTTCCCAGAACTGAACATTCCCACATCATTTCCTATTAGTAGAATGTCATCTACATATAGTACTTATAATGTGATCTTGCTCCCACTAACCCTCTTGTATACATAAGATTCCTCTTCATTTTGCACGAAGTCAAACTTTTTGACCGTATCGTCAAAATGAAGGTACCAACTACATGAAGACTGCTACAGTCCATTTCATGGAGTCTACATCCACCATTGCTAGGTCATTGGTCGTGGGTCGGTCTCTTGTTTATCACTTGGAACCTCGGGGAAACCCAGTTCCTCCAAGTGCATAAAACTATACCTCTCAGGTAAATGAGGCACCCTACTAGACCAACGAGGTGGTTGTACTTGTGTTTCAGAAGGTTCGGTTCCATTTTTCTTGTACAGGTGTCTCCTGAGGGGTTTCATTATATTCTTCTAAGGAAATACTTCTACCTGCTCCGCCTTCCTGAATGAACTCATCTTCCAGGAAGTGTGCTTGTAAAGCAACAACGATCTTTCGATCTTCGGCATGTAAAATAGATAACCCATCGTCCCAGACGGGAATCCAATGAAACGTCCCTTCACGGACCTAGATTCCAACCTCTCCACCTTAGTCTTCTTGACATAGGCGGGACATCATCAAATCCTAATATGATTAAGACTTGGTTTCCTGCCCTCCCATATCTCATGTGGAGTTTTAGGAACGGATTTGGAAGGACATCTGTTCAAGATGTAAGTGGCAGTCAGGAATGCATACCCCACAGGTAAATCGGTAAGTCAGTATAGCCCAGCATGGAACGGACCATGTTCTACAGGGTCCGGTTCCTTCTTTCTGACACACCATTTAACTGAGGAGTACCTGAGGTGTTAGTTGTGAAACTATTCCATGTTTCTTAAGGAACTCGTCAAACTCCGTACTCATATACTCGCCACGTCACTCCGACCGAAGTGCTTTGATATGATTACCAGTTTGTTTCTCGACTAGGGACTTGAATTCCTGGAATTTCTCAAAAGCCTCCGATTTATGTTTCATTAAGTATACATAACCGTACCTAGTATGATCATCTGTAAACGTAATGAAATATTGATATCCGTCACGTGCTGCTTCCAAAGCACCACATACGTCGGTATGGATTAATCCCAGTTTATCAGCGGCTCTTTCAAATGTCCCTGTGAAGGGGGACTTAGTTATTTTGCCTTTAAGGCAAGATTCACAAGTAGGAAAGGGATCTGATCCCAATGGACCCATAAGTCCATCCTTTTCCATCTTGTAAACTTTGGTCTGACCAACATGACCAAGTCTAAGATGCCATTTCAAAACTTGATTGGTTTCATTCTACCACGTTTTCTAGTCATAGTATTCACAACTACTTTGTTGCTGAGATTTAGATGATACAATCCATTCAACAATGTCGCAGTACCCACTAGTTTATTTCTAAAATAAATTTTGCAGGAACCATCACCAATGAAAAATGAAAAGCCTTTTCGGTCCATGACCGGAATGGATACAATGTTTTTGTGCCCCTTGGGCAAAACAAGTACATCTTCTAAAGTCAAAACAAAGCCGGATTCTAAACCCAAAAGAAGTGATCCTATGTCGGTCGCCTCGACACTATGCCCGCTTCCGACTGTGATCATAACTTCTCCAGCTCCAAGCTTCCTACTTTGTTCCAGATCCTGATTCACGGTACAATATGAGAACTAGCACCAGAATCCAAGATTATCAGAAGTAGAAAATACAAGGCGAACAATTTGTTTCCAAAACTAAAAGTTACGTGCAAGTGCCATGAAAAATCGGACAGTCTCTAGCCCAGTGGCCCAGCTCACCGCACTTGAGACAAGCATCCTTCTTCTTCTTGTTCTTCGGAACCATCGGGGCCTTGCCCTTACCCTTAAGGTCCTTAACTTGTGGTCCAGTTTGCTTCTTGGTCTTTTTCTTCTTGTTCTTAGACCTCCGAGGTCCAGAAGAAATCACAAGAGCAGAATCCTTCATCCGCAGAGTCTTCATCTGAGATTGAGCGGTCACAAGTTTGTTTATTAGCCCAGCTAAGTTACATGCAATCTCATTGCAGTTGAAGTTCATAACAAACTGTGAGAAGGAATCAGGGAGAGACTGTAGGATAAGGTCGGTTTGGAGAGAAGTATCCATTTTAAAATCAAGAGCCTCCAATCTCTTGATCATGGATATCATTTTGAGGACGTGTTCCCCAACCTTCTCACCTTCCTTCATCCTAGCACCGAACAGTTGCTTGGATATCTCATATCTAGCAGTTCTGTTGTGCTCACCATAAAGCTCGGTTAAGTGAGATAGAATCTGCCTAGCAGAAGTCATTTTCCCATGAGCTCTCTGAAGCTCATTAGACATGGAAGGCATCATATAAGCACGGACTTTCACGTCATCCTTAACCCACTTTTCGTGGTTTTCAATCTCTTCCTGATTGGCTCGGGTCCGCACAGGAGGCGCCGGAATGTCCATCTCCAAGACGTATCCCAGTGCCTCTATACTGAGGACAATCATCAGATTGCGGAGCCAATCCACAAAGTTAGGTCCCATTAAGGTGTTCTTTTCGAGTAGAATTGCGAGTGGATTCATTGTCATATTGAGATTTGTCTGCATTAAGTATAACATATTAATTAGTGACTTGTTATATTATGATCTAAGTATAGAATTAAGGTCTTTTTTATTCTTGTTACCCAGCTCCCACTATTTTTATCGGAATAACACACTCCCATGTGAAATCCGGAAGTATCGTCGCTCTACTTCATAGTGGTGATTGAGTTCTTTATAAATCTTAATAGAGGGCAACCGAACAGGTTTCTAGTCTATTAATTTTCATAAAGTGGTGTCCAACACCAACCCATCTAATGGATGATTCGATCTTCTTTTTCTCCTTGTTCACTCCCCTCAACCTATACGGTTTCTATGGTTCGTGAACAAGTTAAGTTTATACCATCGACGCAAATTAGTTTCACAATTGAATCTTATCCGGCAACCTATCAGGTTTCTAGGGATAAAATTTGCTCCAACCGAAGGCATCCAATGCGCTCTCGGTAATTTATCCGTCCTCCCCGAACGACTACCCCGATAACTCGGAAGCATAACACATCCAGTTTGGATTTCAATTTCCCGAAAACTCGATGGAGGGAAGGAAAACCTTGAAACCTTATAAACTTAATAATTTATCGTGGGAGAATTTTCGCGATTTACGTTGCACTTTGCACATTAATCGTTTAAGCGTGTTTGTGGCATTCATACAATATGAAACACCCATTCACAACCTAGTTTCTACCAACATGTGGTTCATGGACCGTTCCTAGAAAACAAAAACTCCGTAATCTAATTACAAGTCTTCGTCTTGAATCTTCGTCTTCTTCTTGATTCTTGGCATCATACGGTTCTTGTGAGAAAGAAAAGGAAGACTAATCACACTTACTTGATTCTTGGCATCATACGGTTCGTGTGGGATAGGAAAGAGAGAGAAAAGTTCTTTCTCAAAGTCTTCTTCTTCTTCATATGTTCTTGGTGATTCTTGGAGAAAAATCAAGAAATTAAAGAGAGAAAGTGAGTTATACACTTAGAGTGTTGTAATCACAAATCAATAGCTTCATCACCTAGCTCTAGCCGTATCCTTGGAGGATAGCAAGGTGATCGTTATTCCATTTGTTTCTCCGGCGCGTGGCAAGTATAGACGCGGTGCTTTCGGCGTTGGATCGTTCAAGGGCTTGAAGCGGAATAGATTCGTAGAGATCAAGCAAAACTTGGGGAATAGCTCAAGAGAAGGTTATCCATCTAATCAACGGACTACAAGGGTGAGTTTCTTACGACTCTTGCTTTTCGTTTATATATTCGTATATACGTAGCTCGATCGATCCTCGTAGGGATTCGGATCGAATTAATTTTCGTTTTACCGCTTCCGCTGGGCCTTCGTTTTAGGCACCGAATCCCAACAAAACCTTCCGTAGTTTGAGGTTTCGAAGTTACCTCTTCATCAGCTAGATTGGCCATCAGACAGTTGTAGTCATCATCATCATCAGAGAACAATCCATCACTTGATTCTACTCGTTTTTCAATCTCTTGAGATCAGGACAGTATATTATATGTGTCCTGTCTTATGACAGTTGTAGCATTCAACCTTCCAGTTTCCAGCCTTTTGATTCCTCTTTGGATTGTCTTTGTAATTTTTTTTTCCCGGAAGTTGCTGAATCTTTGCATGATGAATGCCATTTCTTCCTCAGAATCTAGAACATTCTTCATTTTGAGTTTATCTAACTTCTGGGTGGCTATTGACAACTTATTTTCCTTGATCAGCTCAGTTTCTTCACACATTACTGCCAATATGTCCCGAATTTCTTTTGCATTCTTGCAGTTCTTGATCTTCACCATGGTGGCTATATCAAGGGTTTGATATAAAACATCTTTGGCACAGTTATCTAGGTTGGCCAGCTTCCTCTCTTCAGGTGACATTTTTGTTCTCTTCTTGGGAATCTTCTCTGGCTTCCCAGCTGCAATCTCTTCACGTGTGTTGTCCTTCTAAAAGATGAAGGGACCATCTTCTATGACACACCATATGTTGTCGTGGATAGATGAGAGATGTGTCTGCATTCTTATTTTCCAGAGGTCATATTCATCAACAGAAAATACATGTAATCTAGAGTGCATGTGCTGCATGTGTTCCATTCTAAATGCGAGATTTATATATATGCTCTGATATATGGATCTGGTTCTGTAAATTTGAACCAACCTCTCCGATACCACTTGTAGGTCACAAGTCATCAGGAATAAGTCTAGGAAGGGGGGTGAATAGACTTATTAAACTTTTTTCCTGAGAGTCAGGTGAGTTTCTTCAGCTGTTAAATATGCAGGTGACTTATGTTGACTGCATATGAGTAGCGGGGAAGCACAGCTGGTAACAGTGTCGGTGACTATGTCGACTGCAAGTGACTTATGTCAACTGTAAAACAAAGTTATGCGGAAGACAGTTGACTGCTAAATAGAACAGTAAATATGGATGCAACAAATAATTATGATGAATGCAGTAAAAACACACAGTGATAAAGGTTACAATGATTCAACCAATTACAACAGCTTCCAACCAGTGGAATCCCGTGGCCGTTGCAACTCCCTTTGACTGCCTAGCACCTCCTGATTGGAAACCCGCAGATGCCTCAACAACTTCTCGAGCTGTCTATCACCTTCCAATCAAGAACCCGTGGATGCGTTTACAGTCTCTTTACTTTCAAGAACCTCGTTCAAGAAACCAACCTCGTACTCAAACTTTTAAGACAATAGTTTTTGTCTTCTCCAACTTTAAGAGCTTCTCAGAATTTGACTGTTAAGCTTTGCTCTTCACGATGCTATTGTTCACTTTGATCGCTTGTAAATATTGTTCGCATCATACTTTACTCATTCTGATCTTCAAATATTTATAGTACGAATCTTGAGCTTCTCTTCATAGCCATTGCAACTCTTGTAACAAATCCGTCCGTTGGAGAGTGGACTTCTTTGTTTAATTGTTCATCTCTTTGCACGGCTGGACTTATTTCTTCAAATTTGCCTGTTTGAAGAATCTTCCCGTTGCGCTGTTTTTCTTGATTTGTATATTCATAAGTCTTCCTGGCGCGGATCTTGAAGGAATATTTTATTCCTAACTTTCCAGGAATCATTCATTTTGTCTCCTTGAAATAAGTCTGCACGTGTCTTTCCGTAATTGTTGACTTTCAACGCTTTGCTGATGTGGACTTAGTTCGGAGCGTGTCTGATGTTTCTGTTGAAAGAACTTCTTTGAAAACTTCTTTGATCTGTCTTGACAAAGTTCTTTGTTCTGTCAAGGTTCTTTGATAAAGTTCTCTGATAAAGTTATCTGATCTGCTCTGGTGAAGTTCTCTGTTAAACTTCAGCTGTTTGATAAACTCGTCTGATTTAAAACTCGCATGTGGTCAAACTTCTCTGATATGTTTTGTTGACCAGAACTCCTCTGATAAGTTGCCTGATTATAACTTGTCTGTGATCAACCTTCTCTGATTTGACCAATACTCAACTAATGAAGACTTGTATGCACTTCGGCTGATACAGTGTTTGGTCAAACCTCTTTGTTGTTCCTGTTGATCAAAACTTGCCTGATAAAGAACTCGCCTGATGACTTCTCTGATAAATTGGCAAGAATTATAGAGTTCAGTCTGATGTTGTACTGCTGAATCATATTCAGTCTTCTGCTGCAATGTATTTTGACCATTGTGTGGGTATGTGTTGTAAGGAGATTTATTTCGGTTGATTTAGTTTCTTGACCACGTCGGTTCGTGTATTTTAAATATTTAACCTTATCAGTCCGTGTCGTTATATTGTTTGACCTCGGCCGGTGAATCATTTGGTCGTCTTATGGTGTTTAGCCTGGTAGAACCTTGTGAGAATGGTCTAGATGTGTGATATTCCTGAATGATTTCTGAGGTTGTTATGTTTATGGTATCATAGCTTAGGTTGTGGAAACCTAGATTGCTTGGTCAAGTCGAGTCGTGTTTTTGTCATGTTATCCTAATTATCAATTGACAAGTTGATGTTAGGATGCCCTCGAATTCCACTCAGGGGATGAGAGAGTAGGGACATTGTACTTGTAATTATGGAATAATTAATAAAAAGGCAATACGATTCATTCATTGTTTATTGTATTTCAAATGCATTCTTGATTTGGTAAACATTGAAGTGAAGTCCATGTAAATAAATCGAACATTCCATTCTCGTCATCGGATAAGAGAAAATGCACTGAAAGTATTTAAAGTTTCTTTACATAAATCGTTCGCAAGTTAATAAACTTAAATGCTCATTAAGTTTTGGTAAGACTTGTATAACTAATTCTAGGACGTGTGCATGTCTTGATATCATAGTTATAAGTATATTGGTGGGACCAGTATACTCGAACACGACTCATGCTTGATTCAATCACATGGTATTCACTCTTTGAGAGTCGATGACGAATCGAAAGGTTGTGATAGTATATGTGGACCTTTGACTTGAGGGTTCAGTAGAAGATGTGCCTGTGACGTTTAGTTTGTCATTAAAGTAGTTAGACTCATTTGCTTAATTGCTGAGTCAACCTCGAAGTGCGGACTATACGGGCAGGTAGCGGTCTTTAATGTACGTCAAGAAGGATTCTATCTCCTGTTAGTGAGCAGGTGAATGTCTTATATGGTTAATGGCAAATAAGATCATAAGTCTTTGACCAAAGCATTCTGATATAGTTGTATTAGATACAATATTAATCAGTCGGTTTTCATTTATATTAACACATGTATAGTGTCTAGTCAACAGTATGGTTTGACTTTACCGTGACTCGAAAACTTGACCGAGACATCTGATGAAGGGTCTATACGTATATGGTATTCACGACATTATGGTTCTAGAATGATCCCTTCATTCGTTCTCAATCGGGGTTTACAGTGCGGCCCGCTAGGCTGGCTAAGTGCTGCCCGCACTCATTGGTTTCTCCTAATGCCGGCTGAGACGGATCTACGGAGTCGCGCATCAGGAGCGTTGACGGATAAATGTGAATTTATTATCTCTCTAATTATATTAGATATTGGATATCTAATTATGATTTATTGGATAAATCAAATAGCGGTCTTATGAATTAAAATTAAGTGACTGGGTAATTAATTTAATTCATAAATTATATTTCTTAGAGAAATATATTTGTATTTGATATAATTAATTAATTAGATTAATTAATTAATATAAATATATTGGTGATTAAACGGAGTGTATTTAACGTAGTCGTTTGATTTAACGTCCGCATACACGCCGAGTGACTCGCTCATTTCTAGGAAACTTCCTAATGCCCCCCCCCCCCCCCCATGGATTATTTTCACCCATATGCATGTTATTGTTGGGTGTCATGTCTTGTTATTATATGTTAGTTTCTTTCTCATATTATTATAACTAACATGGTGAGTTGTTATGATTACATATAATAACAAACACATCAATAACAAGTCTTCACTCATTCTTGCAAGATAGTTCGGCCGAGAGTTTGGTGCGGGAAAGAGAGGAAATTTTTTCTTCATTTTTATTATCTTAGAGTTGATACAAATTAAAAAAAAAGATATAAATTACTACGATAACTTCCTAGTCGTGTTCTTGGAGAAAGGAGTTGCGTCGAATTTTTCCGTCAAGTTCCGTTACGTGGTGAAGTAGAGACATCGTACTTTCGGTGTTTGGAACGAAGGGAGTTTGTGTTCGTAATCGGGATTCGTGATCAACATCTTTTTACGAAGATATTATCAAAGGCTTCAAGGGTATGGGACTTTGAACCTTTCCTCTTCGTATTTTTTATTTTCGTATATACGCTACTTGATCAATCCTGTTTGGGAATCGTTTTTATTTTTCCGCTGCGTATTTCGTTTTGTTTCCGGAATCCCAATAGTGGTATCGGAGAGAGGTCAATGATACAGCATATACGATTATTTGTGCATTTTGGACGCTTTTAGTTGATATTTATGATTTAGAATCATTTTGGTATGATCAGAGATATTTAATTGTTCGTTGTAAATGTGTTAAACGGGTATTGAACTCGATGACGGGGTCATCGAGCCACTGCCAGCAGTACGGCCTGGGCTTGCTGCCAGGCAGCCGAGATAACTCTCGGCCTGACTGCCGAGAGTGGCCGAGTCAAGGCTCGGCCATATGGTTCTCGTGTTTTGGCCCGATTTTGAATTGGGCCGCGGACTGGGCCTAAATACCGGATAGTCCGGGACTCCATTTTAAATTTATATTTTGTTGTAATTATTTTCCGAAATTTAAATTGGATTTTAATTTGACTAAACTAATATTTGGAATATTTTTTGGTTTAGAGAAATTAATTAAGCGAGAATATTATTTTTGGCCGGATTACTTCGAATGAATTAAAATGACAATTATTAGTATTAATTGGATTACTACTATTAAAATTGAATAGATTAATTTTATATTGATTGGATTAATATATTATTTGATTATTTAATTTTAATGCCACTTTATATTAATTGGATTAATATAATAGAAATTGAATAGATTAATTTTACAGATTAATTGGATTAATTTATATTAAAATTAATTGTTTAATTTCATTGCCGCTACATGTTGTATGGGATCCTTATGTGATGGTGATATAGCTCGTGGACTTAGTTTTGATTTCTTCGATTCGATTGGGCTGTAAAGGCTCATTTTTACTAGGAAAAATTGTATAGGATGCAATTTTTCAATAATGTAATTATTTTTTGCTATGACGAAGACCGAAGACAACCGATCGAGAAGATGAAGAGTCGAAGACTATATTATTTTTCTTTATTGGGTCATTCGCTTGGCTCAGTACTTAGGAATAAGTCCATGAGCTATATATTGGTAGTAACTAGGTTGCTATTTTCTGTTTTTCATTTTGAATGATTGACAAACTCAAACGCGTGTATAAATGAATTAATGTCCAAAGTGTAACATTAATCGCGAAATTCTCCCGACAACAAACAGATTAAGTTTGAAAAGGTTACGAGGTTTTCTACCCTCCATCAAACTCGTAGAAAATTGATACTCGAGCTGGTGTGCTATGCTTCCGAGTTATCGGTGTAGTACATTTGGTAGAGGTTGAAAAATTCTTGAGTGCATTAGATGTCTTCGGTTGGTGATAAATTCTGTGCATGGAAACCTGATAGGTTGCCGGGTGAGATTCAATAGTCAAACTGATAGACGTTGATGGTCAACAACTTAGATAGTCTGGATTGCCAAGAAACCTGATAGGTTGAGGGCATGACGACTAGGGGTAAAAGATGATCAAATCATTCGTTGGACGGGTTGGTGTTAGACACCACTTTACAAAACTTAATTGGCAAGAAACCTGACCGGTTGTGTATGTTAAAATTTGTAAAGAACTTGATCACCACTAAGAAGTCGATCTTACCATGACTTTCGGATTATAACATGGAGTGTACAATTTCGATAAAATTAGTGGGAACCGAGATAAGAAATATACAAGCCCTTAAATACTATACTCGGTCATAATAAATCAAGTCACTAGTCCAAGCTAGTTTAAATCAATGCAGATAAATGAAATTATATCTCTCTAAATTGGCTAAAAACTCACTTGCAATATTACTTGAAAAGAATTTCCTAATTGGCCCCAACTGTGTTGACTGGTTGCGTAATCTAATGATCGTACTCAGTATGGAATCTCTGTGATACGTCTTGGAGGCGGACATTCCACCGACTCCAATCTGGACTAGGGGTAATCAGGAAAAGATTGACTTCCATGAAAAATGGGTCAAAGATGACGTGCTGGTCCGTGGCTTTATGATGGGCTCAATGACTAATGAGTTGCAGAGAGCACACGAGAAAATGACTTCTGCTAAGCAGATTCTCGCATACTTGACCGAACTTTATGGAGCGCACAGTAGTACTGCTAGATATGAGGTATCAAAGCAGTTGTTCAGTGCTAGGATGAAGGAAGGGGAGAAAGTGGGAGACAACGTCCTCAAGATGATCTCTATGATTGAGAGGCTTGAGGTGCTCAACTTTCATATGGATTTATCCCTTCAGATTGCTCTCATCCTTTAATTTCTCCCTGACTCCTTCATACATTTTGTAATGAATTTCAAATGTAATGAGATTTTATGCACATTAGCTGGGCTAATGAATAAACTGGTGATGGCGTAGTCTAACATGAAGACTAAACCGAGGGAGGCTTCTCTTGTGATTTCTTCTGGGCCTTGGAGGTCCAAGAACAAGAAGAAAAAGACCTACGAGCAGTATAAACCCAAGAAATGGGTGCAGAAAAGGAAAGGGCAAGGCCCTAAAAGTTCAAAAGGTAGGGGATCCAAAATCTACGGACAAATGTCTTGAATGCGGTGAGCTGGGCCACTGGCATAGGACTTGTCCCAAGATTAATGGCGCATCAGGTACGGAACTTTTTGTTTTTGAAACCAATTGTTCCGTATCGTATATTCTGCTTCATAGATTCTGGATTCAGGTGCTACTTCTCATATTTGGTACTATGAATCAGGATCTGGAACGAAGTTGGCAGCTTGAAGATGGGGAAGTGATGATCACTGTCGGAAGCGGACAAAGTGTCGAGACAACCAATATTGGATCACTCCTACTGGGTTTGGAATCCGGTTTTATTTTAACGTTAGATGAAGTACTTGTTTTGCTGAAGGGGCATAAAAACATTGTATCCATTCCAGTTTTGGACCGGAAAGGATTTCGTTTCTTCATTGACAATGGTAGTTGTAAAATTTATTTTCGAAATAAATTGGTTGGCACAACTATGTTTTTGAATGGTTTATATCATCTGAACTTGCAAAATAAATCAGCAGTGAATACTATAACTAGGAAACGTGTTAGGCAAGATACTAATCAAGCTCTTAAGTGGCACCTTAGACTTAGTCATATTGGTCAGACCAAGGTTCACAAAATGGAGAAAGATGGACTTTTAAGTCCATTGGGTGTAGAATCCTATCCAACTTGTGAATCCTGCCTTAGAGGCAAGATGACTAAGTTCCCCTTCACAGGGACATTCGAAAGGGCTGCTGAAAAAACTTGGATTGGTACATACCGACGTTTCTGATGCTTTGGAAGCAGCCTGAGACGGATATCAATATTTCATAACGTTCACAGATGATCATACTAGGTATGGATTGTGTACTTAGTGAAACATAAATCCTAAGCTTTCACTAAATTCAAAGAATTTAAGGCCCTAGTTGAAAAACAGACTGGATGTCATATCAAAGCACTTCGGTCGGACCGAGGTGGCGAATATATGAGCTCAGAGTTTGATGAGTTCTTTAAAGAACATGGAATAGTTTCACAATTCACGCCGCTAGGAACCCCACAGTTAAATGGTGTTTCAGAAAGGAGAAATCGGACTTTGTTGGACATGTTTCGCTCCATGTTGAATTACACTGATTTACCAATTTACCTACGGGGTACACCTTACTAACCGCTGCCTATATCCTTAATAGATGTCCTTCAAAATCCATTCTTATCACTCCGCATGAGATGTGGAAGGGTAAGAAACCAAGTCTTAATCATATAAGGATTTGGGGATGTCCAGCCTATGTGAAGAAGGCTAGGGTGGACAAAGTGGAAGCAAGGTCCATAAAGAGACGTTTCATTAGATACCCAGAGGACTCGATGGGTTATTTATTCTACATGCCAGAAGACCATAGGGTCGTTGTGGCTTTACAAGCGCACTTCCTTGAGGATGAGTTCATTCAGGAAGGTGGCTCGGGTAGAAATATCTCTTTGGAAGAGCGTAATGAAAGTCCTAAGGAGACATCTGATCAGGGATCAGGAACCGAACCTATTGTAACACAACCTCCACTTCGAAGGTCTGATAAGGTGCCTCACTTACCTGAGAGGTATAGCTATACACATGTCGAGGAACTGGGTCTCCACGACGCACCTAATAGCCGTGAGGACGACCCATTCGATTTGATGAAGCAGTGAGAGGACTTTGATTTCGTACGAAATAAAGGGGAACCATGTGTTTACAAAAGGGTCAGTGGGAGCAACATTGCGTTCTTAGTACTATATGTAGATGATATTCTACTTATAGGAAGTAACGTAGCAATGCTCAGCACTGTGAGGGCTTGGCTTTCTAAAACATTCTCCATGAAAGACTTGGGAGAAGCTTCCTATATTCTAGGGCTCCGTCTTTATAGAGATAGACCGCGAAGAATGATAGGACTTTCCCAAGCCCTCTATATAGATAAAATCCTAAGAAGATTCAAGATGGATGAATCTAAAAGTGGTTTCCTTCCCATGCGACATGGAATTCATCTCACTACGAAAATGTGTCCTCAAAGTGAGGAAGACAAAAGAGAGATGAGTAAGGTACCCTATGCCTCGGCAGTGGGTCGCCTCATGTACGCTATGTTGTGTACGACACCGAACTTAGCCTACACTGTGAGTATGGTAAGCTGATTTCAAGCAAACCCGGGAAGGGAACACTGAATCGCCGTCAAGAACATTCTTAAGTTCTTAAGAAGAACTAGAGATTTAGTTCTTACTTAGGGTGATGGAACCGATTCTGATTTTCAAGGAGATAATGACGACTCTAAATCGACATCTGGGTATTTGTTCACTCTTAATGGAGGAGCAATATCTTGGAGAAGCTCCAAGCAAATCGCTACTGCAGATTCCACCTACCAAACAGAGTACCAAGCTGCCTCAAAGGCTAGCAGAAGAAGCATTTTGGATGCAAAAGTTTGTGCAAGAACTTCAAGTGGTGCCTAATGCGGAGCTGCCTATATCACTATTCTGTGATAATGATGGAGCTGTCGCCCAAGGCAAGAAGCCTAGGGCTCACCACAACACCAAGCATATAGAGAGAAAGTATCACATCGTTCGAGAGATGGTTGAAAAATGATATGTTTCGTTGCAAAGAGTAGACTCAGAAGACAATGTCTCTGACCCGCTGATTAAGCCATTATCTCAGGCCGTCTTGGAAAGACATCTGAAGAACATGGGTATTGGATACCATGATGTGTGGCATTGAGTGCAAGTGGTAGATTGTTAGGAATATGCCTTCGAATGCCACTCAGGGGATGAGAGAGTAAGGGCATTGTACTTGTGATTATGGAATAATTAATAAAAAGGCAATACGATTCATTCACTGTTTATTGTATTTTAAATGCATTCTTGATTTGGTAAACATTGAAGTGAAGTCCATATAAATAAATTGAACATTCCATTCTCATTATCGGATAAGAGAAAATGCACTGAAAGTATTTAAAGTTTATTTATGTAAATCGTCATAAGTCAATAAACTTAAATGGCATTAAGTTTTAGTAAGACTTGTATAATTGATGCTAGGACGTGTGCGTGTCTTGATAGCATAGTTATAAGTATATCGGTGAGACCAGTATACTCGAACACGACTCATACTTGATTCAGTCACACGGTATTCACTCTCTGAGAGTCGATAACGAATCGAAAGGTTGTGATAGTATACGTGGACCTTTGACTTGAGGGTTCAGTAGAAGATGTGCCTGTGACGTTTAGTTTGTCATTAGAAGAGTTAGACTCATTTGCTTAATTGCTGAGTCAACCTCGAAGTACGGACTATACGGACAGGTAGCAGTCTTTACTGTACGCCAAGAAAGAATTATATCTCCTGTTAGTGAGCAGGTGAATGTCCTATACGGTTAATAGCAAATATGATCATAAGTCTTTGGCCAAAGCATTCTGATATAGTTGTATTAGATACACTATTTGTTGGAGCAAGATCGGTATTTGCGCCGTGTTGCGGAAGCGTAACTATAAAGTACGGAAATTAAACGACACAAATATTTATAGAGGTTCGGCCAAACGTGCCTACGTCCTTTCTCGATGTATCTTTTTCTATAGGATGAAGATCAAAACCTCTGCACCTCTCTTCTATCGGTCGAGGGATTACCGTTACAAGCTCATCTTCTATCGGTCCGAGTAAAACCGTTCTCTTACTTGTCTTTTTGTATGTCCAAGTTAAACCGTTTTTCTTTTCTATTGGATAAGGAATCAACCACTCTAGCTTTCTATCGGTACTAGATAAACCTCACTAAGATAGCGATTGCAATTTAACAGTGCCGGATCCTTGATCCTAATAACACCGAATCTAATCATATCTTTTCTTTTTCTCACTCGTGTATGATTTAGTGTATCACACTCAATCACTCTAAATTAAGCTCAAGAACAACAACTATAATATTTACAATGATATCTCAAGTGTATATGAATTGCTCAATGTTGTTGTGTGGTTTGATACCAACTCACTTGGTATTTATAGCCTTCTTCCACAAACTAGCCGTTACTGCCAGTTGATATTTGCGTGCGCTAGGTTTCTTCCTTAGCGTGCGCTATCGCACATATTTGCCTTAGCGTACGTTATGTTCTGCATGTTACGTACGTTAATGTCTTCCAGTTTCAGTCCAATGGCTACTGTCTCTGACTGTTAGCGTGCGCTAATACTTCCATGTAGCGTGCGCTAATCTTGCATCATTGCATGCGTCATATATCCGTTTATACTTTTTGACTTTGCATCAGAATCTTCCCAACGGATTGATTGACTTGATTCAAAACACTATTTATTAATATGTGGAATAAATATTCCAACAATCTCCCCCTTTTTTATGATTACAAAACAACCCTTGAATTGGATAAAACCTGCAAAATAAAATATATGTATATGTACTTTTCAAAGTTTTCGGCTTTGATCATTTCGTTAGTTTCACCCATTTTCTTTTTTTTCTTTCATTTTCGACTTCTTCGTTTTTCATTTTTCAACTCCTTCGTTTCTCCCCCTTTTTATATGCTTTCTTCTCCTTTTCGACTTCTTCGATTTTTTTTTCTCGTCATATCTTTCATGACGCTTTTTATCCGATTCAACTTCTTCTCCCTCTTTTTTGTATTCAGCAAAAAGTGTAAAAAAAATATAGAGGATACCAATTTGAATATGCATGATACTAAATGATAAATATAATTATGCATAAGTAGGGAATAACTCCCCCTGAAAATATTATCTCCCCCTTTGTAAAATATCAATTAATTTTTGGGGATCCAACCGAAAGTTGATTTTTGTTTTGAGACATAGACGATATTTGAAACAATTGTTCCTTTAGGAACCCAAATTTTTTTGGTTTTTATCGTCCCTCTTGGGCTCTTACAGTTTGAACTATGATGCCCAATTTTCAAACATTTTTCACACCGGGGTATTTTAAAATTTACAGATTCATTTTTAGAACGTGGTTTGAATCCTAACCCCTCTTTATTCAACGTGTATTTTTGAACCGAGAGCATATTTTCAAATTTCTCATTTCCGAGAGAAAATTTCTTTATTAAATGTTTGAGCTCGGTTTGAACTTTAACAAGATCATCCTTTAAAACATTCTCGTTTTCAATACATTTTGAATGATCGATTTCAAAAAATTTCCCTTTTTCAAGAATTTTAGAATTTTTATTTTCCAAAGATTTATATTTAGATTTGAGGGATTTAATCTCGTTTAAAGCATTTTGATAATCGGTATGTAATAACTCGAATGCTTCAAAAAGTTCGTCGTAAGAATTACTTACTTGGCTTTCGACGTCGCTATCGTCGAGTGAACTCCGGGCCATAAATACAAGGTTATTTTGATCTATGAAATCATCATCAATATCTTCGTCACTCCATGTTGCAATTAAAACCTCTTTGGGTTTTACTCGATAATTCTTAGCAAAGTGGTCTGGTTTACCACATAATCGACAGGTGTTGTCGAATTTCTTAGATTCGCCCGCTTGGATATCCTTCTTTCTCCGGTTTAATAAGTGTTGGAACTTATTAATAATTTTGGCATAATATGCCGATTCTTCATCGCTTTCGTCCACCGGGATTTCTTCTTTAGATCTTGACACCATTAATATTTAGATCTTTTGACTCCATTATTGCCGTTACCGTATCGTCCCATTCTCGAGGTAGTGATCGGAGAATTTTTCTTTAATTTCTCACTACTCGAAAGTGGTTTTCCAAACATGCTAATCCATTTGTGATAATGAAAACGGTCAAGCATTATCGTGATGGATTCACCGTCCTTCATTTGAAATAGTTCGTACTCGTGAAGGAGCATGTTAATTTTCGTCTCTTTGACTTGAGACGTACCTTTGTGTGTTATCTCAAGCATTTTCCAAATTTCTTCGCACTGTCACATGATGATATCCGCTTGTGTTTTTCCGGATTTAAGGCACAATATAGAAGTTGAGTTGCCTTACAATTGTAATGGTCATTTTTCCAATCGGAATCGTTATATTCTTCGAAAGTTTTAAGCGTACCATTGGAATTCTTCGGAATTTTCGGACCAAGACAAATCACCTTCCAAAGCTCGATGACGATGTCATATGCTCGGATGAATATTGACATCCTTTTCTTCCACATCATGAAATTTGAGCCATCAAAAAAAGTGGTCGGTTAGGAGCAAGGCCTTCGACTAGAGCAAGTTGAAATGCCATTTGGATCGACTCCTCAGATGTTAAGCCGTGTATTGGAGGTACCACTCTGATACCAATTGTTGGAGCAAGATCGGTATTTGCACCGTGTTGCGGAAGCATAAATATAAAGTGTGGAAATTAAACAGCGGAAGGATTTATAGAGGTTCGGCCAAACGTGCCTACGTCCTCTCTCGATGTATCTTTTTCTATAGGATGAAGATCAAAACCTCTGCACCTCTCTTCTATCGGTCGAGGGATTACCGTTACAAGCTCGTCTTCTATCGGTCCGAGTAAAACCGTTCTCTTACTTGTCTTTTTCGGTCCAAGTTAAACCGTTTTCCTTTTCTGTTGGACAAGGAATCAACACTCTAGCTTTCTATCGGTACTAGATAAACCTCACTAAGATAGTGATTGCGATTCTAACAATGTCGGATCCTTGATCCTAATAACACCGAATCTAATCGTATCTTTTATTTTTCTCACTCGTGTATGATTTAATGTATCACACTCAATCACTCTAAATTAAGCTCAAAAACAACTATAATGTTTACAATGATATCTCAAGTGTATATGAATTGCTCAATGTTGTTGTGTGGATTGATACCAACTCACTTGGTATTTATAGCCTTCTTCCACAAACTAGCCGTTACTGCCAGTTGATATTTGCGTGCGCTAGGCTTCTTCCTTAGCGTGCGCTATCGCGCATATTGTCCTTAGCGTACGTTATGTTCTGCATGTTACGTACGTTAATGTCTTCCGGTTTCAGTCCAGTGGCTACTGTCTCTGACTGTTTGCTTCGCTAATACTTCCATGTAGCATTTGCTAATATTGCATCATTGCATGCGTCATATATCCGTTTATACTTTTTGACTTTGCATCAGAATCTTCCCAACGATTAATTGACTTGATTCAAACTGATATTTAGCGTGCGCTAAATATCACTTGTTGCGTGCGCTAAGCTGACTTCACTACATACGTCATTCTTGTAATACCCGAGATTTCTGTTATGTAGTTGGAACTTGTGATATTGTAATGATTGTACTTGATTTGAGTATTATTTTCCGTATTTCATAATCCGATGTTGTCGAGCGTTTAATTCCGTGATTTGGAATTAAAGATTGTAAATCTGCGCATGTAGCGCACGCTATCAGCTATGTTTAGCGTGCGCTAACGTGGGTTCATAGCGCAGCTCCGAGTGTCCTTAGCGCACGCTATGCACGGTCAAATTGATTGAGACGTGCGGTAGGTGAGAGCTGGCGGGACCCACGTCGGTTGGTGTCGGGATGTACACGGGCGTCTTTCGGGAAGAGCCGAGTCAACGCCTTAGCGCACGCTACGGTATATGCGTAGCGCACGCTAAGTGCAGTCTGATTTAGTCCGGTGAGCCGTTAGCGCACGCTACGAAAGGTGGTCTAGCGCGCTAATAGCCATTTATTATAAATAGAATGACATCCTATTCGTGATTTGATTCTCTCTTCTCCCATTACCCGAGTTCCTACACTTAGAACATGTCTTCCTTCATCCTAAACATCTCATATCAACATCCCGATTCGTGATTGAAGATCGTTTATCATTGGAGATTGTTGTTCAAGCTTTCGGTGTCGGATTGCTTCATTTTCCTCCGTGTTCTTTACTACTTGAGGTAGGTGAGTCCTCACTAATGTTAGTAATGTTCTTAAAGACGATCGATCATGCTTAGATAGCCGGTTATTTCGTTTATGATCGGTCATCACATGATAGAAGGATACTTTGACGTATCGGCACTATCTATCTTATGAACCTTTGAACCATCTTAGTAGATTGGACTCTAGCGTTTTCAAATCAATTTATGATCGTGTCGGATATTAACCGGTTGCTACGTTGTACACGTTGGAATCATGTGTTTTGGGACTTGGAATAATCGGAACTTAGAATACTTCTGAAGATCTTAGAAAGATATGATATTGAGATGACTATCCGTATATTTGTATTTCACGATCATAAATCTTCCACAAACCTTATTAGCATGATTTGCCGAAGATAACTTGTATTATCACGGTAGAATTCATGAGTTCTTCACCATTCAACCCATTTTGGGTTGTAGTATTCTACCATGCAATATTAGCGCACGCTAACACATGTGAGTTAACGTGCGCTATCGGGTCGATTAACGCCCGGCGTCGTAGCGTACGTTATGAGACCAGCCAGTCGGTGCGGACCGTGGCTAGCGCCGCGCTAGTCTTACACGATAGCGTCGCTAACAAGCTGCTTAGCGCCGCGTTACGTAAATACGTAGCGCACGCTTCATGATTGAGCATTGTATTTTATGAACTTTTGACCGTGAATCAAATTGTTAAACATTCATGCGACGTGAGATAAATCCTATATCATTTCTTTTGTTAAGGTTTGGCCTCGTTCGTGATTGATTGAGGAGGACGACCGTCAGTGTTCATTTCGTGGAAGTATTGTTATTATCTTCAAATCGAGGCAAGTACCTTGATATACGAATTATAATTACGTTGAAATCATTGTTCTTTGAAGTATATGAATTATGTCATGAATATCTGTATTTATATTATATATATATATAGATATGTGTGGATATTTATGTAGTATTAATTGATAGAGTTGAAGGCACGATGTGCAAAGTCTTGATGAATAACGTGTGAGTTATTGTTTATTAACGTAGTTGTGTGCGCGATTAAATTATGTGGATCGATGGTGATTTGATAATTGTGGAAGCGATTATTTGTGTGCTTGGTATTTGTAATAATGTGAATATTTGTTATGAGAGACGTCATATCCGGGTACCTCACGAGGCGGGCGTGCACTCCGGCTTTGTTATGCTGCAATGAGCGGCTCCATATGATTGGTGAACACCGGTGTTACTTAATGCGCGAGCAAGGCGCTCTGTGGGAGTGAACGCGGCGCGGTGACATGTGCAATGGGCGGCCAATATAGTGGAGTGAACGCCGGTACACGGGTGTGCAAGGGAGGCGCTGGCGGGCTTATTGGTAACGGATATTTGAGTGATAGCTAAGACCCGTTACCAAATGATTTTCGAAATTTAAATCCTTGCAACTTGCTTTTAATGTTGGTCTTGATGTAGACCGGATTGTGTTTACGGAGTTCGTTCCAACTCGTTTTAAATGTTGGTATCGAGTTAATTAACCAAGGATATTTGACGAGATCTCAGGGTTAATTAACCAGGGTCTTGAGCAGGATTTGTCGAATGAGAGGTTGTGCCTTTGATTATCTTGTGTTGATTATTACGTGTATTGGGTCGAGGACCCGTGAGATGTTGAGATTTGATCTCGTGATGATATTATTTGGATTGGGCGAGAACCCGTGAGATGTTGTAATGATTCACTTGTGATAGTGTTTTATCATTTGGGTCGAGGACCCAGAATAACGTTGTAATGGTTTTCTTGCAAATTGTTTTCCACATCTTTGGGTCAAGGACGAGAGCTTTGAAGTATTTTCTAAAATATATTTCCATCGATTTTCAAAATCCCAAGATGGCCCGAGTCAATATTAATGTGTTCGAACTTTCTTATCAAAACACTTTTCATTTTATTAAAAGGGAATTTTCGACTCCTTGGGCTCGTTTAAAGTTTCATTTGTGTTATGTTAGATACGGAGAATATGACAATGTGATTATCTTTCACCTTGTGTATGTAATACTATTCTGTGTTAGCCATTTGAATTTGTGGGTTGTGTTAAGGTTTCACGACTGTTGAGTTTGTGTTATTATTATTCGTATATCTTGTGTGTTATGTACTTGCACTAGCAAAATTCCGGTTGCTAACCCCGAATTTTCGGGGGTGGGTGCTGTTATGCGCTCGAGTTTTGGCGGCTCGGGAGCGATCCACGGGATTGGTTGGGAAGGAGATGGAGGACAATGATACTAATCACACCAGAGTTAGAGTCTTTTCTTTTGTTTCATTTTGGTCGGCATTTCTCTGTCGTTCGAGTATTCACCCTTGCATGGGTGTAGTTTTCATTTATTAAATTGAATTGTCGTTCTTTTCTGTGTTCATCTTTATTTTCATCATTGAGATGTAAAGTTCATTTGTTTCTGAATTGTTTAATGACCTTGTCGGTCTGTGTTGTATTTAGATTGACCCGGTCGGTCGGTCATTTTGTAGTCTAGTAGAGTTTAGCCTTGTAGATCCTTGTAAGAAGGGCTACGGCGTGTAACATTTCGGATGTATTGCGGGGTGTTACAAATATGGTATCGGAGCTTAGGTTGGCGAAAAACCTAGGCCGTTGGGTCAAGTCCATGTGCGGGTGTAAGTCGCGCGCGTCAAAGTTGTGATTAGTATCGTGGTTCCAACATCATCTTCAAGCAATTCGTGATGGTAAGCCTTAGAATTGTAAGTCCCCTTATATACGTATTTGATTATATTGTGCTTAACGTGAACCTAGGATTTGAACTTGTTAGAGATTATATTGTTTTACGATATCACTGCGTATACGGTTCGAGTGAGAATGGTTATGTAGTATACTTCGGTAGTCGAACATATTTATCGGTTTCTACATTTCAGTAGGATAAATCTTTGAGTGTTAATTTTATCCATTGCGTGAGTATTTTGAAATGACTCTTGACATTTTGGCATTTTTAGTCTTGCACATTTTAACGGTATTTTTATGACGGTATTTAATATTTTACAAATGATTTTGTAAGTTTTGGAAAATGCTACCGTCATCGGCTTTTGGCATATTTTGAAATGAATTTAAATGGTTTTTAGCACAGTAGGTTCGACACAGAATCCCGGCATGTGATATTTAGGGCCGAATTACGAACATTTCAAAGTAGTGTTTTAAAATTTTCCTAGCATTGTAAACCTCATGATTTAATGTAGTCGTGTCGAATAGTCACGTATTTTGGTAAAAAGTTCTTTCGAATAAACATTTTGGTAGAAGAGGAAGGATTTTCAAAATTGTGGTATTTGAGACTCAACACTTTGAAATATTTTAAATTAGTTACAATTCGATTTTCAATTTTCTTGTAAGCATTACTCGAAAATAAATTTTTAGAGTCATTGTATAAACTTCCTCTTCCAAAACAAAGGACGGTATTTACAAGTTTTGAGCACAACGTGATTCGACTTTTGTTTCAAATTTTTTTAAAAAAAAGCATACGCATAATGATCGTCTGGACGAAGGAGGAAGTTGATTTGAGAAAATTTTGTGCTTTACGATATTACCGTTATTCTAAGGATGCTAATTAAACCTTATGTTGATAATTGTGGTATACCGTACAACCGACTATGTGATAACAATAGACGGTACTATCTGCATTAGCATGACGAGGCCACGGCGGATGTAGACATAATATAGGAAGCGGAAGAGGTGAAGTGGTTCGACGACAACGATTCATGTTACGGTGAAGGAATATCAAGATCAGACGATAACCTATGAAACCTCCTCGGTGGCCGAGCCAACGGCGGAGAAAAGAGGCAGGGACATCGGAAAATTTTTGGGCGGTGAAGAGATTAAGGTTCTCAAACCCCACGTCGTTCGAATACGTCATCTTCGCGGTCGAGAATGAGCATCGGGAATCCCGGCCGGCATCGGTAACTCCGGTAAGAAGAGAGTGTGCTTCAACCGCAACCGCACGGGACATATCCGTGTAAGCTGTACCTCCCCACTCTTGACTTGTCATCGGTGCGGGTGTGAAGGCCATCGGGAGAAACATTGTGAGATAATTTCCGAATTGGCAAAGAATGCTACTCTGTCGGTGAGCGAGCAAGTGGACGGAGAATGACCCGAAACCTTATGTCTTCTTTGAAGAGCC
Organism: Orobanche coerulescens; assembly: GCA_033398695.1. NCBI lineage: Eukaryota > Viridiplantae > Streptophyta > Magnoliopsida > Lamiales > Orobanchaceae > Orobanche > Orobanche coerulescens. Next base: position 119,990,327 of record CM065819.1, on the reverse strand, counting down.
TATCATAGGCGAATGAAGATTTTGTGTCGTGTTCTAGTCGTTCTTTGTTTCCAACAATCGTGATTTTGATTGTTTTTCATTTTAATTGCTTTTCGTTTCCAACTCCTGTTTTAAGTTTCGTGGTGACATGTCTTCTTAATACGGGGACACGTAGTAACCGTGCTCTTCTTAGTATTTCCGATGTTAGGAGACTTTCATTGTTGATGATTCATCCGTGATTCTCTTGACAATTTCAAACTACCATGTTCTACGAACCTACCATCATTCGAGCGAATTTGAGAACCGATTTGTTAGACTCTTTGAATTATTGTGGTCTATTCACATCTGAACTTAATCTTTGCGAGAATTTTGTTGAAACTATTTGTTCCCATTCGTATGATTAATATTTCCAATGTGTTATGAACTTGAATACGGTGGGTCGAGCTCGACACGCGATTTTGGTACATCTCGAGCCATTTGTGAATTTCCTTAATTCCGTGAGCTTCTACTTCTCCACTCTAACTTCTCGTGTACGCGTATAACTTATTGCCTCAATTGACGTGCACGATACTTCCTAAGTCCGATCATCGTATTTCTTTTTGAACCTTGCACTCGCGCATCGCTCGTGATATTTTGGGGTTGAGCAAGTAGATACTTTTCCTTGGTGGTTCCACCACTCTACTTTAAGTTTCGGGACGAAACTTCTTTTAGGGAGGAAGGATGTAATACCGAGATTTACATTATGTAGTTGGAACTTGTGATATTGTAATGATTGTACTTGATTTGAGTATTATTTTCCGTATTTCATAATCCGATGTTGTCGGCGTTTAATTCCGTGATTTGGAATTAAAGATTGTAAATCTGCGCATGTAGCGCACGCTATCGGCTATGTTTAGCGTGCGCTAACGTGGGTTCATAGCGCGAGCTCTTGAGTGTCCTTAGCGCACACTATGCACGGTCAAATTGATTGAGACGTGCGGTAGGTGAGAGTGGCCGGGGACCCTGTCGGTTGGTGTCGGGATGTACAGGCGTCTTTCGGGAAGAGCCGAGTCAACGCCTTAGCGCACGCTACGGGTATATGCGTAGCGCACGCTAAGTGCCGAGTACGATTTAGTCCGGTGAGCCGTTAGCGCACGCTAGCGAGGTCTAGCGCGCTAATAGCCATTTATTATAAATAGGATGACATCCTATTCGTGATTTGATTCTCTCTTCTCCCATTACCCGAGTTCCTACACTTAGAACATGTCTTCCTTCATCCTAAACATCTCATATCAACATCACGATTCGTGATTGAAGATCGTTTATCATTGGAGATTGTTGTTCAAGCTTTCGGTGTCGGATTGCTTCATTTTCCTCCGTGTTCTTTACTACTTGAGGTAGGTGAGTCCTCACTAATGTTAGTAATGTTCTTAAAGACGTCGATCATGCTTAGATAGCAGTTATTTCGTTTATGATCGGTCATCACATGATAGAAGGATACTTTGACGTATCGGCACTATCTATCCTATGAACCTTTGAACCATCTTAGTAGATTGGACTCTAAGCGTTTTCAAATCAATTTATGATCGATGTCGGATATTAACCGGTTGCTCGTTGTACACGTTGGAATCATGTGTTTTGGGACTTGGAATAATCGGAACTTAGAATACTTCACGAAGATCTTAGAAAGATATGATATTGAGATGACTATCCGTATATTTGTATTTCACGATCATAAATCTTCCACAAACCTTATTAGCATGATTTGCCGAAGATAACTTGTATTATCACGGTAGAATTCATTAGTTCTACACAATTCAACACAGTATGCGGGTTTTAGTATTCTGCCATGCAATATTAGCGCACGCTAACACATGTGAGTTAACGTGCGCTATCGGGTCGATTAACACCGGCGTCGTAGCGTCGTTATGAGACGGCCGAGTCGGCTGCCAGACCGTGGCTAGCGCACGCTAGTCTTACACGATAGCGTCGCTAACAAGCTGCTTAGCGCCGCGTTACGTAGAAATCGTAAGCGCCGCTAGCGATTGGCAGATTTTATTTTATGCACTCTTTACCGGGAATCAACTTGTTAAACATTCATGCGACGTGAGATAAATCCTATATCATTTCTTTTGTTAAGGTTTGGCCTCGTTACGTGATTGATTGAGGAGGACGACCGTCGAGTGTTCATTTCGTGGAAGTATTGTTATTATCTTCAAATCGAGGCAAGTACCTTGATATACGAATTATAATTACGTTGAAATCATTGTTCTTTGAAGTATATGAATTATGTCATGAATATACGTATTTATATTATATATATATATATATATAGATATGTGTGGATATTTATGTAGTATTAATTGATAGAGTTGAAGGCACGATGTGCAAAGTCTTGATGAATAACGTGTGAGTTATTGTTTATTCTGCGTAGTTGTGTCTTGGCGATTAAATTATGTGGATCGATGGTGATTTGATAATTGTGGAAACGATTGATGTGTGCTTGGTATTTGTAATAATGTGAATATTTGTTATGAGAGACGTCATATCGGGTACCTCGAGGCGGGCGTGCACTCCGGCTGTTATGCTGTGCAATGAGCGGCTCCATATGATTAGTGAACACCGGTGTTACTTAATGCGCGAGCAGGCGCTCTGTGGGAGTGAACGCCGCGCGGTGACATGTGCAATGGGCGGCCAATATAGTGGAGTGAACGCCGGTACAGTGTGCGAGGAGGCGCTGGCGGGCTTATTGGTAACGGATATTTGAGTGATAGCTAAGACCCGTTACCAAATGATTTTCGAAATTTAAATCCTTGCAACTTGCTTTTAATGTTGGTCTTGATGTAGACCGCGGATTGTGTTTACGGAGTTCGTTCCAACTCGTTTTAAATGTTGGTATCGAGTTAATTAACCAAGGATATTTGACGAGATCTCAGGGTTAATTAACCAGGGTCTTGAGCAGGATTTGTCGAATGAGAGGTGTGCCTTTGATTATCTTGTGTTGATTATTACGTGTATTGGGTCGAGGACCCGTGAGATGTTGAGATTTGATCTCGTGATGATATTATTTGGATTGGGCCGAGAACCCGTGAGATGTTGTAATGATTCACTTGTGATAGTGTTTTATCATTTGGGTCGAGGACCCAGAATAACGTTGTAATGGTTTTCTTGCAAATTGTTTTCCACATCTTTGGGTCAAGGACCGAGAGCTTTGAAGTATTTTCTAAAATATATTTCCATCGATTTTCAAAATCCCAAGATGGCCGAGTCAATATTAATGTGTTCGAACTTTCTTATCAAAACACTTTTCATTTTATTAAAGGGAATTTTCGACTCCTTGGGCTCGTTTAAAGTTTCATTTGTGTTATGTTACGTACGGAGAATATGACAATGTGATTATCTTTCACCTTGTGTATGTAATACTATTACGTGTTAGCCATTTGAATTTGTGGGTTGTGTTAAGGTTTCACATTTGTTGAGTTTGTGTTATTATTATTCGTATATCTTGTGTGTTATGTACTTGCACTAGCAAAATTCCGGTTGCTAACCCCGAATTTTCGGGGTGGGTGCTGTTATGCGCTCGAGTTTTGGCGGCTCGGGAGCGATCACGGGATTAGGTGGGAAGGAGATGGAGGACAATGATACTAATCACACGAGTTAGAGTCTTTTCTTTTGTTTCATTTTGGTCGGCATTTCTCTGTCGTTCGAGTATTCACCCTTGCATGGGTGTAGTTTTCATTTATTAAATTGAATTGTCGTTCTTTTACGTGTTCATCTTTATTTTCATCATTGAGATGTAAAGTTCATTTGTTTGAATTGTTTAATGACCTTGTCGATGCATGTTGTATTTAGATTGACCCGGTCGGTCGGTCATTTTGTAGTCTAGTAGAGTTTAGCCTTGTAGATCCTTGTAAGAAGGGCTACGGCGTGTAACATTTTCGGATGTATTCAGGGTGTTACAATTCTCGGTTTGAATCTCTTCACAACGGTAATATGGGCTCGATAGCGTGCGTTAGTTATAATGTGTAGCGTGCGCTATCCTCATCAGATGACTTCACTTGAGTTACTTGAACTCGTCTGTTCTGCAGATAACTCCCGTTAGCGTGCGCCAACCTTTAGCTCTTGCATGCGCTAAGCATGTATTTTGATCGGCTTTTGCGTCTTAAATGCTTCGATGTTTTGCTTCGCCTCGATGTTGTTTTGCTTTGTTTAGCAACTTAATCATCAAAACACTATTTATTAATATGTGGAATAAATATTCCAACACTATTAATCGATCGGTCTTGATTTGCATTAACACATGTATAGTGTCTAGTGAACAGTAGAGTTTGACTTTACCGTGACCCGAAAGCTTGACCAGGACATCTGATGAAGGGTCTATACGTATATGGTATTCACGACATAATGGTTCTGGAATGATCCCTTCATTCGTTCTCAGTCGGGGTTTACAGTGTGACCCGCTAGGCTGGCTAAGTGCTGCCCGCACTCATTGGTTCCTCCCAATGCCGGTTGAGACGGACCTACGGAGTCGCACATCAGGAGCGTTGACGGATAAATGTGAATTTATTATCTCTCTAATTATATTAGATATTGGATATCTAATTATGATTTATTGGATAAATCAAATAGCGGTCTTATGAATTAAAATTAAGTTACCAGGTAATTAATTTAATTCATAAATTATATTTCTTAGAGAAATATATTTGTATTTGATATAATTAATTAATTAGATTAATTAATTTATATAAATATATTGGTGATTAAACGGAGTGTATTTAACGGAGTTGTTTGACGAACGTCCGGTACACGAGCCGAGTGACTCGACTCGTTTCTAGGAAACTTCCTAATGCCCGCCCTCCCTCCCCCCCCCCCCCCCCACATGGATTATTTCCACTCTTGCATGTTATTGTTGGTTGTCATGTCTTATTATTATATGTTGATTCTTTCTCATATTATAACTAACATGCTTGATTCAATCACATGGTATTCACTCTTTGAGAGTCGATGACGAATCGAAAGGTTGTGATAGTATATGTGGACCTTTGACTTGAGGGTTCAGTAGAAGATGTGCCTGTGACGTTTAGTTTGTCATTAAAGTAGTTAGACTCATTTGCTTAATTGCTGAGTCAACCTCGAAGTGCGGACTATACGGGCGGGTAGCGGTCTTTAATGTACGTCGAAGGATTCTATCTCTGTTAGTGAGCGGTGAATGTCTTATATGGTTAATGGCAAATAAGATCATAAGTCTTTGACCAAAGCATTACGATATAGTTGTATTAGATCTGATATTAATCGGTCGGTTTTCATTTATATTAACACATGTATAGTGTCTAGTCAGCGGTATGGTTTGACTTTACCGTGACTCGAAAACTTGACCGAGACATCGATGAAGGGTCTATACGTATATGGTATTCACGACATTATGGTTCTAGAATGATCCCTTCATTCGTTCTCAATCGGGGTTTACGGTGCGGCCATTAAGTGGCTAAGTCTTGCCCGCACTCATTAGTTTCTCCTAATGCCTACCGAGACGGATCTACGGAGTCGCGCATCAGGAGCGTTGACGGATAAATGTGAATTTATTATCTCTCTAATTATATTAGATATTGGATATCTAATTATGATTTATTGGATAAATCAAATAGCGGTCTTATGAATTAAAATTAAGTGACTGGGTAATTAATTTAATTCATAAATTATATTTCTTAGAGAAATATATTTGTATTTGATATAATTAATTAATTAGATTAATTAATTAATATAAATATATTGGTGATTAAGCGGAGTGTATTTAACGTAGTCGTTTGTGACGTCCAGATACGAGCGAGTGACTCTGCTCATTTCTAGGAAACTTCCTAATGCCCCCCCCCCCCCCCCATGGATTATTTTCACCCATATGCATGTTATTGTTGGGTGTCATGTCTTGTTATTATATGTTGAGTTTCTTTCTCATATTATTATAACTAACATGGTGAGTTGTTATGATTACATATAATAACAAACACATCAATAACAAGTCTTCACTCATTCTTGCAAGATAGTTCGGCCGAGAGTTTGGTGCGGGAAAGAGAGGAAATTTTTTCTTCATTTTTATTATCTTAGAGTTGATACAAATTAAAAAAGATATAAATTACTACGATAACTTCCTAGTCGTGTTCTTGGAGAAAGGAGTTGCGTCGAATTTTTCCGTCAAGTTCCGTTACGTGGTGAAGTAGAGACATCGTACTTTCGGTGTTTGGAGCGAAGGGAGTTTGTGTTCGTAATCGGGGTTCGTGATCAACATCTTTTACGAAGATATTATCAAAGGCTTCAAGGGTATGGGACTTTGAACCTTTCCTCTTCGTATTTTTATTTTCGTATATACGCTACTTGATCAATCTGTTTGGGAATCGTTTTTATTTTTCCATTGCGTATTTCGTTTTGTTTAGGAATCCCAATAGTGGTATCGGAGAGAGGTCAATGATACGACATATACGATTATTTGTGCATTTTGGACGCTTTTAGTTGATATTTATGATTTAGAATCATTTTGGTATGATCGAGAGATATTTAATTGTTCGTTGTAAATGTGTTAAACGGGTATTGAACTCGATGACGGGGTCATCGAGCCCACCGCCGATGCGGACGGCTTCGGCTTGCCGAGCGTGAGATAACTCTCGGCTCAGCTGAGAGTGGCGAGTCAAGGCTCGGCCATATGGTTCTCGTGTTTTGGCCCGATTTTGAATTGGGCGCGGGTGAGCCTAAATACCGGATAGTCAGGGACTCCATTTTAAATTTATATTTTGTTGTAATTATTTTCCGAAATTTAAATTGGATTTTAATTTGACTAAACTAATATTTGGAATATTTTTGGTTTAGAGAAATTAATTAAGCGAGAATATTATTTTTGGCGGATTACTTCGAATGAATTAAAATGACAATTATTAGTATTAATTGGATTACTACTATTAAAATTGAATAGATTAATTTTATATTGATTGGATTAATATATTATTTGATTATTTTATTTTAATGCCAATTTATATTAATTGGATTAATATATTAGATATTGAATTGATTAATTTCTGATTAATTGGATTAATTTATATTAAAATTAATTGTTTAATTTCATTGCCGCTACATGTTGTATGGGATCCTTATGTGATGGTGATATAGCTCGTGGACTTAGTTTTGATTTCTTGATTCGATTGGTGTAAAGGCTCATTTTTACTAGGAAAAATTGTATAGGATGCAATTTTTCAATAATGTAATTATTTTTGCTATGACGAAGACCGAAGACAACCGATCGAGAAGATGAAGAGTCGAAGACTATATTATTTTTCTTTATTGGGTCATTAAGCAGCTCGATTGCTTAGGAATAAGTCCATGAGCTATATATTGGTAGTAACTAGGTTGCTATTTTCTGTTTTTCATTTTGAATGATTGACAAACTCAAACGCGTGTATAAATGAATTAATGTCCAAAGTGTAACATTAATCGCGAAATTCTCCGACAACAAGCAGATTAAGTTTGAAAAGGTTACGAGGTTTTCTACCCTCCATCAAACTCGTAGAAAATTGATACTCGATTTGGTGTGCTATGCTTAGAGTTATCGGTGTAGTACATTTGGTAGAGGTTGAAAAATTCTTGAGTGCATTAGATGTCTTCGGTTGGTGATAAATTACGTGCATGGAAAGCACGATAGGTTGCGGGTGAGATTCAATAGTCAAACGATGAGCGTTGATGGTCAACAACTTAGATAGTCGGATTGCCAAGAAACGATAGGTTGAGGGCATGACGACTAGGGTAAAAGATGATCAAATCATTCGTTGGACGGGTTGGTGTTAGACACCACTTTACAAAACTTAATTGGCAAGAAACGACCGGTTGTGTATGTTAAAATTTGTAAAGAACTTGATCACCACTAAGAAGTCGATCTTACCATGACTTTGGATTATAACATGGAGTGTACAATTTCGATAAAATTAGTGGGAACCGAGATAAGAAATATACAAGCCCTTAAATACTATACTCGGTCATAATAAATCAAGTCACTAATCCAGCTAGTTTAAATCAATGCGAGATAAATGAAATTATATCTCTCTAAATTGGCTAAAAACTCACTTGCAATATTACTTGAAAAGAATTTCCTAATTGGCCCCAAGCTGTGTTGGTAGTTGCGTAATCTAATGATCGTACTCGGTATGGAATCTCTGTGATACGTCTTGGAGGCGGACATTCCACCGACTCAATCTGGACTAGGGTAATCGGGAAAAGATTGACTTCCATGAAAAATGGGTCAAAGATGACGTCTTTGTCCGTGGCTTTATGATGGGCTCAATGACTAATGAGTTGCGAGAGAGCACACGAGAAAATGACTTACGCTAAGCGATTCTCGCATACTTGACCGAACTTTATGGAGCGCACGGTAAATCTTGCTAGATATGAGGTATCAAAGCGGTTGTTCGGTGCTAGGATGAAGGAAGGGGAGAAAGTGGGAGACAACGTCCTCAAGATGATCTCTATGATTGAGAGGCTTGAGGTGCTCAACTTTCATATGGATTTATCCCTTGATTGCTCTCATCCTTTAATTTCTCGACTCCTTCATACATTTTGTAATGAATTTCAAATGTAATGAGATTTTATGCACATTAGTGGGCTAATGAATAAGCTAGTGATGGCATAGTCTAACATGAAGACTAAACCGAGGAGGCTTCTCTTGTGATTTCTTCCGGGCCTTGGAGGTCCAAGAACAAGAAGAAAAAGACCTACGAGCGGTATAAACCCAAGAAATGGGTGCGAGAAAAGGAAAGGGCAAGGCCCTAAAAGTTCAAAAGGTAGGGGATCAAAATCTACGGACAAATGTCTTGAATGCGGTGGTGGGCCCTTTGGCATAGGACTTGTCCCAAGATTAATGGCGCATCAGTGCGGAACTTTTTGTTTTGAAACCAATTGTTCCGTTCTTGTATATTACGCTTCATAGATTAAGATTCGGTGCTACTTCTCATATTTGGTACTATGAATCAGGATCTGGAACGAAGTTGGCAGCTTGAAGATGGGGAAGTGATGATCACTGTCGGAAGCGGACAAAGTGTCGAGACAACCAATATTGGATCACTCCTACTGGGTTTGGAATCCGGTTTTATTTTAACGTTAGATGAAGTACTTGTTTTGCTGAAGGGGCATAAAAACATTGTATCCATTCCAGTTTGGACCGGAAAGGATTTCGTTTCTTCATTGACAATGGTAGTTGTAAAATTTATTTTGAAATAAATTGGTTGGCACAACTATGTTTTTGAATGGTTTATATCATCTGAACTTGCAAAATAAATCGGCGGTGAATACTATAACTAGGAAACGTGTTAGGCAAGATACTAATCAAGCTCTTAAGTGGCACCTTAGACTTAGTCATATTGGTCAGACCAAGGTTCACAAAATGGAGAAAGATGGACTTTTAAGTCCATTGGGTGTAGAATCCTATCCAACTTGTGAATCCTGCCTTAGAGGCAAGATGACTAAGTTCCCCTTCACAGGGACATTCGAAGAATTTCTTTGAAAAACTTGGATTGGTACATACCGAAGCGTTTACGATGCTTTGGAAGCTGACTGAGACGGATATCAATATTTCATAACGTTCACGAGATGATCATACTAGGTATGGATTGTGTACTTAGTGAAACATAAATCCTAGCTTTCACTAAATTCAAAGAATTTAAGGCCCTAGTTGAAAAGCAGTGGATGTCATATCAAAGCACTTGGTCGTGCAGGAGGTGGCGAATATATGAGCTCGAGTTTGATGAGTTCTTTAAAGAACATGGAATAGTTTCACAATTCACGCCGCTAGGAACCCCACAGATTAAATGGTGTTTGAAAGGAGAAATCGGACTTTGTTGGACATGTTTCGCTCCATGTTGAATTACCGATTTACCAATTTACCTACGGGGTACACCTTACTAACATTGCCTATATCCTTAATAGATGTCCTTCAAAATCCATTCTTATCACTCCATGAGATGTGGAAGGGTAAGAAACCAAGTCTTAATCATATAAGGATTTGGGGATGTCCGGCTATGTGAAGAAGGCTAGGGTGGACAAAGTGGAAGCAAGGTCCATAAAGAGACGTTTCATTAGATACCCGGAGGACTCGATGGGTTATTTATTCTACATGCCAGAAGACCATAGGGTCGTTGTGGCTTTACAAGCGCACTTCCTTGAGGATGAGTTCATTCGGGAAGGTGGCTCGGGTAGAAATATCTCTTTGGAAGAGCGTAATGAAAGTCCTAAGGAGACATCGATCGGGGATCGGGGGCCGAACCTATTGTAACACAACCTCCACTTGAAGGTCGATAAGGTGCCTCACTTACGAGAGGTATAGCTATACACATGTCGAGGAACCGGGTCTCCACGGCGCACCTAATAGCCGTGAGGATGACCCATTCGATTTGATGAAGCGGTGAGAGGACTTTGATTTAAATGCGAAATAAAGGGGAACCATGTGTTTACAAAGGGTCAGTGGGAGCAACATTGCGTTCTTAGTACTATATGTAGATGATATTCTACTTATAGGAAGTAACGTAGCAATGCTCGGCCTTTGTGAGGGCTTGGCTTTCTAAAACATTCTCCATGAAAGACTTGGGAGAAGCTTCCTATATTCTAGGGCTCCGTCTTTATAGAGATAGACCGCGAAGAATGATAGGACTTTCCCAAGCCCTCTATATAGATAAAATCCTAAGAAGATTCAAGATGGATGAATCTAAAAGTGGTTTCCTTCCCATGCGACATGGAATTCATCTCACTACGAAAATGTGTCCTCAAAGTGAGGAAGACAAAGAGAGATGAGTAAGGTACCTATGCCTCGGCGTGGGTCGCCTCATGTACGCTATGTTGTGTACGACACCGAACTTAGCCTACCTTTGTGAGTATGGTAAGGTGATTTCAAGCAAACCGGAAGGGAACCGAGCTGCCGTCAAGAACATTCTTAAGTTCTTAAGAAGAACTAGAGATTTAGTTCTTACTTAGGGTGATGGAACCGATTCTGATTTTCAAGGAGATAATGACGACTCTAAATCGACATCTGGGTATTTGTTCACTCTTAATGGAGGAGCAATATCTTGGAGAAGCTCCAAGCAAATAGCTACTGCAGATTCCACCTACCAAACAGTACCAAGCTGCCTCAAAGGCTAGCAGAAGAAGCATTTTGGATGCAAAAGTTTGTGCAAGAACTTCAAGTGGTGCCTAATGCGGAGCTGCCTATATCACTATTCTGTGATAATGATGGAGCTGTCGCCCAAGGCAAGAAGCCTAGGGCTCACCACAACACCAAGCATATAGAGAGAAAGTATCACATCGTTCGAGAGATGGTTGAAAAATGATATGTTTCGTTGCAAAGAGTAGACTCGGAAGACAATGTCTCGACCGTGATTAAGCCATTATCTCGGGCCGTCTTGGAAAGACATCGAAGAACATGGGTATTGGATACCATGATGTGTGGCATTGAGTGCAAGTGGTAGATTGTTAGGAATATGCCTTCGAATGCCACTCAGGGGATGAGAGAGTAAGGGCATTGTACTTGTGATTATGGAATAATTAATAAAAAGGCAATACGATTCATTCACTGTTTATTGTATTTTAAATGCATTCTTGATTTGGTAAACATTGAAGTGAAGTCCATATAAATAAATTGAACATTCCATTCTCATTATCGGATAAGAGAAAATGCACTGAAAGTATTTAAAGTTTATTTATGTAAATCGTTCGCAAGTCAATAAACTTAAATGGCATTAAGTTTTAGTAAGACTTGTATAATTGATGCTAGGACGTGTGCGTGTCTTGATAGCATAGTTATAAGTATATCGGTGAGACCAGTATACTCGAACACGACTCATACTTGATTCGGTCACACGGTATTCACTCTCGAGAGTCGATAACGAATCGAAAGGTTGTGATAGTATACGTGGACCTTTGACTTGAGGGTTCGGTAGAAGATGTGCTGTGACGTTTAGTTTGTCATTAGAAGAGTTAGACTCATTTGCTTAATTCTTGAGTCAACCTCGAAGTACGGACTATACGGACGGTAGCAGTCTTTCTGTACGCCAAGAAAGAATTATATCTCTGTTAGTGAGCGGTGAATGTCTATACGGTTAATAGCAAATATGATCATAAGTCTTTGGCCAAAGCATTCGATATAGTTGTATTAGATACACTATTTGTTGGAGCAAGATCGGTATTTGCGCCGTGTTGCGGAAGCGTAACTATAAAGTACGGAAATTAAACGACACAAATATTTATAGAGGTTCGGCCAAACGTGCCTACGTCCTTTCTCGATGTATCTTTTTCTATAGGATGAAGATCAAAACCTCTGCACCTCTCTTCTATCGGTCGAGGGATTACCGTTACAAGCTCATCTTCTATCGGTCAAGTAAAACCGTTCTCTTACTTGTCTTTTTGTATGTAGTAGTTAATGCGTTTTTCTTTTCTATTGGATAAGGAATCAACCACTCTAGCTTTCTATCGGTACTAGATAAACCTCACTAAGATAGCGATTGCAATTTAACGATGCCGGATCCTTGATCCTAATAACACCGAATCTAATCATATCTTTTCTTTTTCTCACTCGTGTATGATTTAGTGTATCACACTCAATCACTCTAAATTAAGCTCAAGAACAACAACTATAATATTTACAATGATATCTCAAGTGTATATGAATTGCTCAATGTTGTTGTGTGGTTTGATACCAACTCACTTGGTATTTATAGCCTTCTTCCACAAACTAGCCGTTACTGCCAGTTGATATTTGCGTGCGCTAGGTTTCTTCCTTAGCGTGCGCTATCGCACATATTTGCCTTAGCGTACGTTATGTTCTGCATGTTACGTACGTTAATGTCTTCGATTTGATCCGGTAGCTCATCTCATTTGTAGCGTGCGCTAATACTTCCATGTAGCGTGCGCTAATCTTGCATCATTGCATGCGTCATATATCCGTTTATACTTTTTGACTTTGCATCAGAATCTTCCCAACGGATTGATTGACTTGATTCAAAACACTATTTATTAATATGTGGAATAAATATTCCAACAATCTCCCCCTTTTTTATGATTACAAAACAACCCTTGAATTGGATAAAACTGCAAAATAAAATATATGTATATGTACTTTTCAAAGTTTTCGGCTTTGATCATTTCGTTAGTTTCACCCATTTTCTTTTTTTTCTTTCATTTTCGACTTCTTCGTTTTTCATTTTTCAACTCCTTCGTTTCTCCCCCTTTTTATATGCTTTCTTCTCCTTTTCGACTTCTTCGATTTTTTTTTCTCGTCATATCTTTCATGACGCTTTTTATCCGATTCAACTTCTTCTCCCTCTTTTTTGTATTCAGCAAAAAGTGTAAAAAAAATATAGAGGATACCAATTTGAATATGCATGATACTAAATGATAAATATAATTATGCATAAGTAGGGAATAACTCCCCCTGAAAATATTATCTCCCCCTTTGTAAAATATCAATTAATTTTTGGGGATCCAACCGAAAGTTGATTTTTGTTTTGAGACATAGACGATATTTGAAACAATTGTTCCTTTAGGAACCCAAATTTTTTTGGTTTTTATCGTCCCTCTTGGGCTCTTACAGTTTGAACTATGATGCCCAATTTTCAAACATTTTTCACACCGGGGTATTTTAAAATTTACAGATTCATTTTTAGAACGTGGTTTGAATCCTAACCCCTCTTTATTCAACGTGTATTTTTGAACCGAGAGCATATTTTCAAATTTCTCATTTCCGAGAGAAAATTTCTTTATTAAATGTTTGAGCTCGGTTTGAACTTTAACAAGATCATCCTTTAAAACATTCTCGTTTTCAATACATTTTGAATGATCGATTTCAAAAAAATTCTCTTTTTCAAGAATTTTGGAATTTTATTTTCCAAAGATTTATATTTAGATTTGAGGATTTAATCTCGTTTAAAGCATTTTGATAATCGGTATGTAATAACTCGAATGCTTCAAAAAGTTCGTCGTAAGAATTACTTACTTGGCTTTCGACGTCGCTATCGTCGAGTGAACTCCGGGCCATAAATACAAGGTTATTTTGATCTATGAAATCATCATCAATATCTTCGTCACTCCATGTTGCAATTAAAACCTCTTTGGGTTTTACTCGATAATTCTTAGCAAAGTGGTCTGGTTTACCACATAATCGACAGGTGTTGTCGAATTTCTTAGATTCGCCCGCTTGGATATCCTTCTTTCTCCGGTTTAATAAGTGTTGGAACTTATTAATAATTTTGGCATAATATGCCGATTCTTCATCGCTTTCGTCCACCGGGATTTCTTCTTTAGATCTTGACACCATTAATATTTAGATCTTTTGACTCCATTATTGCCGTTACCGTATCGTCCCATTCTCGAGGTAGTGATCGGAGAATTTTTCTTTAATTTCTCACTACTCGAAAGTGGTTTTCCGAAACATGCTAATCCATTTGTGATAACTGAAAAACGGTCAAGCATTATCGTGATGGATTCACCGTCCTTCATTTGAAATAGTTCGTACTCGTGAAGGAGCATGTTAATTTTCGTCTCTTTGACTTGAGACGTACCTTTGTGTGTTATCTCAAGCATTTTCCAAATTTCTTCGCACTGTCACATGATGATATCCGCTTGTGTTTTTCCGGATTTAAGGCACAATATAGAAGTTGAGTTGCCTTACAATTGTAATGGTCATTTTTCCAATCGGAATCGTTATATTCTTCGAAAGTTTTAAGCGTACCATTGGAATTCTTCGGAATTTTCGGACCAAGACAAATCACCTTCCAAAGCTCGATGACGATGTCATATGCTCGGATGAATATTGACATCCTTTTCTTCCACATCATGAAATTTGAGCCATCAAAAAAAGTGGTCGGTTAGGAGCAAGGCCTTCGACTAGAGCAAGTTGAAATGCCATTTGGATCGACTCCTCAGATGTTAAGCCGTGTATTGGAGGTACCACTCTGATACCAATTGTTGGAGCAAGATCGGTATTTGCACCGTGTTGCGGAAGCATAAATATAAAGTGTGGAAATTAAACGACAGAAGGATTTATAGAGGTTCGGCCAAACGTGCCTACGTCCTCTCTCGATGTATCTTTTTCTATAGGATGAAGATCAAAACCTTTGCACCTCTCTTCTATCGGTCGAGGGATTACCGTTACAAGCTCGTCTTCTATCGGTCCGAGTAAAACCGTTCTCTTACTTGTCTTTTTGTATGTCCAAGTTAAACCGTTTTTCTTTTCTATTGGATAAGGAATCAACCACTCTAGCTTTCTATCGGTACTAGATAAACCTCACTAAGATAGCGATTGCAATTTAACAGTGCCGGATCCTTGATCCTAATAACACCGAATCTAATCATATCTTTTCTTTTTCTCACTCGTGTATGATTTAGTGTATCACACTCAATCACTCTAAATTAAGCTCAAGAACAACAACTATAATATTTACAATGATATCTCAAGTGTATATGAATTGCTCAATGTTGTTGTGTGGTTTGATACCAACTCACTTGGTATTTATAGCCTTCTTCCACAAACTAGCCATTACTGCCAGTTGATATTTGCGTGCGCTAGGCTTCTTCCTTAGCGTGCGCTATCGCGCATATTGTCCTTAGCGTACGTTATGTTCTGCATGTTACGTACGTTAATGTCTTCCGGTTTCAGTCCAGTGGCTACTGTCTCTGACTGTTTGCTTGCGCTAATACTTCCATGTAGCATTTGCTAATATTGCATCATTGCATGCGTCATATATCCGTTTATACTTTTTGACTTTGCATCAGAATCTTCCCAACGATTAATTGACTTGATTCAAACTGATATTTAGCGTGCGCTAAATATCACTTGTTGCGTGCGCTAAGCTGACTTCACTACATACGTCATTCTTGTAATACCCGAGATTTCTGTTATGTAGTTGGAACTTGTGATATTGTAATGATTGTACTTGATTTGAGTATTATTTTCCGTATTTCATAATCCGATGTTGTCGAGCGTTTAATTCCGTGATTTGGAATTAAAGATTGTAAATCTGCGCATGTAGCGCCGCTATCGGCTATGTTTAGCGTGCGCTAACGTGGGTTCATAGCGCGACTCTTGAGTGTCCTTAGCGCACGCTATGCACGGTCAAATTGATTGAGGCGTGCGGTAGGTGAGAAGGCGGCCGGGACCCCAGCCGGTTGGTGTCGGGATGTACACGGGCGTCTTTCGGGAAGAGCCGAGTCAACGCCTTAGCGCACGCTACTGGTATATGCGTAGCGCACGCTAAGTGCCGAGTCTGATTTAGTCCGGTGAGCCGTTAGCGCACGCTTCTGGGTGGTCTAGCGCGCTAATAGCCATTTATTATAAATAGACGACATCCTATTCGTGATTTGATTCTCTCTTCTCCCATTACCCGAGTTCCTACACTTAGAACATGTCTTCCTTCATCCTAAACATCTCATATCAACATCACGATTCGTGATTGAAGATCGTTTATCATTGGAGATTGTTGTTCAAGCTTTCGGTGTCGGATTGCTTCATTTTCCTCCGTGTTCTTTACTACTTGAGGTAGGTGAGTCCTCACTAATGTTAGTAATGTTCTTAAAGGCGTCGATCATGCTTAGATAGCCGATTATTTCGTTTATGATCGGTCATCACATGATAGAAGGATACTTTGACGTATCGGCACTATCTATCTTATGAACCTTTGAACCATCTTAGTAGATTGGACTCCTAAGCGTTTTCAAATCAATTTATGATCGTAATCGGATATTAACCGGTTTCTACGTTGTACACGTTGGAATCATGTGTTTTGGGACTTGGAATAATCGGAACTTAGAATACTTCTGAAGATCTTAGAAAGATATGATATTGAGATGACTATCCGTATATTTGTATTTCACGATCATAAATCTTCCACAAACCTTATTAGCATGATTTGCGAAGATAACTTGTATTATCACGGTAGAATTCATGAGTTCTTCACCATTCAACCCGATTTTGGGTTGTAGTATTACCATGCAATATTAGCGCACGCTAACACATGTGAGTTAACGTGCGCTATCGGTCGATTAACGCCCGAAGCGTCACGTAGCGTACGTTATGAGACGGCCAAGTCAGGCGCGGGCCGTGGCTAGCGCACGCTAGTCTTACACGATAGCGAACGCTAACAAGCACCTTAGCGCCGCGTTACGTGAAATACGTAGCGCGCTAGCGATTGCATTGTATTTTATGAACTTTTGACCGTGAATCAAATTGTTAAACATTCATGCGACGTGAGATAAATCCTATATCATTTCTTTTGTTAAGGTTTGGCCTCGTTACGTGATTGATTGAGGAGGACGACCGTCAGTGTTCATTTAGTGGAAGTATTGTTATTATCTTCAAATCGAGGCTAGTACCTTGATATAAGATTTATAATTAAGTTGATATCATTGTTCTCAAGTATATGAATTATGTCATGAATATACGTATTTATATTATATATATATATATATAGATATGTGTGGATATTTATGTAGTATTAATTGATAGAGTTGAAGGCACGATGTGCAAAGTCTTGATGAATAACGTGTGAGTTATTGTTTATTCTGCGTAGTTGTGTACGGCGATTAAATTATGTGGATCGATGAACCGATTTGATAATTGTGGAAACGATTGGTGTGTGCTTGGTATTTGTAATAATGTGAATATTTGTTATGAGAGACGTCATATCCGGGTACCTCGAGGCGGGCGTGCACTCCGGCTTTGTTATGCTGCAATGAGCGGCTCCATATGATTGGTGAACACCGGTGTTACTTAATGCGCGAGCAAGGCGCTCTGTGGGAGTGAACGCGGCGCGGTGACATGTGCAATGGGCGGCCAATATAGTGGAGTGAACGCCGGTACACAGTGTGCGAGGAGGCGCTGGCGGGCTTATTGGTAACGGATATTTGAGTGATAGCTAAGACCCGTTACAAATGATTTTCGAAATTTAAATCCTTGCAACTTGCTTTTAATGTTGGTCTTGATGTAGACCGCGGATTGTGTTTACGGAGTTCGTTCCAACTCGTTTTAAATGTTGGTATCGAGTTAATTAACCAAGGATATTTGACGAGATCTCAGGGTTAATTAACCAGGGTCTTGAGCAGGATTTGTCGAATGAGAGGTGTGCCTTTGATTATCTTGTGTTGATTATTCATGTATTGGGTCGAGGACCCGTGAGATGTTGAGATTTGATCTCGTGATGATATTATTTGGATTGGGCCGAGAACCCCGTGAGATGTTGTAATGATTCACTTGTGATAGTGTTTTATCATTTGGGTCGAGGACCCCGAATAACGTTGTAATGGTTTTCTTGCAAATTGTTTTCCACATCTTGGGTCAAGGACGAGAGCTTTGAAGTATTTTCTAAAATATATTTCCATCTGATTTTCAAAATCCCAAGATGGCCCGAGTCAATATTAATGTGTTCGAACTTTCTTATCAAAACACTTTTCATTTTATTAAAAGGGAATTTTCTGACTCCTTGGGCTCGTTTAAAGTTTCATTTGTGTTATGTTCTGTACGGAGAATATGACAATGTGATTATCTTTCACCTTGTGTATGTAATACTATTCTGTGTTAGCCATTTGAATTTGTGGGTTGTGTTAAGGTTTCACGACTGTTGAGTTTGTGTTATTATTATTCGTATATCTTGTGTGTTATGTACTTGCACTAGCAAAATTCCAGTTTGCTAACCCCCGAATTTTCGGGGGGTGGGTGCCTGTTATGCGCTCAGGTTTTGGCAGCTCGGGAGCAGTCACAGGATTGGCTGGGAAGGAGATGGAGGACAATGATACTAATCACACCAGAGTTAGAGTCTTTTCTTTTGTTTCATTTTGGTCGGCATTTCTCTGTCGTTCGAGTATTCACCCTTGCATGGGTGTAGTTTTCATTTATTAAATTGAATTGTCGTTCTTTTCTGTGTTCATCTTTATTTTCATCATTGAGATGTAAAGTTCATTTGTTTCTGAATTGTTTAATGACCTTGTCGGTCTGTGTTGTATTTAGATTGACCCCGGTCGGTCAGTCATTTTGTAGTCTAGTAGAGTTTAGCCTTGTAGATCCTTGTAAGAAGGGCTACGGCGTGTAACATTTCCGGATGTATTAGGGTGTTACAAATATGGTATCGGAGCTTAGGTTGGCGAAAAACCTAGGCCGTTGGGTCAAGTCCATGTGCGGTGTAAGTCGCGCGCGTCAAAGTTGTGATTAGTATCGTGGTTCCAACATCATCTTCAAGCAATCCGTGATGGTAAGCCTTAGAATTGTAAGTCCCCTTATATACGTATTTGATTATATTGTGCTTAACGTGAACCTAGGATTTGAACTTGTTAGAGATTATATTGTTTTACGATATCACTGCGTATACGGTTCGAGTGAGAATGGTTATGTAGTATACTTCGGTAGTAGAACATATTTATCGGTTTCTACATTTCAGTAGGATAAATCTTTGAGTGTTAATTTTATCCGTTGCGTGAGTATTTTGAAATGACTCTTGACATTTTGGCATTTTTAGTCTTGCACATTTTAACGGTATTTTTATGACGGTATTTAATATTTTACAAATGATTTTGTAAGTTTTGGAAAATGCTACCGTCATCGGCTTTTGGCATATTTTGAAATGAATTTAAATGGTTTTTAGCACGGTAGGTTCCGACACGAGAATCCCGGCATGTGATATTTAGGGCGAATTACGAACATTTCAAAGTAGTGTTTTAAAATTTTCCTAGCATTGTAAACCTCATGATTTAATGTAGTCGTGTCGAATAGTCACGTATTTTGGTAAAAAGTTCTTTCGAATAAACATTTTGGTAGAAGAGGAAGGATTTTCAAAATTGTGGTATTTGGGACTCAACACTTTTGAAATATTTTAAATTAGTTACAATTCGATTTTCAATTTTCTTGTAAGCATTACTCGAAAATAAATTTTTAGAGTCATTGTATAAACTTCCTCTTCCAAAACAAAGGACGGTATTTACAAGTTTTGAGCACAACGTGATTCGACTTTTGTTTCAAATTTTTTTAAAAAAAAGCATACGCATAATGATCGTCTGGACGAAGGATTTGGAAGTTGATTTCGAAAATTTTGTGCTTTACGATATTACCGTTATTCTAAGGATGCTAATTAAACCTTATGTTGATAATTGTGGTATACTGTACAACCGACTATGTGATAACAATAGACGGTACTATCCGCATTAGCATGACGAGCCACGCGGATGTAGACATAATATAGGAAGCGGAAGAGGTGAAGTGGTTCGTGCGACAACGATTCATGTTACGGTGAAGGAATATCAAGATCGAGACGATAACCTATGAAACCTCCTCGGTGACCGAGCCAACGAGCGGAGAAAAGAGGCAGAGGACATCTGGAAAATTTTTGGGCGGTGAAGAGATTAAGGTTCTCAAACCCCACGTCGTTCGAATACGTCATCTTCGCGGTCGAGAATGAGCATCGGGAATCCCGGCAAAGATCGGTAACTCCGGTAAGAAGAGAGTGTGCTTCATCTGCACCCGTACGGGACATATCCGTGTCATCTGTAGCTCCCCACTCTTGACTTGTCATCGGTGCGGGTGTGAAGGCGATCGGGAGAAACATTGTGAGATAATTTCCGAATTGGCAAAGAATGCTACTCTGTCGGTGAGCGAGCAAGTGGACGGAGAATGACCCGAAACCTTATGTCTTCTGTGAAGAGCCTATCATAGGCGAATGAAGATTTTGTGCCGTGTTCTAGTCGTTCTTGTTTCCAACAATCGTGATTTTGATTGTTTTTCATTTTAATTGCTTTTCGTTTCCAACTCCTGCTGTTTTAAGTTTCGTGGTGACATGTCTTCTTAATACGGGGACACGTAGTAACCGTGCTCTTCTTAGTATTTCCGATGTTAGGAGACTTTCATTGTTGATGATTCATCCGTGATTCTCTTGACAATTTCAAACTACCATGTTCTACGAACCTACCATCATTCGAACGAATTTCAGAACCGATTTGTTAGACTCTTTGAATTATTGTGGTCTATTCACATCTGAACTTAATCTTTGCAGAATTTTGTTCGAAACTATTTGTTCCCATTCGTATGATTAATATTTCCAATGTGTTATGAACTTGAATACGGTGGGTCGAGCTCGACACGCGATTTTGGTACATCTGAGCCATTTGTGAATTTCCTTAATTCCGTGAGCTTCTACTTCTCCACTCTAACTTCTCGTGTACGCGTATAACTTATTGCCTCAATTGACGTGCCTGATACTTCCTAAGTCCGATCATCGTATTTCTTTTTGAACCTTGCACTCGCGCATCGCTCGTGATATTTTGGGGTTGAGCAAGTAGATACTTTCCCTTGGTGGTTCCACCACTCTACTTTAAGTTTCGGGACGAAACTTCTTTTTAGGGAGGAAGGATGTAATACCCGAGATTTCTGTTATGTAGTTGGAACTTGTGATATTGTAATGATTGTACTTGATTTGAGTATTATTTTCCGTATTTCATAATCCGATGTTGTCGAGCGTTTAATTCCGTGATTTGGAATTAAAGATTGTAAATCTGCGCATGTAGCGCACGCTATCAGCTATGTTTAGCGTGCGCTAACGTGGGTTCATAGCGCAGGCTACTGAGTGTCCTTAGCGCACGCTATGCACGGTCAAATTGATTGAGACGTGCGGTAGGTGAGAGCTGGCCGGGGGACCCCTATCGGTTGGTGTCGGGATGTACCTGGACGTCTTTCGGGGAAGAGCCGAGTCAACGCCTTAGCGCACGCTACAGGTATATGCGTAGCTCACGCTAAGTGCCGAGTCGATTTAGTCCGGTGAGCCGTTAGCGCACGCTTCTGGCAGGTCTAGCGCGCGCTAATAGCCATTTATTATAAATAGGATGACATCCTATTCGTGATTTGATTCTCTCTTCTCCCATTACCCGAGTTCCTACACTTAGAACATGTCTTCCTTCATCCTAAACATCTCATATCAACATCCTGATTCGTGATTGAAGATCGTTTATCATTGGAGATTGTTGTTCAAGCTTTCGGTGTCGGATTGCTTCATTTTCCTCCGTGTTCTTTACTACTTGAGGTAGGTGAGTCCTCACTAATGTTAGTAATGTTCTTAAAGACGTCTGATCATGCTTAGATAGCCAGTTATTTCGTTTATGATCGGTCATCACATGATAGAAGGATACTTTGACGTATCGGCACTATCTATCTTATGAACCTTTGAACCATCTTAGTAGATTGGACTCCTAAGCGTTTTCAAATCAATTTATGATCAGTAATCGGATATTAACCAGTTTCTACGTTGTACACGTTGGAATCATGTGTTTTGGGACTTGGAATAATCGGAACTTAGAATACTTCCTGAAGATCTTAGAAAGATATGATATTGAGATGACTATCCGTATATTTGTATTTCACGATCATAAATCTTCCACAAACCTTATTAGCATGATTTGCCCGAAGATAACTTGTATTATCACGGTAGAATTCATGAGTTCTTCACCATTCAACCCAGTTTTCGGGTTGTAGTATTCTGCCATGCAATATTAGCGCACGCTAACACATGTGAGTTAACGTGCGCTATCGGGGTCAGTTAACGCCCGAAACGTACGTAGCGTACGTTATGAGACCAGCCGAGTCAGACTGCCAGACCGTGGCTAGCGCACGCTAGTCTTACACGATAGCGTACGCTAACAAGCCCGCTTAGCGCCGCGTTACGTAAATACGTAGCGCACGCTAAGCGATTCAGTCAGATTGTATTTTATGAACTTTTGACCGTGAATCAAATTGTTAAACATTCATGCGACGTGAGATAAATCCTATATCATTTCTTTTGTTAAGGTTTGGCCTCGTTACGTGATTGATTGAGGAGGACGACCGTCGAGTGTTCATTTCCGTGGAAGTATTGTTATTATCTTCAAATCGAGGCAAGTACCTTGATATACGAATTATAATTACGTTGAAATCATTGTTGCTGAAGTATATGAATTATGTCATGAATATCTGTATTTATATTATATATATATATATAGATATGTGTGGATATTTATGTAGTATTAATTGATAGAGTTGAAGGCCTGATGTGCAAAGTCTTGATGAATAACGTGTGAGTTATTGTTTATTCTGCGTAGTTGTGTACTGGCGATTAAATTATGTGGATCGATGAACTGATTTGATAATTGTGGAAACGATTGACTGTGTGCTTGGTATTTGTAATAATGTGAATATTTGTTATGAGAGACGTCATATCCGGGTACCTCTGAGGGCGGGGCGTGCACTCCGGCCTGTTGTACGCTGCAATGAGCGGCTCCATATGATTGGTGAACACCGGTGTTACTTAATGCGCGAGCAAGGGGCGGCTCCTGTGGGAGTGAACGCCGGCGCGGTGACATGTGCAATGGGCGGCCAATATAGTGGAGTGAACGCCGGTACACAGGTGTGCAAGGGAGGCGCCTGGCAGGCTTATTGGTAACGGATATTTGAGTGATAGCTAAGACCCCGTTACCAAATGATTTTCGAAATTTAAATCCTTGCAACTTGCTTTTAATGTTGGTCTTGATGTAGACCGCGGATTGTGTTTCGGAGTTCGCTCCAACTCGCTTTTAAATGTTGGTATCGAGTTAATTAACCAAGGATATTTGACGAGATCTCAGGGTTAATTAACCAGGGGTCTTGAGCAGGATTTGTCGAATGAGAGGTCGTGCCTTTGATTGTCTTGTGTTGATTATTCGTGTATTGGGTCGAGGACCCGTGAGATGTTGAGATTTGATCTCGTGATGATATTATTTGGATTGGGCCGAGAACCCCGTGAGATGTTGTAATGATTCACTTGTGATAGTGTTTTATCATTTGGGTCGAGGACCCCGAATAACGTTGTAATGGTTTTCTTGCAAATTGTTTTCCACATCTCGGGTCAAGGACCCGAGAGCTTTTGAAGTATTTTCTAAAATATATTTCCATCTGATTTTCAAAATCCCAAGATGGCCCGAGTCAATATTAATGTGTTCGAACTTTCTTATCAAAACACTTTTCATTTTATTAAAAGGGAATTTTCGACTCCTTGGGCTCGTTTAAAGTTTCATTTGTGTTATGTTCTCAGACGGAGAATATGACAATGTGATTATCTTTCACCTTGTGTATGTAATACTATTCGTGTTAGCCATTTGAATTTGTGGGTTGTGTTAAGGTTTCACATCGTTGAGTTTGTGTTATTATTATTCGTATATCTTGTGTGTTATGTACTTGCACTAGCAAAATTCCAGTTTGCTAACCCCGAATTTTCGGGGTGGGTGCCTGTTATGCGCTCAGGTTTTGGCGGCTCGGGAGCACGGGATCGGTGGGAAGGAGATGGAGGACAATGATACTAATCACACCAGAGTTAGAGTCTTTTCTTTTGTTTCATTTTGGTCGGCATTTCTCTGTCGTTCGAGTATTCACCCTTGCATGGGTGTAGTTTTCATTTATTAAATTGAATTGTCGTTCTTTTCTGTGTTCATCTTTATTTTCATCATTGAGATGTAAAGTTCATTTGTTTCTGAATTGTTTAATGACCTTGTCGGTCTGTGTTGTATTTAGATTGACCCCGGTCGGTCAGTCATTTTGTAGTCTAGTAGAGTTTAGCCTTGTAGATCCTTGTAAGAAGGGCCTACGGCGTGTAACATTTTCGGATGTATTCTGGGGGTGTTACAATTCTCAGTTTGAATCTCTTCACAACGGTAATATGGGCTCGATAGCGTGCGTTAGTTATAATGTGTAGCGTGCGCTATCCTCATCAGATGACTTCACTTCAGGTTACTTCGAACTCGTCTGTTCTGCAGATAACTCCCGTTAGCGTGCGCCAACCTTTAGCTCTTGCATGCGCTAAGCATGTATTTTGATCAGCTTTTTGCGTCTTCGTCTGCTTCGATGTTTTGCTTCGCCTCGATGTTGTTTTGCTTTGTTTAGCAACTTAATCATCAAAACACTATTTATTAATATGTGGAATAAATATTCCAACACTATTAATCAGTCGGTCTTGATTTGCATTAACACATGTATAGTGTCTAGTGAACAGTAGAGTTTGACTTTACCGTGACCCGAAAGCTTGACCAGGACATCTGATGAAGGGTCTATACGTATATGGTATTCACGACATAATGGTTCTGGAATGATCCCTTCATTCGTTCTCAGTCGGGGTTTACAGTGTGACCCGCTAGGCTGGCTAAGTGCTGCCCGCACTCATTGGTTCCTCCCAATGCCGGTTGAGACGGACCTACGGAGTCGCACATCAGGAGCGTTGACGGATAAATGTGAATTTATTATCTCTCTAATTATATTAGATATTGGATATCTAATTATGATTTATTGGATAAATCAAATAGCGGTCTTATGAATTAAAATTAAGTTACCAGGTAATTAATTTAATTCATAAATTATATTTCTTAGAGAAATATATTTGTATTTGATATAATTAATTAATTAGATTAATTAATTTATATAAATATATTGGTGATTAAACGGAGTGTATTTAACGGAGTTGTTTGACGAACGTCCGGTACACGAGCCGAGTGACTCGACTCGTTTCTAGGAAACTTCCTAATGCCCGCCTCCCTCCCCCCCCCCCCCCCCACATGGATTATTTCCACTCTTGCATGTTATTGTTGGTTGTCATGTCTTATTATTATATGTTGATTCTTTCTCATATTATAACTAACATGCTTGATTCAATCACATGGTATTCACTCTTTGAGAGTCGATGACGAATCGAAAGGTTGTGATAGTATATGTGGACCTTTGACTTGAGGGTTCAGTAGAAGATGTGCCTGTGACGTTTAGTTTGTCATTAAAGTAGTTAGACTCATTTGCTTAATTGCTGAGTCAACCTCGAAGTGCGGACTATACGGGCAGGTAGCGGTCTTTAATGTACGTCAAGAAGGATTCTATCTCCTGTTAGTGAGCAGGTGAATGTCTTATATGGTTAATGGCAAATAAGATCATAAGTCTTTGACCAAAGCATTCTGATATAGTTGTATTAGATACAATATTAATCAGTCGGTTTTCATTTATATTAACACATGTATAGTGTCTAGTCAACAGTATGGTTTGACTTTACCGTGACTCGAAAACTTGACCGAGACATCTGATGAAGGGTCTATACGTATATGGTATTCACGACATTATGGTTCTAGAATGATCCCTTCATTCGTTCTCAATCGGGGTTTACAGTGCGGCCCGCTAGGCTGGCTAAGTGCTGCCCGCACTCATTGGTTTCTCCTAATGCCGGCTGAGACGGATCTACGGAGTCGCGCATCAGGAGCGTTGACGGATAAATGTGAATTTATTATCTCTCTAATTATATTAGATATTGGATATCTAATTATGATTTATTGGATAAATCAAATAGCGGTCTTATGAATTAAAATTAAGTGACTGGGTAATTAATTTAATTCATAAATTATATTTCTTAGAGAAATATATTTGTATTTGATATAATTAATTAATTAGATTAATTAATTAATATAAATATATTGGTGATTAAACGGAGTGTATTTAACGTAGTCGTTTGACGAACGTCCGGTACACGAGCCGAGTGACTCTGCTCATTTCTAGGAAACTTCCTAATGCCCCCCCCCCCCCCCCATGGATTATTTTCACCCATATGCATGTTATTGTTGGGTGTCATGTCTTGTTATTATATGTTGAGTTTCTTTCTCATATTATTATAACTAACATGGTGAGTTGTTATGATTACATATAATAACAAACACATCAATAACAAGTCTTCACTCATTCTTGCAAGATAGTTCGGCCGAGAGTTTGGTGCGGGAAAGAGAGGAAATTTTTTCTTCATTTTTATTATCTTAGAGTTGATACAAATTAAAAAAAAAGATATAAATTACTACGATAACTTCCTAGTCGTGTTCTTGGAGAAAGGAGTTGCGTCGAATTTTTCCGTCAAGTTCCGTTACGTGGTGAAGTAGAGACATCGTACTTTCGGTGTTTGGAACGAAGGGAGTTTGTGTTCGTAATCGGGGTTCGTGATCAACATCTTTTTACGAAGATATTATCAAAGGCTTCAAGGGTATGGGACTTTGAACCTTTCCTCTTCGTATTTTTTATTTTCGTATATACGCTACTTGATCAATCCTGTTTGGGAATCGTTTTTATTTTTCCGCTGCGTATTTCGTTTTGTTTCCGGAATCCCAATAGTGGTATCGGAGAGAGGTCAATGATACAGCATATACGATTATTTGTGCATTTTGGACGCTTTTAGTTGATATTTATGATTTAGAATCATTTTGGTATGATCAGAGATATTTAATTGTTCGTTGTAAATGTGTTAAACGGGTATTGAACTCGATGACGGGGTCATCGAGCCACTGCCAGCAGTACGGCCTGGGCTTGCTGCCAGGCAGCCGAGATAACTCTCGGCCTGACTGCCGAGAGTGGCCGAGTCAAGGCTCGGCCATATGGTTCTCGTGTTTTGGCCCGATTTTGAATTGGGCCATGATCGGCCTAAATAGGATAGTCCGGGACTCCATTTTAAATTTATATTTTGTTGTAATTATTTTCCGAAATTTAAATTGGATTTTAATTTGACTAAACTAATATTTGGAATATTTTTGGTTTAGAGAAATTAATTAAGCGAGAATATTATTTTTGGCGGATTACTTCGAATGAATTAAAATGACAATTATTAGTATTAATTGGATTACTACTATTAAAATTGAATAGATTAATTTTATATTGATTGGATTAATATATTATTTGATTATTTAATTTTAATGCCACTTTATATTAATTGGATTAATATAATAGAAATTGAATAGATTAATTTTACAGATTAATTGGATTAATTTATATTAAAATTAATTGTTTAATTTCATTGCCGCTACATGTTGTATGGGATCCTTATGTGATGGTGATATAGCTCGTGGACTTAGTTTTGATTTCTTCGATTCGATTGGGCTGTAAAGGCTCATTTTTACTAGGAAAAATTGTATAGGATGCAATTTTTCAATAATGTAATTATTTTTTGCTATGACGAAGACCGAAGACAACCGATCGAGAAGATGAAGAGTCGAAGACTATATTATTTTTCTTTATTGGGTCATTCGCTTGGCTCAGTACTTAGGAATAAGTCCATGAGCTATATATTGGTAGTAACTAGGTTGCTATTTTCTGTTTTTCATTTTGAATGATTGACAAACTCAAACGCGTGTATAAATGAATTAATGTCCAAAGTGTAACATTAATCGCGAAATTCTCCCGACAACAAACAGATTAAGTTTGAAAAGGTTACGAGGTTTTCTACCCTCCATCAAACTCGTAGAAAATTGATACTCGAGCTGGTGTGCTATGCTTCCGAGTTATCGGTGTAGTACATTTGGTAGAGGTTGAAAAATTCTTGAGTGCATTGGATGTCTTCGGTTGGTGATAAATTCTGTGCATGGAAACCTGATAGGTTGCCGGGTGAGATTCAATAGTCAAACTGATAGACGTTGATGGTCAACAACTTAGATAGTCTGGATTGCCAAGAAACCTGATAGGTTGAGGGCATGACGACTAGGGGTAAAAGATGATCAAATCATTCGTTGGACGGGTTGGTGTTAGACACCACTTTACAAAACTTAATTGGCAAGAAACCTGACCGGTTGTGTATGTTAAAATTTGTAAAGAACTTGATCACCACTAAGAAGTCGATCTTACCATGACTTTCGGATTATAACATGGAGTGTACAATTTCGATAAAATTAGTGGGAACCGAGATAAGAAATATACAAGCCCTTAAATACTATACTCGGTCATAATAAATCAAGTCACTAATCCAAGCTAGTTTAAATCAATGCAGATAAATGAAATTATATCTCTCTAAATTGGCTAAAAACTCACTTGCAATATTACTTGAAAAGAATTTCCTAATTGGCCCCAACTGTGTTGACTGGTTGCGTAATCTAATGATCGTACTCAGTATGGAATCTCTGTGATACGTCTTGGAGGCGGACATTCCACCGACTCCAATCTGGACTAGGGTAATCAGGGAAAAGATTGACTTCCATGAAAAATGGGTCAAAGATGACGTCTTTGGTCCGTGGCTTTATGATGGGCTCAATGACTAATGAGTTGCGAGAGAGCACACGAAAATGACTTCGCTGCGATTCTCGCATACTTGACCGAACTTTATGGAGCGCACGGTAGTATCGCTAGATATGAGGTATCAAAGCAGTTGTTCAGTGCTAGGATGAAGGAAGGGGAGAAAGTGGGAGACAACGTCCTCAAGATGATCTCTATGATTGAGAGGCTTGAGGTGCTCAACTTTCATATGGATTTATCCCTTCAGATTGCTCTCATCCTTTAATTTCTCCCTGACTCCTTCATACATTTTGTAATGAATTTCAAATGTAATGAGATTTTATGCACATTAGCTGGGCTAATGAATAAACTGGTGATGGCGTAGTCTAACATGAAGACTAAACCGAGGGAGGCTTCTCTTGTGATTTCTTCTGGGCCTTGGAGGTCCAAGAACAAGAAGAAAAAGACCTACGAGCAGTATAAACCCAAGAAATGGGTGCAGAAAAGGAAAGGGCAAGGCCCTAAAAGTTCAAAAGGTAGGGGATCCAAAATCTACGGACAAATGTCTTGAATGCGGTGAGCTGGGCCACTGGCATAGGACTTGTCCCAAGATTAATGGCGCATCAGGTACGGAACTTTTTGTTTTTGAAACCAATTGTTCCGTTACTGTATATTCTGCTTCATAGATTCTGGATTCAGGTGCTACTTCTCATATTTGGTACTATGAATCAGGATCTGGAACGAAGTTGGCAGCTTGAAGATGGGGAAGTGATGATCACTGTCGGAAGCGGACAAAGTGTCGAGACAACCAATATTGGATCACTCCTACTGGGTTTGGAATCCGGTTTTATTTTAACGTTAGATGAAGTACTTGTTTTGCTGAAGGGGCATAAAAACATTGTATCCATTCCAGTTTTGGACCGGAAAGGATTTCGTTTCTTCATTGACAATGGTAGTTGTAAAATTTATTTTCGAAATAAATTGGTTGGCACAACTATGTTTTTGAATGGTTTATATCATCTGAACTTGCAAAATAAATCAGCAGTGAATACTATAACTAGGAAACGTGTTAGGCAAGATACTAATCAAGCTCTTAAGTGGCACCTTAGACTTAGTCATATTGGTCAGACCAAGGTTCACAAAATGGAGAAAGATGGACTTTTAAGTCCATTGGGTGTAGAATCCTATCCAACTTGTGAATCCTGCCTTAGAGGCAAGATGACTAAGTTCCCCTTCACAGGGACATTCGAAAGGGTTGAAAAAACTTGGATTGGTACATACCGACGTTTCTGATGCTTTGGAAGCAGCCTGAGACGGATATCAATATTTCATAACGTTCACAGATGATCATACTAGGTATGGATTGTGTACTTAGTGAAACATAAATCCTAAGCTTTCACTAAATTCAAAGAATTTAAGGCCCTAGTTGAAAAACAGACTGGATGTCATATCAAAGCACTTCGGTCGGACCGAGGTGGCGAATATATGAGCTCAGAGTTTGATGAGTTCTTTAAAGAACATGGAATAGTTTCACAATTCACGCCGCTAGGAACCCCACAGTTAAATGGTGTTTCAGAAAGGAGAAATCGGACTTTGTTGGACATGTTTCGCTCCATGTTGAATTACACTGATTTACCAATTTACCTACGGGGTACACCTTACTAACCGCTGCCTATATCCTTAATAGATGTCCTTCAAAATCCATTCTTATCACTCCGCATGAGATGTGGAAGGGTAAGAAACCAAGTCTTAATCATATAAGGATTTGGGGATGTCCAGCCTATGTGAAGAAGGCTAGGGTGGACAAAGTGGAAGCAAGGTCCATAAAGAGACGTTTCATTAGATACCCAGAGGACTCGATGGGTTATTTATTCTACATGCCATAAGACCATAGGGTCGTTGTGGCTTTACAAGCGCACTTCCTTGAGGATGAGTTCATTCAGGAAGGTGGCTCGGGTAGAAATATCTCTTTGGAAGAGCGTAATGAAAGTCCTAAGGAGACATCTGATCAGGGATCAGGAACCGAACCTATTGTAACACAACCTCCACTTCGAAGGTCTGATAAGGTGCCTCACTTACCTGAGAGGTATAGCTATACACATGTCGAGGAACTGGGTCTCCACGACGCACCTAATAGCCGTGAGGACGACCAATTCGATTTGATGAAGCAGTGAGAGGACTTTGATTTCGTACGAAATAAAGGGAAACCATGTGTTTACAAAAGGGTCAGTGGGAGCAACATTGCGTTCTTAGTACTATATGTAGATGATATTCTACTTATAGGAAGTAACGTAGCAATGCTCAGCACTGTGAGGGCTTGGCTTTCTAAAACATTCTCCATGAAAGACTTGGGAGAAGCTTCCTATATTCTAGGGCTCCGTCTTTATAGAGATAGACCGCGAAGAATGATAGGACTTTCCCAAGCCCTCTATATAGATAAAATCCTAAGAAGATTCAAGATGGATGAATCTAAAAGTGGTTTCCTTCCCATGCGACATGGAATTCATCTCACTACGAAAATGTGTCCTCAAAGTGAGGAAGACAAAAGAGAGATGAGTAAGGTACCCTATGCCTCGGCAGTGGGTCGCCTCATGTACGCTATGTTGTGTACGACACCGAACTTAGCCTACACTGTGAGTATGGTAAGCTGATTTCAAGCAAACCCGGGAAGGGAACACTGAACTGCCGTCAAGAACATTCTTAAGTTCTTAAGAAGAACTAGAGATTTAGTTCTTACTTAGGGTGATGGAACCGATTCTGATTTTCAAGGAGATAATGACGACTCTAAATCGACATCTGGGTATTTGTTCACTCTCAATGGAGGAGCAATATCTTGGAGAAGCTCCAAGCAAATCGCTACTGCAGATTCCACCTACCAAACAGAGTACCAAGCTGCCTCAAAGGCTAGCAGAAGAAGCATTTTGGATGCAAAAGTTTGTGCAAGAACTTCAAGTGGTGCCTAATGCGGAGCTGCCTATATCACTATTCTGTGATAATGATGGAGCTGTCGCCCAAGGCAAGAAGCCTAGGGCTCACCACAACACCAAGCATATAGAGAGAAAGTATCACATCGTTCGAGAGATGGTTGAAAAATGATATGTTTCGTTGCAAAGAGTAGACTCAGAAGACAATGTCTCTGACCCGCTGATTAAGCCATTATCTCAGGCCGTCTTGGAAAGACATCTGAAGAACATGGGTATTGGATACCATGATGTGTGGCATTGAGTGCAAGTGGTAGATTGTTAGGAATATGCCTTCGAATGCCACTCAGGGGATGAGAGAGTAAGGGCATTGTACTTGTGATTATGGAATAATTAATAAAAAGGCAATACGATTCATTCACTGTTTATTGTATTTTAAATGCATTCTTGATTTGGTAAACATTGAAGTGAAGTCCATATAAATAAATTGAACATTCCATTCTCATTATCGGATAAGAGAAAATGCACTGAAAGTATTTAAAGTTTATTTATGTAAATCGTTCGCAAGTCAATAAACTTAAATGGCATTAAGTTTTAGTAAGACTTGTATAATTGATGCTAGGACGTGTGCGTGTCTTGATAGCATAGTTATAAGTATATCGGTGAGACCAGTATACTCGAACACGACTCATACTTGATTCAGTCACACGGTATTCACTCTCTGAGAGTCGATAACGAATCGAAAGGTTGTGATAGTATACGTGGACCTTTGACTTGAGGGTTCAGTAGAAGATGTGCCTGTGACGTTTAGTTTGTCATTAGAAGAGTTAGACTCATTTGCTTAATTGCTGAGTCAACCTCGAAGTACGGACTATACGGACAGGTAGCAGTCTTTACTGTACGCCAAGAAAGAATTATATCTCCTGTTAGTGAGCAGGTGAATGTCCTATACGGTTAATAGCAAATATGATCATAAGTCTTTGGCCAAAGCATTCTGATATAGTTGTATTAGATACACTATTTGTTGGAGCAAGATCGGTATTTGCGCCGTGTTGCGGAAGCGTAACTATAAAGTACGGAAATTAAACGACACAAATATTTATAGAGGTTCGGCCAAACGTGCCTACGTCCTTTCTCGATGTATCTTTTTCTATAGGATGAAGATCAAAACCTCTGCACCTCTCTTCTATCGGTCGAGGGATTACCGTTACAAGCTCATCTTCTATCGGTCCGAGTAAAACCGTTCTCTTACTTGTCTTTTTGTATGTCCAAGTTAAACCGTTTTTCTTTTCTATTGGATAAGGAATCAACCACTCTAGCTTTCTATCGGTACTAGATAAACCTCACTAAGATAGCGATTGCAATTTAACAGTGCCGGATCCTTGATCCTAATAACACCGAATCTAATCATATCTTTTCTTTTTCTCACTCGTGTATGATTTAGTGTATCACACTCAATCACTCTAAATTAAGCTCAAGAACAACAACTATAATATTTACAATGATATCTCAAGTGTATATGAATTGCTCAATGTTGTTGTGTGGTTTGATACCAACTCACTTGGTATTTATAGCCTTCTTCCACAAACTAGCCGTTACTGCCAGTTGATATTTGCGTGCGCTAGGTTTCTTCCTTAGCGTGCGCTATCGCACATATTTGCCTTAGCGTACGTTATGTTCTGCATGTTACGTACGTTAATGTCTTCGATTTGATCCAGTAGCTCATCGTCTCGATTGTTAGCGTGAGCTTATACTTCCTTGTAGCGTGCTCTAATCTTGCATCATTGCATCGTCATATATCCGTTTATACTTTTTGACTTTGCATCAGAATCTTCCCAACGGATTGATTGACTTGATTCAAAACACTATTTATTAATATGTGGAATAAATATTCCAACAATCTCCCCCTTTTTTATGATTACAAAACAACCCTTGAATTGGATAAAACCTGCAAAATAAAATATATGTATATGTACTTTTCAAAGTTTTCGGCTTTGATCATTTCGTTAGTTTCACCCATTTTCTTTTTTTTCTTTCATTTTCGACTTCTTCGTTTTTCATTTTTCAACTCCTTCGTTTCTCCCCCTTTTTATATGCTTTCTTCTCCTTTTCGACTTCTTCGATTTTTTTTTCTCGTCATATCTTTCATGACGCTTTTTATCCGATTCAACTTCTTCTCCCTCTTTTTTGTATTCAGCAAAAAGTGTAAAAAAAAATATAGGGGATACCAATTTGAATATGCATGATACTAAATGATAAATATAATTATGCATAAGTAGGGAATAACTCCCCCTGAAAATATTATCTCCCCCTTTGTAAAATATCAATTAATTTTTGGGGATCCAACCGAAAGTTGATTTTTGTTTTGAGACATAGACGATATTTGAAACAATTGTTCCTTTAGGAACCCAAATTTTTTTGGTTTTTATCGTCCCTCTTGGGCTCTTACAGTTTGAACTATGATGCCCAATTTTCAAACATTTTTCACACCGGGGTATTTTAAAATTTACAGATTCATTTTTAGAACGTGGTTTGAATCCTAACCCCTCTTTATTCAACGTGTATTTTTGAACCGAGAGCATATTTTCAAATTTCTCATTTCCGAGAGAAAATTTCTTTATTAAATGTTTGAGCTCGGTTTGAACTTTAACAAGATCATCCTTTAAAACATTCTCGTTTTCAATACATTTTGAATGATCGATTTCAAAAAATTTCCCTTTTTCAAGAATTTTGGAATTTTTATTTTCCAAAGATTTATATTTAGATTTGAGGGATTTAATCTCGTTTAAAGCATTTTGATAATCGGTATGTAATAACTCGAATGCTTCAAAAAGTTCGTCGTAAGAATTACTTACTTGGCTTTCGACGTCGCTATCGTCGAGTGAACTCCGGGCCATAAATACAAGGTTATTTTGATCTATGAAATCATCATCAATATCTTCGTCACTCCATGTTGCAATTAAAACCTCTTTGGGTTTTACTCGATAATTCTTAGCAAAGTGGTCTGGTTTACCACATAATCGACAGGTGTTGTCGAATTTCTTAGATTCGCCCGCTTGGATATCCTTCTTTCTCCGGTTTAATAAGTGTTGGAACTTATTAATAATTTTGGCATAATATGCCGATTCTTCATCGCTTTCGTCCCACCGGATTTCTTCTTTAGATCTTGACACCATTAATATTTAGATCTTTTGACTCCATTATTGCCGTTATCGTATCGTCCCATTCTCGAGGTAGTGATCGGAGAATTTTTCTTTAATTTCTCACTACTCGAAAGTGGTTTTCGAAACATGCTAATCCATTTGTGATAACTGAAAAACGGTCAAGCATTATCGTGATGGATTCACCGTCCTTCATTTGAAATAGTTCGTACTCGTGAAGGAGCATGTTAATTTTCGTCTCTTTGACTTGAGACGTACCTTTGTGTGTTATCTCAAGCATTTTCCAAATTTCTTCGCACTGTCACATGATGATATCCGCTTGTGTTTTTCCGGATTTAAGGCACAATATAGAAGTTGAGTTGCCTTACAATTGTAATGGTCATTTTTCCAATCGGAATCGTTATATTCTTCGAAATTTTTAAGCGTACCATTGGAATTCTTCGGAATTTTCGGACCAAGACAAATCACCTTCCAAAGCTCGATGACGATGTCATATGCTCGGATGAATATTGACATCCTTTTCTTCCACATCATGAAATTTGAGCCATCAAAAAAAGTGGTCGGTTAGGAGCAAGGCCTTCGACTAGAGCAAGTTGAAATGCCATTTGGATCGACTCCTCAGATGTTAAGCCGTGTATTGGAGGTACCACTCTGATACCAATTGTTGGAGCAAGATCGGTATTTGCACCGTGTTGCGGAAGCATAAATATAAAGTGTGGAAATTAAACGACAGAAGGATTTATAGAGGTTCGGCCAAACGTGCCTACGTCCTCTCTCGATGTATCTTTTTCTATAGGATGAAGATCAAAACCTCTGCACCTCTCTTCTATCGGTCGAGGGATTACCGTTACAAGCTCGTCTTCTATCGGTCCGAGTAAAACCGTTCTCTTACTTGTCTTTTTTTCGGTCCAAGTTAAACCGTTTTCCTTTTCTGTTGGACAAGGAATCAACACTCTAGCTTTCTATCGGTACTAGATAAACCTCACTAAGATAGTGATTGCGATTCTAACAATGTCGGATCCTTGATCCTAATAACACCGAATCTAATCGTATCTTTTATTTTTCTCACTCGTGTATGATTTAATGTATCACACTCAATCACTCTAAATTAAGCTCAAAAACAACTATAATGTTTACAATGATATCTCAAGTGTATATGAATTGCTCAATGTTGTTGTGTGGATTGATACCAACTCACTTGGTATTTATAGCCTTCTTCCACAAACTAGCCGTTACTGCCAGTTGATATTTGCGTGCGCTAGGCTTCTTCCTTAGCGTGCGCTATCGCGCATATTGTCCTTAGCGTACGTTATGTTACGCATGTTACGACGTTAATGTCTTCGGTTTTGATCCGGTGGCTACTGATCTCATTGTTGCTTGCGCTAATACTTCCATGTAGCATTTGCTAATATTGCATCATTGCATGCGTCATATATCCGTTTATACTTTTTGACTTTGCATCAGAATCTTCCCAACGATTAATTGACTTGATTCAAACTGATATTTAGCGTGCGCTAAATATCACTTGTTGCGTGCGCTAAGCTGACTTCACTACATACGTCATTCTTGTAATACCCGAGATTTCTGTTATGTAGTTGGAACTTGTGATATTGTAATGATTGTACTTGATTTGAGTATTATTTTCCGTATTTCATAATCCGATGTTGTCGAGCGTTTAATTCCGTGATTTGGAATTAAAGATTGTAAATCTGCGCATGTAGCGCACGCTATCAGCTATGTTTAGCGTGCGCTAACGTGGGTTCATAGCGCAGGCTACTGAGTGTCCTTAGCGCACGCTATGCACGGTCAAATTGATTGAGACGTGCGGTAGGTGAGAGCTGGCCGGGACCCTGTCGGTTGGTGTCGGGATGTACCCGGACGTCTTTCGGGGAAGAGCCGAGTCAACGCCTTAGCGCACGCTACAGGTATATGCGTAGCGCACGCTAAGTGCCGAGTCTGATTTAGTCCGGTGAGCCGTTAGCGCACGCTACGAAAGGTGGTCTAGCGCGCGCTAATAGCCATTTATTATAAATAGATGACATCCTATTCGTGATTTGATTCTCTCTTCTCCCATTACCCGAGTTCCTACACTTAGAACATGTCTTCCTTCATCCTAAACATCTCATATCAACATCCTGATTCGTGATTGAAGATCGTTTATCATTGGAGATTGTTGTTCAAGCTTTCGGTGTCGGATTGCTTCATTTTCCTCCGTGTTCTTTACTACTTGAGGTAGGTGAGTCCTCACTAATGTTAGTAATGTTCTTAAAGACGTCTGATCATGCTTAGATAGCCAGTTATTTCGTTTATGATCGGTCATCACATGATAGAAGGATACTTTGACGTATCGGCACTATCTATCTTATGAACCTTTGAACCATCTTAGTAGATTGGACTCCTAAGCGTTTTCAAATCAATTTATGATCAGTAATCGGATATTAACCAGTTTCTACGTTGTACACGTTGGAATCATGTGTTTTGGGACTTGGAATAATCGGAACTTAGAATACTTCCTGAAGATCTTAGAAAGATATGATATTGAGATGACTATCCGTATATTTGTATTTCACGATCATAAATCTTCCACAAACCTTATTAGCATGATTTGCCCGAAGATAACTTGTATTATCACGGTAGAATTCATGAGTTCTTCACCATTCAACCCAGTTTTGGGTTGTAGTATTCTGCCATGCAATATTAGCGCACGCTAACACATGTGAGTTAACGTGCGCTATCGGGTCGATTAACGCCGAAGCGTCGTAGCGTCGTTATGAGACGGCCAGTCGGGCGCGGGCCGTGGCTAGCGACGCTAGTCTTACGATAGCGTCGCTAACAAGCTGCTTAGCGCCGCGTTACGTAAATACGTAGCGCACGCTAAGCGATTGAGCGGATTGTATTTTATGAACTTTTGACCGTGAATCAAATTGTTAAACATTCATGCGACGTGAGATAAATCCTATATCATTTCTTTTGTTAAGGTTTGGCCTCGTTACGTGATTGATTGAGGAGGACGACCGTCAGTGTTCATTTCCGTGGAAGTATTGTTATTATCTTCAAATCGAGGCAAGTACCTTGATATACGAATTATAATTACGTTGAAATCATTGTTCTTTGAAGTATATGAATTATGTCATGAATATCGTATTTATATTATATATATATATATAGATATGTGTGGATATTTATGTAGTATTAATTGATAGAGTTGAAGGCACGATGTGCAAAGTCTTGATGAATAACGTGTGAGTTATTGTTTATTCTGCGTAGTTGTGTCTTGGCGATTAAATTATGTGGATCGATGAACCGATTTGATAATTGTGGAAGCGATTATTTGTGTGCTTGGTATTTGTAATAATGTGAATATTTGTTATGAGAGACGTCATATCCGGGTACCTACGAGGCGGGCGTGCACTCCGGCTGTTATGCTGCAATGAGCGGCTCCATATGATTGGTGAACACCGGTGTTACTTAATGCGCGAGCAGGCGCTCTGTGGGAGTGAACGCCGGCGCGGTGACATGTGCAATGGGCGGCCAATATAGTGGAGTGAACGCCGGTACAGTGTGCAAGGAGGCGCTGGCGGGCTTATTGGTAACGGATATTTGAGTGATAGCTAAGACCGTTACCAAATGATTTTCGAAATTTAAATCCTTGCAACTTGCTTTTAATGTTGGTCTTGATGTAGACCGCGGATTGTGTTTCCGGAGTTCGTTCCAACTCGTTTTAAATGTTGGTATCGAGTTAATTAACCAAGGATATTTGACGAGATCTCAGGGTTAATTAACCAGGGTCTTGAGCAGGATTTGTCGAATGAGAGGTTGTGCCTTTGATTATCTTGTGTTGATTATTCGTGTATTGGGTCGAGGACCCCGTGAGATGTTGAGATTTGATCTCGTGATGATATTATTTGGATTGGGCCGAGAACCCCGTGAGATGTTGTAATGATTCACTTGTGATAGTGTTTTATCATTTGGGTCGAGGACCCCGAATAACGTTGTAATGGTTTTCTTGCAAATTGTTTTCCACATCTTTGGGTCAAGGACCGAGAGCTTTGAAGTATTTTCTAAAATATATTTCCAT
Organism: Orobanche coerulescens; assembly: GCA_033398695.1. NCBI lineage: Eukaryota > Viridiplantae > Streptophyta > Magnoliopsida > Lamiales > Orobanchaceae > Orobanche > Orobanche coerulescens. Next base: position 119,951,168 of record CM065819.1, on the reverse strand, counting down.
CGATTTTCAAAATCCCAAGATGGCCCGAGTCAATATTAATGTGTTCGAACTTTCTTATCAAAACACTTTTCATTTTATTAAAAGGGAATTTTCGACTCCTTGGGCTCGTTTAAAGTTTCATTTGTGTTATGTTAATACGGAGAATATGACAATGTGATTATCTTTCACCTTGTGTATGTAATACTATTCGTGTTAGCCATTTGAATTTGTGGGTTGTGTTAAGGTTTCACATTTGTTGAGTTTGTGTTATTATTATTCGTATATCTTGTGTGTTATGTACTTGCACTAGCAAAATTCCGGTTGCTAACCCCGAATTTTCGGGGTGGGTGCTGTTATGCGCTCGAGTTTTGGCGGCTCGGGAGCGATCACAGGATTAGGTGGGAAGGAGATGGAGGACAATGATACTAATCACACCAGAGTTAGAGTCTTTTCTTTTGTTTCATTTTGGTCGGCATTTCTCTGTCGTTCGAGTATTCACCCTTGCATGGGTGTAGTTTTCATTTATTAAATTGAATTGTCGTTCTTTTACGTGTTCATCTTTATTTTCATCATTGAGATGTAAAGTTCATTTGTTTGAATTGTTTAATGACCTTGTCGGTCTGTTGTATTTAGATTGACCGGTCGGTCGGTCATTTTGTAGTCTAGTAGAGTTTAGCCTTGTAGATCCTTGTAAGAAGGGCTACGGCGTGTAACATTTCCGGATGTATTCGGGGTGTTACAAATATGGTATCGGAGCTTAGGTTGGCGAAAAACCTAGGCCGTTGGGTCAAGTCCATGTGCGGTGTAAGTCGCGCGCGTCAAAGTTGTGATTAGTATCGTGGTTCCAACATCATCTTCAAGCAATCCGTGATGGTAAGCCTTAGAATTGTAAGTCCCCTTATATACGTATTTGATTATATTGTGCTTAACGTGAACCTAGGATTTGAACTTGTTAGAGATTATATTGTTTTACGATATCACTGCGTATACGGTTCGAGTGAGAATGGTTATGTAGTATACTTCGGTAGTCGAACATATTTATCGGTTTCTACATTTGTAGGATAAATCTTTGAGTGTTAATTTTATCCATTTGCGTGAGTATTTTGAAATGACTCTTGACATTTTGGCATTTTTAGTCTTGCACATTTTAACGGTATTTTTATGACGGTATTTAATATTTTACAAATGATTTTGTAAGTTTTGGAAAATGCTACCGTCATCGGCTTTGGCATATTTTGAAATGAATTTAAATGGTTTTTAGCACAGTAGGTTCCGCAGAATCCCGGCATGTGATATTTAGGGCGAATTACGAACATTTCAAAGTAGTGTTTTAAAATTTTCCTAGCATTGTAAACCTCATGATTTAATGTAGTCGTGTCGAATAGTCACGTATTTTGGTAAAAAGTTCTTTCGAATAAACATTTTGGTAGAAGAGGAAGGATTTTCAAAATTGTGGTATTTGGGACTCAACACTTTTGAAATATTTTAAATTAGTTACAATTCGATTTTCAATTTTCTTGTAAGCATTACTCGAAAATAAATTTTTAGAGTCATTGTATAAACTTCCTCTTCCAAAACAAAGGACGGTATTTACAAGTTTTGAGCACAACGTGATTCGACTTTTGTTTCAAAATTTTTTAAAAAAGCATACGCATAATGATCGTCTGGACGAAGGACTGGAAGTTGATTTGAGAAAATTTTGTGCTTTACGATATTACCGTTATTCTAAGGATGCTAATTAAACCTTATGTTGATAATTGTGGTATACCGTACAACCGACTATGTGATAACAATAGACGGTACTATCTCGCATTAGCATGACGAGCCCTGGCGGATGTAGACATAATATAGGAAGCGGAAGAGGTGAAGTGGTTCGTACGACAACGATTCATGTTACGGTGAAGGAATATCAAGATCGACGATAACCTATGAAACCTCCTCGGTGGCCGAGCCAACGAGCGGAGAAAAGAGACAGGGACATCTGGAAAATTTTTGGGCGGTGAAGAGATTAAGGTTCTCAAACCCCACGTCGTTCGAATACGTCATCTTCGCGGTCGAGAATGAGCATCGGGAATCCCGGCCGGCATCGGTAACTCCCGGTAAGAAGAGAGTGTGCTTCAACCGCAACCGCACGGGACATATCCGTGTAAACTGTACCTCCCACTCTTGACTTGTCATCGGTGCGGGTGTGAAGGCCATCGGGAGAAACATTGTGAGATAATTTCCGAATTGGCAAAGAATGCTACTCTGTCGGTGAGCAGAGCAAGTGGACGGAGAATGACCGAAACCTTATGTCTTCTGTGAAGAGCCTATCATAGGCGAATGAAGATTTTGTGCCGTGTTCTAGTCGTTCTTTGTTTCCAACAATCGTGATTTTGATTGTTTTTCATTTTAATTGCTTTTCGTTTCCAACTCCTGCTGTTTTAAGTTTCGTGGCTGACATGTCTTCTTAATACGGGGACACGTAGTAACCGTGCTCTTCTTAGTATTTCCGATGTTAGGAGACTTTCATTGTTGATGATTCATCTGTGATTCTCTTGACAATTTCAAACTACCATGTTCTACGAACCTACCATCATTCGAACGAATTTCAGAACCGATTTGTTAGACTCTTTGAATTATTGTGGTCTATTCACATCAGAACTTAATCTTTGCGAATTTTGTTCGAAACTATTTGTTCCCATTCGTATGATTAATATTTCCAATGTGTTATGAACTTGAATACGGTGGGTCGAGCTCGACACGCGATTTTGGTACATCTGAGCCATTTGTGAATTTCCTTAATTCCGTGAGCTTCTACTTCTCCACTCTAACTTCTCGTGTACGCGTATAACTTATTGCCTCAATTGACGTGCTGATACTTCCTAAGTCCGATCATCGTATTTCTTTTGAACCTTGCACTCGCGCATCGCTCGTGATATTTTGGGGTTGAGCAAGTAGATACTTTTCCTTGGTGGTTCCACCACTCTACTTTAAGTTTGGGACGAAACTTCTTTTTAGGGAGGAAGGATGTAATACCGAGATTTACGTTATGTAGTTGGAACTTGTGATATTGTAATGATTGTACTTGATTTGAGTATTATTTTCCGTATTTCATAATCCGATGTTGTCGAGCGTTTAATTAGTGATTTGGAATTAAAGATTGTAAATCTGCGCATGTAGCGCACGCTATCGGCTATGTTTAGCGTGCGCTAACGTGGGTTCATAGCGCAGCTACCGAGTGTCCTTAGCGCACGCTATGCGGTCAAATTGATTGAGACGTGCGGTAGGTGAGAGGCTGGCGGGGACCACGTCGGTTGGTGTCGGGATGTACGGGCGTCTTTCGGGAAGAGCCGAGTCAACGCCTTAGCGCACGCTACAGGTATATGCGTAGCGCACGCTAAGTGTCGAGTCTGATTTAGTCCGGTGAGCCGTTAGCGCACGCTTCTGGCGAGGGTCTAGCGCGCTAATAGCCATTTATTATAAATAGAGATGACATCCTATTCGTGATTTGATTCTCTCTTCTCCCATTACCCGAGTTCCTACACTTAGAACATGTCTTCCTTCATCCTAAACATCTCATATCAACATCCTGATTCGTGATTGAAGATCGTTTATCATTGGAGATTGTTGTTCAAGCTTTCGGTGTCGGATTGCTTCATTTTCCTCCGTGTTCTTTACTACTTGAGGTAGGTGAGTCCTCACTAATGTTAGTAATGTTCTTAAAGACGTCGATCATGCTTAGATAGCCGTTATTTCGTTTATGATCGGTCATCACATGATAGAAGGATACTTTGACGTATCGGCACTATCTATCTTATGAACCTTTGAACCATCTTAGTAGATTGGACTCTAAGCGTTTTCAAATCAATTTATGATCAGTAATCGGATATTAACCAGTTTCTACGTTGTACACGTTGGAATCATGTGTTTTGGGACTTGGAATAATCGGAACTTAGAATACTTCCTGAAGATCTTAGAAAGATATGATATTGAGATGACTATCCGTATATTTGTATTTCACGATCATAAATCTTCCACAAACCTTATTAGCATGATTTGCCCGAAGATAACTTGTATTATCACGGTAGAATTCATGAGTTCTTCACCATTCAACCCAGTTTTCGGGTTGTAGTATTCTGCCATGCAATATTAGCGCACGCTAACACATGTGAGTTAACGTGCGCTATCGGGGTCAGTTAACGCCCGAAGCGTCGTAGCGTGCGTTATGAGACCCGGCCGAAGTCGCCAGGCCGTGGCTAGCGCCGCGCTAGTCTTACGATAGCGTCGCTAACAAGCTGCTTAGCACGTTACGTAGAGTACGTAGCGCACGCTTCATGATTGACGGATTGTATTTTATGAACTTTTGACCGTGAATCAAATTGTTAAACATTCATGCGACGTGAGATAAATCCTATATCATTTCTTTTGTTAAGGTTTGGCCTCGTTCGTGATTGATTGAGGAGGACGACCGTCAGTGTTCATTTAGTGGAAGTATTGTTATTATCTTCAAATCGAGGCAAGTACCTTGATATACGAATTATAATTACGTTGAAATCATTGTTCTTTGAAGTATATGAATTATGTCATGAATATCTGTATTTATATTATATATATATATATAGATATGTGTGGATATTTATGTAGTATTAATTGATAGAGTTGAAGGCACGATGTGCAAAGTCTTGATGAATAACGTGTGAGTTATTGTTTATTCTGCGTAGTTGTGTCTGGCGATTAAATTATGTGGATCGATGGTGATTTGATAATTGTGGAAACAATTGATCGTGTGCTTAGTATTTGTAATAATGTGAATATTTGTTATGAGAGACGTCATATCCGGTACCTCACGAGGGCGGGCGTGCACTCCGGCTGTTGTCTGTTGCAATGAGCGGCTCCATATGATTGGTGAACACCGGTGTTACTTAATGCGCGAGCAGGCGCTCTGTGGGAGTGAACGCCGGCGCGGTGACATGTGCAATGGGCGGCCAATATAGTGGAGTGAACGCCGGTACGGGTGTGCGGGAGGCGCTGGCGAGGCTTATTGGTAACGGATATTTGAGTGATAGCTAAGACCCTGTTACCAAATGATTTTCGAAATTTAAATCCTTGCAACTTGCTTTTAATGTTGGTCTTGATGTAGACCGCGGATTGTGTTTACGGAGTTCGTTCCAACTCGTTTTAAATGTTGGTATCGAGTTAATTAACCAAGGATATTTGACGAGATCTCAGGGTTAATTAACCGGGGGTCTTGAGCAGGATTTGTCGAATGAGAGGTTTGTGCCTTTGATTATCTTGTGTTGATTATTACGTGTATTGGGTCGAGGACCCGTGAGATGTTGAGATTTGATCTCGTGATGATATTATTTGGATTGGGCCGAGAACCCGTGAGATGTTGTAATGATTCACTTGTGATAGTGTTTTATCATTTGGGTCGAGGACCGAATAACGTTGTAATGGTTTTCTTGCAAATTGTTTTCCACATCTTTGGGTCAAGGACCGAGAGCTTTGAAGTATTTTCTAAAATATATTTCCATCGATTTTCAAAATCCCAAGATGGCCGAGTCAATATTAATGTGTTCGAACTTTCTTATCAAAACACTTTTCATTTTATTAAAAGGGAATTTTCGACTCCTTGGGCTCGTTTAAAGTTTCATTTGTGTTATGTTACAGACGGAGAATATGACAATGTGATTATCTTTCACCTTGTGTATGTAATACTATTCTGTGTTAGCCATTTGAATTTGTGGGTTGTGTTAAGGTTTCACATTTGTTGAGTTTGTGTTATTATTATTCGTATATCTTGTGTGTTATGTACTTGCACTAGCAAAATTCCGGTTGCTAACCCCGAATTTTCGGGGGTGGGTGCACATTATGCGCTCGAGTTTTGGCGGCTCGGGAGCGATCACGGGATTAGGCCGGGAAGGAGATGGAGGACAATGATACTAATCACACCGAGTTAGAGTCTTTTCTTTTGTTTCATTTTGGTCGGCATTTCTCTGTCGTTCGAGTATTCACCCTTGCATGGGTGTAGTTTTCATTTATTAAATTGAATTGTCGTTCTTTTGTGTTCATCTTTATTTTCATCATTGAGATGTAAAGTTCATTTGTTTGAATTGTTTAATGACCTTGTCGATGTGTTGTATTTAGATTGACGGTCGGTCGGTCATTTTGTAGTCTAGTAGAGTTTAGCCTTGTAGATCCTTGTAAGAAGGGCCTACGGCGTGTAACATTTTCGGATGTATTCGGGGGTGTTACAATTCTCGGTTGAATCTCTTCACAACGGTAATATGGGCTCGATAGCGTGCGTTAGTTATAATGTGTAGCGTGCGCTATCCTCATCAGATGACTTCACTTGAGTTACTTGAACTCGTACATTGCTGCAGATAACTCCGTTAGCGTCGCCAACCTTTAGCTCTTGCATGCGCTAAGCATGTATTTTGATCGACTTTTGCGTCTTAAATGCCTTCGATGTTTTGCTTCGCCTCGATGTTGTTTTGCTTTGTTTAGCAACTTAATCATCAAAACACTATTTATTAATATGTGGAATAAATATTCCAACACTATTAATCGATCGGTCTTGATTTGCATTAACACATGTATAGTGTCTAGTGAGCAGTAGAGTTTGACTTTACCGTGACCCGAAAGCTTGACCGGGACATCGATGAAGGGTCTATACGTATATGGTATTCACGACATAATGGTTGGAATGATCCCTTCATTCGTTCTCGATCGGGAGTTTACAGTGTGACCCGCTAAGTGGCTAAGTGCCGCCCGCACTCATTGGTTCCTCCCAATGCCGGTTGAGACGGACCTACGGAGTCGCACATCAGGAGCGTTGACGGATAAATATGAATTTATTATCTCTCTAATTATATTAGATATTGGATATATACTTATGATTTATTGGATAAATCAAATAGCGGTCTTATGAATTAAAATTAAGTTACCAGGTAATTAATTTAATTCATAAATTATATTTCTTAGAGAAATATATTTGTATTTGATATAATTAATTAATTAGATTAATTAATTTATATAAATATATTGGTGTTTAAACGGAGTGTATTTATCGGAGTTGTTTGTGAACGTCCGATACGAGCGAGTGACTCGACTCGTTTCTAGAAACTTCCTAATGCCCGCCCTCCCTCCCCCACATGGATTATTTCCACTCTTGCATGTTATTGTTGGTTGTCATGTCTTATTATTATATGTTGATTCTTTCTCATATTATAACTAACATGGTGAGTTGTTATGATTACATATAATAACCAACACATCAATAACAACAAGTCTTCACTCTCATTCTTGCAAGATAGCTCGGCCAAGATTTTGGTAAGGGGAAGAGAGAAAATTTTTTTCTTCATTTTTATCATCTTAGAGTTGATACAATGTTAAAAAAAAATAGAGATATAAATTCCTACGATTTCTTCCTAGCCGTGTGGAGTTGCGTCGAATTTTTTCGTCAAGTTCCGTCGCGTAGTGAAGTAAAGACATCGTACTTTCGGTGCTTGGAACTAAGGAAGTTTGTGTTCGTGACTGGATTCGTGATCAACTTTTTTTTACGAAGATATTATCAAAGGATTCAAGGGTATGGGACTTTGAACCTTTCCTCTTCGTATTTTTATTTTCGTATATACGTTACTTGATCGATCCTGTTTGGGATTCATTTTTATTTTTCTGCTGCGTATTTCATTTTGTTTCCGGAATCCCAACAGTTAAGTTATGCGTTGTCGTGTTAGGTCGTCTAAGTCGTTGGTTGAGATTAGTATCGTGGGCGACTGTCATCTTCGTGCGTCCTGTGGATGTAAGTCTCCTTTATTATATCTTGTGTTAGTGACTTCGTTATATCTTGTGTTTAGTGACTTTGTTACATGCATGTCATGAGATGGAATTCGAATTTGATACTTGTGGTATATTACGTGTATAATGAGCTGGATATATTGATGGACTGGACACCGAGTGGTGTAGTGAGTTACGAAACTTTGAGCATTGATGTGTCCATAAAGCGTATCGACGGTAGAGTTTGTTGCGAAATCGAGATAGATGGTTCTGACGTGTGTGAATGTGGTGTTCATGAGTTGTTTTTTTCGAACTGGTAATTTTCTATGCCGGATGGGTATGTGTTTGAAAATCGATTGTTTTTGGATAGTTGTTAATAGTTACAAGCGGGTTCCCATTGGTAATTATATATGCTACGTGCGTGTTTGAAAATGTTTTTCTGAAATTTCATACACTTGAGAGTATATTTGTGGAAATCAATTTTCAAAATGTTTTGACGATATGGTTAAATGCCGGTTTAGTGTGGAATTTGAAAATTGGTTTGAATTTTGGCGAGCCGACCTTGTATTTCTGAATGAAACCTTGCGATTGTATTTGAAATATGGGTTTTGAAGTATTTTGGACGTTTTGTAAAATGTTACCATCGTTGATCTTTTTATACTGTTTGAGCATGGCCATGCATTTACTTTAGTCCTACTTATCAAGGGGCCAAGCAGATATCTCTTTCCATAAAGAGAGGGACAAATCTCTATCTTGATTATTCATTACCCTCTACATGACTCCCACTAATCCCGATCGCTAACCTTTATGATCACCATGTTTCGATGATGTTGGATTGCGTTAAGGCATAGAAGTTATCATGTTGGGCTTTATGATAATCTCAGGTTCAAAGATTTATTGACATACTGTATTTTAAGATTCACTTATGACATTTTCATGCAGTGATCTCAATGCGGGTCAGTCCAGTATTGATTCTCCAACCAATACTCATAAATTTGATCCGTACCATATGCATAATCATCCGATGATTATCAATCAAACTTATACTAGTATATTAATCACTTAAGTCTCCATTCAATGCGATTGGACTAGGGACACTTGAATAATCTTATTATTCGTGAATAACTATTATTTGATTATTATAATATTAAAATATGCACATATTATAATAATCAACGAGAAATAAATGATATTAAATAATTTTATTTAAATGTGATAATTACAAATCTAGGCACATTGAATGTCCTGGGGCACTATTCCCAATAATAACAAGTACAGTGCCCTCTCTCATACATCCTCTGAGTGGCATTTGAGGGCATACTCCTAACAATCTCCCACTTGCACTCAATGCCACGCACATGGTATCTAATACCCATGTTCTCCAGATGACGCTCCAAGCTTATCTGAGAAAGTGGCTTAGTCAGTGGATCAGCGACATTGTCTTCTTAGTTTACATGCAGCACAATATATCCTTTGCGAACAAATTCTCTCACGAGATGATACTTTCTCTCAATGTGTTTTGCACTGTTGTGAAACCTCGGCTCCGGCCTGTGCTATAGCTCCGTTGTTATCGCACAAAATCGAAACAGGCAACTTAGCACATGGAGTCACTTGAAGTTCACCCAGAAACTTCTTAATCCAAAACCCTTCATTACAGGCCTCTGAGGCTACTTGATACTCAGCCTGGCGGGTGGAATCAGCAGTCGCACTTTGCTTGGTGCTTCGCCAAGATACTGCTCCTCCATTAAGAGTAAAAATGTAGCCAGAAGTAGACATAAAATCATCTTTCTGTCTTTGGAAGTCCGAATCAGTGAATCCCTTCACATTCAGTTCTCCACCACCATACATAAGAACGAACATGTCTACCATGTTGGAAAAGCTAAAAAGAAGCAAAAAATTTGCCGATTGAATCGTACTCACCTGAAATGCTGCAATTTAAAGATTTAGCCTCAATTTAATAAAAGCGGGTCATTATATATATTTTTTCATATGGTAATTGGAGTTTGATTGTGTAATGATCACATAAAGTGGACCAATTCTATTTTTTGTGATTTTACTGTGTCTGCGCTTAAGTTATTTTACTATAAACAGCTTTTATGATGTAAAAGACGGAAATTTTACTGTAAACAAATCGTGCTTTAGAGAATATTTGAAGTTCGTTTTGGATGCTTAGAGCCTAATCGAAACAAAAGAACATCCTCAAGAACATTATGGAATCACACGTGTATAAAAAGAATATTACTGGACTTAAATACACATTAGTTTTAGTTATATAAAATGCAAGTTGACAATGCCAGATAACTAAATTATGGTTACTAATGTTCTTTATCCTCGTTACCACAATGACTATAAACAAATGAAACTATAAAAGCTTGATACTCCCTCCGTCCTACAAAAGTGTACTCAATTTGCCATTTTCGTCCGTCCTACAAGAGTGTGCTCATATTTTTTGGGAAATATTCCTTATACTTTTACTCCAGTTTTTCAACTTATTTACGACAATACCAAGGATGGCCTAGACCATTTATCCTTTATTGGTAAACAACAATAATTAACATACATATACAATAAAAAGTAGCACCCTTTCTCCACTCAAAATCACTACTATCTAACTTTTATTAAAATTCGTGCCCATAAAGAATGAGCACACTCTTATGGACAGAGGGAGTATTATTTACCACCGTTTGTGTTGGAATAATGCTTGGCTTCTCGATAGGAGCTTATTTTCCCACTCTCCAATTAATAAAGATACATAAATTTTAATTTCATCTAAAACATAAATGTGGTTCTGTTGTTGCATATCCTCAATCGATGATATTTTTGCATCATATCAATTCTGCTTTGTTATTTGGAAGCTAAATATCACGCCCTATTTTCTACGTATTTTATGATAGTCTATATGTTGTATAACATCTCAGCTTTTTCTCTATTTGTAAAATGGTATTAATTTTATTTTTAATTTCTTTTTACATTTATTTTTTGATTTTTTGGCTTATTTTTACACCGCCTGTCTCTCTCGGTTTTTCTTGGATTTGATTATTTCTTTCCAAAATTCTTTAATAACATGCTTTTTTTCGCTCTTTCTAAATCATTTCTCGGTTAACAAACGACCTGAATCATATAATATTCTTCGCTTTTTATGATTCTTGAGTTTGCAAAGCTTCATTATATTAGTCTGCCCAAGTATCTTTTCCCATATTTTTTTTTGCCTTTTTTTCATGTATAACAATTCGATCCAATCGTATTATTTGATTTTTTAGATTTTGAGTTTAACAATTTTCGGCCCAATTTGGCTGGGCTTATAAGCACTTATAAGTGCTTATAAGTCCAGTTGCTCCATATTGGACCGTTTTCAAACGGTTAGGTAGCTTATATGCTTAAGTTGTGAGCTAAATAAGTAGAATAAGCCAAAAAAACAATAACATTTCCTAACTTTTCTTTTTAAGCCATATTACATAATAATAAAAATAATAATAATAAATAATAATAAATAATAGTAAATAATAATACTAATGAATAACAATAATAATAAATAAATGAATAATATATGATTAATAATAAATAATAATAAATAATAATAATAATAATAAATAATAATAATAATAATAAGTAACTTATAAGTTATACACTACCAAACACCTTACTAACTAAGATGCAACTGTAATACAGTTACCTCCATAAGTTTTGACTTTTGTACCATGATTAAGTTCATAATCATAGTCTGGATAGAGATGTCAATGAGTCGGGTAGGGTATGGGTATGCCTCCTCCATACCCTACCCTATTTGATTCGGATCGAGTTTGGGTATTGCCTATCGGATAATCGGGTACATAATGGGTATTCGGGTACCCGCATACCCTATATTTAAGAATATAAATATTTTTAATATATATCATATATACATATAATGTAATTAATAAATCCAATTTAGTATAATAAATATTTAAAAGATAATATTTTATATAATAATATATATAATTTATAATACAATACTATATTTATGCTAACATATAATAATAATATATTTATATAATTCAAATGGGTACGCAGGTCGGGTATTCGGGTAATATATTATACTCATACCCTATCCATACACGATCATAAAATTTCGGATTCGGCCGAAACTCGACCTGATTTCGGATTTATCCGACGATTTGAATCGAGTATAGATAAAATTGACATCCATAATCATAAATCTATCAATTCTAAATAGTTAGACTTTGTGTAGACTGACGGTGTCAATAACCATTAGATTCTCCTTCAAGTAGTCCTAAGTTCTGACATAGCTGAACTTCGTGATTAAGAAAACATACATTTTATCTGATGGGAGAAGAAATGCTTCGTATTTTGTTAATTCTTTTTGAGAAAATTAATTTCTCTAATTTGTCATGCACCACATTGTAGAAAAAGGATTATGATGATCTTGGGTTCAAGGGAATAGGCGAAGCGGTCAATTAAACTGTCACAAACGTGGACTTAATTAAGGTTCTTTATGCGACTCATTAAACAAGGGAAATGAAGCATTGTATTTTGAGGATGGACCTAGCTAAACCAAACCAAATTAAACCAAATACGTGTATATCCCATTTCAAGCGAGTGCAGGGAGAGTAAAATGTATCTGACCATTAGAAATTTGGCATGGGTCGGTTTGGGTCGATTTTGGGGTAAAACCGAACCCAAACCGCTAATTTCGGTTTTGGTTTTAGAATCCAATGGGTTCGGTTTCATTCGGTTTCGATTTCTCGGTTTAGTCGGTTTGATTTCGGTTTCGGTTTCTCGGGTTCAACCCATACGCTAATGAATTTTGGGTTTAAACCCATGGGTTTTGGGTTTTAACCCATTTTCCACCAAATGTATATATTAAAATATATATTTAATATATATTTAATATTATAATCAGGGTTAGGTTCCACATTTTAGTTTTTTATTTTTTAAAATCTATATTAAATATTAAATAATCAGATATATAAATATATTATGGGCCGGTTTCTGGGTTTGGCTCGGTTCCTAGGTCGGTTTCGTAAGAATGGGTCGGTTTCGGTTTCACGGTGCAGTTTCTAAAGTACAAACCGAAACCGAAACCAAAAAATTCGGTTTCTAAAATATGAACCCAAAACCGATGGGTTCTCTTTGGTTTCGGTTTTCGGTTCCGGTTTCATCGGTTTTTGTCGGTTTCTCGATTTTCGGTTTCGGTTTTGCTCAGCCCTACAGACCATGCCCCTACTTTTTACGGTAGGGAGGCTGTTTTCGTGAAGACCCCCAACTTAGTGCACAGCAAAGTATTGGGTGATATATACATAAAAGCATATTATGCGAAAAAAGCTCAAAATCATACCTGAGCCCATGGTTTAATTCACATGAGACGTACCTAAGGGAACTTTGGCAACTGCACTCTCGATGAACGCTGCTCTAACAGAAGAGAGGTTGACTCTGCGCACAGCTCCCTGTCAAAAATACACCACACGCAAAAGACAATAGGATAAAATATACAATAAAGTAAAAAATGCAATGCTCTAGGTCAAAGCTAACCGAGACAACCCAACCCTGAAGCTCTCAACTGCAGCACCGCGCCCTACAAAATAATCCACAACTCTGATCTGGCGCCTCCAAGCGCACCTATCAACAGTCATGGTCTCGGAAAGGTTTAAGGCCTTCAAATCTAATCTCAGCTGCTCCTCTCACGTCCTCCTCGGTCTGCCTCTCCTCCTCTCCCCGACCACCAATAAACTCTCGACCCTCCTCACCGGAGCAGATGTCTGCCTCCTGCGGACATGACCAAACCATCTCAATCTCCCTTCCCTAACTTTCGCAGAAATGGGCGCCACTTCCAGCGCGTTCCTGAAAACCCCGTGTAACACCCCCAGAATCATGTGGGAATATTACACGCCGTAGACCCCTTTTCGCGAGGATCTACCAGGCTATACCTTACAAAACGACCAAATGCTTGCCCAGCCAGGGTCAAACAATAAAATAATACAGACCGTTATGGTCACTTACACGTGAATGCACAGACCGATGAGGTCACACAAATCAATCAACAGAACTGACTTAAACAACATTACCCACACAGGGGTCGAAACACAATACAGCAGAAGACTGAAATCAACTCTAACAATACAACCAAACTCTACCAACTCTCGACTCTTGATTAGTATCGCAGCTCGTCATCCTCTTGTGCCAATCCTGTGACTGCTCCCCTGAACCTGCATGTACCTGGACGCAAAACAGACATCCACCCCCCGATTACTCGGGGGTTAGTAAAACTCCACTGTTTTACTAGTACAAGTATAATACGATACGAAATGCAACAAGTAAATAGCAACTACGAATTCAACACGGAAATCAATTATCAAAATATTCCCGAGAAGTTTTAGAATTTCGAACTCAAGCAAGAGATATTTGAAAAGGAACACATCAACTCGGGGATTTTTAAAGCAGAAATTCTTTTGGACCTCGAGTCCCAATTTACAAAACCTTTTCGTAAACCTTAGCCCGATTCTCGTTTCAAAACATACTAGATAAGATATCATTATGAGTTCGAGACCCGTATTTAAAATGTTACCCAAACAATCACTGTTATACGATCGTTGTTCGTACACATCATGTACCGAACTTCGGAGGCCTCGACGGACCTTACCCGGACCATACACATTATTCGTACACATCATGTATCGAACTCCGGAGGCCTCGACGGACCCTACCCGACCACAAACATTGTTCGTACACATCATGTACCGAACTCCAGAGGCCTCGTCAGACCCTACCTGGATCACACACCTTGTTCGTACACATCATGTACCGAACTCGAGAGGCCTCGTCAGACCCTACCTGGATCACACACCTTGTTCGTACACATCATGTACCGAACCCCAGAGGCCTCGTTAGACCCTACCTGGAACACACACACACACACATCGACACCACACAACTCATAATCATCAAATGTCAAGCCATTCCACATTACACCGAAATGTATAATCAAGTATGTAAACAAAAACAACACAAATATCATTATCATCACAACAACTCAACAATGACCAACCACGCCCGGCACAAACTTAGATGATTTGCACATCCAACAAAATTCCACGATGTTAACTAAGTGAAGGTATTATCGTTACCATCAATCGTTCATAATAATCAATTCATACGAAACATATTCGCTAAGATAAATCAATTCATCATAACCATAACACGACGTCCCTATTCACAAGACACAATTCGTATAGTAAAATACTTGCCTTAATAACCGCTACCGAATACTCCGAAGAACACGGTTCGACCGGGAAGCTCGGACCCCGAAGAAGACAACGAACGGAAGGGTTCCGACTCGAGTTCTTCACAAGAATTTCGTCCCTAAGTCATTCCAATGATAAATCAACAATCGTATGATGGATAATAATCACACAACGCCCAATCCCTCCTCTAAGACCTTTTGTCGGATACCTTCAAGGCGTCGACTAAGAACTCAACCAAAACGACAAATCAATACAATCCAACCGTGGAATAACAATGGAAATGATAGAATACACCTAAATAATCATCAATCCATTACAATTCTAAGTTATTGCGGTTAAATCGGACGAAAACGAACAAAACCCCCAATTTACCCAAACTAAGATTTCCAGGAAATCTGACCTGATTCGCTCGATCAAAGGATGTTATAGGATGGATAATCGATGATATGAACTCCAAGACTTCATGGATTTATTGTATGACAACATGCCTCCACGCCCAACAAATCCCCAGCCGCGGTAGAGAAGAATACGAAGTGAGAAAATGGGTGAAAACCCGTTTGCTGGGCCTTATATAGGCCGCTGCCGGCCGCATTACGTACGTAATCGGCCATGGCCGAGTTCTCTGCCCAACACTGCCGGCAGCGCTACGTATGTAACCGGACAAGGATTATGTACGTAGCAGGCCTTACGGCCGTAACTGCCGGGCCATTACGGCCGTTACTCGGCCAGGTCCTGCCAGCCAGGACTCGGTCGATTCGACGGTCCGGAAAATCCCGAAACCCAGACCTGAATATAATCCGAAGATACGGTTACGAAGTACTCGCAAAGACGAATCTAAATGCTAAGAGAACACATGATTCCGACCACCCGAGGGCTCAAAATTCGACAACGGAAGTAATTACCGCAAACTTTAGGAAATTACGAAAACGGCCCAAAACGTCCGAAATACATGATATACGATCGAAACACTAAACCAGAGCTCACAACATGAATAATAACATTAAATGAACTTACGAGAAACTCGAAACAACAGTTTCGGACGAGATTCGCAAGAATCGAACTCAAGTGCGGAAAAGCCGCTTAAGAATGCGGAATTCAACCAAACGACATCGAAATGAACTCGGATGACAAAAAGTGCAGAATTAATCATTCTCAGAATGACGAAACGGTCATAAGCGAGTCGTCGAAACGGACCCCTGCCGAAAAAAGAAAATTATCGAAAATCGAAATTGCGGATATTACATACTACCCTCCTTAAAAGAAGTTTCGTCCCGAAACTTAAGACAAGTAGGGAGAAGCAATATCTCGACAGGAAAACTCAACAAGATACACAAGAAATGCGTAACTTTCGCCCATTGGCGAAACGTTACAAGCAACGCAAAGGAATATGCGGCGTGAAAACACGCCCCGCGGCGGCCAACACAACGCCACCGACTATGATTCAAAACAATAACGAGCAATTAACGACACATCACATGCACACATTTAATCAAAGAAACGCATGCGACAACAAGTTGCACCCTATTAAAACGGCTATGCGATAGAAACAAATAGAGTATCACGATAGAAATCACTCTGATTCTCATCAACAAGAAAATGTCCGACGACAAAACCAAACAATTCAAGATAACGGAAAATGAGAATACCGGATATTACATTCTATCCGACTAAAAAAAATAAGTTTCGTCCCGAAACTTAAACTAAGATCATCACACTGATACGAAACAAAACATAACAACACATAATAAAATACCATAATCATGACCCCGCGGTCTACTGACACGTCTCCATAGGTTCAACAACTATACGGGAACTCATTCAAAACAAAATATCATTCAACGAGTTCCAAACATAAAAGCGTCACAAAATACATCTCTACACGAGAAACAATCCGCGCAACGAGTACCAAAAACACCATCACTGGACATCACTGGGCCCTCAAGAAGTAGGAATAGAACTCCGGTCCCCTATCATCTCGGAAACAATCTCGCAGTACTGAACTCGATGCCCCTCGTGTCCACAATTATAACAAGTCACTTGCGGTTTCTTACAATGTGCGCGTTCATGGCCCAGAACGTTACAGTTGAAACACCTAGGAGCATTACCAGAACTCAAAGACGCCGGCTTGGGTCTTTTGGATTCTCTAGCTGACTGAGAAGGTCCCATACTCGGCTGATACGAGGGTTGAGGTGTGGGAATCCCAATTCCCTTACTTCTCGATACGTCATCGGAGATCTTCTGCTTCTTCGCTACTGATACGGACTCGGTAGACATTATAGCCATCTCAAAAGCCAAGGCTCGATCCTGATAGTCCTTCAAGGTTGTACACATAAAAGGAGCCATACACTGCCGAATCTGAGGTTTCATACGCATATCAAAATAACGAACCTTATCTGCCTCACTTTTCACTTGATCCCGAACATAACACAGCTGTCGATTGTAATCGACTATTGCTTGAGACACCGACACGTCTCGGGGTGTAGCCGAGAAAAACTCGACAATTCTGCGCTCTTTAACAGGCGGCAGACAATACTCGGCCTCCATGGAAATCTTGAATTCGGCCCAAGTAGCTGTACGATCACTAGGCGCTACGGCCTCCCACCAGTGTGTAGCTTCCCTGTCGAGCAGGTATTGGGTGATGGGCACTCTTCTTTCATAGGGACAACCTACAGCATCGAATGTTCTGTCCAACTGGAAGAGCCAGTTCTCCCAGCCTAAAGAGTCCGAAGAACCTACGAAATGGGGCAGTTACATTCTAATCACATCTCGTAACTACTTACTAGCCCCATTATCCTCATCCGGAATCCCGTCTCGGTGTACGGTGATTCATATGCGCCAACTAGTCAGCCACCTGACGAAGAATGGTGGCGGCGCCAATGTCAACATTACCTCTGGATGATTGTCGCTGATCACGTGATTGGTCATCATGACCGTCTGTACTGAGCTGATTGGCATTCGACGACGAGCGAGTCACCCTCTCACGCTCCTGATCACGACCACGACTACGACCACGTCCTCGGCCTCGACCTCTCGGCATACTGAACGGACGACCAATCAGAATAATGCAACCAAACAAACATCACAACGTCAACATAGGACGATAAATAGCAGCACGATAAAATATCAACTCCAAGTCATCACACAAGTGCATGAACTAACACTGTAATTTTAGAACTTCATTCAAAAATAATTCACACAGTCACATCAACAGAGATGTTTGGATTTTACCAGATCAAACACGGTCAAAACCACACACATATCGTAGGGATCAAGCACTAGCAACAAAAAAATAAAATATTTCCGGGGTATTGTTCAGATGATAAAATTTTAAAATTCGCGAGTTTGAAAGATTTGCTAAAATGAAGTTTTTGAAAACTTTTAATACCTCGGTCGTTTAATCAAAACTATGTATCTCATTATCAGGACTGTTTTGATTCGAGATCACTTGCAAAGTAACACTTTGAAACACCAACCTACTCGATAGACAATATCATCAAAGTGATCTTATATATATATATATATATCATTACCATTACTAGCGATATACAGGGTAACAACATGTTACCACGCCAACCATCACGAATATATCAAAAGAGATTAAATAATCAGTAAAAGGGCACGGATGCAACCGTAACAACAAATTACTACCGGGTCAGTCAAAAGTTTACGGCCGTAACAACATGTAGTTTACGGCCGTAACAACATGCAGTTTATGGTCGTAACAACTCTGAGCTTACGGATGGAAAACATCTTACGACCGTAACTACTAGCTGCAGGACTGCAGAATTGTCACAGCAGCCCCCAACAGGGGGAGAGTTAGGGAACGATACATATCAACGTATCCCAACATTTAGAAAACACTGAAACATTCTCCGGCGAGCACAACAACAACATAAACTTAACGCAACTACTTAGCCCCAACACGTGAACATATGAAGTTTAAAATTCCGAAAAAAAACAAAAAAAAATCGTTTTGAAAAATAAAAAATTTCCAAAATCCTTTCGTTCATAACCAAAAATACAATGTCCGAAGTACTTCAAACATATATTCCAGATACCGTCTGATGGTGTCATTTGAAAATACACGACCAATTTGTCAAAAATTTAACCGACTTTAAAATCCATATAAACCATGGTTTTAACCGCACCATCAAAATATTTTAAACAATAGCAAACGATTCCCACAAAAATGTTCAAACTCGTAAAGTCCTCCAGGAAGAACATTCTAAAACCTACCCGTAACGGAATAAACATAACAATTTAAAAACAATCAAACTAAAAATCACATGTCCAAACGGAAAATAGGATCGCCAATCCAATTGAATACATCTCGCAGCATCAAGTTTAAACATACAACAAAACTATTCCTCGGAGTTTCTCACGAACTCAATAGTCGATACCTTATTCGAAACCCATCAAGGTTCTCAATTTTTCACACCATACCACCCCATACGGTGGTTCAAAGGTAAAACAACAATACGCCCAGTTTTTATACATATACTATGTGTCACCAGTATTATATACAACTATATTACACAACACCGTGTAAATAAAATTATGCACCGCAATTAACTCACTAAGATAAAATCATGATACACGGGTACCTCGCATAAAATAGGAGCCTTACGTCCACAGGCCGCACAGAGATGACGGTCGCCCACGATACTAATCTCATCCGACAACATATCTGACACGTTGTAACTACGCACAACGCAACTTGTCACCCGAAATCTCGAATGACAAAACCACACAATACTCGACAAATCACGACTCGACTTGACCCGACAGCCTAGGTTTCCACAACCTAAGCTCCGATACCATAAATGTAACACCCCCAGAACCATGTGGGAATATTACACGCCGTAGACCCCTTTTCGCGAGGATCTACCAGGCTATACCTTACAAAACGACCAAATGCTTGCCCAGCCAGGATCAAATAATAAAATAATACAGACCGTTATGGTCCCTTATAAGTGAATGCACAGACCGATGAGGTCACATAACTCAATCAACAGAACTCACTTAAACAACATTACCCACGCAGGGGTCGAAACACAATACAGCGGAAGACTGAAATCAACTCTAACAATACAACCAAACTCTACCAACTCTCGACTCTTGATTAGTATCGCAGCTCGTCATCCTCTTGTGCCAATCCTGTGACTGCTCCCCTGAACCTGCATGTACCTGGACGCAAAACAGACATCCACCCCCCGATTACTCGAGGGTTAGTAAAACTCCACTGTTTTACTAGTGCAAGTATAATACGATACGAAATGCAACAAGTAAATAACAACTACGAATTTAACACGGAAATCAATTATCGAAATGTTCCCGAGAAGTTTTAGAATTTCGAACTCAAGCAAGAGATATTTGAAAAGGAACACATCAACTCGGGGATTTTTAAAGCAGAAATTCTTTTGGACCTCGAGTCCCAATTTACAAAACCTTTTCGTAAACATTAGGGCCTTAGCCCGATTCTCGTTTCAAAACACACTAGATAAGATATCATTATGAGTCTGAAACCCGTTTAAAATGTTACCTAAACAATCACTGTTATACGATCGTTGTTCGTACACATCATGTACCGAACTCCGGAGGCCTCGACAGACCTTACCCGGACCATACACACTATTCGTACACATCATGTACCGAACTCCGGAGGCCTCGACGGACCCTACCCGGCCACAAACATCGTTCGTACACATCATGTATCGAACTCCTAAGGCCTCGTCACACCCTACCTGGATCACACACCTTGTTCGTACACATCATGTACCGAACTCCAGAGGCCTCGTCAGACCCTACCTGGAACACACACACACACATCGACACGACACAACTCATAATCATCAAATGTCAAGCCATTCCACATTACACCGAAATGTATAATCAAGTATGTAAACAAAAACAACATAATTATCATAATCATCACAACAACCCAACAATGACCAACCACGCCCGGCACAAACTTAGATGATTTGCACATCCAACACGATTCCATGATGTTAACTAAGTGAAGGTATTATCGTTACCATCAATCGTTCATAATAATCAATTCATACGAAGCATATTCGCTAAGATAAATCAATTCATCATAACCATAACACGACGTCCCTATTCACAAGACACAATTCGTATAGTAAAATACTTGCCTTAATAACTGCTACCAAATACTCCGAAGAACACGGTTCGACCGGGAAGCTCGGACCCCGAAGAAGACAACGAACGGAAGGGTTCCGACTCGAGTTCTTCACAAGAATTTCGTCCCTAAGTCACTCCAATGATAAATCAACAATCGTACGATGGATAATAATCACACAACGCCCAATCCCCCCTCTAAGACCTTTTGTCGGACACCTTCAAGGCGTCGACTAAGAACTCAACCAAAACGACGAATCAATACAATTCAACCGTGGAATAACAATGGAAATGATAGAATACACCTAAATAATCATCAATCCATCACAATTCTAAGTTATTACGGTTAAATCGGACGAAAACGAACAAAACCCCCAATTTACCCAAACTAGGATTTCCAGGAAATTTGACGTGATTCGCTCGATCAAAGGATGTTATAGGATGGATAATCGATGATATGAACTCCAAGACTTCATGGATTTATTGTATGACAACATGCCTTCACGCCCAACAAGTCCCCAGCCGCGGTAGAGAAGAAAACGAAGTGAGAAAATGGGTGGAAACCCCTTTGCTGGGCCTTATATAGGCCGCTGCCGGCCGCATTACGTACGTAATCGGCCATGGCTTACGGTCGTAACCGGCCATGGCCGAGTTCTCTGCCCAACACTGCCGGCAGCGCTACGTACGTAACCGGACAAGGCTTACGTACGTAGCAGGCCTTACGGCCATAACTGCCGGGCCATTACGGCCGTTACTCGGCCAGGTCCTGCCACCTGGGACTCGGTCGATCCGACGGTCCGGAAAATCCCGAAACCCAGACCTGAATATAATCCGAAGATACGGTTACGAAGTACTCGCAAAGACGAATCTAAGCGCTAAGAGAACACACGATTCCGACCACCCGAGGGCTCAAAATTCGACAACGGGAGTAATTACCCCAAACTTTGAGAAATTACGAAAACGGCCCAAAACGTCCGAAATACACGATATACGATCGAAACACTAAAACAAAGATCGCAACATGAATAATAACATTAAATGAACTTACGAGAAGCTCGAAACAACAGTTTCGGACGAGATTCGCAAGAATCAGACTCAAGTGCGGAAAAGCCGCTTTAGAACGCGGAATTCAACAAAACGATACCTAAATGAACTCGGATGAAAAAAAGTGCAGAATTAATCATTCTCATAATGACGAAACGGTCATAAACGAGTCGTCGAAACGGACCCCCGCCAAAAAAAAATTACCGGAAATTGAAATTGCGGATATTACACCCCGTTCCCGACTTAGCTAGAAATGATTAATTGGGTGATAATTATGAATTCTATTTCGATGTAATTTCCAAGTTTTTTTGCCATGTGGCGGTCATTTGTTTCTTTTGCCCTTGACTACGGCAATATCTCTGAAGAGGTACAAGAAGCTGATCTCACATATTTTCTCCAGTTTCATATCAGTTTTGTGAATTATGGTATATTTTTTGACATAATAACTTTGGGATGAAATATCTTATTAAATGATCAAAGAATCATCAAATTATGTACATAACAAGTATGAAGGCGCCCGCTGCGTTGCAGCGGGAATTTTCGAGAAATTTTTGCAATAATCATTTACGAATAATATTTGAAAAGAGAGAGAATGATCAAGTTATCACATTACATATATATATATATATGTAATGTGATAACTTGATCATTCTCTCTCTTTGATTGTAGAGTTTGATTCCATGCGCGAGTATGGCGGAGAGAAATCTATTGGCTGACGCTTCAAAAATCATTGAGAATAAAAATAGAAAAAAAAAAAAAAAAAAAAAAAAGAGGGGCAGGAATTTTTTAATGGGGCACGGAACCCTATTCCCACCCCTTTAGTATATAGTAGGAATACGTATCGCATTAATATATTGATTTTTTAATGAAGCTTTTGCAAGCTATAGAAAAGTAATTTTTAGTTGTGCTTTAGATTCCTAATTTTGCGTTATTTTTTAGTTCACAAACATATAAACACTTTTATAACTTATTTACCTATTTATGACTTCATCTCTTCTAAGAGTATAAGGCGGCAACAAATCACTTTCATATAATTGCTTAACTGAAGAACCTTTATAATTTTTTTTGCTTTATAGGACGAAGAACCGAATGGAATGAAGATGACGCAAATATTGCGAAAAAATCATATGTGGTTCAAAGGTATATTGTGTTGATACAAGTTGCATTATCCTTCCAAAAGTTGTTTTTCGTTGTTCTTGGCGGTTGCTTGTTAGCTGATTTCGCATACTGTATTGACTCAAGAATTTTAATGCTTGGAGATATTTAATATAAATATATACCCTTAGGCATTCTAGTGTCAATGGCTTTATGGTCAAGCACCTCAGGTGCATGCCCTCCCTCTAAGAGGTCGAATGTTCAATTTCCGTTCGGGACCTAGGTGAAACTAAGATTAATTTAGGAGTAGATTAGAGTGTGTGTGAGTTGCCGTTCTAAAAAAAAAGGGTATTCGAGTGTTCACTTTCCTTGCACATTTTCCCCATTTTTTTCATCCTTGACACAAAGTAATATATTTGGAGTTCTTTATGTTGAGATTTTCATATTTGAGTCTAAAAGTATGTTTATGACTCCGTCTTCCTTAATTTCTTTCTTTGTAATCTGCATGATCCTTTTCCTTTATTGATTTCTGCAAAGTATTAAGTATCCATGTATTTCCTGTAAATACATCATTTTCAGGAAGTTTATTGCATAATTGGCTAACAAAGGGCGGCATCCTCATTAAACTTCATAACCAACAATATTTTGCTGCTTTACAAACCGTTATTTACAATGATTAATTTTATTTATAAATAACTATTGTATTTTGATTAAATATATTATCATTTAAGGGGAGTGTTTCTTGATTAACTGACATCCGCCTTACAGATATTATTTATAGCTTCATATTTGTTTAGTTTGTATTGTTTTATATAGTTGGAAAATCTATGAAATAATCTGATTATGTAGTAAATAAAATATTGATAATGATTTGAAGTTGGGTTATTCTTGTAATTTGGATGGTGTTCGTGGTATAGGTGCGCCACATTGAAGATGTGATTTTGCATTTTTTCAAGAAAAAATAAGCACCCTTTTTGGTAGTGTTGACGGTTGATTTGGTCAACGTCGCGTGTGCTGATCTGGACGAATGGATCGAAGCCACGTAAAAAACAATAAAAAGATGAAATAAATGGGATCACTAAATTTTATTAATAATCGTAATTTTGGATAGGACTGAGCTGGAGTATTTAAGTCGGTCTATCTGTTTTTGCTTGTTTATTACAAGTCTTCTCTTTTTCTCTCTCTTATCTATTTTTTGATAAATTCCAAAAAAATCCCTTTTCTTTCTACCTATTTTCTATATATAGAGAATTTGGGCCAATCACCGGGCGACAGCTGGAGAATGTTTGTGAATGCTTCCAAACACTTGTCAGAGGGAGAGCGCGCCTCAGACACGTGGCGGCCTCTGGGGACTACTTTGGGAAGGGAGAGGACAGTAAGCATTAACTGTCCTGTGTGTCTGTCCGCATGTCCTGCCTGCCTGTTCTTCATGCTTGTGGCAATACTTATCCGTTGTGGCCGATTCTGGGGTCGGCCCTCGGGTTTCTCGCTACTCTGATCGGTCATATCACGATTGTGGTTTGGAGTATATTTTCTGGTACCTGGTGTGCCTTTTCGATTTGACCATCGGGTCGGCCCTGATGTTTTGTTTTCATTTCAAATTTATATAATTGTAATATTTTACTAAGAATCTATTTTTGAGATGCTCTTTGAGTCGTTCATTTTTTAAATAAATTGTACGTCTATTATGAATATTTTTTTTCCTTGTCTTTCTAAGCTGCATTTGGTTACACACGTGACTATTCATATGAAACTGGTGCTATAAAGGAGATCACATATAATTTGGAATGACCTTTTTGGAGTTCAAATACACTTTTATATTTCTCCTGAGACTTCAAAGGTTTACTGATCCCTATTTATTTTCTTTACTGTTTATATTTTAATTTCTTATTTTATTTTTATTTGATGCTACTATCAGATTAGTGAAAATTTATTTTAAATCGTAAGATTCTTGAAGCATGCTTTCTATTTATGTCAATGAATTGTTTAAAATGGTACAAATGTTGCTTATAAAAATGTTTTGATACATTGTTAGGTTCTTTTTTTTGGGGGGGGAGAGACGAGAAACTTTCCCACCTGTATCAGAGGTCCCTTGACCACACAGGTATTAAATTGAGGGATGTGCACTAATGGCAGTCCGGCAAGGGAGATGACCAACGAGACACGAACCCAGCAACAAACCTTGCAATATTTCAGCAAAGTATTGTTACCACACGGATTCAAACCCGCGATGTGTAACACCCCAAGTTATTCAGGGAATATTACAGCGCCGTGAGCCCCACCGTGGGACCCACAAGGCTAAACATACGCGGAACTATAAATTTTGACCGAGAAGGTCTACATACAATGGAATGAAGAACAATACAAGGGGTATTCAAAACATGTCCAACGTATCCAAAGACATCACAACACAAAACAATACCTCGGCAAACACAGACCGGAACATCAAGAAAAATGGAAAACCATACTCGAGTATTCAATAATCATTCCAGTACAACAACACTGAATGGAGAACACAAAACATAACCAGAGGAAAGACACAGTATCACGTTTGCCCATCATCTTCATGCCGACCCGATACCTGCCTGTCCGCTCTCCTGGAACCTGAAATACATGAAAAGTATTTCCCCCATAAAGGGGTTAGCCGTCGAATAGCTAGTGCAAGTATATCAAGTATGAAATACAATACTCCTCGACAATAAAGTAAATGTAATCCGTCAATTCATCAATTCAAGACTAGTATTCCGGAATAACTAAATCTCATAGCATCACATCAATACATATATGAATACCATGGAACCGCACCAGAGGCTACAGAACCCTCAGAGGACCCGTCGGTCCGTCCCAGAGTGGTCCGTTCATATCATCCGTGGAATCGCACCAGAGGCTACGGAACCCTCAGGGGACCCGTCGGCCCGCCCCAGAGTGGATATAAGTAATCATGCCATCAATATAACTTACTTTCATAGTCGAGAACGTACAAATCATAAATATATACTTGCCTTTGAGACATCGAGAGATTGAACGGAAAAAAGGGGGGTATGAGTTCGGTAGGTCCAAGAACGCGCTTCCGGCACCTAAAAGAATCGCAAGGAATATGATAATCAATTATACATACTCAAATTACACGAAGAAACTCCCGCAACCCGCCTACGATTCATGAAAATACACGGATAAACAACTAGATGTAAATCGTCCAAACCCTCACAAGTCCGAAAACGGCACAATCCAATCCGTAAAATCGTAGGAAAAGCATGTATACGGGATAGATACATCATAATATCAAGGTCCTTAAGCTTCAAAACGGATAAATCGGACGAATCTACGAAAAACCCCAAAATTCCCAAAAATAAGGTTCTAAGGATTTTTACCTTGATTTGGACGTTAGGGTGGATTAGATGTTGTGAAATCCTTGTTCTCCAACCAAATATGTTGTTGTTAGGAGAAAGATCGCTTCCAATCGCCCAAAATCGTCTCTCCCGAGCTGTTCCCGTCGAAAAGGAGTGAAGAGGATGAAAAATGACGAAATGGAAGTCAATTGTCCAATATATATTTGTCCAGTCTAGTACACGCTATGCCTCCTTCATTAGCATGCGCTAGCGAAGTCACCGGGTAGTCCAGTGGCTTCTGCCTGCCCCGTTAGCGTACGCTAATCACCTATCTTTAGCGTGCGCTATCCAAGAAGTGGTGCTCAGTAACTGGAGTCCAGAACCTACTGTCCTCTGCCCTGCTCAAGCCTTAGTGTGCGCTACTGCGATGGTTTAGCGTGTGTTATTCAACTCCTTTAGCGTGCGCTAGCCGAAGCCTAGCGTACGTTACCTCATAGTCCAGAAAACCTGACAACCTCACTGCCTCTGCCGACCAGCCCGTTAGCGTGCGCTACGGACGGATCTTAGCGTACGCTACTAACCACGAATAGCGTGTGCTAACGAACTCCTAGCGCGCGTTAACCGCCAGTCCAGAGAGCAGTCCGAGTTACTGGTTCTGACCTGACTGGTCCCTTAGCGCGCACTACGGCTCAAAGCTAGTGTGCGCTAATCAAGCAGAATTAGCGTGCGTTAGCCTAGGCCTAGCGTGCGCTATTTCTCTGGTCCAGAACATTTCCGCAAGGTCTAAACAACACGATCATGACCCAAACAAGATACGAAACTCAATAACAATATTAACAACATCACCAAGAGTTCACAGAGTGACAAAATAAGAACGGCAAGGTCAAACAGTCAATAAAAGTACGGGTATTACATTCCCCCCCTCTAAAAAGAAGTTTCGTCCCAAAACTTAAGAAATAAAAAGTTCGGGGTATTCCAACCGCATCTTCTCTTCCGTCTCCCAAGTCGCCTCCTCGACTCCATGTCTCGACCATTGTACTTTAACCAGTGGAATGGTCTTATGCCGAAGTTGTTTCTCGCGACGCTCAAGGATCTTCACGGGTTTCTACGGAAAGGTAATATCCTCGGCTACGTCAATCCCACTGTAGTCGATAACGTGACTCGGATATGGCACGTACTTTCTCAACTGAGACACATGAAAAATACTATGGACGTGACTCAAAACTGGAGGCAACGCCAAGCGATAAGCTAAATCTCCAACTCTGTCCAAAATCTCGAAAGGTCCGATATACCTCGAACTAAGTTTCCCCTTTTTTCCGAAGAGGAAAACTCCTCTGGTCGGCGACACCTTGAGTAAGACATGATCCCCCACTTCGAACTCCAAGGGTCGACGGCGAGTATCAGCATAAGATTTCTGACGACTCTGGGCAGCCAGCAATCGGTCCCGGATAATAGAAATCTTTTCCTTAGTCTCCATCAACATATCCGATTCCGTTCCAATTAGCACAGAAGCCTCGTCCCAACATAATGGCGACCTACATTGCCTACCATAAAGTGCCTCGAATGGTGCCATTTTGATCGACGCATGCCAACTATTATTGTAAGCAAACTCGATCAATAGTAAGTGAAGCTCCCAATCATTACTCCAGTCTAAGGCACAAGCCCGCAATATATCTTCCAACGTCTGAATCGTCCTCTCTGTCTAACCGTCCGACTGAGTATGAAAGGAAGTGCTCAATCTCAACTCAGTACCCAAAGCCTGATGAACGGCCTGCCAAAAATGCGATACGAATCGGCCGTCTCGATCAGAAATAATGGTCTTGGGGGCACCGTGCAACCTTACGATCTCTGCTATAAAAGCTCGAGTCAATCTATCCGGTCCCCAAGTATCCTTAATACCCAAGAAGTGTGCAGACTTGGTCAACCGATCGACAATTACCCAAATCATATTCATTCCAGCCCGGGTTCTCGGCATGCCAGTGATGAAATCCATAGAGATGTCTTCCCACTTCCACTCGGGAATGGGAAGCGGTTTCAACAACCCCGCCGGTCGTTGATGTTCGATCTTGACTTGTTGACACGTCAAGCACCATAGTACAAACTCCGTGACATCCTTCTTCATGTAATTCCACCTAAAATTGCGCTTCAAATCTTTGTACATCTTACTCGTCCCGGGGTGGATTGAGTAAGGCGTAGCATGAGCTTCTCGGAGAATTTTCTACCTCAACTCTAGATCATTCGGAACACAAAGCCTGTCCTGAAATCTTAGAATACTATCCTCGTGAACCATAAAGCCAGGAGCTTTTCCTTTAATTACATCTTCCTTCAGTTGAGAAATCGTTGGGTCACTCAACTGCTTCCCTTTGATGTCGTCAACCAAGGACGAAGTAATTTCGAGAGTACACAACTGTCCCTGTAATCGTTGAAGCCAAACTTCTATCCCTTGCTCAATTAAATCCTGACCAATTTTCGCCTGAGGTGTAAGAACCTCAAGCATTTGAAGAGATGCCGATTTGCGGCTCAAAGCATCCGCGACGACATTGGCTTTTCCGGGGTGGTAAAGAATTTCCAAATCGTAATCCTTTATCAACTCTAACCAACGTCTCTGTCTCATATTCAGCTCTTTCTGACTGAAAATCTACTTCAGGCTCTTGTGATCGGTATAAATCCGACACGGAGAACCATACAAATAATGCCGCCAAATCTTGAGTGTTTAGACAATTGCGGCCAATTCCAAATCGTGAGTAGGATAATTCATCTCATACGGCTTTAGTTGTCGTGACGTAAAAGCTATCGTCTTATCATGCTGCATAAGCACACAGCCAAGACCTTGACCCGAAGCGTCATTATAAACTGCAAAGCCCTCACTGCCATGTGGTAAAGTTAAAATCGGCGCTGAAGTCAAATATCTCTTCAATTCATCGAAGCTCTGTTGTCTCTCATCCGTCCAAACAAACTTTTCGGTCTTCTGGAGTAATTTCGTAAGCGGCCGAGCGAGTTTCGAGAACCCCTCGACAAACCGACGGTAATACCCAGCAAGGCCCACAAAGCTACAAACTTCCTTAACATTTTTAGGCGGTGCCCAATCTAGCACTGCCTCAATCTTTTGTGGGTCTATACGAACCCCTTCGGATGAAATCACATGGCCGAGAAACATAACTTCTTCAAACCAGAATTCACATTTCGAGAATTTTGCATAGAGATGTTCGGTTCTCAAAATATCTAGTACCAAATGCAAGTGTCGGGCATGTTCCTCTTTATCTCGAGAATAGATCAAAATGTCGTCAATAAAGACGACTACACACCTGTCGAGATACTCGATAAAAATTTTATTCATTAACTGCATGAATATTGTTGAATATTGTCGGTGCATTAGTCAACCCAAAAGGCATAACTACAAATTCATATTGCCCATATCTCGTCCGAAATGCCGTCTTCAGAACGTCGGACTCCTTCACCCTGAGTTGATAATACCCGGATCTTAAATCAATTTTCGAGAAAACCGCAGCCCCTTGCAATTGATCAAATAAATCGTCTATACGAGGCAAAGGATACTTGTTCTTGATGGTCACTTTGTTTAGCTCACGGTAGTCGATGCACAACCGTAGTGAACCATCTTTCTTTCTCACAAAAAGTACAGGTGCGCCCCAAGGCGAAGCGCTCGGTCTGATGTATCCTTTCTCTAGGAGTTCCCCCAATTGATTCTTTAATTCTTGCATCTCGGAAGGTGCCATCCGATAAGGTGCTTTAGAAATCGGAGCCGCATCTGACTCTAAGTCCACGATAAATTCTATCTCCCGATCTGGCGGTAATCCCGGGAGATCATCCGAAAAAACATCGGGATACTCATTAACAACCGGAATCGAAGAGAAATCGACTTCGTTTCCTTTCGTTTTCAAGGCATAACACCAATAGCCCGTACATCCTTTATTCAAAAGTTTTACGGCCTTCATGGCACTAATAAGTAACTTGGATTGACCCGACTTACGTCCCAAAAATGAGCACTCAGATCCGTCTTTATTCATCATGGTGATAACCTTGGTACGGTAATTCATAATCGCTTGGTGACTATCAAGCCAATCCTCGCCGAGGATCACGTCCTCGCCTTCCATATCAACTACAATTAAATTCGATAACCACTCCATACCGGATATAATCACCGGAAAATCTCTAATCTCCCGGTTCCCCACAATTCTATCCCCACTAGACAGTCTCACGATGAAGGGATCGCAAGCAGTCATACAAGTTATATTAAAACGGTGTACACACTCCAAGGAAATAAAATAATGTGTAGCACCCGTATCAAAAAGCACACGGACTGGATGAGATAAAATATGAATGGTACATGAAGCCACCGCCGCGTCGGGTTCATCTGTTCGACGCATCTCATAAACCCATGGTTGTGCCGAACCAACACTAGAGTTTCCCCCTCCAGCGTTCTGACCCCGTCCCCGGCCCCTGCCGAAATTCTGCTAAGATTGACCAAAAGATTGTCGCTGATTTATATCTTGGTCAAATGGTGCTGGGGCAGAAGCCTGAGTGTCCAAAGTCTGATTCGGCTCGGAACAATAAGCCGCTCTATGTCCCAATTGTCCGCACGCGTGACACTTCAATGGTGGAAAGTTGCATTCCAAATTAACGTGGCCTGGACGGCCACAATTATAGCAAGTCACCGTGCGATTTATGGTACCCGGAGTAGAACGGTAACCCCTCTTTCCCTTATTAGAACGTGACGACTATCCGGCAGAACGGTTAGTCGTCTGTGACCTCTGAAAGTTGCCACTCTTAGAGCCAGAAAAATTTCCCGCGACCTTCTGCTTCTTCGGTTCTTCAACGGTATCGTTGTCGGGGCTTAACATATCATGGGCTAAAGCTCTGTCCTGGTATTCCTTCACTGTGGTGCAAGCAAATCCGGCCATGTACCGCCGTAAGTCCATATTCATCCGCATATCAAAGTAACGGATCTTATCACGCTCGTTACGCACTAGATCCTTCACATGGATCAATTGTTGGTTGTACTCCACGATCGCCTGCGAAACGGGAATATCCTGTGGTTTAGCCTCGAAAAAGGCTCGGATTCGACCTTCTCGTACCGACCAAGGACAAAACTCGGCCTCCAAAAGCTCTTTAAATTCATCCCACGAGGCAACACGATCCTGTGGCTTGATGACCTTCCACCACGTAGCGGCCTCCTTGGTAAGGAAATACTGAGCAATCGGTACTTTCCTCACTTCAGAGCAATCAACCGCTTCGAAAATCTTTTCCAATTCTGCTAGCCAATCTTCCCAACCTAACGGGTCTATGGCACCGCCAAACTATGGAGGGTGCATACGGATTACGTTCTGAAGCAAGGCATCCGTGTTCGGGTTCGGGTTATTCAGCTGAACGGTTTGGGCTAAAATGGTCATCTGGGTAGCCAATTGTTGAAGTACATTCGCAACTCCAACATCCGCGCTGTTCCCCTGTCCATTCGACTGGTCGTGCTGACTTTCGGTGTCAGGATGCACCGAGTTCGACAAATTGGGGTTGGTTGACCCCACAACAAAACTGAGGGAAACGGTCGCGCCACGTCCTCCTCCACGACCACGGCCTCGGCCCCTACCAGCTGACATACTGAAGAACACACAAGGTACGTAAGTACAATTCAATCACACGTCATCGAGGTGACCGATTCTCAAGAATACCAAAATAGAAGCAAAATGAATAAGGAAACACCAGAAGAGTAAGAGGTCTTACAAGTACCGGTCGCACTGTGATGATAGCAGAGTAGTGATACTG
Source organism: Orobanche coerulescens (assembly GCA_033398695.1). Taxonomy (NCBI): domain Eukaryota; kingdom Viridiplantae; phylum Streptophyta; class Magnoliopsida; order Lamiales; family Orobanchaceae; genus Orobanche; species Orobanche coerulescens. Next base: position 119,918,803 of record CM065819.1, on the reverse strand, counting down.
TGGACAAATGACGACTCAATCGACCCAAGAGATCAACATCCTAGGTATCCATAGACCTAAGCTCCGATGCCATATTCTGTAACACCCCCATGTTATTCAGGGAATATTACAGCGCCGTGAGCCCCACCGTGGGACCCACAAGGCTAAACATATGCAGAACTATAAATTTTGATCGATAAGGTCAACATACAATGGAATGAAGAACAACACAAGGGGTATTCAAAACATGTCCAACGTATCCAAAGACATCACAACACAAAACAATACCTCGGCAAACACAGGCCGGAACATAAAAAAAATGAAAAACCATACTCGAGTATTCAATAAACATTACAGTACAACAACACTAAATGGAGAACACAAAACATAACCAGAGGAAAGACACAGTATCACGCTTTCCCATCATCTTCATGCCGACCCGATACCTGCCTGTCCGCTCTCCTGGAACCTCAAATACATGAAATGTATTTCCCCCATAAAGGGGTTAGCCATCGAATAGCTAGTGCAAGTATATCAAGTATGAAATACAATACTCCTCGACAATAAAGTAAATGTAATCCGTCAATTCATCAATTCAATACTAGTATTCCGGAATAACTAAATCTCATAGCATCACATCAATACATATATGAATATCGTGGAACCGCACCAGAGGCTATGGAACCCTCAGAGGACCCGTCGGTCCGTCCCAGAGTGGTTCATTTATATCATCCGTGGAATCACACCAGAGGCTACGAAACCCTCAGAGGACCCATCGGCCCGCCCCAGAGTGGATATAAGTAATCATGCCATTCAATATAACTTACTTTTAAAGTCGAGAACGTACAAAGCATAAATATATACTTACCTTTGAGACATCGAGAGATTGAACGGAAAAAAGGGGGGGTATCGGTAGGTCCAAGAATGCACTTCCGGCACCTAAACGAATCGGAAGGAATATGATAATCAATTATCCATACTCAAATTACACGAAAAAACTCTCACAACCCGCCTACGATTCATGAAAATACACGGATAAACAACTAGAGGTTGGAAAATCGTCCAAACCCTCACAAGTCCGAAAACGGCACAATCTAATCTGTAAAGTCGTAGTAAAAGCATGTATACGGGATAGATACATCATAATATCAAGGTCCTTAAGCTTCAAAACGGATAAATCAGACGAATCTACGAAAAACCCCAAAATTCACAAAAATAGGGTTCTAAGGATTTTTACCTTGATTTGGACGTTAGGATGGATTAAATGCTGTGAAATCCTTGTTCTCCAACCAAATATGTTTTTGTTAGGAGAAAGATCACTTCCAATCGCCCAAAATCATCTCTCCCGAGCTGTTCTCGTCGAAAAGGAGTGAAGAGGATGAAAAATGACGAAATGGAAGTCAATTGTCCAATATATATCTGCCCAGTCTAACGCACGCTACGCCTCTTTCATTAGCGTGCGCTAGAGAAGTCACCGGGTAGTCCAGTGGCTTCTGCCTGCCCCGTTAGCATACGCTAATCACCTATCTTTAGCGTGCGCTAGCCAAGAAGTGGTGCTCAGTAACTGGAGTCCATAACCTACTGTCCTCGGCCCTGCTCAAACCTTAGCGTGTGCTACCCCTATGGTTTAGTGTGCGTTATTCAACTCCTTTAGCGTGCGCTAGCCGAATCCTAGTGTACATTACCTGATAGTCCAGAAAACCTGACAACCTCACTGCCTCTGCCGACCAGCCCGTTAGCGTGCGCTATGGATGGATCTTAGCGTACGCTACTAACCACGAATAGCGTGCGCTAACGAACTCCTAGCGCGTGTTAACCGCCAGTCCAGAGAGCACTCCGAGTTACTGGTTCTGACCTGACTGGTCCCTTAGCGTGCGCTACGGCTCAAAGCTAGCGTGCGATAATCAAGCAGAATTAGCGTGCGTTAGCCTAGGCCTAGCGTGCGCTATTTTTCTGGTCCAGAACACTTCCGCAAGATCTAAACAACACGATCGTGAACCAAACAAGATACAAAACTCAATAACAATATTAACAACATCACCAAGAGTTCACAGAGCGACAAAATAAGAACGGCATGGTCAAACAGTCAATAAAAATACGGGTATTACATTCTCCCCTCTAAAAAGAAGTTTCGTCCCGAAACTTAAGAAATAAAAAGTTCGGGGTATTCCAACCGCATCTTCTCTTCCATCTCCCAAGTCGCCTCCTCGACTCCATGTCTCGACCATTGCACTTTAACCAGTGGAATGGTCTTATGCCAAAGTTGTTTCTCGCGATGTTCAAGGATCTTCACGGGTTTCTCCGGAAAGGTAATATCCTCGGCTACATCAATCTCACTGTAGTCGATAACGTGGCTCGGATCCGGCACGTACTTTCTCAACTGAGACACATGAAAAACACTATGGACGTGACTCAAAGCTGGAGGCAACACCAAGCGATAAGCTAAATCTCCAACTCTGTCCAAAATATCGAAAGGTCCGATATACCTCGGACTAAGTTTCCCCTTTTTTTCGAAAAGGAAAACTCCTCTGGTTGGCGACACCTTGAGTAAGACATGATCCCCCACTTCGAACTCCAAGGGTTGACGACGAGTATCAGCATAAGATTTCTGAAGACTCTGGGCAGCCAGCAATGGGTCCCGGATAATAGAAATCTTTTCCTTAGTCTCCATCAATATATCCGGTTCCGTTCCAATTAGCTCAGAAGCCTCGTACCAACATAATGGCCACCTACATCGCCTACCATAAAGTGCCTCGAATGGTGCCATTTTGATCGACGCATGCCAACTATTATTGTAATCAAACTCGATCAACGGTAAGTGAAGCTCCCACTCATTACTCCAGTCTAAGGCACAAGCCCGCAACATATCTTCCAACGTCTGAATCGTCATCTCTGTCTGACCGTCCGACTGAGTATGAAAGGAAGTGCTCAATCTCAACTCAGTACCCAAAGCCTGATGAACGGCTTGCCAAAAATGCGATACGAATCGGCCGTCTCGATCAGAAATAATGGTCTTGGGGGCACCCTGCAACCTTACGATCTCTGCTATAAAAGCTCGAGTCAATCTATCCGGTCCCCAAGTATCCTTAATACCCAAGAAGTGTGCAGACTTGGTCAACCGATCGACAATTACCCAAATCATATTCATTCCGGCCCGGGTTCTCGGCATGCCAGTGATGAAATCCATAGAGATGTCTTCCCACTTCCACTCGGGAATAGGAAGCGGTTTCAACAACCCCGCTGGTCGTTGATGTTCGATCTTGACTTGTTGACACGTCAAGCACCATAGTACAAACTCCGTGACATTCTTCTTCATGTAATTCCACCTAAAATTGCGCTTCAAATCTTTGTACATCTTACTCGTCCCGGGGTGGATTGAGTAAGGCGTAGCATGAGCTTCTCGGAGAATTTTCTACCTCAACTCTAGATCATTCGGAACACAAAGCCTGTCCTGAAATCTTAGAATACTATCCTCGTGAACCATAAAGCCAGGAGCTTTTCCTTTAATTACATCTTCATTCAGTTGAGAAATCATCGGGTCACTCAAATGCTTCCCTTTGATGTCGTCAACCAAGGTCGAAGTAATTTCGAGAGTACACAACTGTCCCTGTACTCGTTGAAGCCAAACTTCTATCCCTTGCTCAATTAAATCCTGACGAATTTTCACCTAAGGTGTAAGAACCTCGAGCATTTGAAGAGATGCCGATTTGCTGCTCCAGAAGCACCCCTCCGTCCTGGCCCTACGGGTTAATGCCGTTTGGCCCTACGCGTATGGAGAATTTTTTGGAGAAATACAGTACCACTATATGTTGGTAAGAGGACTCGAACACGGAACCTCAACCAACAATGTCTGAATCCTTTACCACTGGGACAAAGACTCTGGACAGTTAAGTTCTTTTCCGTTACTCTATGAGTATGTTCCTGATATCTATAAATTCATATTTTAAGACTTTTATCCCATATAGATGTTCATTTTGTGTAAATTATTATGTACTAGTCTTAGAGAAATCATTGAGAGCCATTGAGAACTTAAAGTAATTTCATTGAAACTTTGAGTATTGTTGACGTCTGATTTGGTCAACGTCATGTGTGCTGATCTGGACGAATGGATCGAAGCCACGTAGAAAATAATAAACAAGATGAAAGGTGTTTGATCACTAAATATTATTAATGACCTTAATATAGAGTAGAGCCGAGCAGATTATTTTTATGTCGGTCTATCTTTTTGCTTGCTAATTACAAGTCTTATCTTTTTTCTCAGTCAATACGAATTCTCTCTCTTTTCTCTCTATATCATAAATGCTGAAAATCCAAAGATCTTCTTTCACTGTACATTCCTTCTATATATAGACAATCTGGGCCAGTCGGGAGATGACAGCTGGTGAATGTTTGGGGAATATGCCCAAAACACTTGTCAGTCTGCAAATATGCCTTGGACATGTGGTGGCCTCTAAGGATTGCCTTGGGAAGGGGCATGACTGCATGCGTTAATTGGCATGCGGGCCTGTCTCGCATGCTTCTGGCGGTGCTTATCCGCTGGGGTCGGTCCTCGGATCTCCCGCCATTCAGGTCGGCCGTGTTGTAATCTTGAATCGGAGCATTTTTATCTTCTCTCTGCTCGGCCCTCCCGGATTGGATATCGGCTCGGCTCTGATGCCTCTGCCCAGTCCGGTTCTAACGAGCCCGGGAGAAAATCGGGTTTGTGCCCGGTCCGGCCAGCTCGCTGCCGGCTCACCGCTTGAGTGCCTACGTGGATTCCAAGGTGAATGGGCTGCCAACAAGCGCCCCCGAGTCCAGGGCCGTGCCGGGTTGGCCGGGGCTGGGGTCGTTTCATGTTGAGGCCGATCCGGCTTGTGGGAGGATAAGATCTCTCGAAGGGACGCCTCTTCGAGAGTCGCGTCGATTTGATTTCAGGATCATTAAGTGTCATTATGAGGGGGACGCGTGGCATAATCTGATTTGATGGTGCTTTCACGCGCCTTCGAATTTCGCGACGGTTCAGTAGGAATCGCCGTTCCACGCGCCTGGCATTTAATGCCCTTTTCCTCTTATAAATATATGTCTCCTCCTTCCTTATTCCTTCGCCATTTTCGAGTCTTATTGCAGAGGAGAGAGAGAATTTTCTGGCGATCTTTTCCCAATTTTTACAGAGACGTTCCCGGTAAGCTCTTTCCCCCCCCCCCCTTTTTCATTTAAGATGTCGGAGCTGAGGGGCGAGACAGAGGTGGAGTTGACCATGTCGCCGGACCGGACAGGTGTGGCAGATCTGTCGGTAGGCAGAGTTCCTGTTGACTGGAGTATCGAGGAAGAAGAAGTCAAAGTCGCGAAGTCGCCGGAATCTGGAGAGGTAGAGATGGCGGTGCCGTTGACGGCCGTCGGAGGGACTCAGGCGGAAGAAACAGTCGAGTCGGTGGTGGCTTATACTCGCCCTCGGCCGTCCCCTCTTGTGGAGGCGGAGTGGGATTCGGCCTCGATTCGCAGCACTGTTATAGAAGAGCAATTAGCGGCTTGGCGGCTGCGATTTAAGATCCCGGCGAGGGTGCGAATGTTCATTCCGAATCCCGAGAAGAGGCCTCACACTCCGCCCGTTGGGTGTACGGTGGTATACTACCGCTCTCTGCTGGCCGGGCTGAGGTTTCCACCCCCGTTAGCCTTCTCCCGGTGGCTAAGGCAGTGGGGCCTTCATGTCCCCCAAATCCATCCGAATTCCTGGGCTCGGGTGCTGGGTCTTTTCATTCTTTTCAACCAGCACGGCTGGCCCAAGCCCAGCTTTGAGGAGTTCAACAGCCTCTTTCTATGGAGGTCGGTCGGCAGATCCGGCTCCGGTTGACGGCCCGGCATGCCATGCATAAGGAATTAGTGGGTGTGCCTGAGACCATCCATAGCTGGAAGGAACAGTGGTTCTTCATAGGGGGACCGTGGAGGAGCTCGGTGGATGAGTGGGAGCCCGGTGTGATAGATGCCGAGCTTCGGGTCCCAGAGCACTTTACGGCCAAAATAAGTAAGTGTCGTATTTCATATTCCTGTTCCTTTTTTGTCTAACGCTCATCATTTATTGCATGTGCAGAACGCATCCCGGCGCAAGAGACCTCTTCCGAGTTCGACGATCGGGTTGAACAGCTTTTGGACCTTCCTCTTGAGCAAAGGAAGTCGCATCTTTTGGTTACTGAGGAAAACCTCTGGGCGGCCGGACTTAGAACAACCGATCCGAGTATAATGTCTTCATCAGGTAGCCCGCTTTTCTCTCGTTGTTCTTTTGACATGTCTTCTTTTTCCAGCTCCTAGGGCCAAGACTTCATCCGAGCAGAAAGAGACGCCCGCGCAGCGCGTGGCGAGGCTGGCTGCTGAGGCCGCCGAGCGGAGGGAGCGGGCTGGCAAGCGGAAGAGGGTGGAGGTCGGGCCTGAGGACAGCGCGACCAAGGCAGAGGGTTCGTCTGCTCCTGAAGTTGTCGTATCCGCCCCGACCCCTGTCCGGATGGGTCGTGTGACCAGTGAGGAGCCCGTAATTGATCTGGAGGGCTATTATCTCCCGGTTAACAAGGACCGGGTGGAACCGTGCGACCAGATGAAGGGGAGACGGCCGCGCTGGTTTCTTGATTACGTCCGGGCAACTACCCCGACCGCTGAGATGCTCAACCGGGTTCCTCCTGCGGTGGCCGTGTCCAGTCATATTCCGATCAGGGGTTGGACGCCCAAGTTGGAGATGATGACTAATGACATGGATCCGGTTGAGCAGATCCAGTTTGGAAACGCTCTGGTCGGCCGTGCCATGTGCACCTACGTGAAGGCCTCCAACGAGCTTTTGGCCTTGGCTGAGAAGCATAAGAAGGCGGATGCCGATCTCAAGGCCTTGCAGGAGGAGCACCACCTCTGTCCTTCATTGATCAAGTCCCTGGAGGAGGAGATAACCTCCATGAAGGGTGATATAGAGATCCTGGACAGTCGGGCCCTCCAGGCCGATATATGGAAGGTGAAGGCTGAAGAGATGACAGCGGCGGCCGAGCAGGCGCATAAGCAGTGGTTGGATACCCGGGCTGAGTACGAGGCTTACTTGAAGGAAATCAAGGCCCAGGTTGAAAACCTGACCGAGCATATTAGCGCTTGCGAGGCTTCGAGCTATGCCAAGGGTCTTGCCGAAGGGGCGGGGGCCTTTAAGGAGACACCTGCGTTTGAGGAGCTGATCAATCTGAATTATGTCTCCACCTGTTACGAGATATTAGATCTCATGAAGGGTGGGAAGACCGTTCAGGAGATCGAGGCCTATATAGCATCTCAGGCGACCGATCTGCATGTTGACATCAATGGAGCCGATGAGCCAAAGGTCGCTGAGGTTGAAGATGCCGGGCTGGCTCCGCAAGGCGAAGGTGAGGGACAGTCCTTTCAAGCGGCCAGCCAGGAGGGTGGGGCCGAGTAGTCTCCTTAGATTTCGCTTCCCGCATGGCCTGCGTGCCAGTCTCTGCTTTTCTTTTGTTTTATTTCATGTACGACCTGCGTGCCAATCCGTCTTGGTTTTCTGTTGTTACCATGTGTACTTTGCAAAAATGATTTAATTGAATAAAATCTTCCTTGTAGCATCTGTTGTTGCTCTTTAGATGTTTGGGCCCAGTTGGTTGGGCCGTTGCCCTTCTATCATGTTCATCACTTGTTGATTGTGCCGAGACGAGCTCGGTCTTATAGTGCCGGATGAGACAGTCTTATGAGGTGCCGAGACGAGCTCGGTCTTATAGTGCCGGATGAGCCGGTCTTTTGAGGTGCCGAGACAAGCTCGGTCTTATAGTGCCGGATAAGCCGGTCTTATGAGGTGCCGAGACGAGCTCGGTCTTATAGTGCCGGATGAGCCGGTCTTATGAGGTGCCGAGATGAGCTCGGTCTTATAGTGCCAGATGAGCCGGTCTTTTGAGGTGCCGAGACGAGCTCGGTATTATAGTGCCGGATGAGCCGGTCTTTTGAGGTGCCGAGACGAGCTCGGTCTTATAGTGCCGGATGAGCCGGTCTTATGAGGTGCTGAGACGAGCTCGGTCTTATAGTGTCGTATGAGCCGGTCTTTTGAGGTGCCGAGACGAGCTCGGTCTTATAGTGCCGGATGAGCCGGTCTTATGAGGTGGACCAATATTAAAAAATGGAATAACGTCAAATTTTATTGATAATACCTCTTTAAATATATAGCGTTCCATGGGTAAGTTAATCTTTGGCCGCTCAGGTATTCCAGCCGGTAGGCTCCATTCTGAAGGACTTCACTAACTTTATATGGTCCTTCCCATTTGGGCTTGAGTGGTCCGGGATCCGGGCCCAATACCCGTTTAAGGACGAGGTCGCCGACCTGGAAGCTTCTAGGGTGAACCTTGGAGTTATAATATTTTCCACTCCTTATTTTGTAGACGGCGTTTCGCATTTCCGCCTGAGCTCGTTTTTCGGTGAGGAGGTCCAGGTTCACTTGGAGGGCCAAGTCGTTATCTTTCTCTTCAAAATGGGCTACTCGGTAGGTAGGTGCTCCAATTTCAACCGGGATGACGGCTTCAGAGCCGAAAGCCAAGGAGAAAGGCGTTTCTCCGGTGGCGGATCTATACATTGTTCTGTAGGCCCATAAGGTTCCGGGGAGCTCCTAGGGCCAGGAACCCTTGAGTTCCTCGAGGCGTGTCTTGAGATGTTGTTTCAGGATCTTGTTGACCGCCTCGACCTGCCCGTTGGATTATGGATAGTAAGGCGTGGAAAAGTTATTTCGTATTTGGAGGCCGTCGCAGAAGGCTCGAAACTTCTTATTGTCAAATTGTTTGGCATTATCAGAGACAATAGATTGAGGGATCCCGAACCAACATATGAGTGACTTCCATATAAAATCAATTATCTTCTGTTCGGTTGTTCGTGCCATAGGCTCGGCCTCTGCCCATTTCGTAAAATAATCAACTGCGACGATGGCGTATTGTACTCCTCCCCGTCCTTTAGGTAGAGGGCCGATCAAGTCGATTCCCCACTTGGCGAATGGCCATGGGAAATATACGTAAGTGAGAGTTTCCGGCGGGGATTAGATCTGCGGAGCGAAGATTTAGCACCGGACGCACTTCCGTACGAGCGTGATGGCATCTTTTTTTAGATTGGGCCAATAATAGCCTTGCCGAATCAATTTATAGGCCAACGCCTGGCCGCCGGAGTGATTACCGCATATACCCTCGTGCACCTCCCTGAGGGCATATTCTGCTTCTGATTCGGACAGGCATTTCAGCAGTGGAACCGAATATCCCCTTTTGTATAAGGTTCCATCCACGATGGTGAACTGGGCGGACTGAGTTCGTAATGATCTCGCTTGGGCTCGGTCCTCGGGTAAAATGCCGCTTTGAAGATATTGCATTATAGGCTGCATCCACCCTTGCGGTTCGATTGCTCACCGCCGGACTTCGGCCATTTCCAGGGCTGATGAGGCATGATACCCTATGCTGACCTCATCCATATGCTCGGCTCCGGAGCTGGATGCGAGTTTGGCCAAAGAGTCGGCTTGGATGTTCTCAGTTCTGGGAATGTGTTGTATCGTTCCCCGAAAATCTTGCAGTCGGGCATGTGCCAGGCTGAGGTACTTAACCAGTTTGGGCTCTTTGGCTTCGTATTCGCCGTTGATTTGGTTTACCACTAATTGAGAATCACTCAAGATAGTGAGGCGGGCAAGGCCGAGGGAGGTCGCCATTTTTAGACCGGCCAAGAGAGCTTCATATTCTGCCTCATTGTTGGTGGTCGGAAAACCTAAGCGAATAGCCGAGCAGAACAGACATTGGTCGGGACTGACGAGGACTATTCCTGCACCTGATCGGTCGGCGGTTGAGGATCCATCTACATAGAGTAACCACTCTTCTGATCGGTCGTCCTCTTGTGCAATTGCTGGTGTGAACTCTGCAATGAAGTCCGCCAGGGCTTGTCCCTTTATGGCAGTGCGCGATTCATAAGTTATGTCAAATTGTTCGAGTTCGACGGCCCATTTGACCATCCGGCCGGAATAGTCAGGTCGGTGCATGACTTGCTTTAAAGGGTAGTTTGTTAAGACGACTACCTAATGTTCCAAAAAGTAGGGTCTTAACTTCCAGGATGCCATTACGAGCGCATAGGCCAGTTTTTCCATTGGGGCATATCTGAGCTCGGCATCATGAAGGGCCTGACTAACATAATAGACTGGATGTTGAACTGCATTCTCCGTTCGAATCAGAGCGGCGCTGATCGCCGAGTCGGAGACCGCGAGATATAAGCTGAGAAGTTCCCCTTGGGTCGGTCGCTGCAAGGTCGGGGCTTCTGCCAGGACTTTCTTGATAGCTTCGAAGGCTCTTTGGCAAGATTCTGTCCACTGAAAATCTTTGTTCTTTTTTATAGCCTCAAAGAAAGGTTTGCATTTATCAGTTGAGCGAGAGATAAAGCGACTTAGCGCGGCTAGTCGGTCAGTTAGGCTCTGTACCTTTCTGACCGAATTTGGAGGAACAAGTTCGGCCACTGCCGTAATTTTATCGGGGTTGGCTCCCTCTTTGGCTCACCATGTAGCCGAGGAATTTTCCAGAACCTACCCCAAAAGAACATTTCTTCGGATTTAACTTCATCTTATACTCTCGCAAAATAGCAAATATTTTATTGAGGTCATGTACATGATCGGCCGAGCGCAAAGATTTTACTAACATACCATCTACATATACCTCCATTGTATGGCCTATCAAGCTATTGAACATTTTATTTACCAGGCGTTGATATGTCGCGCCGGCATTCTTGAGCCCGAAAGGCATCATCCGGTAACAGTATAGGCCGCGGGCCGAGTAGAAGGAGGTGTTTTCTTCATCAGTGGGATGCATTGGGATCTGGTTGTATCCGGAATATGCATCCATAAAGCTCATTAGCTCGTGCCCGGCCGTTGCATCCACCATGTAATCGATATGGGGGAGGGGGTAGCTATCTTTCGGGCAGGCTTTATTCAGGTTAGAGAAGTCAATGCAGAGCCTCCATAGCCCGGTCGGCTTTTTTACCAAGACCGGGTTGGCTACCCAGGTCGGGTATTGGGCTTCCCGAATAAACCCTTTATCGATTAGCTTTTCTACCTCCTCTTCCAGCCCCTTCTGTCGTTCCGGCCCCATTTTCCTTCTTTTCTGAATAACCGGCTTTGAACTGGGGTCGATATTTAGCCGGTGGCATGCAAGTTCCGGGTCAATCCCCGACATATCCGAATGGGTCCAGGCAAAGACATCCAAATTTTGTCTCAGATGGAAGATTAGCTCGGAGCGGATCGGATCTTGGAGGTTGTGGCCGATCTTTAGTCGTCGGGTCGGATTAGATGGGTCCATGTCGACCTGGTCCAACTCTTCTGTTGGCTCAGCATGGCGAATTTTTCCTTTCGGATTTTGGTATCGCGGGTCGACAGGATCTTCTTCTAGGATCGGCTCCTTCCCAGGCCTGCGTCCCCGGTCCGCTTCCTGTTCGGTTTCCATTTCGGAGGTTTGCGCGGCCCCGGGACCTTCGGTCTCCTTTTCAAGTAGGGTGTTTCCTCCCAGCTGCTCGGAGCTGGTGGCCCCCATTTCTTCCGACAAATTTTCCGGGATGCCCTCTGCGGCGTTGATTTCGCGAGCCCGAATGCTGAGGTTGCATTCCCGGGCGGCCCTTTGATCCCCTCTATGTACCCCGACACCGTCCGGGGTGGGAAATTTCATGCATAGATGATACGTGGACTGAGTGGCCCTGAGCCTGGACATCACAGGTCGGTCTATGATGGCATTATAGTCACTGTGCACATCGATGATCTTGAAGGTAGTGATCATCGTCCTTCGGATCGGCCCCTAACCAAATTCCAAGGCGAGGTCGATTTCCCCTAGGGGTGAGGTGCGGCAGTTGGCAAATCCCCTAATGTCCTCGTTGCAGGGTCGGACATAAGATTGGTCTACCTTCATCCTGCGAAGGGTATGAAGGTAGATGATGCTAGCATAGGCCCCGCAGTCCACCAACACCCTGTGGACCGGGATCCCCATTATGGGCAAGGTGATGATAAGGGCGTCTGAATGGGGATGGTCCAGGCCGTCTGCATCGGACTCTTCAAAAGTAACTGTCAACTGGGGGTTTTTGGGGGCTTCTTCGGCCACTGATAGGAACCCCTCTGCTCGGCGTTCGGTCCGTTGATAGGAGGTGGTGGCTTCTCGGATGGATGTCTTTTTCTGGCGCTTTGACCGATGATCATCGACCTCGGCGGTTCCCATAATGGTTAGAATTTCCCGGGAGGATTTGGGGGCTGGAGGCACCCGATCATTCTTGGCTCTTGTCGGGTCGGCCCGATCCTGGCGATCCCGGGGCGGGTTCCGGGTAAATCGCCTTAAGCCTGTATCGTCGCATACCGCGATCAAGGCGGCGACGAGGTCTCGGCACTGTTCGGTGTTGTGACCCGCTGATTCATGATATTTACAAAAGCGGGTCTGGTCCATGTCCTTTTGATCTTTATAGATCGGTCGAGGAAGTGGGAGCAGATTTTTGTCTTTTATTTGATCGAATATGGCCGCGGTTCCGACGGAATATATTTCAGTGAAATTAGCCATGAGCTCGGGCCTACGCTCCCGATAACTCTGAGTTGTTGGGACTATCTAGGAAGAGGCGGGAGTCTTATTTTCCCGGCGGGATTCTTGACGGGCCTCTTTGTAGTCACGCCTATCTTCTTTCTTTTTATATGATCATTTATGATCAGAAGGCATGACTAACACTGGTGCCGGCATAGCTTCCTCGGCAGTTATGTGGGAGCTGGCGCGCTCCAAGAATTTCTGGTAGGTGTGTGGGACATTCTGGCACACCGTCCAGCGAAAAATAGAATTTTTGAGGAGGCTGGCCTGGCAATAATGGCCAGCGCATCGTCCGACATGGGTTCCGTCTCTAATATCCATTTATTGAAACGAGATATATAATCTTTAAGGGACTCGTTCGGCCCCTGGACGACAGAAGCGATGGATGAGCGCGGGGCGACTCGCACAAGGGACCCCATGAAATGGGATCGGAACGTCGCCGAGAGCTGGGCCCATGTTTGAATAGAATGATGGGGCAGCGTCCGATACCATCTCTGGGCCCTCTCCCCCAGATTCACGGAGAACATTCGGCATCGGAACGCGTCCTGATACCCGTGCAGGTCCATCCAGGAATTATAATGTCCAAGATGGGCATTGGGGTCTATCTCCCCGTTGTACGGCGGAATTTGAGGAATCTTGAACTTCTCCGGGAGGGGTTCCGCCAGAACACTGGGGGCCAGGGGACTCTCCTGGCTGTTAAGCCATTCCGAACTTTTGGATGGCTGGAGTTGTTTATTTTCGAGCTCCGTAAGGCGTTTTTTAAGAAACTCGATCTCACTCGAGTTATCGTCGGGAGTTGGAGGTAATACTTGTGTCGGATTTAGGGACTGGTGGGGAGCTTTTTCTTCCTTACGGCTCTGACTTTGGATAGTGGGAGCCGGCGCTGCCTTTTCGATTTTCTTCCCCGCCCCAAGGCGATCAAAAACGGATGTGGGGCGCGAAAGCTTACTTTTTTGAGAGGGATGTGAGCTTTCGCCGTGGCTTTCCGCCCTTTCTCCGGCGACCCCAGAGGCTGTCCTCTTTTTGTTTCGTCCCGAGGCAGCTGGGCGGGTCGTCTGAGATTCCGCCTCGACATGGTCTTCGGGTTTTTGAAGGGTCCCGCCCCCTGTAACCCTCGCCATAAGGGCCGCCATGCCCTGGATGAAGGCTGGGTGTTTAAAGCACTCTGCCACCTTACGGAGGTTTTCTTCCTCCGTCGCGGGCTGAGGTTTTTTCAAACTGTCGTGAGACATCTCCGGTGAGCAGTATATATCTTTTTTTATCAGAGGTTCCCCTTCCTCTAGCGCCAATCTGTTGACGTCTGATTTGGTCAACGTCACGTGTGCTGATCTGGACGAATAGATCGAAGCCACGTAAAAAATAATAAACAAGATGAAAGGTGTTTGATCACTAAATTTTATTAATGACCTTAATATAGAGTAGAGCCGAGCAGATTATTTTTATGCCGGTCTATCTTTTTGCTTGCTAATTACAAGTCTTATCTTTTTTCTAAGTCAATACGAATTCTCTCTTTTTTCTCTCTATATCATAAATGCTGAAAATCCAAAGATCTTCTTTCACTGTACATTCCTTCTATATATAGACAATGGGTAGTCGGAGATGACAGCTGGTGAATGTTTGGGGAATATGCCCAAAACACTTGTCAGTCTGCAAATATGCCTTGGACATGTGGTGGCCTCTAAGGATTGCCTTGGGAAGGGGCATGACTGCATGCGTTAATTGGCATGCGGGCCTGTCTCGCATGCTTCTGGCGGTGCTTATCCGCTGGGGTCGGTCCTCGGGTCTCCCGCCATTCAGGTCGGCCGTGTTGTAATCTTGAATCGGAGCATTTTTATCTTCTCTCTGCTCGGCCCTCCCGGATCGGATATCGGGTCGGCTCTGACGCCTCTGCCCGGTCCGGTTCTAACGAGCCCGGGAGAAAATCGGGTTTGTACCCGGTCCGGCTTCAGGCTCTGCTCGGACGGTTCAGCTGCCTTGAGTGCCTACGTGGATTCCAAGGTAGATGGGCTGCCAACAAGTATAATACTATTAAAATGAGATATGGATGTTGGAATTAAATTTTTACTTGGAGATAAATACGAGTGCTATTAACTGAATGCTTTAAATTCTGTACGTATAGGTTCATGTTGGAACTTCAAAGCGTGGTAAAGGTATTTGGAGCCACGATTGAGAAGCGACGGATTGTGGTTTCAGGTTAGAGACATTATCCAGTGTAAATTTGAGTTATGTTTCAGTTTATTGATGGTTTCTTTTGTTGTTAGTCCCATGAATAAGAAGAACTAGGCACAAGCTTTATAATGGTTCTAAGGTGACTCGTGAGTTTGGATGGTATCACAAGTAAGTAAGTGGGGAAAAATGCATAATACACCCTTGTGTTTTATAAAACCTGCACAAAACACCCTTGTATTCTTTAAACTGCATAAAACACCCTTGTATTTTAATAAACCCTGCAAATAAGACCCATTCCGTCAAAACTAGCGGAGAGTGAAGTTCACTCGCCCTCTATGCAACTGGTTCATGTTTTTACGCATTTAAAATGTAGAAATAATTTAAAATACCCCCAACTATTAGTTCTAAACAACATATTCACTGTGATGATGCACCCGTGGTCGACTGAAGGTGTGAAACAACGGTGTAATTTGTTCATGCGAGAACTTCAAACTGTTATATCAACTTCGATTTGGTGGTATTTTTAAATCATGAAAAAGTTGTAATAAATGTTAAATCTATTTATCTAAAGGAAAAATTAATTTTGGGGTAATAATTTTAGAAATTAATTTCGGGGTAATAATTTTAGAAATTAATTATCAGTTTAATATTTTTATTTGAACGGCGTATATATGTTTATCATATCGCGCTCACACATTTCGAGAATGAATTGAGGGTGAAGGTTGAGTTCGTTATGAATATAAGTTTTCTGCATATTGAAAACATTATTGTAAACTAAATTTAGATCTAATATGATAGTTTAACAAGCAATTAACTCTTAAATTAAAAAAAATAAACTTTGCATTTAAGAAAGTTTTTTAGAGTTTACAATAAAAGTAAAACTAAAAAAAATCATTTCCTATTTGATTGTCTTAAAATATATTATACTAAACTTTCCAGTTTTTATATTGGAATGGACGCGTAATAGCAATTTTTCCCTTAGATAAATAGATTTAATATTTATTACAACTTTTTCATGATTTAATAATACCACCAAATCGAAGTTGATATAACAGTTTGAAGTTCTCGCGTGAACAATACACCGTTGTTTCACACCTTCAATCGACCACAGGTGCATCCTCACAGTGAGTATGTTGTTTAGAACTAATAGTTGGAGGTATTTTAAATTATTTCTACATTTTAAATGCGTAAAAACATGAACCAATTGCATAGAGGGCGAGTGAACTTCACTCTCCGTTAGTTTTGACGGAATGAGTCTTATTTGCAGGGTTTATTAAAATACAAGGGTGTTTTATGCAGTTTAAAGAATATAAGAGTGTTTTGGGCAGGTTTCATAAAACACAAGGGTGTATTATGCATTTTTCCCCAAGTAAGTGTGAGTTTATTTTATTTCATCTTTGCAATAATGGAATTTTAGGAGAAAAGATTTTGATACACTTTAGGTTTAATCGTATTTTTTTTTTAAACTGCACCATAATTTATTTTTGCGAAATAATAAAAGTTACAATATATTATGTCAAGTGGAAAAAGTCCTTTTTTTTTTTGTGCTGAGCACTCCGAACTCTTCCGTCTGATCAAAGGTGATGCTGGAATTTTTTTATATTGATTGTCTATTATATTTTTAGGTCATTGAGTTTTAGATTTCATTTAATTTTCTCAAAATGTTCCACATTTTCTGAGTTTTTTATGTTATATATGGACTTGGCAAAATAGGCTCAAACCCGTAGGCCGAGCCAGCCAGCCCGTTTTTGGGCAGGCATTGGGCTGCATATTTTTTGCCCAAAAAAAGGACATTTTTAGCCCGGCCCAAATTTGGCCCGCCCGTGGAGACCCGGCCCGCGGGCGCCCCGTCTGGCCCAGTTTTTTCTTTTTAATTTAGTTATGTGTAATTATAACATTATTTTTTTTCCTTATTTGTTAGATTATATTATATCTATATGTTAACTAATGATGTAATTTTATTTTTTATGGGACTTTGTGATTAATTTGTAGTATTTCATATCAATATTAATATTATTTTATGATTTTATAAGAAAGTAGTAGTGATAAATGATATAATGATCAAATAAAAATATTTATATACTTGTCTTTTTATTGTGGAAATGTAGTAAATAATGTAATTATCAAATAAAAATAATTGTAGATTTATTTATTATGATAGTATTGTCGAGCCCGCCCGAGATGGGCCACGGGCCTAATAATTTTGACCCAAGAAAAAATTGGCCTTTTGACCCGACCCAAAAAAAGTCTGCCCATTTTTTATCCGGCCCGTTTGGGTCGAGCCCGCCCCAGGTCTAGTTATATAATATCAGTCGGTTCAAAGTTTCACTTATGTTTTACTTGGTTTTTGTTGCAGCTCAATTAGTCTTATTTTCTCAGCCTATATGTAGCCTTTTTAGATGATGATATCTTCAATAATATATTATATATATATATATATTAACCATCATGGCAGATTTTTTATTTGTACAATGTTTAAAACAATCGTATGCTTATTCACTGAGGACCCGTTTGATAGCAATGTCAGGATATGGTAGGTTAGGATATAACATGTTAGGGGGGAGGGAGTGGATATTTCTTACCCTAATACCCTAAGAGTGCCACGTCACCTCTATCCAATAAAAACCTTCCAACTCAAAACTACCCCAATACTACCCTAACACTACCCTAATAAGTGGGAGTGGTACCTAATCTTAGAATTCCATTTTTTTAAATACATAAAATCACATACAATATTTAAAATAAAAACATACCATTTCATTAAAAAAACATTACATAATACTTAAAAACTACAACTTAAAAATTGAAACTACAACTTAAAAAAACATTACATAAGTTGAAATTAAAATAACTTGCACTACAATTTAAAAATTGCAAGCTCATCCGTGTTTGGCCGCAAGTTCACGTTTTTGGGTAAGAACTAATTCCAACATAGCGGGATCGCGAATGTGATCATGCGGCTCCAAAAAAACTTCAACTCTCATTGTGTATTCTTGAACTTCGCCCCTCGAGTTGTGTAGCCAACAATTGTTTCGCCATCTCGCGTTTTTCTTCCAAATATTGTGTCTTCTTTTGTGTGTACGCGTTGATTTCATCCGCAACGCTTGAGATAGACGAGGAGGATGCAGCTTGCTTCTTCTTCATTTTTCTTGATTCAATTGGAGGGGTGGGGTCTTCATTCATGTCGGGAATGGTGTTGCTTGCCGCGTCATACTCCCCCGACCTCCTTTTTGAAGAATTGCTTGCAGCACCGGCAATATCTTGAAAACATTCTTGCTCCGTCCATTTCTCATGTCCTCTGACAACCTCCCACGCCCTGGTATGAAGAAATTGTTTTTTTCTTGCTGTGTAGAAATCCATTTCAGCTTGCCTCACCACGTCCAAGTCGTTGCACCCACTAGCCTTAGCATGTTTCTACATTATATACAAAATAATTTAATTGTAAATAAAAACTGCGGATTACGCAAAATAAAAAAGTATAGCTAAAACAAAATAATGTAATTGTAAATAATAAAGTATAGATTATGTACCGCTTGGAGGTAGTAGCCGTTGAAAATACCCATGGCCGTGTTCATTGTTCTCCACTTGGTATTCAACGCATGAAATGTTCGTGAACTCTAACCCACAGTTGCCTCGTAATGCTCGAGAATCCGTTTCCAAAAACCGTCGGACTTTTGTTCATTACCGACAACACCACAAGTGGAGATTTGAACCCATGCTTTCGCCAACGCCTCCTCTTGTGCCGACGTCCAAACTTCACGGGGCCTCCTCCCGGCGAAAGCTTTTTTCTTCCCTCTAGGATCGACTTCTTGAACTTCCTCATCTTCGTCTTCTTCATTTGGTAGTGGTTGTGTTTCGGGTACGTACTCTACGTCTTCACTAAGGTTTTCGAACGGGGAAAACTCGCTTGTAGCAGTGATGTTGTAGTGTTGTGGATTCAATTGAGGAGGACCCATATTATATGGGAAAATTGTGGAGATTGGGGTTGTGGAACATAAAATTGATTCGGGGATGGTTGAGAATAAAATTGGCTAAATCCTAACGGAGTTTGTTTTGGTTGATTCGGGGATGGTTGAGACCGACCTTGACGCGAGGTGAAAGTTTTTTTACCTCTCCTTGGATCCATAGTTTAGTGTTTTTGAAAGATTATTGTGTGTTGTGGGTTTTTATTTTGAAAATAGAGGTGAAAGATTAGTTTAAATAGGAGTGGAATTTTTTTTTTTTTTTATTTGGGTCATAGCCGTTGGATAACGGCTCAAATTAACCAACGTCCATTTTTTTGCAACGTTCACACTCGGCTTCGGAGCTCGCAAATCCAACCCGCTCAACCAACCCGAGCTAGGCGGAATGGTGTTGCCGCTCGGGTTCGGCTACCCGCCCCCCTACCCGACTACGACTCTGTGGTACCTTAGTTATAACAAGTTAGATAAAGTGGGGATAATAGTTTGGTGTTTGGTAGAAAAAACGTACTATTTAGATTAAATTGTAAAATTATATTTTTATCCTTGTGAATAATAAAAAAAAAATCTGGAATAATAGCAGGATTTTAAAAAAAAATATATAGTAATTCAGTTTTTATTTATTTATGGAAAATAATATTCCACTTTTTTTTCAAAAACTTTAAATAAAAACATCCGCTTTTTATTTTTTATTTTTGAATTTTAAATTCAAAAATCCAATTTTTATTTTTTATATCCGAACTAATTTTTTATTTTTTATTTCGAACTTTAAATAAAAATATTCGTTTTTTATTTTTATTTTTGAATTTTAAATATTTTTATTTTTTATTTTTGAAATAATTTATATTTAATACAAACATCCGATTTTTATTTTTTATTTTTGAACTATTTTTTTATTTTTTATTTCGAACTTTAAATAAAAACATCCGACTTTTATTTTTATTTTCGAACTAATTTTTTATTTTTTATTTTCGAACTTTAAATAAAAACATCCAATTTTTATTTTTTTGTTTTTATTTTCGAACTTTAAATAAAAAATTTTGTTTTTTTAATATTAATATTGTTGATTTTTAAAAAAAATAAAGTTTGGGTAATTTTGGAATTATTGGGTTAAAATAAGCATTGTTCAGTCATGTTATTTAAACCCACCATTTTGGTGGGTTACAAAATCAAATCGTAACAGTGAATTAACACGGGTTTTGGCTTAAAGTCGGGCCGATGAGTTAACTAAACACGCCTACCAAATGCATGTTTCGACAAATTAATTTATACTAACCTGCCCAAACAGGACTACCAAACGGGCCATGAGTATGTTGAAGAGAAAAAGATATTGCTACGCGCAGTTATATATTGTTGTTTCGAGTTTGCATGTATTAATGTATTGCTGTTTTGTTGTTGTTTCGTACTTGCACGTGATGTTGATTGGATTAGGTTTTACCGTGTTGAAGATTGATGTTGAATGGGGAGCAGAAGACGTTCGACATTGATGGATTAGTTAATATAGCGAGAATGTGATGGGTAAATATGTTGTATTAATTCTTTAAATATTTAAGATATCTTTCTATATTAATCTATCTTGTGGATTGTTATGATTCTTGAGACTTGTTATGATTGTTGAGACAATGAATTGTGAATTTATACGATGTTAGATACGATAACAATGTACAAATGCAATATTATGTTGGAACTTTTAGGGATTAAAATGGTGGTTTTCTATAAATAATGTAGGAGAAATACTGTAAAAATTAGTAGAGACAACTAGGTTGAAAAAATTTACAACTATTTTTATACGAATGATAATAATTTGATCGGTTTGTCCTTCCATGCAATGCACGGGTAAAAAGATGAGTAGATCTATAATTCAAGAAAGCTAGTCATTATATTTTTTTTATATAATACGTCCTCACGAAATAAATTTATATATTTCTTTCTTTTTAAATTTCAAAATCTTAGTTTAACACTCTCTATGAAGAATATGCAAGTCAAAATATTAAATATAAATAATTAAATAAATAATATATTTAAGAACCTATTAGAAAAATGAGTATAACAAGGGTTTAAAATATAAATTCCCCTCAAAAATAAATTCCCCTCAAAATTAATGGCAGTATTAATGATTTATAAAATTCATATCTGTAAAAAAAAGAAGGGGAATTTCTCTATGATAAAAGATTCAGTTATTTCGGTTATTTCTCAAAAAGAAAAGGAAAAAAATCGAAGGTCTCTTGAATTTCAAATATCCAGTTTCACTACTAATATAAATAAACTTACTTACATTTGGAATTACACAAAAAAGACTTTTCATCACAGATATGTTTGCGCAAAATTTTGGGAAAACGTCAAAGATTGCTAACCTATTTGTCAAATGGAAATCAAAAACCTTAATAGATCTATAATTCAAGAAATCAAGTCAATATATTTTTTATCAAAGCTGCTACACACACATACAAATGCACAAACAAATTTGTAGGGGTTGTACCCTGCGTAGTAGGGGTTGTACCCTGCTTTATAGGTAGTAGGGGTTGTGTAGGGGTCTACTACGCAGGGTACAACCCATACAAAGCAGGGATGTGCATTTGTATGTGTGTGTAGCATTATTCATTTTTTATATAATACGTCATCGGTTCACGAAATAAATTTATCTATTTCTTTCTCTTTAAATTTCAAAATCTTAGTTTAACATTCTCAATGAAGAATATGCAAGTCAAAATATTAAAAATAAATAATTAAATAAAATAATATATTTAAGAACCTATTAGAGAAATGAGTATAACATCAGGGTTTAAAAAATAAATTCCCCTCAAAAATAAATTCCCCTCAAGGTTGATGGCATTATTAATGATTTATAAAATTCATATCTGCAAAAAAATGAAGGGGAATTTTTCTATGATAAAAGATTCATTTATTCGGTTATTTCTCAAAAAAAAAGGAAAAAAATTGAAGGTCTGTTGAATTTCAAATATCCTGATTCACTACTTATATAAATAAATTTACTTACATTTGGAATTACACAAACAAGACTTTTCATCTCAGATATGTTTGCGCAAAATTTTGGAAAAACGTCAAAGATTGCTGACCTATTTATCAAAAAGAAATAAAAAACGCTAATAGATCTATACTTCAAGAAAGTCAATATTTTTTATATAATACGTCATCGGTTCACGAAATAAATTTATCTATTTCTTTCTTTTTAAATTTCAAAATCTTAGTTTAACACTCTCTATGAAGAATATGCAAGTCAAAATATTAAAAATAAATAATTAAATAAAATAATATATTTAAGAACCTATTAGAAAAATGAGTATAACATCAGGGTTTAAAAAATAAATTCCCCTCAAAAATAAATTCCCCTCAAGGTTGATGGCATTATTAATGATTTATAAAACCCATATTTGTAAAAAAATGAAGGGGAATTTTTCTATGATAAAAGATTCATTTATTTCGATTATTTCTCAAAAGAAAAGGAAAAAAATTGAAGGTCTGTTGAATTTCAAATATCCTGATTCACTACTTATATAAATAAATTTACTTACATTTGGAATTACACAAACAAGACTTTTCATCTCAGATATGTTTGCGCAAAATTTTGGAAAAACGTCAAAGATTGCTGACCTATTTATCAAAAAGAAATAAAAAACGCTAATAGATCTATACTTCAAGAAAGTCAATATTTTTTATATAATACGTCATCGGTTCACGAAATAAATTTATCTATTTCTTTCTTTTTAAATTTCAAAATCTTAGTTTAACACTCTCTATGAAGAATATGCAAGTCAAAATATTAAAAATAAATAATTAAATAAAATAATATATTTAAGAACCTATTAGAAAAATGAGTATAACATCAGGGTTTAAAAAATAAATTCCCCTCAAAAATAAATTCCCCTCAAGGTTGATGGCATTATTAATGATTTATAAAACCCATATTTGTAAAAAAATGAAGGGGAATTTTTCTATGATAAAAGATTCATTTATTTCGATTATTTCTCAAAAGAAAAGGAAAAAAATTGAAGGTCTGTTGAATTTCAAATATCCAGATTCACTACTAATATAAATAAACTTACTTACATTTGGAATTACACAAAAAAGACTTTTCATCTCAGATATGTTTGTGCAAAGTTTTGAGAAAACGTCAAAGATTGCTGACCTATTTATCAAAAAAAAATAAAAAACGCTAATAGATCTATAATTCAAGAAAACAAGTCAATATTTTTTTTTATATAATACATCATCGTTTCACGAAATAATTTTTTCTATTTCTTTCTTTTTAAATTTCAAAATCTTAATTTAACACTCTCTATGAAGAATATGCAAGTCAAAATATTAAAAATAAATAATTAAATAAAATAATATATTTAAGAACCTATTAGAAAAATGAGTATAACTTAAGGGTTTAAAAAGTAAATTCCCCTCAAAAGTCGAAGGGCCGGCTGGCTCTCTATCTCATCTGCTATTTATACAGACAAAAGACCCCCAAAAGAAATTTCTGAACTCTACTCTCATCGGCTAAACCATGATAGACGGGAAGCGGAAACACGCAACCCTAACCCCAGATGCAGAATCCCCTGGTATGTTTCCGTGTTTCAATTCAATTGTTAGCCGATTCAGATATTATGAATCCCTTTTCACTTACCACACGAAATTTCCTCGACTCTACTCTCATCGCCAAATCCATGACAGGCAGCAAATGTAAACACCGAATCCTAACCCCTGATGCAGGATTCAATTGTGAGCCGATTCAGATAATATGATTTCTTTTTCACACACACACATATGATTATATATATATATTATTTATGTGTGTGTGTGTATATATATATATATATATATATATATATATATATATATATATATATATATCATGACAGGCAGCAAAAGGAAACACAAAACCCTGGGCCTGGGCCCAGATGTAGGCTCCCCTGGTATATTCTGGTCTTGAATGCAATAGTGAGCCGATTTGGAGGACTGCGTTCTCTTTAGAGACGATCCAATTATAATGTAATTGTTACTTATTTAACATTATTTTTTAAATTCCAGGTGATGATCCGGAAAAACAACTTGCATCTCCTGTCAAGGGTATGTGTTGATTTCCTTCTTTTTTATTCATATGGTCTTATTTTGGAATTACGTGTATGAATGCTTCGATTCTATATATTATTATGTAATATATAATAATATCGAAGAACTGAAACAAACTGTTTTCACTCCCTTCACGAGTTGGCATGTCTGAAGTATTTTTTTTTTGTTTCAATCTGTTTAGCTCGCAGAAGCATACTACGAGAAACTTTCATTGGTAATCCTCTATTAACTATTCCAACTAAACTCTTGTTGGACATCTCTTTATGTGCAATAGTTAATAGAGGATTACCAATGAAAGTTTCTCGTAGTACGCTTCTGCGAGCTACATAGATTGAAACAAAAAAAAAATACATCAGAGTGCGTCATGCCAACTCGTGAAGGGAGTGAAAACTGTTTGTTTCAGTTCTTCATTCTTAGATATTATTATATATTACATAATAATATATAGAATCGAAGCATTCATACACGTAATTCCAAAATAAGACCATATGAATAAAAAAGAAGGAAATCAACACATACCCTTGACAGGAGATGCAAGTTGTTTTTCCGGATCATCACCTGGAATTTAAAAAATAATGTTAGATAAGTAACAATTACATTATAATTGGATCGGCTCTAAAGAGAACGCAGTCCTCCAAATCGGCTCACTATTGCATTCAAGACCAGAATATGCCAGGGGAGCCTACATCTGGGGCCAGGGTTTTGTGTTTCCTTTTGCTGCCTGTCATGATATATATATATATATATAATTTGTGATAGATATATACATGTCATCAATGTTGTAAAAGCTTAAGGCGGAATTGAGGCCTTTTGCCTCGGCGGGCAAGGCGATAGCCTCGAGGCGGTCCGAGGCGTAAGCCTCGACAATTAAAAAAAATCATAAAAATTACTCCCTCCACTTTTTTTTAGATGTCATTCTAGCTTAAAACACATATATTAAGAATATCTACTTATACCAAATATATCCTTAATTAATGATGGTTAATAGTCATAATTACATTTGTGGGGATGTGTCACGTTACACTCACGTACTCAAGCATTCAACAAAGAGAGAAAATACAACCATCTACATTCCCTATATTTAATTTTTCATGCGCCTGCTTCTAGGTTTCATGGCTGGATACTGAGTGGTCTTAGAGCCTCTTCGAATAATGCTATTACCTCCCCGTCGACAACAATTTGACGATACTGCAGATCTGATTTTGATTCATTATTCTTGTTTGGATTCATAATTAAGAACACAAATCACCTTTGGAACAACACATAAATTTGGAAACTAGTCAATAACAGTACTAAAAAAGAGAAAAAAATTAAGAAGAGGCATGGAGGGGAGAAATCACCTTAATTTGGATTGTTGGCTGAAACGGGTTCATATACTAAGTTGAAACATCAAAAGGTTCATATAAAAAGAGAAAGAAATTAAGAAGAAGCATGGAGGGGAGAAGAGGTGGTTCATCGGAAAAAATTAAAGAGATTTGTCTTGGAACTAAAAAAGTAAAGTGGAATGTCTTGGAATTTTGAAGGGAGTTTGATGCCTAATTAATAGGGGTATAATTGGGAAAATTTGGATAAAAAATTCTAAAATGACATGTATTTAACAATAAATATAAAATGCTAGAATGACATCTAAAAAAAAGTGGAGGGAGTATAAAATAAATATAAAACAATAGATAACAACCCAAACATTAAATTTAAAAGTTTTCAAGTCTTAAAAGCATCAAAATAGAGACATAATGTGTGCATAAACAAGCATTTCCTTAAATTTTCAATAATTTAAGTCATCGAACTCATCGTCATCATCCTCATTCTCTCTTTGGTAATATCTCCTCAACATCCTCATCACCATCCTCCTCTTCCATATCCTCTTCTTCTTCCTCATCAATCAAATTCATGTCCATCCTTCCTTTTTTACTTTGACCTAAATTACATACAACGCAACTTTGTAAGTAAATGTAAACATATAGAAAATTAGAAATAATAATAAAATTTCAACTTAAAATTTAAAATCAAAGTTTGCCTTTTGAATTTGTGCTATTCTTTCTCTTCTTACTTGTCGTTCTTGATGAAGACGAAGCTTCCTCATTTGGTATTTGTGTATTATCTAAATCCGCCTCAATTTCTTGATCATTATCATCGTCTATTTGTGCAATTATACTTGCAACACTACCACTTGGCTCATTTGGCTGATTTGGCTCATTCTCATTGCCCACATACCATTCATCATCGGACACCAAGTGATCAACTTCCAAAGGATCCTTGTCTTTTGCACGACTTTTCACTTTGAAGTGGCGGCAGTGGTGAGGAGGATGAGGGAGGAGTTGGACTTCAGAGTTGGACTTCAGAGTTGGAGAGAGAGAGAGAGAGAGAGAGAGAGAGAGAGAGAGAGAGAGAAGCCTGCGCTTATTTCATTCTTCTCCTTTTTTTTTTAATACCTAGAATTGTAATATTAGGGTTTAATTTTATTGGGCTTGTATTAATTCTCTCTGGGCCAAAAAATTTAGGCCCAAAAACGCCTAATTGAGCCCGATCCGCCTCAAGACCGCCTCAGTACCACCTCGGCGCCTCAGCGCCTTGAGGAGTCCGCCTCAGTCCAGCGAGGCGTAAGATTCAAGAATGCAGGTTGAGGCGGCCGAGGCGTTTTCTGACCGCCTTGCCTTGAGGCGGCCGCCTCGATCGACTTTTACAACAGAGCATGTCATACAAACATCATGTGTGATATATGCAAATATATTCAATAATATTCAACTATTCGTGCTTGACAACATTTCTGCACCAGTCATAATTATTGAATTGCCAAAATTACTGTTTTGCTCAACTAAATGCACCTAAAAAGTTTTATCGACGTAGATTTACCTGTGAACCAAAATGTTTACCAGTGGAACCTGGCGAACAGTATTATAAATTAACAGAGCCGTAAGAACACATGGATTTCCTTGCCAGTTTTACTCGAGCAGATTTCTTTATCTTTCTTGCTTTCAGTTGTTCTTGTATTGGACTATGTATATAATGTAATAACAAGAACTTTTTGCATGAATTATAGTGTTAACTTAGACAATTATTTGGCACTATAATCTTCATGCCACCGACCCCAACATAGTTGGGATTACGCTGCAGTTGATGATGAATAACATGAACTACTTCCTGCAAGGTTCCAGCACGCACTTTGGCGAAATCTCTGAAGGTGGCGGTGGGAAATAGTAATGTATCAACTATTGAGCTTTTTTTGTTATTCGCTCCCCCATAAAAACCCAATCCAGTCTGTGATAGCAAATGGGTTCTTATTGGGTTGCCCATTTGTAGCCCTATAAGCTTAATGGATTAGATTGGTTTCATTTCTTTTATTCATGGTATTGGGTTATCCAATAAGGGTCTGTCGATTTTGCCTCTGTAATTGTAAATGGTGATCTCCATTAGGAATTTTGTGCTGATGTCGGGCCCTCAAGTCAGCAGAAATTTGACTGAATTGAATGAATAATATAGGTCTGAAGATTATGAAGACTGTTATTATTATCAATTTGCAAGTAACAATGTTGCTTTTAAACAGGTCCAATTTCCCTCGGTCCTCCCGTTGCAAATGGTATGTTTTGATTCTCTAACTTACAATTTTATAAGTAAAGGTTTTGTTCGAGTTTAAGAAGAAGATATGGTTGAATGTTTGCTTCATATTATCAATTTGTAAATAACAATGTTGCTTTTAAACAAGTCTGTTTTCCCCTGGTCATCCCGTTGCAAATGGTACGTTTTGATCTTCTAACTTACAATTTTATGAGTAAAGGTTGTCTTTGATTTTGCTTAGACAACGTTTAGAAAAAACAAAGAATAGTTGAATGTATATTTGATTAACACGTAATGGAACCAACACGCATCATTCTTCAAATTGCAATTTCACTTGTTCAGCAGAACATTTTTTCTCTTGCTGTTGGTTTCAATGTCCCGTGTTTCTGACTATTAGATTTCTATATCTTTTTTACCACAAAATGGTTTTAACATCTTCTTACTCAAATTTATTTTTCCAACTGAAACAGAACCTCTTCCTCTTCTTGAAACAGCAGATACGCCAAATATGGAGAATGGTATACCGAATATGGTAAGCTGTAGATTTCAAGTTTTTGCTGTGTTGTGTGGGAACTGTGCTTTTATTTAGATAGATCATAGCATGCAAGTTGTGGTTTATTCTCCCCTCTTACATGTTTCTACATTGTAGTTTGTTCGAATGTTGAATTCAAAGAATATCTCCTCAGTCTTCCGGAGGAAGCCTTTCATGATGGATTAACTGATGACGATGAGGAAGTTTCCGATTACACTTCTGATTCTGATTCTGATGTTTATGTTTAAGATGTGATGATTATGACCTTTGAATTATATGTAAGCTACCTGGCATTGACACGATTTGTTTATTGAGTTTCCAACGGTGGGTGGGTTTTAGCGGCAATGTTGTATCTACATCACTCGTATTAATTTTCTATATTTTTTTAGCTAGTTTTTCACTGAAAATTTAATAGATGCTATGTTAAAAAATAATGAATATTTAATAACGAGCATATGAACATTCAAACAAAAATAATGAGCATGGCGTTTATAATTGATTTTTATTATTTTCTTAATAAAAATTCATTAGTTTATCTATAAAAATTCAACGAACATTATACTAGAAAATAATGGATATTTAATTTAAAAATTATAAATATTGTTAGTGTAGTAGGTACACCCATATATAACATATACATTTTCATCACCCGAATGGACCGGCAACAAAAAGCATATTGTTTTTGTTTTGATACATAGTTCCCACAATGTTTAAACTATTTAACGAATTTTATGTGTTAAATTAAGTAAACGGACTGGGTGTTTTCATTAATGGACGAAACCGTTCATTTTGAAAGTCAGGGCCATCCATGGGCTTGTGCAAGCTGTGCTATTGCACAGGGCTCAGGCCCAATATCACTTTTTTGGGGCCCTAATATATAAATAAAATGTTATATAAAAGTATTTCCAATAATGTAACAATTGTTCTCCTGGCCTATTGGAAACAAGGGAGGGTGGTGTGTTAGTATTAGTAACCCAGTTTCGCATAGCCCACTCTCTTTCTTGTCCCTTTTTTTTAACTTATTTTTTTCTTTTTTGGTTTCATCTTCTCTTCTAAGGATGTCAATGGGTCGGGTATGATGGGCATGCCTCCTCCATACCCTACCCTATTTGATTCGGATCGAGTTCGGGTATTGCCCATCGAGTAATCGGTTACCCAATGGGTATTCGAGTACCCGTATACCCTATATTTAAAAATATAAATATTTTTTAATATATATCATATATACATTTAATATAATTAATAAATATTTAAAATATTATATTTTATATAATAATATACATAATATATATAATACAATATAATCTTTATGTATAATATATAATAATATATCTATATAATTCAAACGGGTACGCGGATCGGGTAATCAGGTCGGATAATCGGGTAATTTACTATACACATACCCTACCCGTACCCGATCACAAAATTTCGGGTTCAGCCAGTACCCGATCCGATTTTGGGTTTATCCGACCGGTAAGATCGGGTACGGATAAAGTTGACATGCCTATTCTCTTCTTTCCCTTTTTTGACCTTTTTGTTTTTTGTGTTTTCCTTGTTTTGCTAATAGTTTTTCCTTTATTTTTTACAACTATTTTTTGCTTCTTTTTATAATGTTACAGAAAACTGATTATATTAAATATATTATATTATATTGCTTTTAAAATGTATTCAACCAAAAAATATTGTTTTTAGCAAAAGAAATTGAATAAATATTTGAAAATTTCCAAAAATAAGTTCAACATTTTAAAACAAAAATTAATTAATTTACATTTACTTTTTTTAAGAATATTGTGATTTAGTATGCAGCACCAAATTTCTATTACAGAATTAGAATAGTTTTTTAGAAATTTATTTTTTTGTAACTACAGTATATTTTTAAATTTATATTTATTCTTCTTATCTTTGATTATTGAGTATATTCATTAATAATTTTGACCCGCACGATAAATTTTGTAAAACTGAGGTGATCAATTTGATAAAATTAAGGGTCCATATATAAGATTTGAACAGAGCCTCTCAATTGTTTGGGACGGCCCTGTTGAAAGTCAGGTTTATATTATGGTTAATTTTGTCGATCTCGGTGATACTAATTATTTTATGCTTTCATCTTCAGAAATGATGTGTTGTATTTCTCATTAATATTCTAAGAAGGAAATTAGCTCAAGTATATACATAATTGATGTAATGGAAGATAAACTGTTTACTGAGTTTCCAACAGTGGGTGGGTTTTAGCGGCAATGTTTAGGTACATCTTAGTGTACATATCTACATCACTCGTATTAATTTTCTATATTTTCTTTAGCTAGTTTTTCATTGAAAATTTAATAGATGCTATGTTAAAAAATAATGAATATTTAATAACAAGCATATGAACATTCAATCCAAAATAATGAACATGGCTTGTATAACTGATTTTTATTATTTTCTTAATAAAAATTCATTAGTTTATCTATAAAAATTCAACGAACATTATACTAGAAAATAATGGATATTTAATTTAAATAATGAATATTGTTAGTGTAGTAGGTGCACCCATATATAACATATACATTTTCATTACCCGAATGGACCGGCCACAAAAAGCATATTGTTTATGTTTTGATACATAGATCCCACAATGTTTAAACTATTTAACGAATTTTATGTGTTAAATTAAGTAAACGGACGAGGTTTTTTCATTAATGGACGAAACCGTTAATTTTGAAAGTCAGGTTTATATTATGGTTAATTTCTCTGATCTCGGTGATACTAATTATTTTATGCTTCCATCATTAGAAATGACGTGTTGTATTTCTCATTAATATTCTAGGAAGGAAATTAGCTCAAGTATATACATACTTGCTGTAATGTAAGAATAAATTTGGCCCAAAGCCCAGTCGGGACCACAGGCCTAAATCGTGACCGCATCACACCCATGCCCAGACTCATGGCCAAGCCCGAGCTTGAGCCGACAGATGGATAGTGTTGGAACATTTTGTTCCATACATGTATTAATAATGTTTTGATGATTAAAGTTGTTACACAAAGCAAAACAACAAAGAGACGAAGCAAAGGATCGAAGAAAACAAAGTCGCAAAAAGGTGTTCTGAACATGCATAACGTACGTAATGAAGAGAGTATAGCGTACGTAATGAGGATGATTTAACGTACGTAACATATGAATGTTAACGTACGTAACCAAGTGTTACTGAGTTCAAACGAGATGAACGTTGGAGATGACGTCGTGGCATAGGTCAGCAAGTAACGGATATGTTGACAAAAGTTAACGTAAGTAATGGATAATGGCTAACGTACGTAACACATAAAACGAATGCTACTGGACCGATCTGCTGTATTGATAACGTACGTAACGATGCTGATTTAACGTACGTAAACAAGCTTACGGACGTAATATGAAGAAGATAACGGCCGTAATGAAGTGTTAGAAAGCTAACGGCTAGTTGAGGCTTTGAAGCCTATAAATACCACATCCTTGGTATTCATCCACACAACAACTTCGAGCAAACGACTCATTGATCAGATATTCATATTGATATTATTGTTGTTGTGATATTGAGCTTATATTGTTAGTTTGAGTGTTTATACATTCAACATTATACACGAGAGGTAAAAGAAAAGATACGATCGGATTCGGTGTTATTAGGATCAAGGATCCGGCATTATTAGAATCGCAATCGCTATCTTAGTGAGGTTTATCTAGTACCGATAGTGTAACACCCCGAGATATTCGGAATAATTACAGCGCCGTAAACCCTTTAGGTAAGGATTTACAAGGCTAATTTTAAAAAGAGTGTAAATATAAACCAATCGTACAACTGAAGTTCAAAGACATATTTGAATCAACCGATCAAAGAGTTAATTTATACAACCATATCGAAAAGACATTACTAAAACAGACGTACTCGAGTACTAAACGAAACAAGAAGACAAATCATAATAACAATAACATCAATCACATCACTGAGCCATCTCATCGTCCTGTCGGTACTGTGGCTGCCTCCCCGCTCCTCGACTACCTGAACATCAAAAAAAACAATGTCCACCCCCGAAGGGGTTAGCAAAACAATGCTAGTACAAGTATCATAATACAATAAATCATCAATACATCATAAAACATGCAAAACAGACTTCCGCTACCGGAATACAACGATTCGAAACCTCAAGATTCCATCAACACAATCTGAGGTAATCCAAATGATCCAGCGCCCTTGGTATAGATCCCCATGATGATTCCGTCGGACCAACGCATGGTGGAAAACCCGTCCAGCGATCCAGCGCCCTCAGCATAGATCCCCATGATGATCCCGTCGGACCAACGCATGGTGGACATTCGATCCAGCGCCCTCAGCATAGATCCTCATGATCCCCTCGGATCATTTATACCATAAATGAAACAATTATGCATACACATACGCATTTCAATATGTTCATCAATACGAACAAACAACAACGAATATCACGAAAATTCTCAGAATACATCTCATATTCAACAATATGAATAAAACCACAAGAATGATAAATCGAACTCGACATATTATACTTGCCTCGAAAATGGCAAGACGAAATACTTCGATGATCTCAACACACTCGAAGGCCGCCTCCTTCGATCAACGTAACAGGCTCGAACCTTAACAAAAGGAACGATATACAAATCATCTCAAGTCGAACAATGGCCTAACAATTGGCTACGGCCAAAAAGCTCAAAATAAACAAGTCATCTGGATTGCTTAGCGCGCTACGTACTCACGTAACGTGCGCTAAGACAGGCTGTTAGCGACGCTATCGTATAAGACTAGCGTCGCTAGCCACGGTCTGGCGATCGACTCATTTGGTCTCATAACGTCGCTACGACGTTTGGGCGCGTCGACCCGATAGCGCACGTTAACTCAAACGTGTTAGCGTGCGCTAATATTGCATGGCGAGAATCGCAAGCAAAATGGGTTGAATGGTGAAGAACTCATGAATCCTACCAAGTTATCCTCGGGCAAATCATGCTAATAAGGTTTGTGGAAGATTTATGATCGTGAAATACGAATATACGGATAGTCAACTCAACATCATAGTTCATCTACGATCTCCAAGAAATAATCTAAGTTCCATTTGTTCTACGTTCCAAAACACATGATTCCATCGTGTAAAACGTATCAACTGGGCAAATATCCGGTTACTGATCATAAATCGATTTGAACATGCTTAGAGTCCTTATAATAAGATGGTTCAAAGGTTCATACGATGAATAAGTGTCGAAACGTCGAAATATCCTTCTAACATGTGATGACCGATTATAAACGAAATACTTGCTATCAAAACATGATTCAAACTTCCTTAGGAACATTACTAACATTAGTGAAGAATCACCTACCTCAAAGTAGTGAAGAATACGGAGGAAAATGAAGCGATCCAACACCGAAGGCTTGAACACCAATCTCCAATGATATATGATCTTCAATCTCGAACTAGGAGGTTGATATGAAGTGTTTGGGACGAAGGGAGTTATGTTCTAAGTGTAAGAGTTCGGGTTATGGGAGGAGAAAAACTGAAATCTCGAATAGGATGATGTCCTATTTATAATAAATGGCTATTAGCGCGCGCTACACCCTGTTCGTAGCGTGCGCTAACGGCTCACAGTCTAAACTGTACTCGGCACTTAGCGTGCGCTACGCATATACCTGTAGCGTGCACTAAGGCGTTGACTCGGCTTTTCCCGAAAGCCGTCCAGGTACATCCGACACGATCCGACAGGGGTCCCCCGGCCAGATCTCACCTACCGCACGTCCCAATAGTGACCCTCTGTAGCGTGCGCTATGAATCCCCGTTAGCGTACGCTACACTCAGCATGTAGCGTGCGCTACATGTACAGAAATTTCAATCTCTAAAACACATACACGAAATTTATACACTCGACAACATCGGATTATGAAATACAGAGAATAGTACTTAGACAAAAAGTACAATCATTACAATACCACAAGTTCTAATTACATAACAGAAATCTCGGGTATTACATCCTTCCTCCCTAAAAAGAAGTTTCGTCCCGAAACTTAGGATGAAAACAACTCCGGATATCTAGTCTTCATACTGTCCTCCGTTTCCCAAGTGGCCTCTTCGACTCCATGTCGTGACCATTGTACTTTAACCAAGTGTATTGGTTTATTCCTCAATTGTTTGATCCGGCTCTCAAGTATCTTGATTGGTCTTTCTTCGAAGGTGCCATCATTAGCTATTTCGATCTCGTCGAACTCAATGACGTGACTGGGGTCCGGTACATACTTCCGCAATTGGGATACGTGAAACACATTGTGAACGTGACCCAGCGATGGCGGTAAGGCCAACCTATATGCTAAATCTCCCACTCTCTCGAGGATCTCGAAGGGTCCGATATATCTCGGACTAAGTTTGCCTCTTCTCCCAAAACGGAAAATTCCTCGTGTAGGAGACACCTTCAATAGTACGTGGTCTCCAGCATCGAACTCTAGAGGGCGACGACGTACATCGGCATAAGACTTCTGTCGACTCTGGGCAGTCAACAGTCTCTCTCGAATCAAGGCTATCTTCTCTTGAGTCTGAATAATCAATTCCGGTTCCGTCCCGATCAAATCCGAAGAATCATCCCAGCACAGGGGTGATCGGCATCTTCTCCCGTACAAAGCTTCAAATGGTGCCATCTTAATAGAAGCATGCCAACTGTTATTATAAGTGAACTCGATCAAGGGCAAGTGAACTTCCCAATCAGTCGACCAATCTAATGCACAAGCTCTAAGCATGTCCTCTACTGTCTGAATAGTCCTTTGGATGGCCGTCCGTTTGGGGATGATAAGATGTACTAAAGTTTAGCTCGGTCCCCAAAGCCCTGTGAACTGCTTTCCAGAAGTGTGACACGAAACGACCATCTCGATCCGAAATAATGGTCTTCGGCGTCCCGTGCAATCTGACTATCTCCGCAATAAATATTCGTGCCAATCTCTCGGGTCCCCATGTATCTTTAATTCCCAGGAAATGAGCCGTCTTGGTTAGTCGATCAACTACAACCCAAATCATGTTCATTCCCGTTCTAGTCCTTGGCATACTAGTGATGAAATCCATCGAGATATCCTCCCACTTCCATTCAGGGATCGGAAGTGGCTTTAACATTCCGGCAGGTCGTTGATGTTCAATCTTAACCTGCTGACAAGTCAAACACTTCGAAACGTACTCCGCTACGTCCTTCTTCATATTTCCCCACCAGAAGTTTTGCTTTAAATCCTTATACATCTTACTGCTGCCCGGGTGAATAGAATAGGGCGCGCTGTGAGCTTCCTTCAGAATAGTCCTTCTCAAATCATCATCATCGGGAACGCAAAGTCGACTCTGAAATCTCAGAACTCCATCATCTTGTATCACGAATCCTGGGGCTTTTCCTTTCTTTACTTCGTCACATAATCGAAGGATCAGAGAATCGTTCAATTGTTTAGACTTGATCTCCTCGACTAGTGATGAAGTCAGTTCCATCACATAAAGTTGCCCTTGGATTCCTGGTGCCCATACTTCAATCCCCTCGCGGATCAGTTCCCGTTGAATACTGGTTTGGGACGTAAGTGCTTCTAACACTCGAAGAGAAACAGGTTTACGGCTCAAAGCATCAGCTACGACGTTTGTTTTCCCCGGATGATAGAGAATCTCCAAGTCGTAATCCTTGATCAATTCCAGCCACCTTCTCTGCCTCATGTTTAACTCTTTCTGACTGAAAATATACTTGAGGCTCTTATGATCTGTAAAGATCTGACAATGAGTGCCATACAAATAATGTCGCGATTTTCAAGGCAAAGACCACATTTGCTAGCTCCAGATCATGAGTAGGATAATTAACCCGTACAGTTTCAATTGCCGAGAAGCATAAGCAATCACTTTATCCTTCGCATCAACACACAACCCAAACCACGATTTGAAGCATCGTGTATACCATAAATCCGTCTGTTCCTTCCGGCAGCGCTAATATAGGTCTTGTCGTCGGCCTCCTCTTAAGTTCGTCAAAACTAGCGACACTCCTCATTCCACATGAACTTTTGAGTTTTACCTTGGTAATTTGAGTGAGCGGACGAGCAATTTTGGAAAATCCCTCTACAAAGCGGCGATAATATCCAGCCAAGTCCTAAGAAGCTTGGACTTCTTTCACGTTTTTAGGAGCTTCCCACTCCAAGATTGCTTCGACTTTCTTGGGTCCACGAACTCCGTCGGATGATATCACATGCCCAAGGAAAGTTACTTCCTTAAGCGAACTCACATTTAGAAAGCTTAGCATACTTGTTCCTTTCTCAAGATGCTCAAAACCACACGTAAATGTTCGGCATGTTCCTCTGCGTCCTCGAATATATCAAGATGTCAATGAAAACGACCACAAATTTATCCAAGTACTCCAAGAATACCCGATTCATCAATTGCATGAATACCGCAGGAGCATTGGTAAGTCCAAACGGCATCACTACGAATTCATAATGCCCGTACCGGGATCTGAAAGCAGATTTCGGTATATCCGATTCCATACTTCTCAACCGGTGGTATCACGATCGCAAGTCAATCTTGAAAATACCCTTGCCCCTTGCAGTTGATCAAACAAGTCGTCGATCCGAGGTATAGGATACTTATTCTTGATCGTCATCTTGTTAAGCTCCCTGTAATCAATACAGTCGGAGGGATCCGTCTTTCTTAGGACAAAGAGAACGGGCGCTCCCCAAGGAGAAACGCTTGGTTGAATATAACGCGTCTGCAACAATTGCTCCAGTTGATTCTTGAGTTCATCCATCTCGGTGGGCGAAATGCGGTATGGTGCTCTGGAAATAGTAGCTGCTCCGGGCTCTAGTTCAATAGTGAATTCCACTCCCCTCTGCGGAGGTAACCTGTAGTTCGTCAGGAAATACATCGGAGAACTCATTCACCACCGAAATGGACGAGAGCTCTACTCCTTCCTCTTTCCTCATGGCATAGCACCAAAGTCCATGACATCCTTGCTTGATAATTTCTGACTTTCATTGCCTTGATCAATTTCCCGAGCTTCCCGGTCTCCATCCTCGGAATAAGTGTTCGAGATCCGTCATCGGCAATGATGGAAATGACTCTCTCTCGGTAATTGACCACTCCATAACGGTTGAGCCAATCATCTCCGAGAATTAAATCGTCACCGCAGATGTCAACCACAATAAGGTTCGATGGCCAATCTCTTCCTTCTATAGATCTTGGGAAATCCTTAGCTTCTAAGGTTCCCACAATTTTCTCTCCTCGGTAATCCCACAACATAAGGTTCACAATTATACAAGCACGAGATGTTCAAACGATTAACACGGTTCAAAGACATAAAAGAATGCGTAGCTCTGAATCGAACAAGACACTAGCTGGTTGCAAAAGGATCTGAATCGTACTGATGCAACAGTTGTGTTCGATCATCGATTTCCTCATCTCGTACAGGCGTGGAGGAACGGACCCGACCTTGGATGCCTCTCTCTTCCCGGTTCTGCTGCTGAAATCCACTTTCTTTGCGTCTGGTTCACACTCGTCTCCTTCGGACTGAGTGGAGCGCGAGTACCAAAAGATCGGGTCGCATTCCCACAAAATGTTGCGCGATGTCCTTCTGTCCACACTCGAAACAGTCACAGGCGCGCGAAACAATCACGTCGAACATGTCCCGCCTTGCCACGGTTGTAACACTTCTTCCTGTGTCGAAGCTTGATCGGTCTTGCCGGAACTTCTTTCCTCCTCGACTAGGATGCGGAGGTCTCTGGATGAGTGAAAAGAGGACTGACCGCGGCCCGCTATTCTTATTCTCCGCGAAGTTGCCGACACCTTGTTTCTTTGCTTCCGTCGATTTCTCTCACTTGCTTCCTTCATATCGTAGGCCAACACCTTGTCCCGATCTCGCCTCAAGGTGGTACAATCAAATCCGGACATATATTGCTGAATTTCGGCTTCATTCGCATGTCAAAATGGAAAATCCTTTCCGCCTCGGTCTGACCGGTGGCGCACATAAGTCACCGGTGATTAAAAGTCTTAATCACTTCGTCACGGATGCTTCGAATTTTGTGGTGAGAAAAACTCCCGAACTCGGGCCTCTCTAATCAGGCGAGGACAATCATTGCCTCCATCATCAACTTGAATTCTGTCCGATCGGCATTATGCTCCTGCGGTCGAATGGCCTCCCACGATCGAAAGCCTCCCGGTCAAAAGATCTTGGGCGGCCGGAACCTTCCTATCGTTGGGACAGTTAATCCCGCATAAAAATCTTCTCTAATTCCTTTAGCCAATGATCCCACGAAAGCGTCTCGGTGGGCGTCAAATTTCGGAGGATGCAATTTGACCACCTCGGTAAGCCATTTATCTCCCGATTATCCACGTTATTCTGTGTCCCATCGCCGTCGCATGCGATCCACAACTTGAGCAAAGCTGGTTTATCGAGCAACCACTGTGAAGCACTCCCGGCACGTTAGGATCTGCATTATTATTTGCCGATCCCTGCTGTCCCCCGGAATGTGAATCCGTTTGGCTAGCGGCTATCTCAGGAGTAGATACCGATTCTTCTTGCCTCGCATTTCCACGTCCGCGTCCACGACCGCGTCCGCGTCCACGACCTCCTCTCAACATACTGTAAACATAAATACTCAATATCCAGGGCAAACGTTCTCAAAGTACATTCATTAATGTTTACAAGACAAGAATTAAATAAAACAGTAGTACTCGAGATTAGGAAACTTACAACCACAGTCCAATTGACGATGCTGGCTCAGCAGTGATGTTACTAACGACCAATAATCAATAACGTAAACAGACCCAACTAACCCGACTGCCAAGATATCCATAAACCTTAGCTCTGATACCATATTCTGTAACACCCCGAGATATTCGGAATAATTACAGCGCCGTAAACCCTTTAGGTAAGGATTTACAAGGCTAATTTTAAAAAGAGTGTAAATATAAACCAATCGTACAACTGAAGTTCAAAGACATATTTGAATCAACCGATCAAAGAGTTAATTTATACAACCATATCGAAAAGACATTACTAAAACAGACGTACTCGAGTACTAAACGAAACAAGAAGACAAATCATAATAACAATAACATCAATCACATCACTGAGCCATCTCATCGTCCCCGATCTTGTGGTGCCTCCCGCTCCTCGACTACGAACATCAAAAACAATGTCCACCCCCGAAGGGGTTAGCAAAACAATGCTAGTACAAGTATCATAATACAATAAATCATCAATACATCATAAAACATGCAAAACAGACTTCCGCTACCGGAATCCAACGATGCGAATCCTCACGATTCCATCAACACAATACAGGGTAATCCAGCGATCCAGCGCCCTTGGTATAGATCCCCATGATGATCCCGTCGGACCAACGCATGGTGGAAAACCCGTCCAGCGATCCAGCGCCCTCAGCATAGATCCCCATGATGATCCCGTCGGACCAACGCATGGTGGACATTCGATCCAGCGCCCTCAGCATAGATCCTCATGATCCCCTCGGATCATTTATACCATAAATGAAACAATTATGCATACACATACGCATTTCAATATGTTCATCAATACGAACAAACAACAACGAATATCACGAAAATTCTCAGAATACATCTCATATTCAACAATATGAATAAAACCACAAGAATGATAAATCGAACTCGACATATGATACTTGCCTCGAAAATGGCAAGACGAAATACTTCGATGATCTCAACACACTCGAAGGCCGCCTCCTTCGATCAACGTAACAGGCTCGAACCTTAACAAAAGGAACGATATACAAATCATCTCAAGTCGAACAATGGCCTAACAATTCGGCCTACGGCCGAAAAGCTCAAAATAAACAAGCTGTCTGGATTGCTTAGCGCGCGCTACGTACTCTACGTAACGTGCGCTAAGACGGCTGATAGCGACGCTATCGTATAAGACTAGCGTCGCTAGCCACGGTCTGGCGATCGACTCGGCTGGTCTCATAACGACGCTACGTGCGTTTGGGCGTTAATCGACCCGATAGCGCACGTTAACTCAAGCGTGTTAGCGTGCGCTAATATTGCATGGCGAGAATCGCAAGCCAAGCTGGGTTGAATGGTGAAGAACTCATGAATCCTACCAAGTTATCCTCGGGCAAATCATGCTAATAAGGTTTGTGGAAGATTTATGATCGTGAAATACGAATATACGGATAGTCAACTCAACATCATAGTTCATCTACGATCTCCAAGAAATAATCTAAGTTCCATTTGTTCTACGTTCCAAAACACATGATTCCATCGTGTAAAACGTATCAACTGGGCAAATATCCGGTTACTGATCATAAATCGATTTGAACATGCTTAGGAGTCCTTATAATAAGATGGTTCAAAGGTTCATACGATGAATAAGTGTCGAAACGTCGAAATATCCTTCTAACATGTGATGACCGATTATAAACGAAATACTTGCTATCAAAACATGATTCAAACTTCCTTAGGAACATTACTAACATTAGTGAAGAATCACCTACCTCAAAGTAGTGAAGAATACGGAGGAAAATGAAGCGATCCAACACCGAAGGCAGACACCAATCTCCATGATATATGATCTTCAATCTCGAACTAGGAGGTTGATATGAAGTGTTTGGGACGAAGGGAGTTATGTTCTAAGTGTAAGAGTTCGGGTTATGGGAGGAGAAAAACTGAAATCTCGAATAGGATGATGTCCTATTTATAATAAATGGCTATTAGCGCGCGCTACACCCTGTTCGTAGCGTGCGCTAACGGCTCACAGTCTAAACTGTACTCGGCACTTAGCGTGCGCTACGCATATACCTGTAGCGTGCACTAAGGCGTTGACTCGGCTTTTCCCGAAAGCCGTCCAGGTACATCCGACACGATCCGACAGGGGTCCCCCGGCCAGATCTCACCTACCGCACGTCCCAATCAATCTGACCATGCATAGCGTACGCTAGTGACCCTCTGTAGCGTGCGCTATGAATCCCCGTTAGCGTACGCTACACTCAGCATGTAGCGTGCGCTACATGTACAGAAATTTCAATCTCTAAAACACATACACGAAATTTATACACTCGACAACATCGGATTATGAAATACAGAGAATAGTACTTAGACAAAAAGTACAATCATTACAATACCACAAGTTCTAATTACATAACAGAAATCTCGGGTATTACAGATAGAAAGCTAGAGCGGTTGATTCCTTGTCCGATAGAAAAGGAAAACGGTTTAACTTGGACCGTCACAAAGACAAGTACGAGTAGTTTATCACGGACCAATAGAAAATGTGATTGTAACGGTTATCCCTCGACCGATAGAAGAGAGGTGCAGAGATTTTTCTTCAACCTATTGAAAAAGATACCGAGAGAGGACCTAGGCTCGATTATAGCCGAACCTCTATAAATACTTGTTTGATTTATTTTCTGCACTTTATATTTCACGCTTCCGCACAAACGTCGCATATACCGATCTCGATCCAACAATTGGTATCGGAGCGGTACTCCAATACACGGTTTAACATCCGAGGAGAAGATCCAAATGGCATTCCAAATTGCTCCAGTCGAAGGCCTTGCTCTCAACCGACCTCCATTTTTTGATGGCTCAAAGTTCATGACATGGAAGAAAAAGATGTCTATATTTATCCGAGCATATGACATCGAGCTTTGGAAAGTGATATGCCTTGGTCCGAAAATTCCTTTAAAATCCGACGGTACGCTTAAATCTTTCGAAGAATATGATGACACGGATTGGAAAAACGACCATCTAAATTGTAAGGCCACTCAATTTCTATTTTGTGTCTTAAATCCGGAAGAGGTCAATCGTATCTCATCGTGTGAAAGTGCTAAAGAAATATGAAAAATTCTTGAAATCACACACAAAGGGACAACTCAAGTTAAGGAGACGAAGATCAATATGCTTCTCCATGACTACGAGCTATTCATGATGAAAGGTGACGAGTCCATCACCAACATGCTCGACCGATTCTCGGTCATCACAAATGGACTTGCTTCGTTTGGAAAACCATTACCAAGTAGTGAAAAAGTAAAAAAAAATCTTAAGATCACTACCTGTTGAATGGGACGGAACGGTAACAGCGATTATGGAATCGAAAGATCTCAATAATCTTGATTTTAGTGCCCTCGTTGGTTCACTAATAAATTACGAGATTGTCCTTAAATCTCGAAATGCAAAGCCGAAACCGAAGGAAAGAACGATAGCCTTGAAGGCTAAGATGTCAAAGAAGAAATTAATCCCGATTGAAGAAAGCGACGAAGAATCGGCATATTATGCCAAAAATATTAATAAGTTTCAAACCTTATTAAACCGGAGAAAGAAAGACATCTCGGGCCAATCTAATAAATTCGACAACTCTTGTCGATTATGTGGAAAATCAGGCCACTTTGCTAAGCACTGCCGAGCGAAACCAAAGAAGGAGGTCCTCGTTGCAACATGGAGCGATGAAGACGAATATGATGATTTTATCAATCAAAATAATATCGCTTTCATGGCACGGAGTTCATTCGACGATAGCGACGTCGAAAGCCGGGTAAGTACTTCATCTCAAGATGAGTTATTTGAAGCATTCGAGTTATTACATACCGATTTCCAAAATGCTTTAAAAGAAATCAAATCCCTTCAAATTAAAAATAAATCATTGGAAAATGAGATTTCCAAAATTCTTGAAAAAGGAAAATTTATTGAAACCGATCATTCGAAATACGTTGAAAATGAAAATATTTTAAAGAATGATCTTTTGAAAACTCAAACCGAGCTGAAAAATTTAACAAAGAAATTCTCGTGTGGAAACGAGAAATTTGAATAAATGCTCTCGGTTCAGAAATTTACTTTGAATAAAGAGGGGTTATGATTCAAACCGCGTTCTAAAAATGAATCCGTAAATTCTAAAATACCCCGATGTGACAAATGTTTGAAAATTGGGCATCACATTTCTAACTGTAAAAGCCCACGCCGGATGATTAAAATTAAAAAGATTTGGGTTCCAAAAGGAACAAATATTTCAAATATCGTCTATGTTTCAAATGAAAAATCAACTATCGGTTGGATCCCCAAAAATTGATTTTTTATCAAAATATATTTTACTTAAGGGGAGTAATAATTTTTAAAAGGGGAGATAATATTTTCAGGGGGAGTTTATACCCTCCTTAATGTATTTTGTTATATTCTTCATTTGGTATCATGCATATTTTATATTTGGTATCATTATATTTTTTTTTTACACTTTTTGATGAAAACAAAAAGGGGGAGAAAGGAGAAAAATGGGATTAACCCTGAAAGGGGGAGAAAAATCGAAAAATGGAAGTTGAAAGGAGAAAGGAGAAGAAAAGTCGAAAAGATAAAGTTAAAAAGAAAAATGAGGAGACGTCGAAAAGATGATGAAAATATTGAAAATGAGAAAAGAAAAGGGAAAGGAAAGAAGGAGTCGAAAAAGAAATGGGAGAGGAAACTAACAAAACGAACAAAGTCGAAAACTTTATTCTGTACACATATACATATATTTATTTTTGCAGGTAAATCCCATTGACGAAGTGTTGTTTTGTAATCATCAAAAAAGGGGAGATTGTTGGAACATTTTGTTCCATACATGTATTAATAATGTTTTGATGATTAAAGTTGTTACACAAAGCAAAACAACAAAGAGACGAAGCAAAGCATCGAAGAAAACAAAGTCGCAAAAAGGTGTTCTGAACATGCATAACGTACGTAATGAAGAGAGTATAACGTACGTAATGAGGATGATTTAACGTACGTAACATATGAATGTCAACCTATTCATTAGATCGCATGCAGACGACGATGGACCAGCAGCGCAATGAGGATAACCGAGGGGACAAATAGCTTACTGAAGTGGTCAAATTACATCCACCGAAATTCGATGGTTCTGCCGAGGCGCCTACTTGGGTTCACTGCTGAAAGAGTTAGAGAAGATATTTGCAGGGATTAACTGTCCCGAGGACCGAAAAGTTCCGATCGCCTAGTATTTTCTGGCTGGGGAGGCTTTCGACTGGTGGGAGGCCGTTCGACTGGAGGATCATAATGCTGACTGGATGGAATTCAAATTAATGATGAAAGCACAATATTGTCCTCGTCCAGTTAGAGAGGCTAGAGTTCGAGAGTTTTTCTCCCCGCAGAGTTCGGAGGCATCTGTGACAGACATAATCAAGACTTTTAATCACCAGTTGACTTGTGTGCGACACTTGGTCAGGACCGAGGCGGAGAATATTTTCCATTTCGACATGCGGATAAAGCCGGAGATTCAGCATTACATGTCCGGATTCGAGTGTACTACTTTGCGATAGTATCAGGACAAAGCGCTGGCCTACGACATGAAAGAGGCGGCAGTGGAGAAATCAATGGAAGCGAAGAAGCAGAAAGTATCCGGCAACTTCACGGAGAACAAGAGTAGTGGGCCCCGCAAGGGCCAGTCTTCATTTTATTCATCTAGGAAACCCCCGCATCCTTCTCGAGGTGGAAAGAAGTTCCGGGCAGCATTAACAGTTTCAGACGCAGCGAAGAAGTGTTATAACTGTGGCAAAGCAGGGATGTTCGACGTGATTGTTACGCACCTGCTGTGACCTGCTTTGAGTGTGGACAGGAAGGGCATCGTGCGACGTTTTGTGGAAATGCGACTAGATATATTGGTACTCGCACTCCTGCACCTGTTCCGAAGGATACAAGTGTGAACCAGACACAGCAAAGTGGTTTCCAGCAGCAGAACGTTGGGAAAAGAGAGGCGTCCAGTGCTGGGTCCGTTTCTCCACGCCTTTACGAGATGAGGAGGTCAGACAATCAGAACACTGTTGTTGCATCAGGTACGATTCAGATCTTTTTGCAACAAGTCAGTGTCTTATTCGATTCAAGAGCTACGCATTCTTTCATATCTTTGAACTGTGTTAATCGTTTGAAAATCTCGTGTTTTTATGATTGTGAGCCTTATATTGTGGGATTACCGAGTGGAGAGAGAATTGTGGGAATCCTAGAAACGATAGATTTTCCAGTGTCTATAGAAGGGAGAGATTGACCATCAAATCTTTTTGTGGTCGACATCCATGGTGACTATTTAATTCTCGGAGACGATTGGCTCAACCGTTATGGGGCTATTTTGAATTACCGAAAGAG
The DNA here is from genome assembly GCA_033398695.1 of Orobanche coerulescens. Taxonomy (NCBI): domain Eukaryota; kingdom Viridiplantae; phylum Streptophyta; class Magnoliopsida; order Lamiales; family Orobanchaceae; genus Orobanche; species Orobanche coerulescens. Next base: position 119,873,846 of record CM065819.1, on the reverse strand, counting down.
AGTCATTTCTATCATTGCTGATGATGGATCTGAACATTTATTCAAAGGATGGAGACCGGGAAGCTCAGGAAAATTGATCAAAGTCATGAAAGCAGTTAAACTGCTGAAGCAGGGATGTCACGGATTGTGGTGTTATGCCATGAAGAAAGAAAAAGGAGTAGAAATCTCATCTATTCCAGTTGTGAATGAATTCTCAGACATATTCCCTGACGAACTACCTGGGTTACCTCCGCGGAGAGAAGTAGAGTTCGATATCGAATTAGAGCCTGGAGCCGCACCTATTTCCAGAGCACCATACCGTATGGCGCCAACCAAGATGTATGAACTAAAGAAGCATCTTGAGGAATTATTGCAGAAGTGTTACATTCAACCTAGCGTCTCTCCTTGGGGAGCCCCCGTTCCCTTTGTCCGGAAGAAAAACGGATCCCTCCGATTATGTATTGATTACAGGGAGCTAAACAAGGCGATGATCAAGAACAAGTATCATATACCTCGGATCGATGAGTTGTTTGACCAACTGCATGGGTTTAGGGTATTCTCGAAGATTGACTTGCGATCAGGATACCATTAGTTGAGAATTAAGGAATCGGACGTACCGAAATCTGCTTTCAGATCCCGGTACGGGCACTATGAATTTGTGGTAATGCCATTCGGACTTACTAATGCTCCTGCGGTATTTATGCAATTGATGAATCGGGTATTCTTAGAATACTTGGATAAATTCGTGGTCGTTTTCATTGATGACATCTTGATCTATTCGAAAGACCCAGAGGAGCATGCAGAGCATTTGCGTATTATTTTGAGCACCTTGAGGAATGAACAACTTTATTCGAAACTTTCTAAATGCGAATTCTGGCTTAAGGAAGTAACCTTCCTTGGGCATGTGATATCAGCTGACGGAGTTCAAGTAGATCCGAAGAAAATCGAGGCAATCTTGGAGTGGGAATCTCCTAATAATGTGAAAGAAGTCCGAAGTTTCTTGAGACTTGCTGGATATTATCGCCGTTTTGTAGAAGGATTTTCCAAAATTGCTCGTCCACTTACTCAGCTGTTACAGAAGACTAAGAAATTTGTGCGGAATGAGAAATGCCATGCGGGTTTTGATGAACCTAAGAGAAGACTGACGACAGCGCCTATACTAGCATTACCAGATGGAACTGATGGATTCATGGTATACAACGATACTTCAAATCAGGGTCTGCGATGTGTATTGATGCAAAAGGATAGGGTGATTGCCTATGCCTCTCGACAGTTGAAACCATACGAAGTTAATTACCCGACTCATGACCTGGAGTTAGCAGCTGTAGTCTTTGCCCTAAAGATTTGGCGACATTATTTGTATGGCACTCATTTTCAGATCTTCATCGATCATAAGAGCCTCAAGTATATTTTCAGTCAGAAGGAATTAAACATAAGACAGATGAGATGGCTGGAACTGATCAAAGATTACGAACTGGAAATTCTCTATCATCCAGGAAAAGCAAACGTGGTAGCTGATGCACTGAGCCTCAAACCTGTTTCTCTTCGAGTATTGGAAGCACTTACGTCCCAAACAAGCATTCAACGAGAGCTGATTCGAGAAGGGATTGAAGTATGGTCACAAGGAGTCCAAGGGCAACTATACGTGATGGAACTAATTTCGTCATTAGACGAGGAAATCAAATATAAACAGTCGAATGATTCTCTGATTTTTCGGTTATGTGACGAAGTAAAGAAAGGGAAGGCACCAGGATTCGTGATACAAGATGATGGAGTTCTGAGATTTCAGAGGCGACTTTGCGTTCCCTATGATGATGTTCTGAGGCAGACAATTCTGAAGGAAGCTCACAGCACGCCCTATTCTATTCACCCGGGCACCAGTAAGATGTATAAGGATCTAAAACAAAATTTTTGGTGGGGGAATATGAAGAAGGACGTAGCGGAATACGTTTCGAAATGTTTAACCTGCCAGCAGGTTAAGATTAAGCATCAGCGACCTGCCAGAATTTTGAAGCCACTTCCGATCCCTTAGTGGAAGTGGGAGGATATATCGATGGACTTCATCACCAATATGCCACGGACCAAGACGAGAATGAACATGATTTGGGTTATAGTTGATCGACTAACCAAGTCGGCTCATTTCCTAGGTATTAAAGACACTTGGGGACCCGAGAAGTTAGCACGAGTGTTTATTACGGAGATAGTCTGATTGCATCTAACACCAAAGACCATTATTTCGGATTGAGATGGTCGTTTCATGTCGCACTTCTGGAAGGCAGTTTACAAGGCCTTGAGAACCGAACTGAACTTTAGCACGGCCTATCATCCTCAGAAGGACGGTCAGTCCGAAAGGACTATACAGACGGTAGAGGATATGCTAAGAGCTTGTGCCTTGGATTGGTCAACCGATTAGGAGGTTCATTTGCCATTGATTGAATTCACCTATAGCAATAGTTGGCATGCTTCCATTAAGATGGCTCCGTTTGAAGCGTTGTACGGGAGAGAAGATAGCTCTAATTCGCCCCTGTGTTGGGATGATTCCTCTGACTTAATCAGGACGGAACTGGAATTGATAGTTCAGACTCAAGAGAAGATAGCTCTGATTCGTGAAAGGCTGTTGACTGCCCAGAGTCAACAGAAGTCTTATGTCGATGTGCGCTGTCGCCTGCTGGAGTTTGATATTGGGGACCATGTACTATTAAAGGTTTCTCCTACCCGGGGAATTTTCCGTTTTGGGAGGAAAGGAAAGCTGAGCCCAAGATATATCGGAACATTCGAGATCCTTGAAAGAGTTGGGGAGTTGGCGTACAGGTTGGCCTTACTGCCATCGTTGGGTCATATTCATAATGTATTCCACGTATCCCAATTATGGAAGTATGTACTAGATCCCAGTCATATCATTGATTTCGGAGAGATAGAGATAGCTAATGATGGCTTGTTCGAGGAGAAACCAATCAAGATACTCGAGAGTCGGATCAAACAATTGAGGAATAAACCAATATCCTTGGTTAAAGTGCAATGGTCACGACATGGAGTCGAAGAGGCCACTTGGGAAATGGAGGACAGTATGAAGACTAAATATCCAGAGTTATTTTCATCTTAAGTTTCGGGACGAAACTTCTTTTTAGGGAGAGAGGATGTAATACCCGAGATTTCTGATGTTTATTTGAACATTGTGGCACTGTATATGTTGTATTCGATCTTAGTATTATCCTCTGTATTTCATGACCCTGTGTTGTTAAGCGTATGATTTCATGAATGTTGTTCATGCTTGTATTGGTGCACTTGTAGCGCACGCTAACATCTAAGCGTAGAGCACGCTAATTGAGTTGGCTAGAGCACGCTACGTATGAGACTTAGCGCACGCTATACGTAGTCAGCATGATTGAGACAGGTTGGTAGGTTAGATCATATTGCGGATTTTGTTGGGGACGTGTCGGGATGAACCTGGATGGCTTTCTGGAAAAGCCGAGTCAACGGTGCTTAGCGCACGCAAATGGTTTGAGGCTAGCGCACCCTAAGTCAAGAACAGTGAGGTTAGTGAACTTTCGTTCAATCGTTAGCGCACGCTATATTGACTGATAGCGTACGTTAATTTCTGTACTTAGCCACGTAAGGGTGTTTAGCGTACGATAAGACGAGATCGGACAAAGGTAGTAGACTGCAAGCCCGTTAGCGCACGTTAATTAGGAACAGCAGCGCGCGCTAATAACCTTTTTCTATAAATAGGACAACACCTAACTTCATTTTTCAGTCTTCACCTCTTCCCACAACCGATTTCTAGGACTTCGAGAGTTACTCCCTCTATCCTAAACCTGCATACCAGACTCTTAAACATCACCATTGAAGGCAAAGGAGCTTCGAGGATTGGTGTTCTAGTTTTTGGGCATGGAATTCATCAAGTTATTTCAACTTTTCCTTCCATTTAAGGTATGTTACGGTTTACCAAGCTAGAATTTATGTTCTTAGCTATATCCTGAACTTGCTTCGGAAATCATTAGATTAGGTTAAGGATTTTATGAATCCAGCACCATATTTCGAAGATTGGAACCCGGTTATACCATATTTTTCCCGTGTTGCTAAGAGTGTTGATCGAGCCTTGATGGATAAAACCCTAGGGTGTAGTATCCTTAGTTCGTTTTGAATTATGAGCATGATTTTAGTAAGATTCTATGAATTCCTATGATGTTCCACCGATGATAATTCATGTTTGCTAGAGGTGTTTGTTTTGACAATATTCTTCATGTTCATGCTTATAATGAATCGGCCATGTCAATGAACTCAACCCAGATCACCGTAGTATCGTTTCCTTGCGTAGTACTTGGGTATGCTTGCTATCTTGAGTCACATTCGTGGTATAAATCGTAAGAGCCGAACATATAGGGATTGGAAATTGAAATACATATTGAAGTCCAGATTTTTGATGACTTGTATATCCTTGAATCTATATACATCGGCATTTTTACCTCCGATATGATCATTGGACTCGTATGTAGTGTATCACTATTTCCGGCTCAGCCCTCACCAAGTATACTAACCGCGAACTAGCCTTACGTCATTATTACATGGTTTTAATTTATAATATTCGGCGATCATACGTCTAGTTTCGAGTAGTGTGTTGAATCCCTTATTATTCCCTTGTACAAGGTGATTGATCGAGGGGCGGTGACCTTCGGACGTGTGACATTCGTGGGAGTATTTAGTCCTTGCCATATTTGAGGCAAGTATCGTATTCTGAATTTGGTTAATATTGGAATTTTGATCATGCATATGGTTTATTCATGTTGTTGAACATGAGATTAATTCCTTTGAATTGTAGTGTATTCGTTATTAATTTCTTGATTGTTCATGTCGATGAACATATCGATTTGCATATCTATATGCATAATTGCATTGTTTATGTTATAAATGATCCGATGGGGTCATGAGGATCTATGCTGAGGCCGCTGGATCGGATGTCCACCATGCGTTGGTCCGACGGGATCATCATGGGGATCTATGCTGAGGGCGCTGGATCATTGAACGGGTTTTCCACCATGCGTTGGTCCGACGGGATCATCATGGGGATCTATGCTGAGGGCGCTGGATCATTGGATGGGTTTTCCACCATGCGTTGGTCTGACGGGATCATCATGGGGATCTATGCTTAGGGCGCTGGATCGTTGGATTACCCTGTATTGTGTTGATGGAATCGTGAGGATTCACATCGTTGGATTCCGGTGACGGAAATCCGTTTTGTACGTTTTATGATGCATTGTTGATTTATGCATTATGATACTTGTACTAGCATTGTTTTGATAACCCCTTCGGGGGTGGACATTTGTTTTGATGTTCAGGTAGCCGAGGAGTGGGGAAGCAACCATAGTACCGACATGACGATGAAGTGGCTCAGTGATGTGGATTATGATGTCTTGTTTTCTGGTTATTTTTCTTAGTACTCGAGTACGCATATGTTGTTGATGTTTCAGGGATGTTTTGTAATAATGGACTTTTGTGAATTGTTGAACTAGTTTTGAATTTTAACCGTAATGACACTTTAGTATTATTTTCCGTATTTCTCAATTTAGCCTTGTAAATTCTTATATAAAGGATTTACGGCGCTATAACTATTCCGAATATATCGGGGTGTTACAGATCCTTTGGCCGACTTTGGAATATAAGGACGTGCCTTGCTTCCCGGATACTCCATCATTGCTCGCCAGTAGGTTTCACGCTCGAACCTATTTATTCGGTATTCTCCGTACCTTCGTGTGCCATATATATCCTCTAATTCTCTTGGAGATAGCTTCTCGATCTCATTCTTCAGGCGGAATTCTAAAGCGATTGGCTCAAGATTGATCGGATCTCTTTTAACCGTTAACGTGCTTAGGAATTCCATTGTGAGGCATCTGTAGGTGGGCCAATGTTGTGTCATCATACTCTCCCACTTTATCCTTTCTAGCAGCTTCATCACGTCGTCCTTGATACCCATGGTTGTCATGCACTCATCGTCGGGCCATCTAGTTGGAAACATTTTTTTTCTGCCCCAGCATCTCCCACCGCGCTTGTCGGCTCTCCGGAAGTTCAATTCCATACGTTTCCGGTGTCTCAACAGCCCCTTGGGCCGGAATTCTTGCCGGTTGCTCTATTTCAATCGTCTGTATCCCTCGTCCTCTTTGAGCAGTACCACGTCCTTGTTGGGCATTACCGCGTCCTCGACAGCTGGCCATTTTTCTGCAAGAATTTATCAATTATCATTTGTTTCAGAAAAAAAAAAAACATCATGGGTCAATAATTTCCAATGATATTGTCTCCCCCAAACTTATAACCAAATATACATTTACCCCAAAATATCCATTTTTTCATCGAAAATACCCACATGTATAATTGAAAATACCAATCTTCTTGAAAAATTATTTCCATCATATACAACATCCCTTTCATAACAAAAATTTCCAACATTTGGATTCCAATCACCAAACACATCATAATTCATGAAAAATCCCCAAAAAAATTCAACTCATGAACCCTAAATTAATCACGCATTCATAATTCACACAATCTTAGTATACTTAAGAATTAAATCATCCAAAATCGTAAGACATACCTTGAACTCGGAGTAAAATGATGAAGAAAATTGAAAAAAATTGCGAGTAGGGGAGGGATGATTACGTCCGATTTCTACCACTTTGAAGCTCTTAGATTGTGGGATAATGATATGAATCTTGTATCTATTCTTGATTTGATATAATTTTTCCTTGATTTTGATGATTTGTAGGGGTATGGGGGTTAGTTTTTTTTTGGATTTGGGAAAGGAGAATTCCAGAAAAATTTTGGGGAAGAACACGGGTGAGTTTGCATTTTTATAGCCCCGATAGACACGGCCGTGTAATGCCCTGGTCTTTTATATGCATGAATTATTATGACCTCAAGTGATACATTAGAGTTTTGCATTCACAAATAATAAAATTCTGACTAATGGAGTACATTTACAACTATTTACACGTTTTAAATTCAGAAATCAGATGTTCGGTTATCTGCTTGGGTTTATCTTCCGAATTTGATTTTTATGTTTCGATAGACAGAATCGTGATTTCATTGACTTCTATCTACACTACTTTTATGTTACGAGTACGTTTTTCAAAAGTTTACTTTTTGAATTTTCGGGTATATTTTATGTCGAGTCGTTTTCTCCGATAATTCGTGTTCCGTAAATCGCGAAACTTATTCTCTGACTTTAAGTTGTAAGTGCGACACGATAATTTAAGTATATGTCATACATTTAGTACCCGAGTAATTTTATCTGTGGAGGAGCGAAACGTAAAATATTCTTCGACCGGTTTATGATGACGTCTAGGGTTAACCTAGTATATAAAGGGACATCACCTCCCTTTCTTTCTCCTCCTCACTTCATCTTCTTCCCTCTTCTTCTCTACTTCACCCCCCCTCACCATTGAAGAACACCATTGTTCTTCATTAAAAACTCAAGTTAGAAGCTCACTTTGTGTTCCAAACTTGAATCCAAGTTCATATTCAAGTAAGTTACCTCATTCTCTTCATTTCTAACCAAGTAAAAATAGGTTTTGGACCACTTTAAAATTTGGAAAATATATGAAGAGTTTAGGTTTAATGTTATAATGTTTTGTATGTTGTTTTTAAGTTGATTTTAAGGTTCTTGAAGTGTTTAGAACAAGTTATAATCATGTCTTGATTTTCTTCATGTTGGCCGAAAATTTTAGGGTTTCATAACCTAATTATGTGTTGTTTTTCTTATGATTTTCTTACACAATATGTTGTTATATGATGATATGATGCTATGATGAATTTATGTGATTTTTATAAAATGTTTGGTGTTTTGAAAGTAAGGAAGAATCATGCTTAGTTCTTGATATGTTGTTGTATGTTCAAAAGTGACTTGATAATTATGATGAGGTATGAAAGGAGTACATGATATGTTTTTGTTAGATTTTTATAAAATGCTTTTGATAATTTACTTAAAAACAAGAACATGAAGTTAGATTTATAAAGTTGGAAGATGCGTTGGTAATATTTGATGTAGTTAAGGAGCATGTTATGTATTGAGGATTTTAAAGTAATGTTTAGGTCATTTGTATGTTAGGATCAAGACTTTTATTATCAACATGAGTGTATGTTAAGTGTGTTGTTTGATGTTAATGATGTTTGAATGTTAATGTTGGAAAAATAAGAATGAGTAAGTAGTCATTTTGCAAAAGAAAAGATTATGAAATGGAGTTCGTAATATCGAGGAACATGCTTGTATGTCGACTCCTATATGTGTTATAAGTATGATATGTATGATTAGAGTTTACATGTTTAGGGTTTTCGTTGCTAGAAACGAGCTCTAGGTTAATATGATGTTTTTCCCATTTTCGTCGGAAGTTGGCAGTTTCATCACACTTCACGGAAACGGCCATAACTTTCTCCACATTTCATATTTTTGAGATTTGTAAAATGTATTTTAAACTAGACTTCATTGGATTTCCAATGGTATAAGATACACTATCTAGTTCTTATTGTTCGTTAACAGAATGCTTATTCTTTCCAGACTTGATGCACATTATGTTATGATTATGTTAAGTGTTTGATGTTGGTTTTCAAATCAAAGAATGTGTAATGGAATCGAGTATCGGTTACCTTTGTTAGTATCTTTATATATTATGTGGTCAGTTAGGTTCTCTAATAGAATCATAGCTTTTATTATAAAACTTATGTCGAATGCAAAACTCTAAAGTCCAAACATGTAGATCGAGTCTGTTGTCCGTTAGACTTCGTTAAGCTCGATCGACCGCTAAACTTAGTTGTTTACGATGAAAGGTGGAGCAGCAGATTGAAGCGTAAGGAAGAGCCGAGAATCATTTTGCTTGCGTTTATTACTTGTCCAGGTGGGCTTTCTATACGAAAATGATTATGTGTGCTTTCTATACAAAAATGATTTGAGCTTTGCTCTATCTTGATGACATGTTTTACAAGCAAATTATGATTTCAAATGTTTATGATGCATAAAAACTTTTATGTGGATTCTTATGAACCAATCACTGCTGGCTTGCCAACCTATGAAATGATCGGATCCTGAGCTAGACAAAGGTTGCTGGCCAGGGTTAGTGTACACAGTACTCGGGATTGTGAGCTCTCTTCGGAGTGGCCGATCTCGGGGAGTAACGTTCGCGGGAGGTGGCCACCTTCCCCGGCGTAGATTATGGATATGGTGAATCTGATGATATATGCTATGAAATAAAAAGATTTAGTAAACATGGGATTTTTCCTAAAACCCACGTGTGTTACTGCTTATATGCATGATGACAAGTACGAAAGTATGTTTTATGTTTTGGCAATATGTTCACGGAGTACGTTGTACTCAGCCCTGTATATCTTTTTAAATAGGCAGGTTGAGCAAGGGATGTGACGGAGGGTGTTGAGTGGAAGTCTTTTGTTTACGATCAATGTTAAGCCCTCGTTACATATCTTCATATATGTAACCAACCACATTTTTCCGATGCAAACTGTAATATCCGCAATTTTCGATTTTCGGTAAATTTCTTTTTTCGGCCGGAGTCCATTTTGACGATTCGCTCATGACCATTTCGTCATTATGAGAATGATTAATTCTACACTTTTTGACATCCGAGTTCGTTTCGGTGTCGTTTTGTTGAGTTCCGTGCTTTTTAGCGACTTTTCCGCACTTGAGTTCGATTCTTGCGAATCACGTTCGAAACTGCTGTTTCGAGTTTTCCGCAAATCCGTTTAACTTTGTTAGACGTGTTGTGAACTTCGGTTTGGTTATTCGATCACGTATCGTGATTTCCGGGCATTTTGGGCCATTTTGTAATTTCTTAAAAGTTACGGGTATCCGTATCTGTAATTGTTGTCTCGACCCATTTCTTGGTCGCGTATGATTAATTATTGTATTATGTTTTTATTTCGGGTCATTGATGTTGTCCGCGAACTTTTCGTCGTGTTCGTTCCGTGCGTTTTCGGAAATCGAGTCGTCGAGCCCTGGTGTTCGAGCACTGGCCGGACGGTTGTGGGACTGGCTGGACGATTGCGGGCACCGGCCGGACGGGTGCGGCCGGAACCGGCATAGCGCACGCTACGGCCGGAACCGTAAGGCTGCGCGCGCTAACCGACAGGTGTAGCGCACGCTATCGGCTGGCCTAACGCACGCTATCGGGTCTGGACAGTGGAGTCCTGAGGTTCTGGAATCGGGTAGGCTCGGCAGGTAGCGCACGCTACTGCCGGACACTACGTACGCTACGGCCGGCAGGTAGCGCACGCTACGGCCGGAAGGCTGCGCACGCTACCTGGCCGAGCAGTCTAGTCCAGGAGGTCACTGGATTGCGGCCTGGGCCGATAGCGCGCGCTAGCTCGGCAGCCTAGCGCACGCTAGTCCGGCCCAGTATAAATGTGGCAGAGCAGCCTGATTTTCACTCATTTTTCATTTCCTTTCTTTTCAATCTGCGGCTGGAGCTTCGGAGGTGACGAAGCCATGTTGTTTAACAACAAATCCACGAAGTTCTTGAGTTCATAACATCAATCAATCATCCGTTATCATCCTTTGATCCAACGAATCAAGGTAATCTTCCTTAGAACCCTAATTTCGTGAATTTGGGGTTTTTTGCATTTTTGTCCGATTCGTCTTGTGTTTTTGATTAATTCATGATGGGTATGATTAATCTTGGTAGTATTCTTGTGTTTAACATCATTTAATCCATTGTTCTTCGTCGAATCGAAGTATATTTCTTGATTTCTTTCGAATCGACTTTTTGGGGGATTTGTTCTCGATCTCGTTTTCCATCCGTTTTTGTTGGATAAATTGTGATTAAATGATGTTGTTAAACATATTCTATGGATTGTATATCCATATTTCGACTTGGAATTCCGTTTTCGTGTTTTGTCGGGACGAATCGTGTTCTTGGCCGTTTTGGGGAAAACACTTGAACTTTCGTCATTCGTTCTTTGGATTCAACGGCTTTGAGTCGTGTTATGGAATTATTTTCGTTGTTGTATTTGTCCTTCGTAGTTTATTATTGCGAGTTGGCGATCGGTGGAGTCGGCGGGTTCGTAGTCGGTTCGTGTCAACCTACTTCGGTCGATTCTCCGCGTTATTCTTATTCGAGGCAAGTACCTTGCCCATACTTTTCTTATTTTATGGATATGATGATCGGTGATCGTCTTGGTGTGTTTGTTTGGTTGTTTGAAATGAAGTTTCAAAAGATTTCGGTTTGGCCTCGTTAAAGGCTCTCTTTCAAAACGCGTGTGTGTTTTGTGAACGTTGTGTTTTGGGAATTGATTATGATTTGATTATTTTGAACGTTGAAGGCTTTGATGATATCCCTGTTGTTTAAAAGTTATGGAATCGTGTATTCCGTGTTTAATCTTGTTATTGTGTTTTGAAGAGTTTGACAATGTTGTCGGATAAGTGGCCATCTCTAGTAAGTATTATTGATGAACTTACATTCTTAGCATATTAGTATTGCATGAGTAACGTGTGTATGTATGCTCACTACGGGTTAGATCCGACGGGGTCTCGGTAGGGCTCCACGAAACTGTGGGACCGCGAGCTTGCTTTTAACCACTACGGGTTAGATCCGACGGGGTCTCGGTAGGGATCCACGAAGCTGTGGATCCGCGGTTAATTGTGGTGCATTTTTTCAAATGTGATTTGATATTGGCATTTCCGGAAATGAGTGCTTTTGAATGGTTTTCATGATTGCATGCATCGACTAAGTGTGTAAGAGGTAAGTTGTTCGTTTGGCTTACTTGGCTAGGATGGCACTAGAGTATTTTGTTGTTTGTTTTAAATCCTTTATTTGTGGATTTTGATGTTGGGAGACGAACCTTGTGGTCGTTCTTGTGTACTGTGAGTTGATGAAATTTTGGGCTAAAATCCCAATGGTTTTGTAAAAGTCATTTTACGGATTTGGGGCTAAAATCCCAACGGTTTGGTAAAGGTCATTTTTCGAAAAGTAAACCTTTGGGGCGGTGACCCCTTTCGTATTTTGGGTTTTGAAAAGTAGGATTTGATAAATCCTAAATCGTTTTCTATTAAAACTCCCGATGGTATTTCAAATCATTTTATAAATTGCTTCCCTTGATATTTTGATCTTGAAATCTTGGGAAGTCTTTACTCAAACTCTCGCCTCGGGAAGTGTTCATCTTGTTGTATTTGAATCTTTAAGGATTCCGGATTATTATCGTTCGTGGAATGTGAATTGTATGACTCGTATTTTTGCACTTGTACTTGCACTAGCAAAACAGTGGAGTTTTGCTAACCCTCCGAGTATTCGGGGGGTGGATGTCTATTTTTGCATTCAGGTTTTGGAGCATAACACAGGGTCGGCACGAAGGATGATGAAAGATGATCGATACTAATCACATGAGGAACCATACATTGTTTATTGGTTCGGTTGTACTTTATTTTCCGCTGCTATATTTTTCCCGTTGTACGGGTGTGGTTGTGTTTTGACCCCTGCGTGGGCATGAGTTGTATTTGAGTTGTATGTATTTATTGAAAGACCAAATCGGTCTACTGAGTCATTTTAGCCTTAAAGGCATGGTTGAGTTGTTATATGTTGCTACCAGCCTGGTAGATCCTTGAGGAAAGGTTCTACGGTGTGTAATATCCCTGAGCGGATTGGGGGTGTTACATAAATGGTATTGGAGCTTAGGTTGTGGAAACCTAGGCTGTCGGGTCAAGTCGTGTTGTTTGAGTCTTGTTTCGTCGGATTTTATCTGACTGAGTCGTGTCGCGACGCGTCGTTTGAGTTTGTTGGTCGTGATTAGTATCGTGGAGCGATCATCATCTTCGTGCGACCTGTGGAAGTAAGTCTCTCTTCTTTGTGTTGTGCCTCGTGTGACACGAGCTATTTTTATGATTATTTGTTAAGTGGTGAAATCCTTACGTGGATTTTGATTTCACGATATGTATTTAGTCGACTCTCGTATTTGATTTATACGAGGAGTGTCGTCGCTTGTGATGTATTTTTTATTGTTGTTTTTGTCCGTTGCTGATGATTTTCGAATCGATTTGCACGTTTTACAAGTTCTATTGTGGAAGCTTTGTGCTTATACGCGTTCGACTTGTTCACTAGCCAGTGCGGGAGGGTCCTTAGAGGCCTCGAATGGGGTCCGTGGTTTTGTTCTGAATGTGGCGGTCTTCGACTGTGGTGTTTTACCGTTTATTTTCCGTTAAAAGACATGTATTGTCTTGATTTTAAACGTTTTGATGCGTGTACTAGGAGGTGTTTTAGCGTACGTCGATATGTGTGAGTTTTGGGCATTCTGGCCTATTGGATTTTCGGAAACCTTGAGTATCTTAGAAAAATAAATTTCGAGACATACTTTTCAAATGAGTTATTTTTTTTTGTGGTACATCCAAGGTGCCACAATATACTTCAAAAAATTTCTACTTCGAGGACCAAAATGCTTGAGATATTTTCAATGTTTTAGAAACACTTTTATTTAGACCCGAGGGTCGAATATTCTGAAAGTTTTCACTAAGGTAAAGTGTCCTCATTTTTATCAAATACGAAATGGTTCTTCAAAGTCTCGATAACGATGTTTCACGTTTGTATTTTTTTTTTTGAAAGGTGATACTCAAGATCAACCGGTATTCTCCTAAATTAATTACAAAATGAGGTTTTCGTTTTTAAAACCTATCCATTCCCGTTTGAGGGCTGGGTATGTATGTGTGATGTTCGCGTTGTTATTTTGATATTTGCTCCCGAGTATGATCGAATTGGCGGTGTGAGCGTTGAGTCGTTTTCCACACATTTGTTGTGTTAGCCCCCTGTGAGAGGCGGGATGTTGGTGTTAAATGTTGTCGCCTCGTGGTGATTTCTGCGTTGTCGCGCATGTGCGAGCTGTTAGAGCTTGGTTTGGTATGACCGTGTGCATCGGTGATGGTTCCGTTATGTGTCGGTTGTTTAATGTCTTGTTACCTTGCTCCCGTTTTTGTGAATTTCGTGGATGAGGTCGGAGGTAATGCCCGTACTATTTTGACTTCGGTATTTTCTCTTTCTCCAGTCTATCGATTCGCTCATGTTCGTTTATACTTTATGAACTTATTCTGTATTTCGGTTTCATCGTCCGAACGAGCTGTGATCTTGTTGTGGGTCGATCTGGTTATCGCTGTGACTTTTTCGAGTTCGGCTCGATTCTTGTGAACCTTGTCCGGAAGTGACATCATTTGGTTCTATTAGTTCTTTGATCCGAAGTGGATCGGATTTGGAACTCTTGTGTTTTCGACTTTGTCGACTCGTTTATGTCCGTTGACATTTTCTGAGCTTGTCATGCCCCTTGCTTTTGTTGATCGAACGAGTGTGGTATTATTTCGGAATAACTCATTTGTCGTTGTGACTTTTCAATCGCTATTCCCTTTCCTGTGGATATTATGGGAATGCATGTCTTGTAGTTCTCACCAGATCATCCTGGGAGTTGTTTGAATTTTATTATCCTTCGTGTTTCGGACATGATTGTTCGATTTTTGTTGTCTCGATCGTTTGTTTGTTCGGTTTTTTTTCTCGTTTTGTGATTGTTGAGCATTCAGGCTCCTTCTTAATTCTCTTAAGTTCGGGAAATTAGTCTCGTTTTCGATCTTCCAACCCTTGGGCGGTGGAATTCCGTATTTGTTCAGCGATTGGCTCGCGTTTTGATTGATGTACCGTTGGGTTGGTCAATCGTATTGATTTTCGTTCGTTGTGTTTTGCGATTTTTCGGATAATTGACTTGATTGTATTATCCATTTGATGACGCTTGTCATTTGTTGGTTTTATTATATCCCTAACGGCGACGTTGTGTTGGTCGCCGTGGAGCGTGTTTTCACGTCGTATATTCCTTTGCGTTGTTTGTAACATTTCGCCGTTGGGCGTTAGTCACGCATTCTTGTGTATCTCGTTGAGTTTTTCCTGGTGGAATATTTCTTCTCCCTACTTGTTTTAAGTTTCGGGACGAAACTTCTTTTAAGGAGGGTAGAATGTAATATCCGCAATTTTCGATTTTCGGTAAATTTCTTTTTTCGGCCGGAGTCCGTTTTGACGACTCTCTCATGACCGTTTCGTTATTCTGAGAATGATTAATTCTACACTTTTTGACATCCGAGTTCGTTTCGGTGTCGTTTTGTTGAGTTCCGTGCTTTTTAGCGACTTTTCCGCACTTGAGTTCGATTCTTGCGAATCTCATTAGAAACTGCTGTTTCGAGTTTCCCACAAGTCCGTTTAACTTTGTTAGACGTGTTGTGAACTTCGGTTTGGTTATTCGATCACGTATCGTGATTTCCGGGCGTTTTGGGCCATTTTCTAATTTCTTAAAAGTTACGGGTATCCGTATCTGTAATTGTTGTCTCGACCCATTTCTTGGTCGCATATGATTAATTATTGTATTATGTTTTCATTTCGGGTCGTTGATGTCGTCCGCAAACTTTTCGTCGTGTTCGTTCCGTGCGTTTTCGGAAATCGAGTCGTCGAGCCCTGGTGTTCGAGCACTGGCCGGACGGTTGTGGGACTGGCCGGACGATTGCGGGCACCGGCCGGACGGGTGCGGCAGGAACCGGCGTAGCGCACGCTACGGCCGGAAGGCTGCGCGCGCTAACCGGCAGGTGTAGCGCACGCTATCGGCTGGCCTAACGCACGCTATTGGGTCTGGATAGTGGAGTCCTGGGGTTCTGGAATCGGTTAGACTCGGCAGGTAGCGCACGCTACTGTCGGACGCTGCGTATGCTACGGCCGGAAGGCTGCGCATGCTACCTAGCCGAGCAGGCTAGTCCAGAAGACCACTGGATCGCGGCCTGGGCCGATAGCGCACGCTAGCTCGGCAGCCTAGCGCGCACTAGTCCGGCCCAGTATAAATGTGGCAGAGCAGCCTCATTCTCACTCATTTTTCATTTCCTTTCTTTTCGATCCGCGGCTGGAGCTTCAGAGGTGACGAAGCCATGTTGTTTAACAACAAATCCACGAAGTTCTTGAGTTCATAACATCAATCAATCATCCGTTATCATCCTTTGATCCAGCGAATCAAGGTAATCTTCCTTAGAAGCCTAATTTCGTGAATTTGGGGGTTTTTGCATTTTTGTCCGATTCGTTCCGTGTTGTTGATTAATTCATGATGGGTATGATTAATCTTGGTAGTATTCTTGTGTTTAACATCATTTAATCCATTGTTCTTCGTTGAATCGAAGTATATTTCTTGATTTCCTTCGAATTGACTTTTTGGGGGATTTGTTCTCGATCTCGTTTTCCATCCGTTTTTGTTGGATAAATTGTGATTAAATGATGTTGTTAAACATATTCTATGGATTGTATATCCAAATTTTGACTTGGAATTCCGTTTTCGTGTTTTGTCGGTACGAATCGTGTTCTTGGCCGTTTTGGGGAAAACACTTGAACTTTCGTCATTCGTTCTTTGGATTCAACGGCTTTGAGTCTTGTTATGGAATTCATTTTCGTTGTTGTATTTGTCCTTCGTAGTTTATTATTGCGAGTTGGCGATCGGTGGAGTCGGCGGGTTCGTAGTCGGTTCGTGTCAACCTACTTCGGTCGATTCTCCGCGTTATTCTTATTCGAGGCAAGTACCTTGCCCATACTTTTCTTATTTTATGGATATGATGATCGGTGATTGTCTTGGTGTGTTTGTTTGGTTGTTTGAAATGAAGTTTCAAAAGATATCGGTTTGGCCTCGTTAAAGGCTCTCTTTCAAAACGCGTGTGTGTTTTGTGAACGTTGTGTATTGGGAATTGATTATGATTTGATTATTTTGAACGTTGAAGGCTTTGATGATATCCCTGTTGTTTAAAAGTTATGGAATCGTGTATTCCGTGTTTAATCTTGTTATTGTGTTTTGAAGAGTTTGACAATGTTGTCGGATAAGTGGCCATCTCTAGTAAGTATTCTTGATGAACTTACATTCTTAGCATATTAGTATTGCATGAGTAACGTGTGTGTGTATGCTCACTACGGGTTAGATCCGACGGGGTCTCGGTAGGGCTCCACGAAGCTGTGGGACCGCGAGCTTGCTTTTAACCACTACGGGTTAGATCCGACGGGGTCTCGGTAGGGATCCACGAAGCTGTGGGTCCGCGGTTAATTGTGGTGCATTTTTGCAAATGTGATTTGATATTGGCATTTCCGGAAATGAGTGCTTTTGAATGGTTTTCATGATTGCATGCATCGACTAAGTGTGTAAGAGGTAAGTTGTTCGTTTGGCTTACTTGGCTAGGATGGCACTAGAGTATTTTGTTGTTTGTTTTAAATCCTTTATTTGTGGATTTTGATGTTGGGAGACGAACCTTGTGGTCGTTCTTGTGTACTGTGAGTTGATGAGATTTGGGGCTAAAATCCCAATGGATTTGTAAAAGTCATTTTACGGATTTGGGGCTAAAATCCCAATGGTTTGGTAAAGGTCATTTTTCGGAAAGTAAACCTTTGGGGCGGTGACCCCTTTCATATTTTGGGTTTTGAAAAGTAGGATTTGATAAATCCTAAATCGTTTTCTATTAAAACTCCCGATGGTATTTCAAATCATTTTATAAATTGCTTCCCTTGATATTTTGATCCTGAAATCTTGGGAAGTCTTTACTCAAACTCTCGCCTCGGGAAGTGTTCATATTGTTGTATTTGAATCTTTAAGGATTCTGGATTATTATCGTTCGTGGAATGTGAATTGTATGACTCGTATTTTTGCACTTGTACTTGCACTAGCAAAACAGTGGAGTTTTGCTAACCCCCGAGTATTCGGGGGGTGGATGTCTATTTTTGCATTCAGGTTTTAGAGCATAACACAGGGTTGGCACGAAGGATGATGAAAGATGATCGATACTAATCACATGAGGAACCGTACATTGTTTATTGGTTCGGTTGTACTTTATTTTCCGCTGCTATATTTTTCCCGTGGTACGGGTGTGGTTTTGTTTTGACCCCTGCGTGGGCATGAGTTGTATTTGAGTTGTATGCATTTATTGAAAGACCAAATCGGTCTACTAAGTCATTTTAGCCTTAAAGGCATGGTTGAGTTGTTATATGTTGCTACCAGCCTGGTAGATCCTTGAGGAAAGGTTCTACGGCGTGTAATATCCCTGAGCGGATTGGGAGTGTTACACAAACAGTCTTTATGATTATGCTTTCTATGTCTTGTTGATTGTAATATGCTATGAAGCCTTTTCCTAAACTTCAAGGCTAATGTTATGACTGTATATTCTACTTTGGATTCTAAGTCGTTCCCACGGGACTGACTCCCCTTCATGATACCTTGATAGGTTATTCATGGTAATTCACCCACATGCCTTATGAAACGTATGTTTCCCCCTTTCTTCCCCGCATCTTAATTCCTACCCCGAGTCACGCCCCGGCTGAGCCGTCCTTAGGGATAAGGGGCCGTGACAGAATGGTATCAGAGCGGTTCGTTTGCTCTGAGTCTATGTTCTTTCAAGCGAAGTTTAGTTCGATTCTCATTTTGATTTAAGAATCAATTGTCAACTCAACTGCAACACCCCAATTTACAAATGGGACATTACACGCCGTAGAACTCTCATGATGTCTACCAGGCTATCACATGACACACATTCCGAACATGAAAATCCCAAAGACACAATCATTAATGTAAAAATGGGTCCGTGGCCTTGGTCAAAATGTTTTAATAGACATACGTGAAAATATAAGTCGGTACCATATCATTTCCCACGCATGGGACTTTAACCGAATACAATAAAACCAATCAGATTCTAATACTCAAACAGTATAAATGACCGAACGTAAATAAAGACTCGAGCCTCATAATCATGCCAATCCATCCTTTGCATGCATATCCCGTGCCTGCTACTCAGCTCTTACGGTACCTGAAATGCATAAGACGCATTTCCCCCATTTAACGGGTTAGCTTTCGAATAGCTAGTGCAAGTACACAATTACACAACATTATATAAAACTACGATTTACCACAATCATCTCAATCAGAAATCATTTGACATAAATATTCCGGAATATTACACTGGCAATCAAATCAGTTATCAATTCATCACGATATCACAAAATCACAACTGGTATCCCGTGGCCGTACCCCTTAGTATCGACCCCCAGACATCCCGTCGAATGCTCCAGGTGGGATACCACTTCCACGGCCGTACCCCTTAGCATCGACCCCCAGGCATCCCGTTGAAGGCTCCGGGTGGAAGTTCAACCACACACGCACCCAAGTCCACTTTCGCGGCCGTACCCCTTAGTATCGACCCCCAGACATCTCGTCGAACGCTCCGGGTGGAAGGAACACAACTCACGCACCCGAAAACCACAATTTATCATTCATTTGGAAAACGTAACATACATAATGGAATGTAATACATGTACTTGACTTGAATTAAGATGAAGCGAAGGAAACGACGAAAGAGTAGGTTTCGGTCCGAACAATCCTCCCAAATCCGTTCCTAACACAAAGACGGTATACAAACAAGTCTCAATATTGTGGAAAGGTAAGAATTAATCCTAATTCTACCCGTTGGAACAATTTGTCGGTCACTACAAAGTCCTAGACGGTTTTAATCTTAGAATGGCGAAACTACGAGGTCAAATTCGTTAGACTATAATTGAAATAAGGGATTACGACTATACATTCGTAATCTAACAATTCGGCGGAGCTAAATCGGAATTATGTCAAAAATCCCGAAATCCCCAAAAACTAGGGTTCAATGATGTGTACCTCGATTCGGACAGAGAGTGATGATTATGATGATGATTAACCTCCCTTGGTACACAATAATCAATCTTCGGAGGAACTCTACAGATTGCTCTGGACAAATCGCTCCAAATAGCGCAAGGAAACTCACGTCGCGCACAAGGGATGAGAAGAAACGAAATAACGCGACTGAGGTTAAGTTAGGATTTAAAACGCGTGACAGTGTGTTACGTACGTTAACACGAGTTGTTAATGTACGTTATGATGTTTACGTACGTAACCTCTCACAGGTTAACGTACGTAACAAACAATCTGTACTCTATTGTGAAAACCATAACGTACGTTACCAATAAGGTATAACGTACGTTATGATGCCTCTATAACGTACGTAAAGGAGCATGCATAGCGTACGTTATGCATGCAGCAGTCCCATGCTGCTAGACACTTAATTCTGCACAGTCGATACAACGACGGAACGCGACACAAGGACAGAACCAGAAGTGTAAACACGAGGTATCCAAAACAACAAAACTAAGTGCTGAAAGAAAATACACTTCCGACTACCGGGAAATCCAAAATGCATCAAGCAAAATAAAATTCCCTAAACTTTTAGGAAATTACAAAAATGGCCCAAACATCCGAAAAGTCACGATACGACGTCGGATTAACAATCCAAAACTCACAACATGAGCCACTCAACCAAACGAACTCATGGAAAAAGGAAAATGATGAAATTGAACGAGTTTTTTTTGAGAATCGAACGTTCATGTGACGAAATATAACTCAAGATGAAAAATACGTAAACACATCCTCAAAACTCGTCCAAACGGAAAAACTCCAAGAACAAAATAGATTCAAAATTCCAAAACAGTAATAAGCGAGTCGTCCGAAACGAATATACACCAAAATAGAAATTGCTAAAAAAAATAGAAAGCACGGATATTACATTATCTCCCCCTAAATATAAGTTTCGTCCCGAAACTTACGACGCGAATAACTCGGGGTATCTCGAACTCATGCTCTCTTCCGTCTCCCACATGGATTCCTCGGATCCATGCCTCGACCATTGAACTTTAACCAAAGGAATGGTTTTGTGTCTAAGTTGCTTCACCCGACGCTCTAAAATCTGAATCGGCCTCTCCTCGATGGTAATGTCGGGTCTCAACCCAATCTCTACAAAATAAATAATATGGCTAGGGTCCGGTACGTACTTCCTAAGCTGGGAAACATGAAATACGTTGTGCACATGGCTAAAGGACGGCAGCAAGCCTAACCGATATGCAAGCTCTCCAACTCTCTCTAAAATCTCGAACGGTCCAATATATCTCGGACTAAGTTTACCCTTCTGGCCGAAGCAATAAACTCCCCGTGTCGGCGACACCTTAAGCAAGAGTGGTCCCCCACCTCAAACTCCAACAGCCGGCGACACGTATCGGCATAAGACTTCTGCCGACTCTGGGCCGTCAACAACCTATCGCGAATCAAAGCAATCTTCTCTCTCGTCTCAACTACCATATCAGGCTCGGTACCAATCAGCTCGGACGCATCGTCCCAACACAACGGCGATCTGCATCTCCTCCCATATAATGCCTCAAATGGTGTCATTTTGATGGAGGCGTGCCAACTATTGTTGTACGTGAACTCGATCAATGGCAAGTGCGACTCCCAATCATCCTTCCAATCTAGGGCACAGGCTCTCAACATATCCTCCAGTGTCTGGATCGTCTGCTCTGACTGTCCGTCCGTCTGAGGGTGGTAGGACGTACTGAGTCTCAACTCAGTCCCCAAAGCTCGATGAACGGCCTGCCAAAAGTGTGATATGAATCGGCCATCTCGATCGGAAACAATACTCTTGGGAGTCCCATGCAACCTCACGATTTCCGCAATGAATACTCGTGCTAATATCTCCAGCCCCCAAGTATCCTTAGTACCTAGGAAATGAGATGATTTGGTTAGTCGATCGACAATAACCCAAATCATATTCATTCCAGTCCAAGTCCTAGGCATCCCGGTAATGAAATCCATAGAGATGTCTTCCCACTTCCATTCCGGAATGGGAAGTGCTCATAGCAACCCCGCGGGCCGCTGATGCTCGATCTTAACCTGCTGACAGATCAAAAACTTCGCCACAAACTCGCTAAAGTTCGTCTTCAAATTGCTCCACCAGTAGTTACTCCTCACATCCTTGTATATTTTGCTCGTACCAGGATGTATGGAGTAAGGTGTGGTATGAGCTTCACTTAAGATCTGTCTCAACTCAATATCACTCGGTACACATAATCTGCCACGAAATCTCAAAACTCCATCATCCTGAACCACAAATCCAGGGGCTTTCCCCTTCCTCACATCCTCCCTCAACTGGACCAACAACAGATCATCATACTGTTTCGCCTTGATATCATCAGTCAAGGACGAAGTGATCTCCAACGCACATAACTGACCCTGAACTCTCTGAACCCAAACCTCAATATTCTGATAAATAAAATCCCGCTGGATCCTGCTCTGTGGTGTAAGTACCTCTAACATCTGTAACGCCATCGGATTTCGGTTCAACGCATCAGCCACTACGTTAGCCTTACCCGGATGATAAAGTATCTCGAGGTCGTAATCTTTAATTAGCTCCAACCACCTACGCTGTCTCATATTCAAATATTTTTGACTGAAGATATACTTCAAAATCTTGTGATCCGTAAAAATTTTACACGACGACCCAAAAAGATAATGCCTCCAGATATTTAAGGCGAAAACGACCGCAGCTAACTCCAAATCGTGCGTGGGGTAATTTACCTCATAAGGTTTCAACTGGTGGGACGCATAAGCAATAACCCTATCTCTCTACATCAAAACACATCCGAACCCGAGGCCCGAAGCATCACTATACACCACAAAATCCTCGTTCCCTTGAGGCAATGCTAAAATGGGTGCGGTAGTCAATCGTCTCTTCAACTCGTCAAAACTATCCTGTCTGTCTGCGGTCCGCTCGAACTTCTGAGTTTTCTGGAGTAACTGAGTGAGCGGTCTAGCGATCTTAGAAAATCCCTCAACGAATCTACGATAATAGCCTGCAAGTCCCAAAAAACTCCTCACTTCTTTCACATTCTTGGGCGGTTCCCATGCCATCACCGCCTCTATCTTCTGAGGATCTACCCGAACTCCCTCCGCTGAAATCACGTGCCCGAGGAACATCACTTCCTTGAGCCAAAACTCACACTTAGAAAACTTCGCGTACAACTGCTCACTTCTCAAAGTGTCCAACACAATCCGGAGATATAAAACATGCTCCTCTTGACTCCGGGAATAGATAAGGATGTCGTTGATAAAGACGACTACGAATTTGTCCAGATACTCGATAAAAACTTTGTTCATTAATTGCATGAACACTGCTGGGGCATTGGTTAGCCCGAAAGGCATAACCACAAACTCGTAATGGCCATATCTCGTCCGAAAGGCAGCTTTCGGTACATCGCTGTCCCGAACCCTCAACTGGTAGTAGCCCGATCATAAATCAATCTTCGAAAAGACTGACGCTCCCTGAAGCTGATCAAACAAGATCAATCCGGGGCAAAGGGTATTTGTTTTTTATGGTCAACTTGTTTAATTCTCGGTAATCGATGCATAAACGAAGCGATCCATCCTTCTTCTTAACAAAAAATACAGGCACACCCCAAGGCGAGGCGCTCGGTCGAATATACCCTTTATCTAACAATTTCCCCAACTGTTTCTTCAATTCTAACATATCCGACGATGCCATACAGTATGGCACTCGAGAAACGGGAGCCGCATTCGGCTCAAGATCAATAGGAAACTCAATCTCTCGCTGTGGTGGTAATCCCAGCAAGTCATCTAGAAATACGTCGGGGTATTCGCTAACAACTGGAATCAACGACATGTCGACTCCACCATCCTCCGCCTGCAGAGTGTAGCACCAATAGCCGGTACAACCTTGATTCAGAAGTTTCACCGCCTTCAAGGCGCTAATCACACTTCTCGATCTACCCGGTATACAACCGACGAGAGTATGCTCAGTGCCGTCCTCAGCCACTATCGAGAGGTACGAGTCCGATAATTCATGATAGCACCGTGACGATCCAACCAATCGTCCCCGATGATCAAATCCTCACTCTTAAGATCTATAACAATGAGGTTCGAGGGCCAATCTCGACTCCCGATCCTCACTGGGCAATCCCTAACTTCCCGGTCCCCAACTATACGATCCTCGCTAGGCGTACCCACTATGAATGGTTCGCACTCATACAAGCAGTCAATACCAATACAACATACACAATCCAAAACAATAAAAGAATGAGTAGCACCCGAATCAAAAAGCACCGAAATTAGATGACGAAGGATCTGAGTGGTACCTGACGCCACTGGAACATCTATCTCCTCCGTGCGCCTCATTTGATATAACTGAGGATGGACTGAGCCCGAACTAGATGCAGCTCGGCGGTCCGGCTGACCCCGACCCCTACCACGGCCCGAACTCTGAGGAACCTGAGTGGCTGGAGTCTTATGATCGACGCTAAGCTCCTTCTGAACGGTGGCGGAATATGAAACTCTAGCGACTCTGGTATCCCTCTTGCAATGAGTGGCCCTGTGCCCGGTCTGTCCACAGGTAAAGCAAGTAACTGGAGGAGAAGGGCAATCTTTCATCAAATGATCATATTGGTTGCAGTTAAAACAATCTCTGCCACCAGAAGCAACAGACTGGACTGAACGATTACCCTGAGATCCTCCAGCCTGATGAAACGACCTCTTCCCAGGTGTAGGGGCAGACTGTGCTCTCGAAAATCGGCCACTCTTGCCGGCTGAAAAACTGCCAGCCATTTTCTATTTCTTGGCCTCGATACCTAACTCTGATTCCGGTGCAGCCATCTCGATCGCTAGGGCGCGATTCTGATACTCCTTCAAGGTGGCACACATGAGTGGTGCCATACTCTGCCTGATATGCGGTTTCATGCACATATTGAAATAACGGATCTTGTTGGCCTCGGTCCTCACCTGATCTTTCACGAATCCTAATTGCTGATTATAAGTGATGATGGCCTGAGAAATAGGCACATCCTGAGGTGTGGCAGTGAAGAATTCCACAATCCTGCGTTCTTTGACCGGCGGCGGACAATATTCTGCTTCCACAATAGCCTTGAACTCCTCCCAAGTGGCTCGGCGGTCTCTGGGCGCCACAGCCTCCCACCATTCTGCAGCTTCCTTATCCAAGAGGTACTGATCAATATGTACCCTCCTGTCATCGGGACAGGCTACGACATCAAAAGTCCTGCTCAACTGAAAGAGCCAATTCTCCCAACCGAGGGAGTCAGAAGATCGAGAGAAACAGGGAGGGTGCATCTTAGTCACGGTCTGAAGCCACTTACTAGCCTCTTCCTCAGGAGTCGGAGGCGGATTCTGGCGTCCACCCTGAGCAATTTGGGCAAGCTGAGCTACCAACTGTTGGAGTACAACAGTAGCCCCGACGTCGGCATTATTACCCGACGACAGAATCTGCAGAGGACTGAGAAAGTGAGCCTTCCTCATTATTAGCACCCCGACCACGGCCTCGGCCGCATCCCCTAGATGGTCTACCGCGACCTCTCAACATACTGAAGAAAGATATGAAAGAACAAGATCAGAAGGATTCACAATTTGCAAGATCGGTATCACAATTCATAACTCCGAACAACACAAGAAAACGAATTACAAAGTATAAGAGTTCGAGGAGACTTACAGCCACGGGTCGCATGAAAAGACGGTAGCATGATGATATTAGGCTCAACGACTGACTCAACGACTTAACTGACAAACCCAAAATTAACCGACAGCCTAGGCATTCAAAACCTAAGGCTCTGATACCATAAATGTAACACCCCAATTCACAAATGGGACATTACACGCCGTAGAACTCTCATGAGGTCTACCAGGCTATTACATGACACACATTCTGAACATGAAAATCCCAAAGACACAATCATTAATGTAAAAATGGGGCCGTGGCCTCGGCCAAAATGTTTTAATAGACGTACGTGAAAATATAAGTCGATACCATATCATTGTCCACGCAGGGGACTTTAACCGAAGACAATAAAACCAGTCAAATTCCAATACTCAAACAGTATAAATGACCGAACGTAAATAAAGACTCGAGCCTCATTATCATGCCAATCCATCCTTTGCGTGCATATCCCGTGCCTGCCCCTCAGCTGTTCCGGTACCTGAAATGCATAAGCCGCATTTCCCCCATTTAAGGGGTTAGCTTTCGAATAGCTAGTGCAAGTACACAATTACACAACATTATATACAAATACGATTTACCACAATCATCTCAATCAGAAATCATTTGCCATAAATATTCCGGAATACTACATTGGCAATGAAATCAGTTATCAATTCATCACGATATCACAAAATCACAACTGGTATCCCGTGGCCGTACCCCTTAGTATCGACCCCCAGACATCCCATCGAACGCTCTGGGTGGGATACCACTTCCACGGCCGTACCCCTTAGTATCGACCCCCAGACATCCCGCCGAACGCTCCGGGTGGAAGTTCAACCACACACGCACCCAAGTCCACTTTCGTGGCTGTACCCCTTAGTATCGACCCCCAAACATCCCGTCGAATGCTCCGGGTGGAAGGAACACAACTCACACACCCGAAAACCACAATTTATCATTCATTTCGAAAACATAAAATACATAACGGAGTGTAATACATGTACTTGCCTTGAATTAAGATGAAGAGAAGGAAACAACGAAAGAATAGGTTTCGGTCCGAATAATCCTCCCAAATCCGTTCCTAACACAAAGACGTTATACAAACAAGTCTCAATATTGCGAAAAGGTAAGAATTAATCCTAATTCTACCCGTTGGAACAATTGGTCGGTCACTACAAAGTCCTAGACGGTTTTAATCTTACAATGGAGAAACTACGAGGTCAAATTCGTTAGACTATAATTGAAACAAGGGATTACGATTACAAATTTGTAATCTAACAATTCGACGGAGCTAAGTCGGATTAAAAGGAAGAATTATGTCAAAAATCCCAAAATCCCCAAAAACTAGGGTTCAATGATGTATACCTCGATTCGGATATAGAGTGATGATTATGATGATGATTAACCTCCCTTGGTACACAATAATCAATCTTCGGAGGAACTCTACGGATTGCTCTGGACAAATCGATCCAAATCGCTCAAGGAAACTCACGTCGCGCACAAGGGATGAGAAGAAACGAAATAACGCAACTGAGGTTAAGTCAGGATTTAAAACGCCTGACAGTGTGTTACGTACGTTAACACGAGTTGTTAACGTATGTTATGATGTTTACGTACGTAACCTCTCACAGGTTAACGTACGTAACAAACAATTTGTACTCTATTGTGAAAACCATAACGTACGTTACCAATAAGGTATAACGTACATTATGATGCCTCTATAACGTACGTAAAGGAGCATGCATAGCGTACGTTATGCATGCAGCAGTCCCATGCTGCTAGACACTTAATTCTGCACAGTCGATACGACGACGGAACACGACCCAAGGACAGAACCAGAAGTGTAAACACGAGGTATCTAAAACAACGAAGCTAAGTGCTGAAAGAAAATACACTTCCGACTACCGGGAAATCCAAAATGCAACAAGCAAAATAAAATTCCCTAAACTTTTAGGAAATTACAAAAATAGCCCAAACATCCGAAAAGTCACGATACGACGTCGTATTAACAATCCGAAACTCACAACACGATCCACTCAACTAAACGAACTCATGGAAAAAGGAAAATGACGAAATCGAACGAGTTTTTTTCGAGAATCGAACGTTCATGTGACGAAATATAACTCAAGATGAAAAATACGTAAAAACATCCTCAAAACTCGTCCAAACGGAAAAACTCCAAGAACAAAATAGATTCAGAATTCGAAAACAGTAATAAGCGAGTCGTCCGAAATAAATATACACCAAAATAGAAATTGCTAAAAAAAATAGAAAGCACGGATATTACATCAACACCCCGTCACGTCATGCTCAACTGAAGAGTAAGGTAAAAGATTTACTAGTCTTTATGATTCAAACTTCTTTTGCCATGAAAATGTATCTCTTTACGAACTTTTATGAAATGTAATTATGAACATATATGGAATGATATATGTATGACGAAGCATGGACTATATGAATCCTTATTTTTTTCAAGTATGCATGAATTGTTGCTGATGAAGAAACACGAAAGACGAGAACTTAGAAACTTCCTTAGTGTCTTCTATTACGCGAACAAGAACTTATGCGCCATACGTATTTCAGCACATGCACGAATATGAAGGACGAACAATGACGATGTAATAACGAGGATCGACGATGCAGTGACGTCTCCAACGAATATGACTTATGTACGAGTAATACAAGTATGGTTATTTTATCGGGATGTCCATTTATGGCGGAACCCGAATAACTTTCATAACATACATCGTCAGATAGTATATTGTTATTTTTATGTTAGGTGTTTCTCAGAGTCCAGAGTTCGAGTCGAGAACTTAGGATGAGATTTATATCCTTCTTCTGAGAACCCTTTAGTGGAGTTGTTCTATTATGTTGAGACATTGATGTATTATACGTATACCTTCTTCATAGGATGGCAACCACGAAGACGACGACGCGTAAGTCAACGAGGAGAAGGCGTACCCCGTGCGACCTTGTGGAGGCTTTCTGCATCACGTATCGAGGCATAGGTGCCACTGTGGGTCAGTGCGTGGCAGACCTCGAGGTGACATGGCGCTTAGCTGCTCCTCATGGTGTCTCGGACTACGAGGGCATTCAGTGTCTTATCGACCTCCTTCCGATCGAGTGGAGGGAGTGGGCTACTGCAGTCTCATGGTATTATATCTTTTTGCGTGAGCCGACTTTAGTACCTTCCGGAGATTTCATGGCCTTTGCTATCCGCATCACCACTCAGTACCTACAGCATCGTGCACTTCCCCCTAGAGCTTAGGTGTACCGACCTTATGCTAGGGGATCTTTGCCGGAGAGGCTAGCTACACCTCTACCGAGCCAGATGGTTCTTTTTGCGCCGTCTCATGCTCAGGATGGGTTAGACATGAAGGTAGGGACATCAGAACCTCGCCGCAGGGACATGAGGACCGAGCCTTTAATTCTCAAGAGGACGTCCCCGCCACTTCGACCTATGCCATTCATCGATCCAATCCATCCATGACTGATCGCAGATGATGCTCATCTATTTCTCCTGAAGAAGCGCAGAGTCACTGAAGACCCTGTTGCAGTCTCTACAGCTTTAGACGAGGAGTCAGAAGAAGATCCAGAAGAGGATCCGGAGGAGTTCTCCGAGGAGGACAGCTCGACCGCCGAGTCGAGGGCGACTTGAGATAGCTCAGGATGGTGTTAGCCATTTATTTTGTATTTTGTATGCGGAATGTCTCTACTTTTGCTTATACATGTCGTTCCGATGTCTAGCACTTTCTTATTTATAGACGGCAATGCTATTTGTTAGAGCATCCCGCATTTTGGCATATGTGTAGGCATGTAGCCTAGATCAGCTTATTTTGATAGTCAGTAAGACCTCTTTGAAGGCAATTGTACTATTACGATGCATATGATATATTGATATATATTTTGACCCTTCATGGGCTTTTCTTCTCATGAGTATGATGTTATTTATGGTTTCTTTCTCGACCTTGCCACGAGAGTTATCTATGAGTATGTGTTGATGCGTTATGATTATGTAGTTCCGAACTTCTATCTATGATCTAGTATGATGATAATTACGGACCAATGAGAATGAACTAATGATGATTATGTACACCTCAGAATGCCACCCAGAAGAGAAAGAAGGAGAGGAAGGCATGAACGCGCCCCTACACCACCTCCTCCCCACCCCAACGGGCTATTGAAGAGCTTTTCCTCAAGCAGAATCCGCCCACTTTCGATGGGTCAGGAAACCCGAGCGATGTTGAGCTTTGGGTTAGAGCTATGGAACGAATTTTTAAATTCGTAAGGTGTACCAACCAAGAGCGTATTTCTTGTGTGCTCTTCCAACTCACTGGATCTGTAGACTTCTTGTGGGAAGCGTGCAGGAAGATCCTGACGGCTGAGCAACTGGAAAACTACTCTTGGGAGGAATTCAAGGAGTCACTGTATGACAAGTATGTTCCAAAAACCTTCAAGGTCAAGTATAATCTGAAGCAAGGAAGGATGTTAGTGACCGAGTATGATAGAATGTTTTGTGATTTATCAAGGTATGATCCAGACCAAGTTGATTCGGATGAGAAGATGGCAGGAAAATTTAGATCAGGACTGAGACATGAGATAGGCATGTCCCTAGCTAGCCATGGAAGGCTGAGCTACACTGAATCGCTGAACAGATCTCTGGATATTGAGGCAGCAATGCCAGAAGAGAAGCGAGCACCTATAGTTACACCACCACCCACTCAGACAAATTCCCACGATTATAAGGGGAAGCGTAAGTGGGAAGGACGAAACAATGGTGGCAATGGGAACATCCAGGTAGGAAGCCGTGGCAGGGAAATATATCTCATGGACAGCCTCAGGCTCAAGGGGGCAACAACCAGGGACGGCAGATGGTTCCTACTCAGGGAGGCAATAATCAGGAACGAGTTGCAAACCCCGTATGTCCTAAGTGTAACAAACAGCATAATGGTGCCTGTCTGTTGGGCACTGGAAGTTGTTACACGTGTGGTCAGAAAGGCCATATTATGAGGAATTGTCCTAAGCAGCAGCAGGGAGAGAGACCAAACCACCAGGGTCAACCCCAGCCACTGAGGGAAATACAAGGACAGCCGCAACTGCCGCCACCACCTAAACAGCAGAATCAGAATGCTAGATCGTATGCCATCAATCAGAAGCAACCCGAGTAGGATAAGGGTAACTTGGCAGGTATGGGCAAACTTCTTAACCTACCTGTAATTGTTTTGTTTGATACTGGAGCATCGCATTCATTTATTGCTAGAGCATGTGTGGATAATCTTAGTATTATACCAGAACGTGCTAGTCATGTCATGAGAGTATCTTCACCACCAGGAGGAATTTCAACTACCACGCATGTTTGTTCTAATGTGGAATTAGAACTAGGGAATCTTAAAGTGGTAACTAATAATCTGAATGTTATGACGATGTGGGATGTTGATGTAATCCTAGGAATGGATTGGTTAGCCGATAATTATGCCACAATTCTTTGTTATGAGAGGAAAATTTCCTTTAGACCACCGAGAAAGGATCCCACAGACTTTCACGGCATAAGAATAGGTAGAGGATCACCCGTTATATCTGATCTCCAAGCCAAGAAGATGATGAGAAAGAAGGATTGTCAGGCTTTCCTTGTTTACCTTAATGGAGAAGCTGGAGAAGAGTAGACGATAGGTGATGTGCCAATTGTGCGGGAATTCGAGGATGTATTCCCAGAAGTGTTACCGGGTTTACCACCAGATCGACAAGTGGATTTCAACATCGACCTGGAGCCAGGGTCAGCCCCAGTGTCGAAAGCACCATATAGGATGGCACCGAAGGAACTGCAAGAACTTAAGATCCAACTGCAAGAGCTATTGGGTTTAGGTTTCATCAGACCGAGTGTTTCTTCATGGGGAACACCTGTCCTTTTTGTGAAAAAGAAGGATGGTACACTGAGAATTTGTATAGATTACAGGGAGCTGAACAAGTTCACACTCAAGAACAAGTATCCTCTGCCAAGGATAGATCACTTGTTTGACCAAATCAAGGGAAAAACTGTGTTTTCTAAGATAGACCTTAGGTCTGGGTATCATCAGCTGAAGATTCGACCAGAGGATATACCCAAGACAGCTTTTCGAAAAAGATATGGACACTATGAGTTTATAGTCATGCCATTTGGATTAACTAATGCCCCCGCAGTATTCATGGGTTTTAGGAACAGAGTTTTCCACCCGTACTTGGATAAGTTTGTCTTAGTGTTCATAGATGATATTCTCATCTACTCTAGAAATGAGAAAGAGCATGAAGAACATCTCAGGATAGTGTTGGAAACACTGAAAACGGAGAAACTTTTTGCCAAATTCAGTAAGTGCGAATTTTGGTTGAAAGAAGTAATGTTTCTTGGGCACATTGTGTCAGTAGATGGTATTAAGGTGGACCCAGCTAAAGTGGAAGCAGTACGTGATTGGAAGTCACCAACCAACCCTAATGAGATTAGGAGTTTCTTGGGTCTAGCTGGGTACTATCGAAGGTTAATCGAAGGATTTTCCAAGATTGCTAGACCAATGACACAGCTGTTGCGGAAAGGAATTAAGTATTTATGGACGGATGAATGTGATGAGAGTTTCCAGGAACTCAAGAGGAGATTGACTACTGCGCCAGTTTTAGCAGTACCAGAAGCGAACAAGGAGTATGTGGTTTACACGGATGCTTCTAAGAATGGGCTAGGTTGTGTATTGATGCAAGATGGGAAAGTGATAGCTTACGCATCAAGACAACTTAGGCCGCATGAGGTGAATTATCCTACGCATTATTTGGAACTAGCTGCAGTTGTGCACTCATTAAAGATATGGAGACATCACCTCTATGGGGTAAGATGTGAAATTTTCACAGATCACAAGAGTTTAAAGTACTTTTTCGAGCAGAAGGACTTGAATATGAGACAGAGAAGATGGCTCGAATTAGTAAAGGATTATGATTGTGGTACTAACTACCACCCCGGCAAGGCTAATATGGTAGCAGATGCCTTGAGTCGTAAGACTCAATCGCAATTAGGATACCTACTTACCACAAAAGGGGATCTAATCCAAGATTTTGAAGGAATGAGTTTAGAGGTGGTTCATCCACCGGAAACGATAATGGGTCGTGTCGCGACGTTAGTGATGACACCAGATCTGAGAGGACGAATAGCGAATGCACAGAGGAGAGATAAAGCAGTCGAGAAACTACGTATGAGAATCAGATCAGATAACCCAGGAAGTTACCGCGAAGCGGCTGATAACGCAATTATATTCGAAGAGAGAATATGTGTCCCACATGATGAGGAATTAAGGAATGAGATTATGAGTGAGGCTCATGATACTCCCTATACCGCTAACCCCGGAAGTACCAAGATGTACCAAGACATGAAGAGAAATTTCTGGTGGGACGGTATGAAACGGGATGTAGATTCTTTTGTCGAGCGGTGTTTGGCTTGTCAGCAAGTGAAAACACTACACCAATGACCTTATGGGAAGTTACAGCCATTGACCATTCCAGAATGGAAGTGGGAAGGAATAGCTATGGATTTTGTGACTAGTTTGCCGAAGACCAAACGAGGAAACACTGCTATATGGGTTATAGTAGACAGACTCACAAAATCAGCTCACCTTTTGCCTATCCCAATCAATTACGGATCTGAAAAGTTGGCATAGTTGTATGTCCGTGAAATTGTACGTTTGCATGGAGTGCCGATATCAATCACGTCAGATTGAGATCCAAAATTTACCTCTAGATTTTGGATGAGTCTACAGAAGGAATTGGGTACACATCTGAACTTTAGTACTGCTTTCCACCCACAGACTGATGGACAATCGGAAAGGATGATTCAAACACTAGAAGACATGTTAAGAATTGTAGTGTTGGATCAAGGTGCAAATTGGGAGCATGTTTTGCCATTAATCAAATTTGCTTACAACAACAGTCACCAGGCAACGATAGGTATGGCGTCTTATGAGGCCTTATACGGCAGAAAATGCAGATCACTACTTTATTGGAACGAAGTGGGTGAGAGGAATATTTTAGGGCCAGATACAGTCAGCGAGATGATCGAGATTATCCACAAGATACGACAGAGAATACAAGAGGCCCAGACTCGACAGAAGTCATACGCTGATACACGCCGAACTGAATTGCATTTCGAAAGTGGGGATAAGGTTTTCCTCAAGGTTTCCCCTAATAAGGAATAATCAGGTTTGGCGTTAAAGGCAAGCTTAGGCCAAGTTTTATAGGGCCATATGAGATTCTTGAAAGGATCGGCCCAGTTGCCATACATGTCATACATTTAATACCCGAGTAATTTTATCTGTGGAGGAGCGAAATGTAAAATATTCTTCGACCGGTTTATGACGACGTCTACGGTTAACCTAGTATATAAAGGGACATCACCTCCCTTTCTTTCTCCTTCTCACTTCACCTTCTTCCCTCTTCTTCTCTACTTCAGCCCCCCCTCACCATTGAAGAACACCATTGTTCTTCATTAAAAACTCAAGTTAGAAGCTCACTTTGTGTTCCAAACTTGAATCCAAGTTCATATACAAGTAATTTACCACATTCTCTTCATTTCTAACCAAGTAAAAATAGGTTTTGGACCACTTTAAAATTTGGAAAATATATGAAGAGTTTAGGTTTAATGTTATAATGTTTTGTATGTTGTTTTTAAGTTGATTTTAAGGTTCTTGAAGTGTTTAGAACAAGTTATAATCATGTCTTGATTTTCTTCATGTTGGCCGAAAATTTTAGGGTTTTATAACCTAATCATGTATTGTTTTTCTTATGATTTTCTGACACAATATGTTGTTATATGATGATATGATGCTATGATGAATTTATGGGATTTTTATAAAATGTTTGGTGTTTTGAAAGTAAGGAAGAATCATGCTTAGTTCTTGATATGTTGTTGAATGTTCAAAAGTGACTTGATAATTGTGATGAGGTATGAAAGTAGTACATGATATGGTTTTGTTAGATTTTTATAAAATGCTTTTGAAAATTTATTTGAAAACAAGAACATGAAGTTAGATTTATAAAGTTGGAAGATGTGTTGGTAATATTTGATGTAGTTAAGGAGCATGTTATGTATTGAGGATTTTAAAGTAATGTTTAGGTCATTTGTATGTTAGGATCAAAACTTTGATTATCAACATGAGTGTATGTTAAGTGTGTTGTTTGATGTTAATGATGTTTGAATGTTAATGTTGGAAAAATAAGAATGAGTAAGTAGTCATTTTGCAAAAGAAAAGATTATGAAATGGAGTTCCTAATGTCGAGGAGCATGCTTGTATGTCGACTCCTATATGTGTTATAAGTATGATATGTATGATTATAGTTTACATGTTTAGGGTTTTCGTTGCTAGAAACGAGCTCTAGGTTAATATGATGTTTTTCCCATTTTCGTCGGAAGTTGGCAGTTTCGTCACACTTCACGGAAACGGCCATAACTTTCTCCACGTTTCATATTTTTGAGATTTGTAAAATTTATTTGAAACTAGACTTCATTAGCTTTCCAATGATATAAGATATACTATATAGTTCTTACTGTGCGTTAATAGAATGCTTATTCTTTCCAGACTTGATGCACATTATGTTATGATTATGTTAAGTGTTTGATGTTGGTTTTTGAACCAAAGAATGTGTAATGGAATCGAGTATCAGTTACCGTTGTTAGTATCTTTATATGTTATGTGGTCAGTTAGGTTCTCTAAGAGAATCATAGCTTTTATTATTAAACTTAAGTCGAATGCAAAACTCTAAAGTCCAAACATGTAGATCAAGTCCGTTATCCGTTAGACTTCGTTAAGCTCGATCGACCGCTAAACTTAGTTATTTCCGATGAAAGGTGGAGCAGCAGATTGAAGCGTAAGGAAGAGCCGAGAATCATTTTGCTTGCGTTTATTACTTGTCCAGGTGGGCTTTCTATACGAAAATGATTATGTGTGCTTTCTATACAAAAATGATTTGAGCTTTGCTCTATCTTGATGACATGTTTTACAAGCAAATTATGATTTCAAATGTTTATGATGCATAAAAACTTTTATGTGGATTCTTATGAACCTATCACTGTTGGCTTGCAAACCTATGAAATGATCGGATCCTGAGCTAGACAAAGGTTTCTGGCCAGGGTTAGTGTACACAGTACTCGGGATTGTGAGTTCTCTTCGGAGTGGCCGATCTCAGGGTGTAACGTTCGCGGGAGGTGGCCACCTTCCTCGGCGTAAATTATGGATATGGTGAATCTGATGATATATGCTATGAAATGAAATGATTTAGTAAACATGGGCTTTTTCCTAAAACCCCCGTGTGTTACTGCTTATATGCATGATGACAAGTACGAAAGTATGTTTTATGTTTTGGCAATATGTTCACGGAGTACGTTGTACTCAGCCCTGTATATCTTTTTAAATATGCAGGTTGAGCAAGGGATGTGATGGAGGGTGTTGAGTGGAAGTCTTTTGTTTACGATCAATGTTAAGCCCTCGTTACATATCTTCATATATGTAACTAACCATGTTTTTCCGCTGCAAACACTCTTTATGATTATGCTTTCTATGTCTTGTGATTGTAATATGCTATGAAGCCTTTTCCTAAACTTCAAGGCTAATGTTATGACTGTATATTCTACTTTGGATTCTAAATCGTTCCCACAAGACTGACTCCCCTTCATGATACCTTGATAGGTTATTCATGGTCATTCACCCATATGCCTTATGAAACGTATGTTTCCCCCTTTCTTCCCCGCTTCTTAATTCCTACCCCGGGTCACGCCCCGGCTGAGTCGTCCTTAGGGATAAGGGGTCGTGATAGCTGTGTCAAGTGACACGGCCCGTATCTTACCTATTCAGATGTCTCTCAAAACCTTCTGTCCATCAGACCCGACCGTGTCATGTGACACGGCCCGTGTCGCACCTACCTGGAAAGTGAAAAACCACTGCCTGCCTGACCCGACCGTGTCAAATGACACGACCCTAGTCGTACAAGCCTGGAAAGTGAAAAACTACTGCCTGTCTGACCCGACCGTTTCAAATGACACGGCCCATGTCGTACAAGCCTGGAAAGTGTGTTTTTGGTCTCCGGGTCTTTTTTCTGTGAATTAGACACCTACAGTTGAACTGGTCAGTTCCTCATCAAGTAAAAATAAAAATAAAGTGCGAATAAGAACAAAACTAAGAAGAACTATTGAGTTGCCTCCCAATTAGCGCTAAGTTTAACATCTTCAGTCGGACGCCTGCAACCGGAAGTTCTATGGCTCGATTAAAGTTATCACGAACATAGTTTCCTTTTGATTTGGATGATGGTAGTGTTTGACTCATTGTCCGTTAACTTTAAATAGCTCACCATCTCTGCTCATGAGCTCGACCACTCCAAGTGGAAGTAGTTTCTTGATCACGAATGGCCCTGACCATCTTAATTCTAATTTTTCCGGGAAACAATTTTAATCTTGAATTATAAAGAAGTAATGTTGTCCCGGCACAAATTCACGTTTTACGATCATCTTGTCGTGCCATATTTTAGATCTCTCTTTGTAGATTCGAGAGTTTTCATAGCATTTATCCCAGAATTCCTCCAACTCGTTCAGCTCTAACAATCTTTTCTTTCCAGTGGTCTCAAAATCCAGATTTATTTTTTTGACCGCCCACATCGCCCTATGCTCCAACTCTAGAGGTAGATGACATGATTTCCCGAATATGAGTTGGCAGGGAGATGTACCCAAAGGTGTTTTATATGCCGTGGGATAAGCCCAAAGTGCATCGTCAAGCTTGGACGACCAATCTTTCTGAGATGTACTCACCGTCTTTTCCAGGATTAGTTTAATTTCTTTGTTAGCCGCTTCGGCTTGTCCATTTGCTTGTGAATGATAGGCCAATGATTTCTTTGATCGGACCTGTAACACCCCCAGAGCCATCCAGGAATATTACAGCGTCGTGGGCCCCGAGATGGAACCCACAAGGCTGAAGGAAATTTTTGCAAACATTTACAAACACCCAAGAGACTAACGACGGTACTATCTTTTAAAAAATTCGAAAACTTTACAAAACCCATTTAACAAAACCGTCGTAAAATCTCATTTAAAACAACAAGGCCAAACAACCGAAACTCAATAGTTTAGAAAACGATTTGCCAAAGTAACTCAAGTTACCAGAAACCAAAAGGCCATTTAAAAATACTTACGCGGCGGAAAAAGACAAATAATTAAAAATACTCTAGCAGCGGAATACAACAACTGATCAGGAAACTCGATACACCAATACATGCTCTAGCCAGTATCCTCCGGGAAGTTCATCTCTTCAAGACCGCTACAAGCTCGATATCCAAAGAACCTAAAAAGAAAACCCATGATGGGGTCAGCCATAATATCCAACAGTGATAACCGTTACATCACAATAATAATTAAATACCAATGAGAATACAACCTAAGAATACAACCAATGTAATCTTATCGTCATAACCTTACCAAAATTCACATCTCGCACAGTACCCAAGGTTCTCAAAACATCATAACTCACTGTTACGAAATCTACTAACTCTGTCCAACCCAAATCCGTCGGGTTACATCAACACATCTCGACATGGAAACCAATTGCCCATCTGTTGTTACCCAAAATATTATCCAGAGATGATATTGCTGGACTGGTCGAGTAACAAACAAATACGAGACCACGTCCATGGGGAAAGTAAATAACACAATATTTGCTCGGGTTGTTAGTCCCGGGCCTGAATGCTCTCGCGAGATATTATTAATACAAATACTTAGGAGTACAAATATTAATGTTAGAGTACAATTACAATGAGTGTAAAGACCCTAGTTATCTTAGCTATTGAGCGTGAAAATTGCCGGAAGCACCAGATATGATGCTCTGTGAGTTCTTATAACAATGATGGGGTGCTGTGACGACTGTGAGAAATTGACGGTCTCTCACAGTGTGTATTAGCTAGAAGTCTGAGCTCCTGGGCTTGCGAGTCTCTTTGAATCTGTACTGTAGGGAGTTCTTGCCTCTGCCGACCGTCTTCTGGTTGAGAGGTGCTGAGAGAGAAATCCTGAGATAGATTCAATAGAGGAAGCCGAGAGTCTGAAAGTGTGTACGTATGTGGATGTATTTGCCAACGTTTTTCTATCGTGAGTTGAACCTTTTTCCAGTTGCTGGAGGTTCTCTATTTATAGCACTGGGAGTTGCTGGGCGATCGCCTCCGCTGTATTATAATAAGCGGGCGATCGTCTTTAGCACATGGGTTGGTCTCCTTAAAGTCCACAGGAGTTGCTGGTTGCCAGAAGTGCGAACCAATGAGAGGCTAATACGCGTCTGAGTCTCTGTCTTGGGAGGCCCTACTTAGGACCTTTCGGCGGGTCTGTCGGTAGGTGAGGCCGTCCTTGTCGCTGACAGCTGCTAATGCACTGGAGTCAATGATCCATGTTCTGCGGCGCCTTTTGCGGTTCTGCACATGGGTCCTTGCTTCGTGATCCAGTCTTCGTAGACTTTGACGGACGACGGCCTTGTTCGTGGCACAGGACGGTCGTCCTTGATCGGGCACCAGAGTCGATCGCTAGGTGCCAAAAGGCGATCGCCTTGAGAGTCGATCACTAGATGCTCGAAGATGGACAATTACCTTCGTTTTAGTAAGTTTGTCGTAGCTCATTTGGTCGTGAACTCATTCGCTAGGCCCTTATACCGATCGCCGTCGTGGCGTATAAATCGCCGCACAACAATTGCCCCCCAGCTCGCTCCGATGTTGGAAACGTGGGGTGAGGTGGTTCTACTTGCGATCGCTTAACTTTGACGAATGACTCAGTATTTTACGGAAC
Source organism: Orobanche coerulescens (assembly GCA_033398695.1). Lineage (NCBI taxonomy): Eukaryota > Viridiplantae > Streptophyta > Magnoliopsida > Lamiales > Orobanchaceae > Orobanche > Orobanche coerulescens. Next base: position 119,834,688 of record CM065819.1, on the reverse strand, counting down.
TGGCGATCGTCTTTTAGCGGATTGGTTTTGAATTTGGACGACCTAGTCGGTCGCTGAAATGAGCGGGGTATGACAGCGGTCGTGGAAAAGTCTCCGGGGCACGTGACGGGTTCCTGTTGGGGGAGACCGACGGTTAGTTATGACTCGTATGGCGTGCCCTTGAAACGACGCGTACGTGGGTTTCAAGGGAGGTATTAATTGCGACGGTTGCACTTAGGCCCCTGAGATTCTCCTTATTTGCATGGAAGCCCTTGCCATCTCCTATAAAAAGGCGCTGGGTTACAATGTTAAGAACCTTATGCGATTTCATCGGAGAAGAAGAATATTGCCGAAGAATTTTCTAAAGCCTTTGCCTGCCGATCGTCGATCGACTCCACCCTCGGTAAGAAAACACTCCTTTTCTCCTCCTCTTATATCGAGAATGTCCGGAGTACCTTCATCATCTGGAATGGACATTGCCTATGCCGCTGGGACCTCGACTATCTGGGGAAGATCCTCCGCGGAATTCCATATGGAGACGGCCGCCGAGGCTATCCGCGCCGATATTAATCCCGCGGAAGTCGAGGCATTATTCAACGAGGCCGACGCTGCCAGGGAGGCAGCAGCTGAGAAGAAGCGTTTGCTGGCGGAGAAGGATATGGTGGTGAGGGCGTATTGGGAGAATAGTGCCTTTGGCTAGGCCTATTTGGCCTTCGCTGAAATCATGGAGAGGTTGGCCGGTCCGTCTCCCAAATTCGATTACCGGGAGTACTCGATCGCTCATCCCTATCAATCTGCGAAGCGATCGCTGCCATGGTTCTAAAAAACGCTAGGCGCTAGGCGTTCGGATTGCTAACGCCTAGCGCCCAGAGCATTACTCGGGGATTAATCGGGGAGTAATCGGATTAGGCGGATTTATCTTTTTATTATTATTTTAATCATTTTTATATCTAAAAAATTATATATATGTAAAATAATAAAAAATAATTAAAATTTAACAATTAAAACAGATATATAACAATTACATATTAAATTTAAAATATTAATATAGATATGAGGGAGTCCATAATATCCATAATATCTTAATTTATGAATTTATAGTACTATTAGAACAAAAAAAAAGTATAACGGCCTAGGCATCCGCCTAGTCACCCACGTAACTAGGAATTTGAAGCATTGATATAGGTATAAAGTAGTCCATTGTATCCACAATATCTTATCTTGCCTTCATAGGCCCCCACCCAGCCACCCTAGACGATCGATTAATCACCCAAACGACCAGTACAAGCGCCTAGGCCATAATCGGAACGGTAGAGGACCTTCTAGGGATTAATCGGAGGATTAATCGGTCTAGGCGGGAATTTTTAGAACACTGATCGCTGCTTCGGGCCGCGTAGCGCTCTCCGTGGTCCCTCGTCCAGATCAGGAGCTCGGCGACCAGGAAGGACCTGTCCGTCTGGAGGGCGAGGTATCATGTCCCCTCAGATGTGGATCTTTTCGCGCCAGCGGAGAACGAGCGAGCCGACCAACCTCCGTAGGGTATGGTCGCCGTGAATGAGGCAATAATGGAGGCCGGACTGCGGTTCCCTCTGTCTTTTGCTGTCTCTCATCTGCTGGTCGCTTGGAATGTGGCGCCGCTTCACCTAACGCCGAATGCCTGGCTCCAGATCATCTGTGCCCTCACTTTATTCGGCGATCATCGACTGTACCGCCTTCCCTCGCCATTGGAGATGAACCACTTATTCAAGCTGACGGTTTAGAAGGGGTCGGTCGGAGGCTATCATGTCCAAGGCCGTTCCGGTCGGGTGATCCTTGGGGTCCGAATAAGGTGCGGGGCGATCCGGCGAAGTGGTTCTGGGTCGGCGGTGCATGGAAGGCATCAGCAAGCGACAATCCTATGGGCGAGCTGGATATTCCCACCGGCTTTCGGGAGAGGAATCCGAGTAAGGGTTTTGACTCTCCCTTTGTTCGGATATGTTCTGAACTGATCTAATTTGGTCTTCCTTTTGCAGGTTTCCATATTACGGCGGTCGACGAGCTACCTTTCGATATTCTGGTCGTCTGGGAGCGGATACGAAGTCTTCTGGACGACGACTTAGATGCTCGCCGGATTAACAAAGAGAGCCATTGGCTGTCTGCTCGGTTGTTCCGTTTCCCGCGACACCTTTCGGTCCCAGGTATGAATTTCTACAATCTCCTTTTGCTTGGCGATCGTCTTGTTTAGAGAAAGTGTCTAACCATTTGTTTGATCGTTCCTTATTGCATAGGTCCGCTTCCCTCACTTCTTGGAGCCTCCGCCGGAGATTGCTATGTCGAACCCTGGAGTTTTGAGTCGCCTGCGCCAGAAGAAGTCGAGTAGAGTTCCTCCGATGGTGCTACCTCTTATTCCGGAGGTGAGGCCTGACGTAGAGCCGATCGCGGCGGAGGGGGAGGTTCGGGAGGAGGGACTCCGGCTGAACCGTAAGCGACAGAGGTCGGGGGAGCCCCCAGTCTCTGCCCCTGTCGGTGAGGTGCCGATCGCCGCGCCTCTGCTCTCCGCGGTCCCCTTGGACGATGAGCCTACGTCTTCGTCGGCTTTCCTGCAGGCCATGGCAATTGCCGAGGCCGAGACCCCTCCCGGGAAACCGTACTTCGGTCGCGACCCCGAGAAAGCCGAGAGGTAAACTTTGTTTGTCTTGCTGAGTTTTGTCACTTGCGTAGGAGATGTGCTAACTCTTCTGTTCTTGATGCAGGATCCACAGCACTAACCCGGCTTGCCCGCCGCTAGTATTGGATTTCCTCGTGAGCCGATCTCCTCGCGATGCTTGTGAAGTCCCGCAATACGTCAACCGGGCTGTTTCTGCTTTGCCGAAGGCCTGGACGACCGACTTGGATGCGGTCGCCCGCCAACGATCCGGGAACACGATGCAGCCGCCTTTGCTCTCTCCCTCCAGGCAGCGACGATGGTTGCCCAGGTTGTGAAGGAGTTCGAAGGGCGTCCTTCTACTTCCCGTCTTCAGGCAGACCTCGAGGCCGCTCGGAAACAGAACTCCAAGTTTGCTGACAAGATCGTGGCTATTGAGAAGCACTCCCTGGATGCGTCTAAGTGGGAAAGTCAGGATCTTGAGCTGGCGAGACAGGATTCCGAGCGAGCCCGAGTGATGGTCGACCGACTTCGGGACCAGATGACAGATGCCCGTCGGTCGTACGCGGCCGCTCAGAAGGAGGCCGATCAGCTGAAGGTGACTGTTGCTCGACTGACTAGTGAGCTGGCGTCGTCGAGGGGAGAGACGGCCGCTAAAGAGTCCGAGCTCCAGGGTGCGCAACAGGAGGTTGTGGAGTTAAAAGGGAAGCTGGAGGCGACCGAGGCCGATCCCTTTCTCAACGTGGAGTTCGTCAGCGAGTTTACCTATTACATGGCGTTTGTTGACTCGCTCCGCGCCGCTAAGAAGGTAGGACTGGAGGTCGGCCCTCTTGCTGTAAAATTCAAGGCATACGCGCTAGCGCATCCTCTTCATTCTTCCTTCTCCGTGCCGATCTTGGACCTCTCGGAAATCGGCGTAGACCTGAGCTGGTACCCGACTCCCAGAAATCTTGCCTATCCGAATGCCCCAGAGGACGGGGAGGCAGCTCCGGAAGCCGGTGAGGGATCGTGGGACGATCCAGTGGTCGAAGGTGAAGGCCAGGCAGGGGCAGCCTAAGGTCTTACGTCTCTTTTAGTTTCAGCTTTTGCCTTGTAATTTTATAGCTTTGCTTGTACTTAGGCCTTCGGGCGACCGATTTTTGTACTTTTGCATTTCTAAGTAATGAAATGAAAGTTTTTTTCTTCGATTTATTGCTTGAATGATTGCTTTTCTGAGTCTTTGCATGACTTTGTAATGTGTGAGGAGAGATTGTTGCGTGTATAGCTCTAAGTGAATTGATAAACACATATAAATAACTTTTACAACAAATTCGATCGCTGCACATACATCTGAAAAATGCCGATCTCCGTATGTAATTGAATATGGACGATCGTCGTATACATAGCTCCGCCCTTCCCCCTTGTTTCTGTTCACTTAGTGAAAGTAAGGGGACGAAAACAAATCGTTGAGTGAGCGGTCTTCAATTTTGCAGATTCCTCGAGGAAGGCCGTCCATCTCGGTCTAGAGGAACCGTGTACGATCGTGGAGTTCGATGGACCAACCTCCACGGCCGTGTCTTGTGCACGAGCGACATTCCGTCTGATGGCTAAGTTCTCGCGACTCACTTTATTGTGAGGGTCCTCCGTAGGCTGCGCCTCGCCTAGTATTTAAACGAAGGGCGTGCGGTCTTGGTCTGGAGGATTCCTTGCGTGGGGCGTCGTCGGATTAATCAACTCCACGACCGCGGCTTGTTAGCACTTTTCTACCTCGGACCACCATTAAGATGGCGACCCTCGACGGTATACGTTGTGATGGGGGGAGGGACGCGTCGCATTGTCTGGGAAGGATCCACCATGTTAAGTGATAGATCTTTGAGGGCGGGCGAACGAGTCCACAAATCTGTTTTGGAGGCCCCTCAGGCTACGCCCGCCTCATATTTAAACGAAGGGCGAGCGATTATGGCCCAAAGGGACCTTGCACGGGCACAGAGAATGGTTCCATCGTCCTCCACAGCCATGTCGACACTCTTCTACCTCGGACCATCATGCCAGATGACGATCCTCGACGGAATACGTTGTGTAAGGGAAGGAGATCGCCTGCCTAGGTTCTTCATGTTGATGACGAACTTTAGAGGGCGAGCGAGTAATCATCTGATTTGTTTTGGAGGGTCTTTCGGCTACGCCCGCCTCGTATTTAAACGAAGGGTGAGCGATCGTGGCTCAAAGGGACCTTGCATGGACGGATCGTCAGTGTCATCGATTTTCGCGACCATGGCGCCACTTTTCTACCTCGGACCATCATGTTAGATGACGATCCTCGACGATATACGTTGTGCTAGGGGAGGCAATCGCTGCCTAGGTCCATCATGTTGATGACGAACTTTAGAGGGCGAGCGAGTCATCCTCTTTTTCGAGGTGTTTGCTCAGGCAGTAGCCTTTGGTTTGACGAGATGGGAGTCGGGGAGAGACTTCCGAAGTTTCCTCCTCTTGATTGAAGCATATATATTCGTTCACCGAGGTTGATCGAGGGTTCGGCTCGTATGAGCTTTCCGGACTATTTGCATTCGACTCTGGCGACCGTAGTGGGAGATTGATGGGGCTCCGACTAAGCCAATAAGCTGTCCAACTTGCCCTCCTCGAACAATCTCCAGAGTTGTCTGAGGAGGTCGCAGCAATGGTTAGTGTTGTGGCCGGGACTTGTGGTAAGCACAATATTGATTGTGGTCCAGATGATCGTGGTCCCTTATTGCCTTCGGCTTGTTTAGCGGTTCGCGCCCCTTGATGGCGTAGAAAATGTGGGCTGGAGTTCGGTTGAACTTGTGGAGGAGATGGGCTTCCACATCCTCGAAGGCCTTTAGATCGCCGGGTGGCTTGGTGACCGCCTTTTTGGTTTTGGCGATCGTCCTCTTTCGGACAGGAGGCGGCGTCCCCTCGCCTAGGCGGAGGGTGAGTAGCCTTTGCCTGTCCAAAAAGTCGGCAACCTTAGCGCGGAAGATCACGTAGTTTGGGGGGATGTCCTTTGTGAGATGTCTAAACATGGGCGAATGACAGTAGAATCCCCCCAGGACCGAGTAGAGAGCGATCTCGTCACTGATGGGCTCGCCAGTGAGGACTATTTCGTCCACCCGGTCGATGTAGTCTGCATCGGATTCGTCTTCCCTCTGCCTTATTTTCATTATGCGGTGGGGGACTTCTGGTCTGGCGACCTTGGCGGCGAAGTATGATGTGAAGTCACTCGCCAGTTTCTCAAAGGAGATGATCGATCGCGGTGGTAGTGAGACGTACCACCTATGGTCCAGCTCGCCCAAGGTTAACGGGAAGATTGAGCACTTGGTTGTGTCTGATGCCCCACACCCGGTCATGTAAATCCGAAACTTGCTTAGGTGGGTCTCAGGATCCGATCTCCCTTCGTACAAAGGTGTTTTGGGAGGAGCGACCCTTGGTTGCACAGGGGCGAGCTCGATGTGGACCGCGAGTGGCTCAATCGGTCTGATGATCTTTCTACTGGTGCTTACCCCAGTATCCAGGAGCGCCTTCATCTCGTCGAGCTGGCGTTGCATAGCGGCCATCTCCGCAGCCTGGCTGCTCGCGGCTAGGCGCTCGGAGCGGGAGCCGAGGCGATCAAGTACTGATCCCTTGGCTCCATTGTTGATGATTTCCTTGCCGCGTGGCTCGATTCTTTGGCGGATGCGGGCTAGATGGCTGACCTGTATTTGGTTCGGAGTTGGGTAGGCCGAACTCCTAGTGATGGACTCGGATTCCGTCATCTCGTGGTTGGGGCCAGAATGCCCCGATCGACATGTTGGATCGCTTCCTCAGCGGCTGAAGACGGAACCGTCCCGCCTCGTGAGAGCCTTTTCTCACGAATCGGGGCTTTCTGACGATCGCTCGCCCAGTAACCCCTTGAACTTCCGTTTACCCGCGCGGCGGATGGCCGAGGGAGTTATAGCGGGCGTTGCGCATGCTCTCCGTTGCTCCTTTAGGATGGCCATAGCCTCCTCGATCTGTTCCGCGGTTTGGAACTGGTCGAGCGAAAGGCTGGAGCCGTCCCTCAGGTGTGGGATCGAGAGTCTCGTATCGCCGCGGCTACCCTCTACCGTCGGCTGGGACTCGGATCGAGCCATAATATGATGTCCGACAGTTCAGAGAGCGGATCTCTTCGATGCAGTGGCAGACGTCATGACTCTGAAGGTTTTCTTTGAAGAGCAGTGAGTGTCTCTTCAAGTATATGCCCCGGAGAACAGTGAGTGTTCTTCGGGACGGTAGGAAAGAAAATGAAGGTTAACCCCTTCTTCTAGCGCCAATTGTTGTTACCCAAAATATTATCCGGAGATGATATTGCTGGACTGGTCGAGTAACAAACAAATGCGAGAGCACGTCCGTGGGGAAAGTAAATAACACAAGATTTGCCGGGGTTGTTAGTCCCGGGCTTGAATTCTCTCGCGAGATATTATTAATACAAATACTTAGGAGTACAAATATTAATGTTAGAGTACAATTACAATGAGTGTTAAGACCCTAGTTATCTTAGCTATTGAGCGTGAAGAGTGTCGAAAGCACCAGATATGATGCTCTGTGAGTTCTTATAACAACGATGGGGTGCTGTGACGACTGTGAGAAATCGGCGGTCTCTCACAGTGTGTATTAGCTGGAAGTTTGAGCTCTTGGGCTTGCGAGTCTCTTCGAATCTGTACCGTAGGGAGTTCTTGCCTCTGCCGACCGTCTTCTGGTTGAGAGGTGCTGAGAGAGAAATCCTGAGATAGATTCAAGAGAGGAAGTCGAGAGTCTGAAAGTGTTTACGTATGTGGATGTATTTGCCAATGTCTTTCTGTCGTGAGTTGAACCTTTTTCCAGTTGCTGGAGGTTCTCTATTTATAGCACTGGGAGTTGCTGGGCGATCGCCTCCGCTGTATTATAATAAGTGGGCGATCGTCTTTAGCACATGGGCTGGTCTCCTTAAAGTCTACAGGAGTTGTTGGCTGCCAGAAGTGAGAACCAATGAGAGGCCAACACGCGTCTAAGTCGCTGTCTTGGGAGGCCCTACTTAGGACCTTTCGTCGGGTCTGTCGGTAGGTGAGGCCGTCCTTGTCACTAACAACTGCTGATGGGCTGGAGTCAACGATCCATATTCTGCGGTGCCTTTTGCGGTTCTGCACATGGGTCCTTGCTTCGTGATCTAGTCTTCGTAGACTTTGATCGGGCACCAGAGTCGATCGCTAGGTGCTAAAAGGCGATCGCCTTGAGAGTCGATCGCTAGATGCTCGAAGGTGGACAATTACCTTCATTTTGGTAAGTTTGTCGTAGCTCATGTGGTCGTGAACTCGGTCGCTCGGCCCTTATACCAATCGCCGTCGTGGCGTATAAATCGCCGCACAACACCATCAAAGACAAATACCAAGGAAAATACGGAACAAACCTCTAGATGCACAATACCACGATAATCATGTCAGTCTAATCCGAGATCAGATCAATGCAACATACGGGCACGGTCCTAACATAAGACCTACAAATGCATACTCAAATGACAACGTCAATATGCTCAAAACAATAACAACAGTGTATACTCAATGGAAATCCCATGATCCAGCGCCCTCAGCATAGATCCCCTGATGATCCTATTATATCAACATGAGGTGGATAACCAACAATATACACATGCACAAAAACACATATAAAACCAACAATGCGAAACCACATGATTCCATCAACGCAATACTGGGTAATCCAACGATCCAGCGCCCTCAGCATAGATCCCCATGATTATCCCATCGGACCAACGCATGGTGGAAAACCTATCCAGCGATCCAGCACCCTCAGCATAGATTCCCATGATGATCCCGTCGAACCAACGCATGGTGGACATCTGATCCAGCGCCCTCAGCATAGATCCTCATGATCCCATCGGATCATTTACAACATAAACAATACAATTATGCATACACGTATGCAACTGAATATGTTCATCAACATGAACAACATATGAATCAAAACATGAACGACACTATGATGAAACAACTAGGATGACTTCATGTTCAGCAACATGAATGACAACCTGCATGATCAACATCATTAACACTAAACCGAATCAAACTAAGATACTTGTCCCGAGTCCTTCAGGAGCAATCTCGATGTCAAATCATCACCGGCAATTATCCTCAATGCTCGGCGATCCAAATGTACAATGAACTATAGATACTCATATCTTCGTTTTTACCATAATGTAACCTCGATACCCGAATATGCCAATAACCAAAATAAATCATATACAGTACGATTTAACTTCCAGAATCAGAAAGACAACATATAATCATTGCTATATGCATTATAAACAAAATGAAACTGAAACCATTCATTAAACATTATAACTGAGCAAGTAATAACTTGCCTCGATCCCGATGAAGTCATTACCAAATCCATTGCCGTCATCTACAAGTCCCTCGGCCCTGATCAATGCAATCTACGAACATTCTCGAATACGACCGCAAAGCATGGTTCTAATCACCGATCACTTACCACAGCCTATGGCAATAATCAATAAACAACAATCCAATAACAATCAATAACCGACATAACCAATCCACAAACCCAACGGTTCTACGACATCTCGGTTAAACATAAGTCTGAACAATCCAACTCAAACCAGTACAAATTCACAACCACAACACGAAAATACTGCACTGTCTGCCTACTTAGCGTGCGTTAAACGCATAACGTAGCTTGCGCTAAGTAGCTCCCGTTAGCTTGCGCTAGCCCGTAAGCTTAGCGTGCGCTAATGCTGTACAGATGCATGTTTTTCAGATATCGATCAACATATGGCGATTATCAAGAACACTAAGTGATTCTAAACCATGTTCATATCTATCAAAACAACGAAATCCGATATCCTTTAACATATAAGTAATCATCCAACCCTTAATCCAATTCTTATTCCATATATCATCTTCCTCAATATCAACCTCATGAAACATTAAGAACGTAACAACACTTCCATAATCTATCATTACAGGGAGTAATTATCAACAATAACATCAACATTCGAAACTAAGGAGAAGAATTAACCAACTAATCTCAAGAAGACGAATCAACACGATTCAAACCATACGAATCACATTAATATCATCATACTCCGGTAATCCATCTCATAATCATGCTTATCAACTTGTTTATGTAATAATCATCAACTCAAGAACATCAACATTCAATCCAAAACGAAATCCAAAGGTGAAGAGTGATTACCTTTTTGAAGGAATGGATTGATTTCCAAGGTTGAATCCGTTTCCAAGAATCGCCAATGATTTAAGAACAAAGCTTTAATCCATGATTTCCATATTTAATCTTGTTAAAGAGGATCATCCCTCAGTGTTTAGGAACTCCAAATGTCCTCCCAAGGTTCTCTCTATCGGTTGCAAGAAGAGAATGGACGAAATGAGGAATGACAGCCAACTACTCATATATATATACACTGTACATTATTAACGTACGCTAACCTCTTCATTTAACGTACGTTACCAGTTTAGCGTGCGCTAACATTCTTTGTTAGCATGCGCTATCGAAGTCCAGAGGCTACTGCCTTACTGCATGAAATAATTTACATACGCAATGCCCATGCAATAGCGTACGTAAAAGCCTGTATTTAGCGTTCGCAAACCTTCCACCGTAGCGTGCGCTACTCATAGTTGACTTGCTACAGTCTGCACCTACCCTCATGTCCCCACATGCCGAAAGTAACCTGACAAAGCCAAGATTCCTTTGGTTCGATCTGATTAGCGTGCGCTATAAATATATATTAGCGTGCGCTAATCGTTCACAACAAATATCCGGTGACCTTGTCGGCACATACGCCGAAAGTGACCAGGTCCTCACATAGATTCCTTCTGATCTGGTCTGTACTAGCGTTCGTTATCTTTTGCCTCTAGCGTGCGCTAAACCAAAACGATAGCGTGTGCTAGGCATATATATTAGCGTGCGCTAATAATGTTACACTTAGCCATTTTCAGCTACTCTTGTCCAATGTCTCAACATACAGAATACGAACATACGGCATACTGAATACATATACTCAACACATTATATCCTCAATTATAATTGTCGACCAAATACGACAATTATACCAATATGACATCTCAGTCCTTCATTTATTTTATCCATACTGTACAGATTCCATGATGTACAACATAACTCGAATAAAATAACATTAAACAATAGTAGTAAAAATTTCGGATATTACATACTATACCACTTAAAATAAGTTTCGTCCTCGAAACTTGCAATCCGTCATAGAAAAACCAACAAACCGTTCAACCAAAATATTCCGAAACCATCACAACAACGATCAATCATCATCATTAACGAATAACCAAAACAGTACACCTACATATGCGCCAAGTCGACGATCTCCTGAGGTACTAGCAAGTGACTTCACTGTAAAGCCTCAATACGCTTACAATAACAATTACATGAGTCTTAACAAAATATATCCTCTTCAGATGAAATAATCTATCCGTGCTAAATATCGTCTGCCTGATTATACAATCAAGTCCAAACCCTGCTAAAAGTCAATAATGCACGATACATCTGTGAAACAACTGCCCAAATCAACAACACAAATATCAAAACATCGGTACAAAATTCGAACGCTCATACGATCATTAACAATATTCAACCAACAAATTAACCGAGTATATCATCGACATGATAAACTTCAATACGACCAATCCAAATGTTAAAACGTGGCCGAGAATATCATCAACATGATAAACTCCAATATAACCAACGAACGATCAACGATAATCGAGAATACCTTCACACGGTAAGCTCCAACACGATCAACACAGAACAACAGAAATAGATATACGAAAGAATAACATTCTCAAAACGACACACCAATCACATACAGTGGATCTCAATAAACACACCTGACTGTCGAACATACTCCTCGGTATACGAACAACCAATCATAAACCGACGAACATATCCAATCATACATGGAGTGGGAACGACCACTCAATATCCAAAACCACCAGCATGGGGTCACCATCCCCAAATCTACACTTACAGAGAAATCATTAAAAATCACTATGGTAAAATCGCACTACTACCATACCAATGGAATCGCATAATACATATGTCCCGATGGAATATCAATGATATGCACTATGCACTAAATATGTATGTATATCAGTCACATTTTCAAAATCAGTTTGAAATCATATAGTCTTGTCAAGAAGACAAATTTTCAAAATTTCTTTCAAAAATTTCAAAACTCAAAACATAAATTTTGGTAAGACCACTGAATCAATTTTCAAAAAATTAAATCGACTCGCTGGTGCCAAGTATTCGATAACAGTTTCCTTCGATTCCACACGATTTCGAAGTTTAAAATGAAAACTATGCAAATGCTGGACTACATCCATACTACTGTATACCAATTCGGTTCGTCACCAATATCCACTGATATTCCATCGGAAAACCACACGATAGAGTTCCAAAATTTCAATATATAAATTCTGACTAAAAACTCCTTTTCCACATATGACTCGCAACGTTGACCATTTTCTATCTTGGATCACCTCAATTATGCTATGACAATGCATTGAAACAAATCAATACAGCGAAAGACTTCCCGAGAGGTTTCATTTGAACCATATAAATCAAAACCCCGAAAGGTAGTGCTAAAGTAGATAAACGATTGATAAAGTGTTTTACAAATCTCGGGAGTTTTAAGGAAAACAGAAAAGCCTTTTGAAACATTAGGGTCTCAGACCGTATCTCGTTCCGCATTACAAGAAGTTTAAAAATTAGGAAACTCTCTTTCGGACCCCAAGTCCTGAGTTATAAAACTATTTCAAAAATCTATTGGGTCTCGGCTCAAGAATCATTTACGGTAAAACATCCGTAAAACATTCATTTTGCAAAGTATCATTTCCAAATGCTCAAAAATAGTTCATATATCACAAAATGAACTAACATGGTACATGTTCTCCTCAACAATCTACGACATTCTCCCAAATGCACAATTCCATTCCAAAAATTAACCGACATATTGATTTCCAAAATCATAACTTCTCAAAATCATCAATCCTGTCCCAACTCTGTCACCTTATACTGTAATGCATAATATTCTGCTGAATCTCAAAGCATATCAACTTAGAACGGCAATAAATCTCGATGAAATTCAAAAATCTAAATACTTACAGATCGTGAAGCCGACGATTCCCCGTGATACTGGCACATGTCTCGACTCAAGAAAATACTCGACACAGACATTTACAAAACACACATTTTGCAAACTCAGTTCAACTCGAGAACACAACACAACTCTATCTAAAGAAACACGTTACCAACTTATCTCAAGAAGACGGACAACACGATTCAAACCATATGAATCACATCAATATCCATATATCAATAACAACATCATCATAATCCGGTAATCCATCTCCTAATCATACTTATTAGCTTGTTTATATGATATTCATCAACTCAAGAACGTAAATATCCAATCCAAAATGAAATCCAAAAGTGAAGAACTATTACCTTGTATAGACGAACCATGAAGAAGAACAATCAACTTCATTCCAAGAATCATCAATAATTTCAAGAACAAGACTTTAATCCATGTTCCTCAGCTTAATCTTTGTTAAAGATCATCATCTCTCAGTGTTTGGAACCTCAAACTTCTCTCTAAAAACTCTCTCTCTCGGTTGCAAGGAAGGAATGGACGAAATGCTTCATAACACCCTTCTGTCCCTTTTTATAAAGTATATTACTAGCGTGCGCTAAACCTTATGTTTAGCGTGCGCAATGTACTTTAGCGTGCGCTAATCGACTTTGTTAGCGTGCGCTATCGCGATCCGAGGCTTCATGCGGCCGTACATGGGCTTACGTACGTAATGCCCATGGATTAGCGTACGTAACTTACACTGTCTAGCGTACGCAAGTCCTTACATTTAGCGTGCGCTAATACCAGTTGACTTGCTACAGTCTACACCTACCACGAAGATGCTCGTGCCCCACATGCCGAAAGCAACCAATAAAGCCAAGATTCCCTGTTGACCGATATACAGTTAGCGTGCGCTAATCAACATGCATTAGCGTGCGCTAACACTATATTACAATATCCGTTGACTTATCAGAACGTGCGCCGAAAGTGGCCTGGTCCACGCGTAGATTCCATACGATCGGACTGCATTAGCGTGCGTTATCTTATATCCGTAGCATGCGCTAAACCTGCACGATAGCGTGCGCTACTCATGATTATTAGCGTGCGCTAATAATGTTACACTTGGCCATTTTCAGCTATTCTTGTCCAACGTCTCGACATACCAAAAACGAACATAAGACACATTGAACACAAACACTGAATCCAATAATATTCTTATACGATATACTCTATATCTAAAGTACGATAACCTGATCCACGATATCCTCAAATGCAACTGTCGACCAGATACGACAATTATACCGATACTGACATCTCAGTCCTTTATTTATTTTATCCATACTGTACAGATTCCACGCTGTACAATATAACTCGGATAAAATAATATCAAACAACAGTAGTAGAAATTCCGGATATTACAACGTCGGTATGGATCAATCCAAGTTTTTCAGCAGCTCTTTCAAAAGTCCCTGCGAAGGGTAACTTAGTCATTTTGCCTTGAAGGAAAGATTCACAAGTTGGATAGGGATCCGATCCCAATGGACCGTAAGTCCATCTTTCTCCATTTTATGAACCTTGGTCTGACCAATATGCCAAAGTCTAAGATGCCACTTAAGTGCTTGGTTTTTTTCATCCATACCACGCTTCCTAGTTATAGTGTTCACTATTGTTTTATTCTTATAAACCATTTAATAATGTAGCAGTACCAACCAATTTATTTCTAAAATAAATTTGACAGGACCCATCTCCAAGAAAGAAGTGAAATCCTTTTCGGTCCGTGACCCAAATTAATATAATATTTTTATTTCCCTTTGGCAAAACAAGTACATCATCTAAAGTAAGAATAAAACCAGATTCTATGTTGGCCACTAAGTATACTGGATACAGCTTGGAAAGTGTTTTTAAACAACAAACTGTACTGATTTTAAATCTGAGTGCGTAGCGGAAGTCTTAAATAGTAAGTTGTTGTGGATACAGCAACACGATGTGTAGTGTATACTTAAATAATCACAGTTTAATAAAAAAAGTAAGGCAGAAGGTAAATAACACAGTATTTAAAGTGGTTCGAGGTAAGCCTCTCTACGTCCACTGATCCTCCACACATGAGTAAAAAGTTTATTATAATTACTGCATACACAACTACGTAATTATAACAACACTTAATCAATATATCGTTCACACAGATTGATATAAAGATCTTAGCTTCAACCGTTCACATAGATTGGTTTGAGCTAACACTTTGACTGGCTTCTTCACACACAGTTCTGAAGCTTCGTCTTCTTCGATGCAATTTCTTCACACACAGTTCCGGAGTAGCAAATATTACTCAGTCCACACAGGGCTGATTTGGGTTTGTTCAAGGATAGAACATGGTATGAACAACAGCTTTGACTTTCTGAGCTTCTAGCTGATGATGTGTTGTTCACGATTTGAGCACTGTATATCTCTTATATCTGAATAGCAGTCATCTTTGGAGATATGTTTTGCTCTGATGTATATGATAATAACTTCGTAAGCTTTTGATAACGTTGGTATTGGTAACAGATCTTCAACGCCTTGAGGAGATATATATAGTCTTCTGAAAATATATCCGTTGGAGATCTATCCGTTGGGCAATATTCTGCGACAACAGATATTCAACTGAGATCCGGATATTGCGGGATTTGAAGATCTTCTGACTTATAGTATTTAAATACTTTATCCTTTAGTATTTAAATACTTCTTTATCAACGGGACTTGACTTCTAGCGAATACTGAAGATTCCTTCTTTGTCCAGTTGAGAGCTGTATGGAAGGATTACGTATTGACAATTCGAGACAACTTCCATACTTAGTCTTTATGAGACTTCTTTGCTGTACTGTATGATGGATCTATGAGAGATCTTCGATACAGGTTTTCGATACAGTTTACTTACTGTATGCAGGATTGGAATATTGTCAAAACATCTTATCACCATTATTCGATACAGGGATTGTTTATTCTGACTGTTTCGATACAGGGTATTGTTATCCCAACAATTTCGATACAGGGTATTGTTATCCCAACAATTTCCTCCTTTTTGACAATTTGCTAAGACTATAAATCTTTCAAGCCTTCTTGATGATGCCAAAACCTTCTTCATGAAGCGAATAACCTTCTTGATGACTTCGGGCAGATATCTTGGTCTTTTGTCGAATGATCTGGCTTTCAGCAACTTAGTCTAATTTATGAACTGCTCGCAGGCGAGTTCGATACAGCTAAGAGTTTTTACAGTTAAAGCTTATGATTGGCGCGCAGGCACAATCTTACAATATATTCTAGATGCATACAACTGAATCTATGAACTGTTCGCAGACAAGTTCGTACAGCTTAATTTTTAAACAAGTTTCTATACTTGATTAATTTCAACAATTTAAATTAAATTACGTAATCATAGAATAACACATTAGATTACGAGTTGTAATCTTTCAAGACAGGCAAACATTTTATTGATACTGAAATAGAGTACAAAGATTGTTGTTTTGAAAGAAAAATTACAAACAAAAAAATACAAGGATTTCAGATCCTATAATCAGAATGTCTCCATGGCCTTTTCTCTGGATCATGCTCGGTTCCACGCCACCAGTGCTGTAGGGAATCATTGCCTCGATCT
This sequence comes from Orobanche coerulescens, assembly GCA_033398695.1. NCBI lineage: Eukaryota > Viridiplantae > Streptophyta > Magnoliopsida > Lamiales > Orobanchaceae > Orobanche > Orobanche coerulescens. The sequence continues at coordinate 119,818,314 of CM065819.1, read as the reverse complement.
AAATAGATTGCTCTACCATCGTATGATCTGTCGAAGGCAAGAATCCAGTCTTCTGGATGGGTGATCTGATCTCCTCTTCTATGCTTGGACTTCATTTCGATTTGGAGAGGAAGTTTTCCTTCTTCTAACATCTTCGTAAATTTGTCTGCAGCCTCCGCTAATGTTTTATAACCTTTAAAGATGGTGGATTCCCTGACAAGTTTTGCAAAGTATCTCATCAATTCATTTTTCCTCCATTGCTTCACTTCTTCAGCAGTGGGATGGCAGACGAATTTCAGAAGGCCTTACGATCATGGTTTACCATGGGACGTTGGGGTCATGGAACTCAGGTCGAGAACCTGAAATTCTGAAACTTTGAGAGGGTGCAGCTAATTTGTTCAACTCTGCAGTAATGCTGTCTTGAGCAGCATTAAATTCCCTTTCATGCTGGAGCCTTGTTCTCCTCGCGGCTTCTCTCGCTTTTTCCCCCTTTTTGGCGTCATCAAGACGTCCTAGGATTTCCAGAGCGACATCCTGTTTCGTCTCAATATTTGTCATTCTCTCGACAAGGGTGGAGAGCACCTGCTACATATCTTTAATATTTTTGTCGTGGGCTCGAAGCTTGGAAGTTGTTTCGATCATGGCTGCTACTGTCTTGGCCTCAGATATGTGAGTTTTAGATTCCTCGTCTCTCAGGAGTTGCTCTTGTTTTTCTTGTAGATTCTTCAGGGCTTGCTTGAAGACTTCTGGCAAAATAGTGAAGGCTTCGACTACTCGAGAGACTTCATGCTGTAATCCAGTCATCTCTTCAACAGCAGATATGTGCATCTAATTTAGAGATTTTTCTACTGAATACAAAGCATTAACTGCATCCTGGATAAAGACGGTTTGAAGGCCAAGAGCACGCAATCGCTCTTTCCTAGATGCAGTGCTGGGAGAATCTGGCTTGGCGAAGTCTTCGACTCGATTCAACCTTCTCAAATTCACGTTAGGACGTGAAGTGAGTTGGACATCCTTAGGTGTAGTACCATCGTCGGATTCCAAGACGGTTGGTGGGGCGACAGCAGCTTTTGTGGGTTCGTCGGCAGGAGGTGCGACATCCTCCTGGTTCGAATTGGTATCTATAGACATGGGTACAGGAGGGACTGATTCCTCCTGGTGTCTTTCAGCTTCTGCCTGTTCCGGCAGAGGGACTGATTCCTCTTGATGGAAGGCGCTGGATTCTTCTTCTTCTTCGGCGACAGCAGGCTCGGGTGCCTGTTCGAAACATTTTCTTCTTCCTCCACGACAGGATGGACTGATTCCTCCTTCTCGGGAATAATATCTGGCTGTTGCGATGGGGCTCATTGCAGGTTGATGCCCCTTCATCATTTTGTTGAACTTGGGGGACTTCTCTTTCGTGAGCCACCTCACGGCTCATTCTCAGACCTGCCTGAAAGGCATCATCGTCGTCATCTGAGTCATGGTCTTCTTTTGGTCTTTTGGGAGATTCCTCGGACTTATCCTTTCCTTTTCTTCTGGCATCTGATTTGTGCAAAAGATGGCTTTCAATCAACTCTTTGCAGTATAGATTATTCCATTCGATCAGGGCTTCAAATTTTGTGGAGTCCGTCACTTCCAACACGAATCTTTCTTCATTGCTCCACTCGCTCCAGTTGTATAGGGTGTCGTATGGATCTAGCCTATAGCTCTTCAATTGAAGAAATTTTTCATATTCCTGTTCAATTTGCAAAGAGAGAAGGGTTTTATTAATAATAGTGTCCGGGGATAGACTTCGTACAACGTCTGAGTCCGCTGTAGAGAATGGTTCCTCTATAGGTGTGGGATCCTGTATGGAAAAGGGATTCCTTACAGGGGATGGTACCCCGAAGGAAGGTGGATCCTGTACGGGTGTGGAATCCCGTAAAGGAGAAGTAGCGTTTGGCTCCGTAGGGGCAGCCGACTTGCTAGAGTCTTCCAAGTTGGCAAATGACCTCATATCCGTCGTTGCCGCCAAAGGCTCGGGATTTACTGTCGATACAGTAACGGGCATCTCTTCCGTAGGGGTTGGACCCTGGGGTAGTTCATCAGTGGGTTGCGCCACAATTGAAGCATCCTCGGAGGTTTTTGTGGATTTAACTTTAGAAAGCCTCCTTTGCTTTCTTTTCGATCTCTCAGCAGCAATAGGTGTCTTGCTGTGCGATCTCTTTCTTTTCCTTGAAGATTCCACACTCTGGGACTTAGGAGAAACGTCCCTTGGATCTTCAGAAATCGGTAGGTTCCGGATGAAAGGCCTGTCTGCGATCAGAATACTTTATTTGTAGGCAGTGGGCTTGACTCCTCCCAAGAATATCCGGGAACTTATCTTCTTTGCATCTGCGGATTGTGGAAGTCCGCACTTCGTCAAAATGTGGTTTATAAATAAACCAAATGATTTATTCTGAGTAGCAGGTTTGGACACTTCCTCCTGCAAGCATTTCAGAATAATTTGACACCAATTGACCTTTTCACAGGTCATAATAGCTACCATCATTCTAAATCTAAGATTAGTGCACATCTCGAATGCACCAGTACGATTTTCAATGATGCGACAGCAAAAATCATGCAAATAAACAAACGGTAAGCAAAAAATTTTCTTATGGCAGGTGGTGTGAACCACTTCAACCATTGTCAAGCCAGTGAACAAGCCATAATATTGAGTCAGCAACTCTTGAGACCCAAATGTCTCAAGTTCCTCCATGGTCAGTCCTTCAGAGGGTAGCCTGTAAATGTTTTTGAGAAGATCTCAGTCGATGCAGATCTCCACTCCATGAATGACTGTTGTGATGTTAGCGACGTGTCCTCCCAGGGCTAGAGGCAGAAACCGAACCATGGCGTTGAGGTAGAACTCCTCAAAAAGGTGAGCGTCATATTTCTCTGCGGTGTGACTCCCAAGGTGGTAGAGGCCTTGTTGACGGATTCTGGTGATGAAGACTTCCATCGTATCGACGTCATCAATCTCAGCATGAATGCGCTCGATGACGACAGATCGGGTGAAGATCCATCCATCGATGAAGTTCAGAGACTTCTTGAGAGCAGGAGAAGATGTCTGAGTAGCCATTGGTGATTCTCTAGAAAAGATGAAAGAGATTAAGAGAAATTTGCAGTACAATGCAGAAAAACTTGTCGGTTGTATTTGCTTGAGTGCTCTTAAAATATGAAGAAAGCGTAAAGAGTCTCAAATGGCAATTGCAGTCCTTTTATAGTGGGCAGTGAAGAAGGGTTTTCAGAGAACGAATGGTCAGATTTAATGGATGGGAACCGGCGTTTAAAATGAACGGTCACGATGGACTGAGTGCAACTGGTACACTTATCCAGTGAATTTTAAAATAGGAGCGGGTCCCACTTCTGACATTTTTTATTACCCTCGATGCCTGAAAAGGTGGTATTAAACATTAAACAATATGAAAACATCGCGGCTTTTGAGATTCAGTTGTCCAGCTGTCGTGTAAGGCATTTAATGTAAATGACATTTGACATGAAAACAGGGCACGTGGACAAAAATTAATTTTAAAATGAAATATTATAATATAATATATATATATACTGAATCGAAATCCCATAGTATGTGTTGCATCCACGACGATATAGCGTTCCCCCTTAAAAGGTACATATAGGTTTTAATTCCATACAACAACTTTTAGATTAATGATGTATACATGGGTCATACTGTATTCCCCCTTAATTATTGCACACGTCAGCTGTAGGATGATTCATATCACTTTGTTCACTACAGTGCTGTATTGACGGTTCTGAGTGTAATATCCGTACTTTCTATTTTTAGTAATTTCTATTTTTAGTGTATATTCATTTCGGACGACTCGCTTGTTACCGTTTTGAAATTCTGAACATATTTTGTTCTTGGAGATTTTCCGTTTGGACGAGTTTCGGGAATGTTTTTGCATAATTTCATCTTGAATTATATCTTGTCGCATGTACGTTCGATTCTCGTAAAACTCGTTCGTTTCCATTTTTTCTTGGTTTGCATAAGTTTGTATGGTTGAATTAGTCATGTTGAAACTTTCGGTTTGTTAATCCGACGTCGTATCATGATTTTCGGGCACTTGGGCCATTTTTGTAATTTTCCATAAGTTTAGGGAGTTTCAATTTGTTTGTTACATTACGGACTCTCCGATGATCGAGATTATATTCTCTTTCAACGCTCAACTTTGTCGTCTTGATTATTCCGTGTTTATGTTTCCGGATTCTGGTCTTGCTTCGCGTTTCAATATTTTTGTGCTGTTGGCAGCAGTGTACTGAGCAGTACTGGACTACTCCCTGAGTAGCGCACGCTACTCCGGATTTACTTGCGTGCGCTATCACTATGTGATTAGCGTACGCTAATCTGTGGTTCGTAGCGTGCGCTAACGATTTCAGTGGTCTGGACAGTAGGTTCAGTATTTCGGTACTGGACCAGGTAGCGTACGCTAATTTAGCATTAACGCACGCTGATTCCTAGTATTAGCGCACGCTAATCATGTTAGCTTGCGTACGCTAACTGGAGGACAATAGGCAGACTGTTCTTCCACGCCCCGTTAGCGCACGCTAATGCTTGTGCGTAGCGTGCGCTAAGACTGCTTAATATAAATAGGACATCAGCAGTCAACTTCATGATTTTTCCATTATTTCTTATCCTTCTCGGCTTTGAGCGATTCCAGACGAGGGTTAGGGCCGATTCCGATTGAATATCATCATCCACTACCGTCCGTGCATTCCTTGTATGAATTCTTCAAGTTCCTAACACTTTCCACCATCCGAATCAAGGTAAGAATCCCTGAAACCCTTGTTTTGAGATTTTAGGGAAATTTTGGGGATTTCTTGGGATTTGACTCTTTTAGTCCGAATTATCATTGGATTATCGCTAGACTTCGATCGTGTACTTGTAATCCTTCATTTTTATTGATGATTTGTGGTTTTAAACTACAAGTTTTCCATTGTTCGTCACTTATAGTCGACGATACCCAAGTTATGTTCGACAAATGGTTGCAGCGGGTAGAACTATGATGTGTTCCAATGTTTTCGTAGTTTTAAGATTGGTTGTTCATCGTTATTGTGTTAGGATCGGATTTTTGAAGATTATTCGGGCCAAAACCTTTCCGTTCACCGTTTTCCTTTACGTCGTGTTAACCAAGGCAAGTACATGTATTACATTCCGTTATGTATGTTACGTTTTCAAAGTGAATGATGAATTGTGGTTTTCGGGTGCGTGAGTTGTGTTCCTTCCACCCGGAGTGTCCGACGGGATGTCTGGGGGTCGATACTAAGGGGTACGGCCGCGGAAGTGGACTTCGGTGCGTGTGTGGTTGAACTTCCACCCGGAGTGTCCGACGGGATGTCTGGGGGTCGATACTAAGGGGTACGGCCGCAGAAGTGGTATCCCACCCGGAGCGTTCGACGGGATGTCTGGGGGTCGATACTAAGGGGTACGTCCACGGGATACCAGTTGTGATTTTGTGATATCATGATGATTGGAAACTGGTTTGATTGCCAGCGTAGTATTCCGGAATATTTATGGCAAATGATTTCTGATTGAGATGATTGTGTAAAAACCGTATTTGTATATAATGTTGTGTAATTGTGTACTTGCACTAGCTATTCGAATGCTAACCCCTTAAATGGGGGAAAATGTGTCTTATGCATTTCAGGTACCGGGAGAGCTGAGGAGCAGGCACGGGACATGCACGCAAAGGATGGGTTGGCTTGATGATGTGGCTCGAGTCTGTATTTTTATGTTTTGTCATTGCATTTGTCGAGTACTGGAGTTAGACTGTTTACTTCTAAACTTGGTTTAAGTCCCCTGCGTGGGCAATGAATTGATATTTACATTATGTTTCATGTACTCCGTTGAAATGTTTTGGTCGAGGCCACGGCCTTATTTACTTTTGAGTGCATCTTTTGGGATTTCATTGTGGTTATGTGTCATGTGTTAGCCTGGTAGACCTCACGAGGGTTCTACGGCGTGTAATGTCCCATTTGTGAATTGAGGTGTTACATTTATGGTATCAGAGTTTAGGTTTTGAATACCTAGGCTGTCGGTTAATTTTGGGTCTGTCAGTTGTGTCGTTAGAGTCAGTCGTTGAGCCGAATATCATCATGCTACCGTCTTTTCGTGCGACCCGTGGTTGTAAGTCTCCTCGAACTCTTATTTTCTGAAATTTGTTTTCTTGCATTGTTTGGGATTGTGAATTGTGATACCAACCTTGTAAACTGTGAACCTATCTGATCTTGTTCGTTCTTATCTTTTCTTCAGTATGTTGAGAGGCCATGGTAGACCAGCTAGGGGATGCGGCCGAGGCCGCGGATGGGGTGCTATTAATGAGGAAGTTTCACTTTCTCAGTCCTCTGCAGATTCGGCCTCTCAGTTAGTGCCGAACACTCTACCTCTAAGCTCTGACGGTCAGCAGGATATGTCAGTCAGTCAGGATCACTCGTCGGGTAATAATGCCGATGCCGGGGCTTCAGCAGTTAGTAGCCCAGCTTGCTCAGATAGCTCAGGGTGGACGCCAGAATCCGCCCCCGACACCTGAAGAGGAAGCTAGTAAGTGGCTTCAGATGGTGACTAAGATGCACCCTCCTTGTTTCTACGGATCTTCTGACTCCCTCGGTTGGGAGAATTGGCTTTTTCAGTTGTCCAGGACCTTCGATTCCGTAGCTTGTCCCGAAGACAGGAGGGTACATATTGCCCAGTACCTCCTGGATAAGGAATCTGCAGAATGGTGGGAGGCCATTGCGCCCAGAGACCGTCGAGCTACTTGGGAGGAATTCAAGGCTGCTATGGAAGCAGAATATTGTCCACCGCCAGTTAAGGAGCGCAGAATTGTGGAGTTCTTCACCGCTACACCTCAGGATGTGCCTATTTCTCAGGCCATCATTACTTACAATCAGCAGTTGGGTTTCGTGAGAGATCAAGTGAGGACGGAGGCTGATAAAATCCGTTACTTCAATATGCACATGAAACCGCATATCAGGCAGAGTATGGCACCGCTCATGTGTGTCACTTTGAAGGAGTATCAGGATCGCGCTCTAGCGATCGAGATGGCCGCACCGGAATCAGAGTTGGGTACCGAGGCCAAGAAACAGAAGACGGTTGGCAGTTTTTCAGCCGGCAAGAGTGGCCAATTTTCGAGAGCACAGTCTACCCCTACTCCTGGGAAGAGACCGTTTCATCAGGCTGGGGGATCTCAGGGTAATCGTTCAGTCCAGTCCGTTGCTTCTGGTGGCAGGGTTTGTTTTAACTGCAACCAATATGAGCATTTGATGAAGGATTTGCCCTTCTCCACTAGTTACTTGCTTTACTTGCGGGCATACCGGGCATCGGGCAGCTCATTGTGAGAGGGTCACCAGGGCCGCTAGAGTTCCGACTACCACTGCCGATCAGAGGGATCACAACATTCCAGCTACTCATGTTCCGCAGAGTTCGGGTCGCGGTAGGGGTCGGGGTCAGCCGGATCGCCGTGCAGCATCGAGTTCGGGTTCAGTTCACCCCCGATTGTATCAGATGAGGCGCACGGAAGAGGCAGATGTTCTGGTGGCATCAGGTACCACTCAGATCCTTACTCATCCAGTTTCAGTGCTTTTTTATTCGGGTGCTACCCATTCCTTTATTGCATCGGATTGTGTGAGTCGTATTGGCTTTGACTGCTTGTTTGAGTGTGAACCATTTATAGTGGGTACGCCCAGCGTGGAATGTATGGTTGGGGACCGGGAAGTTAGGGATTGCCCAGTGAGGATCGGGAGTCGGGATTGGCCCTCGAATCTCATTGTGATAGACCTTAAGGGTGAGGATTTGATCCTCGGGGATGATTGGTTGGATCGTCATGGTGCTATCATGAACTATCGGACTCGTACTATCTCGATAGTGGCCGAGGACGGCACCGAGCAAACTCTAGTCGGTTGTAAGCCGGGTAGATCGGGGAGTGTGATTAGCGCCTTGAAGGCGATGAAACTTCTGAACTAGGGTTGTGTCGGCTACTGGTGTTACGCTCTGAAAGCGGAAGATGGTGGAGTTGATTTGTCGTCAATTCCAGTTGTTAGTGAATACCCCGACATATTTCCGGATGACTTGCCGGGATTACCACCATAGCGAGAGGTGAAGTTTCCTATTGATCTAGAGCCGAATGCGGCCCCTATTTCTCGAGTGCCGCACCGTATGGCACCGTCGGAGATGTTAGAATTGAAGAATCAGTTGGGAGAGTTGTTAGATAAAGGGTATATTCGACCGAGCGCATCGCCTTGGGGTGCGTCTGTACTTTTTGTTAAAAAGAAGGATGGATCACTTCATTTATGCATCGATTATCGAGAATTAAACAAGTTGACCATCAAAAATAAATACCCTTTGCCCCGGATCGACGACTTGTTTGATCAGCTTTAGGGGGCGACAGTCTTTTCAAAGATTGATTTGCGATCGGGCTACTACCAGTTGAGGATTCAGGACACCGATATACCGAAATCTGCCTTACGGACGAGATATGGCCATTACGAGTTTGTGGTTATGCCTTTCGGGCTAACCAATGCCCCAGCAGTGTTCATGCAGTTGATGAACAAAGTTTTTATTGAGTATCTGGATAAATTCGTAGTCGTCTTTATCGATGACATTCTTATCTATTCACGGAGTCAGGAGGAGCACGCCTTACATCTCCGGATTGTATTAGATATTTTGAGAGCTGAGTAGTTGTATGCGAAGTTCTCTAAGTGTGAGTTTTGGCTCGAGGAAGTGATGTTCCTCGGGCATGTGATTTCAGTAGAGGGAGTTCGGGTAGATCCGCAGAAGATAGAGGCAGTGATGGCTTGGGAGCCGCCTAAGAATGTGAAGGAGGTGAGGAGTTTTCTAGGTCTTTCCGGCTATTACCGTTGATTTGTTGAGGGATTTTCTAAGATTGCTAAACCGCTCACTCAGTTGCTCCAGAAGACTCAGAAATTCGAGTGGACCGCAGATAGACAGGGTAGTTTTGACGAGTTGAAGAGACGACTAACTACTGCACCCGTGTTAGCGTTACCTCAGGGGAACGAAGATTTTGTGGTATATAGTGATGCTTCGGGCCTCGGGTTCGGATGTGTTTTGATGCAGAGAGACAAGGTTATTGCCTACGCGTCCCGCCAGTTAAAACCTTATGAGGTGAACTACCCCACGCACGATTTGGAGTTAGTTGCGGTCGTTTTCGCCTTAAAGATATGGAGGCATTATCTCTATGGGTCGTCGTGTAAGATTTTTACGGACCACAAGAGTCTGAAGTACATCTTCAGTCAGAAAGAGTTGAATATGAGGCAGCATAGGTGGTTAGAGCTAATTAAAGATTACGACCTCGAGATACTTTATCATCCGGGTAAGGCCAACGTAGTGGCTGATGCGTTGAGCCAAAAACCGATGGCTTTACAGATGTTAGAGGTACTTACACCACAAAGTAGGATCTAGCGAGATTTCATCTGTCAGAATATCGAAATTTGGGTTCAGAGAGTTCAGGGCCAGTTATGTGCGTTAGAGATCACTTCATCCTTGACTGATGATATCAAGGCGAAGCAGTATGACGATCCATTTTTGGTCCAGTTGAGGGAGGATGTGAGGAAGGGGAAAGCCCCTGGATTTGTGGTTCAGGATGATGGCGTTCTGAGATTTCGCGGCAGATTATGTGTACCGAATAACATTAAGTTGAGGCAGAAGATTTTGAGTGAGGCTCATACTACGCCTTATTCCATACATCCTGGTACGAGCAAAATATACAAGGATGTGAGGAGTAACTATTGGTGGAGCAATTTGAAGACGGACGTTAGCGAGTTTGTGGCGAAGTGTTTGACCTGTCAGCAGGTTAATATTGAGCATCAGCGACCCGCGGGGATGCTACGACCACTTCCCATTCCGGAATGGAAATGGGAAGACATCTCTATGGATTTCATTACCGGGATGCCTAGGACTCGGACTGGAATGAACATGATTTGGGTTATTGTTGATCGACTAACCAAATCAGCTCATTTCATGGGTATTAAGGACACTTGGGGGCCGGAGAGGCTGGCACGAGTGTTTATTGCAGAGATCGTGAGATTGCATAGGACTCCTAAGAGTATTGTTTCAGATAGAGATGGCCGGTTTGTATCACATTTTTGGCAGGCTGTTCATCGAGCTTTGGGGACTGAGTTGAGACTCAGTACGTCTTACCACCCTCAGACTGACGGACAGTCAGAGCGGACGATCCAGACGTTGGAGGATATGTTGAGAGCCTGTGCCTTAGATTGGAAGGATATTGGAAGGATGATTGGGAGTCGCACTTGCCGTTGATCGAGTTCACGTACAACAATAGTTGGCACGCCTCGATCAAAATGGCACCGTTTGAGGCATTGTATGGGAGGAGGTGCAGGACTCTGTTGTGTTGGGACGATGCATTCGAACTGATTGGTACCGTGCCCGATATGTAGTTGAGACGAGAGAGAAGATTGCTGTGATTCGCGATAGATTGTTGACGGCCCAGAGTCGGCAGAAGTCTTATGCCGATACGCGTCGCCGGCCGTTGGAGTTTGAGGTGGGAGATCATGTTATGCTTAAGGTATCGCCGACACGGGGAGTTTACCGCTTCGGCCGGAAGGGTAAACTTAGTCCGAGATATATTGGACCGTTTGATATTTTAGAGAGAGTTGGAGAGCTTGCCTATCGGTTAGGCTTGTCGCCGTCCTTGAGTCACGTGCATAACGTATTTCATGTTTCCCAGCTTATAAAGTACGTACCGGACCCTAGCCATATTATTGATTTTGGAGAGATCGAGTTGGGACCCGACATTACCATCGAGGAGAGGCTGATTCAGATTTTAGAGCGTCGGGTGAAGCAACTTTGTCATAAAACCATTCCTTTGGTTAAAGTTCAATGGTCGAGGCATGGATCCTAGGAAGCCACATGGGAGACGGAAGAGAGTATGCGGTCGAGATATCCCGAGATATTCACGTTATAAATTTCGGGACGAAACTTATTTTTAGGGGGAGAGAATGTAATATCCGTACTTTCTATTTTTGGTAATTTCAATTTTAGTGTATATTCGTTTCGGACGACTCGCTTGTTACCGTTTTGAAATTCTGAACCTATTTTGTTCTTGGAGATTTTCCGTTTGGACGAGTTTCGGGAATGTTTTTGCATAATTTCATCTTGAATTATATCTTGTCGCATGTACGTTCGATTCTCGTAAAACTCGTTCGTTTCCGTTGTTTCTTGGTTTGCATAAGTTTGTATGGTTGAATTAGTCGTGTTGAAACTTTCGGTTTGTTAATCCGACGTCGTATCATAATTTTCGGGCACTTGGGCCATTTTTGTAATTTCCCATAAGTTTAGGGAGTTTCACTTTGTTTGTTACATTACGGACTCTCCGATGATCGAGATTATATTCTCTTTCAACGCTCAACTTTGTCGTCTTGATTATTCCGTGTTTATGTTTTCGGATTCTGGTCTTGCTTCGCGTTTCGATAGTTTTGTCTTTGTTGGCGTGATGTCTTGAGCGATCGATCTTGCTGAGTAGCGCACGCTACTCCGGATTTACTTGCATGCGTTATCACTGTGTGATTAGCGTACGCTAATCTGTGGTTCGTAGCGTGCGCTAACGATTTCAGTGGTCTGGACAGTAGGTTCAGTATTTCGGTACTGGACCAGGTAGCGTACGCTAATTCAGCGTTAACGCACGCTGATTCCTAGTATTAGCGCACGCTAATCATGTTAGCTTGCGTACGCTAACTGGAGGACAGTAGGCAGACTGTTCTTCCACGCCCCGTTAGCGCACGCTAATGCTTGTTCGTAGCGTGCGCTAAGATTGCTTAATATAAATGGGACAGCAGCAGTCAACTTCGTGATTTTTCCATTATTTCTTATCCTTCTCGGCTTTGAGCAATTCCAGACGAGGGTTAGGGCCGATTCCGACTGAATATCATCATCCACTACCGTCCGTACATTCCTTGCGTGAATTCTTCAAGTTCCTAACACTTTCCACCATCCGAATCAAGGTAAGAATCCCTGAAACCCTTGTTTTGAGATTTTAGGGAAATTTTGGGGATTTCTTGGGATTTGACTCTTTTAGTCCAAATTATCATTGGATTATTGCTAGACTTCGATCGTGTACTTGTAATCCTTCGTTTTTATTGATGATTTGTGGTTTTAAACTCCAAGTTTTCCATTGTTCGTCACTTATAGTCGACGATACCCAAGTTATGTTCGACAAATGGTTGCAGCGGGTAGAACTAGGATGTGTTCCAATGTTTTCGTAGTTTTAAGATTGGTTGTTCATCGTTATTGTGTTAGGATCGGATTTGTGAAGATTATTCGGGCCAAAACCTTTCCGTTCACCATTTTCCTTCACGTCGTGTTAACCAAGGCAAGTACATGTATTACATTTCGTTATGTATGTTACGTTTTCAAAGTGAATGATGAATTGTGGTTTTCGGGTGCGTGAGTTGTGTTCCTTCCACCCGGAGTGTCCGACGGGATGTCTGGGGGTCGATACTAAGGGGTACGGCCGCGGAAGTGGACTTGGGTGCGTGTGTGGTTGAACTTCCACCCGGAGTGTCCGACGGGATGTCTGGGGGTCGATACTAAGGGGTACGGCCGCGGAAATGGTATCCCACCCGGAGCGTTCGACGGGATGTCTGGGGGTCGATACTAAGGGGTACGGCCATGGGATACCAGTTGCGATTTTGTGATATCGTGATGATTGGAAACTGGTTTGATTGCCAGCGTAGTATTCCGGAATATTTATGGCAAATGATTTCTGATTGTGATGATTGTGTAAAAACCGTATTTGTATATAATGTTGTGTAATTGTGTACTTGCACTAGCTATTCGAATGCTAACCCCTTAAATGGGGGGAAATGCGTCTTATGTATTTCAGGTACCGGGAGAGCTGAGGAGCAGGCACGGGACATGCACGCAAAGGATGGGCTGGCTTGATGATGTGGCTCGAGTCTGTATTTTTATGTTTTGTCATTGCATTTGTCGAGTACTGGACTTAGACTATTTACTTCTATACTTGGTTTAAGTCCCCTGCGTGGGCAATGAATTGATATTTAAATTATGTTTCATGTACTCCGTTGAAATGGTTTGGCCGAGGCCACGGCCTTATTTACTTTTGAGTGCATCTTTTGGGGTTTCATTGTTGTTATGTGTCATGTGTTAGCCTACTAGACCTCACGAGGGTTCTACGGCGTGTAATGTCCCATTTGTGAATTGGGGTGGTACACTGAGTGTACAGATAATTAATGGTGGATACTGTATTCTTGGGTCTTACAGCATTCCCCCTATATTGTTGAGTAAAAACAGTAAATTACTTACAGGGAGTCAGGATGTAGCAATCCCAATTCTTGTCGAAGCATGTTGAATCTTGCTGTGTCAAGAGGCTTGGTGAAGATGTCGGCCAACTGAATATTTGTCTGAACCTTTTCGAGCCGAACATCCTTGTTCTCGCCATGATTCCTTATGAAATGATGCTTCATGTTGATATGCTTAGTGCGCGAGTGCAATACAGGGTTGTGCGTGATTGCAATTGCACTCGTGCTATCACACATGATTGGCATTTCCTTGGCTTCAATTCCATAATCTGACAACTGTTGTTGCATCCAAAGGATCTGCATACAGCAGCTACCAGCAGCATAGTATTCTGATTCAGCCGTGGAAAGTGAGTTTGCCAATTGCTTCTTACTGAACCAAGAAACAAGTCTAGGTCCAAGAAAGTGACAAGTTCCACTTGTACTCTTCCTATCTAGCTTGCAGCCTCCGATATCCGAGTCGCTATATCTAACTAAATCGAATCCGCCTTCTTTAGGATACCACAGTCCTACATCGACTGTTCCTTTAATATACTTCAGGATTCGTTTAGCTGTATTGAAGTGTGATTCCTTGGGTGCTACTTGATATCTCGCACACACTTCTACAACAAACTGGATATCGGGCCTACTAGCCGTTAGGTACAGGAGCGAGCCAATAAGCTTCCTGTAGAGTGATTGGTCAACCGGCTTTCCGGCTTCATCAGCACTAATTTGCACGGAAGTGCTCATGGGGGTTGACGATGATTTGGAAGTGTTCATTCCAAATTTGTTGAGAAGCTCCTTCTTTGTATTTTTACGGTTGATGAAAATTCTGTGTAGTATTGCTTTACCTGCAAACCTAGGAAATAACTAAGTTCTCCCATCATACTCATTTCAAATTAACTTTGCATGAGATGAGAGAACCTTTGACACAAAGCAAGTTTAGTTGAACCAAAAATAATGTCATCTACATATATTTGTACCATCAGAAGGTCATCGCCTTCCTGTATTTTGAACAAGGTTTTGTCCACAGCACCTTTCTCAAATCCATTATCGGTTAGATACTGGGATAGGGTCTCATACCATGCTCTAGGGGCTTGTTTAAGTCCATACAGTGCTTTCCTCAGCCTGTATACAAGATCGATACCGTCTGTGTTGGCAAAACCTGGTGGTTGTTCAACATAAACTTCTTCGGCAAGGTCTCCATTTAGGAATGCACTTTCGATGTCCATTTGGTATACAATGAAGCTCTTATGGGCGGCAAAGGCTAAGAATATCCTAATAGCTTCTAATCTGGCTACAGGGGCAAAGGTTTCATCGTAGTCTATGCCTTCTTCCTCTCTATATCCTTGTGCGACTAGTCTAGATTTGTTCCTTATAATAAGTCCATTTCGATCCTTCTTGTTTCTAAATACCCATTTGGTTCCTATAACCGATTGATGCGTAGGTCTGGGTACAAGATACCATACATTGTTTCTTTCGAAACCGTTAAGCTCTTCTTCCATAGATGTTATCCAATGAGAGTTATTAAGAGCGTCTATGGTAGAAACAGGTTCGGACTGGGCTAAGCATACAACAATAGTGCACATGTTGAGTCTTCTAAGCTCGGATTGAGATTTCCATTCAGGGAATGGTGATATCTCAGTATCTAGTTCTTCTTGTGCACACAGTACATTTCCTTGTGTACTCTGTATTCTCCTACGGGTAGAAACACCAGCATCTATGTTTCCAATGATCAGCTCTTACGGGTGATCTCTCAACCATCTTCGGTCGGGTTCTAATTCAGGGTCCCATACTGTATCGAGAGTTGTTGTAGATACAGCTTCAGCTTGAACAGCATCGGCTTCATCTACGTCGATTCTTACAGCTGTGGGGTTGATTTCTAGGTCAACAACAGGTTCTATAGGAGTTGGCGGATCTAAGATGGAGAGTTTTTGGATGTTCTGAGTAATAGCTTCTACTCCTGTAGGGTCATGGTGAGGTTCGTCGAACACTACATGAACTGATTCCTCGATCGTCAGCTTTTTTTTGTTAAATATCCTGTAAGCTTTGCTGACGGAGGAGTATCCTACAAATATTCCTTCATCTGACTTCTCATCGAAGGTTCTAAGTTGATCCTTCCCATTATTCAACACATAGTACCTGCATCCAAAAATGTGAAAATATGAAACTAACAGAGTTTTGTTGTTCCATACCTCGTATGCTGTTTTGTTGTGGTGCTTGTTGACGATACATCGGTTTTGAGTGTAGCATGCTGTATTGGTTGCTTCACCCCAGAAACGCTGTGGCAACTTGCTTGCGGCAATCATTGTCCTTGTTGCTTGTTTCAGCGTCCTATTCTTTCGCTCGGCAACACCATTTTATTGAGGTGTACGGGCAGCTGAGTATTTGTGTTGTATCCCATTCTCCGAACAGTACTGCTCTATAAAGCGGTTAGTAAATTCTGTACCTCTGTCGGAACGAATGGACACGATACTCAATGCCTTTTCATTTTGAAGCTTTCTCAGGAGCTCGGGCAGCTTTGAAGTTGTTTCCTTCTTCTTGCTTAGGAAAATTGTCCAAGCATACCTGGAGTAATCATCAACAACAACAAGACAGTATTTCTTACATCCAAAACTTACTGGGTCTACAGGACCGTAGAGATCCATGTGTAACATCTCCAACACTCTGTGGGTTGAAAGGTAGGATTTGCTCTTCACGGTTGACTTGATTTGCTTGCCTTTCTGACATGGTCCGCAGACGCTGTCCTTTTTAAATGACACGTTTGGCAATCCTCTTACCATTCCCTGTCTTGAGAGCTTGTTGATCATCTTAAAGTTGATGTGAGACATCCTCTTGTGCCATAACCAGCTTAGATCTGCAGTGCCTTTGGCAACAAAGCGTGGAATTGAGGAGCTCATATGCTTCCAGTCAGCAATATACATGTTACCTGATCTGCTTCATGTAAGCACAACTTCTTTGGTCTGGATGTTCTTGACTCTACAGCAATCTATATAGAATTTCACCGAGAACTGTTTATCACAGAACTGGCTAATACTAAGTAGATTGCACTGTAAGCCTTCAACATATGCAACATAGGTGACTTTGAATTTTCCTACAAGAAGGTTTCCTTTCCCTCTTGTTCTTCCTTTAGATTTATCACCGAAGCGAACTTTTGGACCACGACCTTCTACGAAATCTGATAGCTTGCTTCTATTTCGGGTCATGTGCCGAGAGTATCCACTATCGAAGTACCAGGTGTCCTCCTCTAGAGTGTCCTGTATGTAAAGAGATTAAGTAGATTTAGGTCCCCTTTGATTTTTAGGTCCATGAATGTTAGTGCCTTTAGGTACCCAAATTTTCCTGACAGCAATTGGTTTACTGTAGGTCACATTCGGTACAGTGTTGCGGTATCTACGTGGGGCATATACGTAGTCGCTATAACCATGATAATTATTATGCATGTAAAATTCAGGGTTATTATTATTAGTCTAGTACGAGTGTCGTCTTGGAGGTGGAGCCATTTTCTTTGGCTTAACAGCTTGCCTTCTGGGTCTCCAGTTGAATTCCCAATGCTGTTGTTGATACTGTGCGGACACCTGCTGTCTCGAGAAATAACGGGGCTCCTGTATCCAATACCTAGGCGTGCTGTACTGATAGTACTGTCGTGCGGGCCTTTGGTATTTGGATACAGCCTTCCTTCTGAACGGTTGTTGGCGTTGTTGATATGCTCGGGGAGCATGCTGTTGAGTGCGCCTTTCAGGTCTGAATGGCTGGTGATTCCACTGTCTGGAGTATGATTGAGGTGGCGGAATGGCAGCCTTTGCTGTTCGCTGTGCAACAGGTTCCTTCATAGGACTCGAAGTTTCTTTCGATACAGGAATGGGTTCCACACCCCTGACAAACACTGTACTAGTTTTCCCTTTGTTTGAACATGAGCTGTATCCTAAGCCACTTTTATCATGAGCATGTTGCCCAGTGCTCAGAATTTCTTCCATTCTTTTGGACGATTTCTCGAAAGATTTTAGAATGGTCTCAAGTTCATCTTCTCGTTTTTCGAGAGTTTTGACTTTGGCTTGAAGTAGAACGAAATCATTTGTCTTGCTCTCATTGTGAGTTTTAACCTCACTTAGTTCATAAGCAAGTTGATGATTACTCTCCATGAGTTTTTCATAATCGACTTTGCTAGTTTCACAATCAATAGACATATTTTCATAATTTATTTTCAGCAAGTCATTTTCATATTTCAGCTCTAGGTTAGACAGTTGGAGCTGTATATTCTCATTTTTCAATGTCTCATGGGCCTTTTGAATGTTTTTAAACTCATTCATCATATTTTCAAAAGTATGAGATGTATTTACTGTAATAGCTGAGGTTGAGCTTACCTCATCGTCGTTGTCTTCATCTTCCGGAATGTCCTTGGCCATAAAGCACATATATGCTTTATCATCGAACTCATCGTCAGATGAATCACTTTCAGTGACCACCAGAAGACATTCTTCGGATTTGGATGGTGCGGGGGAGGCTTCTGATTCTCCAATCAGGGCCTTGATCTTGTTTTTCCAATCTCGTCTTCTTTCATCCCTCTCTTGTTTCTCGGCTTCCGGCAACCTTTGAGCTTTGGGATGAGGACATTTATTTGCATAATGTCCTGGTTTCCTGCAATTATAGCACAGTTTAACATCACCGGATGAAGTTTCGGTACTTACCTTGTGGACAGGTTTGGGCCTGTAGGGAGTCTTTCCAGACTGCTTGATGAACTTTTTGAATTTGTGCATGAGAAGCGCCATTTCATCTTGAGACAGGATATCGTCGTCACTGTCAGCATTCTTGTGACTAGGCTTCGACGAGCTGGGCATGCTGTGTCGACGGTTCGATACAGCGGCTAGTGCTGTAACCTTTGAAGGAGATTCTTCAGCTTTCTCTCTTCTGTCAATATCATACTCAAAAGCTTTGAGGTCAGAGAAGAGATCAAAAGTAGATATTTCATTTAGATTACACGACACACACATAGCTGTGGTCTTAATGTCCCATCGGGCAAGGAGAGATCTGAAAATTTTTAAATTCTTCTCCTTTTGGGTATAAATTTTGCCCAAAGCTTCAAGTTCACCAACAATACCAGTGAATCTGAGGTTAAGTTCCTCAAGTGTCTCAGTTGGTTTCATTTCAAAGGATTCAAATTGTTGAGTCAGTTTTGAAATTTTATTTTGTTTTGAGAGCTCAGTTCCCTCACAAATCATCTTGAGTTTATCCCATATTTCTTTGGCTATTTTACAGCTCTTTACCTTCGAGAATGTGCCTTTGTCGAGGGTGACAAACAACGCATTCTTAGCCATATTGTCGAGATTGGCGCGCTTTCTTTCATCTGTGGTCCATTGCTCGCGCTCCTTCTTGAGCATTTCAGCATGGGCTTGGCCTTCAATCCTTGCGTCCATGTTTACCTTTATGATCTTAATGGGGCCATCCTGTATATCAAAAATCATCTCTTCGTGCATTGCTGCAAGATGAGCCTTCATCCTGATTCTCCAATCATCAAATTCATTAATAGAGAACATAGGCACTTTGTTGTTCATAGATGTATCCATGTGAGAATAAAGGAATGAAAAAGACTATTTTAAAAATTAAGTGATTTAGATCTGATTCGGTTAAAAATATGACTGATTCTTTTTAGAATCAACCGCTCCGATACCACTTGTTGGCCACTAAGTATACTGGATACAGCTTGGAAAGTGTTTTTAAACAACAAGTTGTACTGATTTTAAATCTGAGTGCGTAGCGGAAGTCTTAAATAGTAAGTTGCTGTGGATACAGCAACTCGATGTGCAGTGTATACTTAAATAATCACAGTTTAATAAAACAAGTAAGGCAGAAGGTAAATATCACAGTATTTAAAGTGGTTCGAGGTAAGCCTCTCTACGTCCATTGGTCCTCCACACAGGAGTAAAAAGTTTATTATAATTACTGCATACACAACTACGTAATTATAACAACACTTAATTAATATATCGTTCACACATATTGATATAAAGATCTTAGCTTCATACGTTCACACAGATTGGTTTGAGCTAACACTTTGACTGGCATCTTCACACATAGTTCTGAAGCTTCGTCTTCTTCGATGCAATTCCTTCACACACAGTTCCGAAGTAGCAAAGATTACTCAGTCTACACAGGGCTGATCTGGGTTTGTTCAAAGATAGAACAGGGTATGAACAACAGCTTTGACTTTCTGAGCTTCTAGCTGATGATGTGTTGTTCACGATTTGAGCACTGTATATCTCTTATATCTGAATAGCAGTCAGCTTTGGAGATATGTTTTGCTCTGATGTATATGATAATAACTTCATAAGCTTTTGATAGCGTTGGTATTGGTAACAGATCTTCAACGCCTTGAGGAGATATATATAGTCTTCTGAAAATATATCTGTTGGAGATCTATCCGTTGGGCAAGATTCTACGACAACAGATATTCAACTGAGATCCGGATATTGCGGGATTTGAAAATCTTCTGACTTATAGTATTTAAATACTTTATCCTTTAGTATTTAAATACTTCTTTATCAATGGGACTTGACTTCTAGCGTATACTGAAGATTCCTTCTTTGTCCAGTTGAGAGCTGTATGGAAGGATTACGTATTGACAATTCGAGACAGCTTCCATACTTAGTCTTTATGAGACTTCTTTGCTGTACTGTATGCTGGATCTATGAGAGGTCTTTGATACATGTTGACACTTCATCTTTTCGATACAGTTTACTTACTGTATGCAGGATTGGCATATTGTCAAAACATCTTATCACCATTATTCGATACAGTGATTGTTTATCCTGACTATTTCGATACAGGGTATTGTTATCCCAACAATTTCGATACAGGGTATTATTATCCCAACATTCTAAATTCAACATAAGGATGTAACACCCCGAGATATTCGGAATAATTACAGCGTCGTAAACCCTTTAAATAAGAATTTACAAGGCTAATTTGAAGAAATGTAAAAATAATACAACAGTACCATTAAAGTTCAAAATACAAAACCAGTTCAAACAGATCAAATGAGTCCATTATTACAACCATCTCACAATATTAATAAGACATGCTTACTCGAGTACTGAAAATGAACCAGAAAGACAAGGCAACAACAATTAACATCACTGAGCCCCTTCATCGTCATATCGGTACTGTGGCTGTTTCCCCGCTCCACGGCTACCTGAACATCAAAACAAATGTCCACCCCATGAGGGGTTAGCAAAACGATGCTATTACAAGTATCATAATACACAAATCAAATATGCAACGACAGTGCATAATAAAATACACAATACGGACTTCCGCTACCAAAATCCAACAATGCGAATCCACATGATTCCATCAATATAACATGGGTGTTCCAACGATCCAGCGCCCTCAGCATAGATCCCAAGATGATCCCATCGGACAAAAATGAGGTGGAAAACCCGTTCAATGATCCAGCGCCCTCAGCATAGATCGCACAGCATACACAAACACAACTTATGCATACATATATACAAAATATCTATGTCCATCAACATGAACATACAAGTAATCGATAACAAGTATCATGACAATTCAACGAAAATAACCTCATGTTCAATAACATGAATAAACCATATGCATGATCAACAATTCTAATATTAACAAGTTTCAAATGCGATACTTGCCTCAAAGATGGCAAGAACTAAAATACTCCAACGAATGTCAACACGTCCGAAGTTCGCCGCTCCTCGACCGATCACCTTGTACAAGGGAACAACAAGGAATTCAATAACCTCTCGAAACTAACGCACGAGTACCGAACGCCCTAAGTTATGATCGAGTTATCAATAACGGACAATCGGTTCTCGTTCCTATTTTTCCGACGAGTACTAAGTTTGGAAAAAGTCATACGAAATCAAGAGATCATAATAGAACACAAAGTCGGTGTCTACAATTCCAAAGACATTCATCATATCATTATAACCCATGTTCCATACTCTAATTTCGATTATTAACTCGAATGCTTGGTTCGGTTGCTACAACGATAAATAATGAGATAATCACGTTCAATCTAGTTCTAGGTTAATTCAACTCTACGATTCTAGTTCTTCCGCGGGTAATTCTTCTTATCCAATTCTTCATTCAAAATGATTGTTCCAAATACCCTTCCATGGTTCTAATCATCCAATAAGATTAACAACGAGTTCATCCAAGGCAAGAATCATAATTGAACACACTTTACGTTTCAACTATACGAATATATCTATCACAGGGGTAATCCTCAACACTTTGTTCAAAAAAGAGTGTTACGAATGCATCAACAAGGTGTGCTCATCTCAGAAAATTCCATCCTTGAGGTTGATAAAGATTATGGCTCAACTATTACCCTTGGAAACCTTCATTCAACCAAGACAATCCTCCTAAACATGGTGTTGGATTAATTACGACATGATAAGCTCAATAATCTCTAGGAAAAGTTCATAATATAACTAAGGACATAATCTACATCTAGGTGTAGAGTTAACATACCTCAAAGAAGGGAAGAAAAGTGAAAATCTTGAAGAAACTCTTCACCGGAAGCTTGATCACCACTCCACAAGGGCTAAGCTCCCCAAAAATCGGATTAAGATGATGATATAAGTGATATAAAGTGAGGGAAAATCTCCAGAACCCAAAAATCGTCCAAGGCAAGGGTGAGAAATGAATTGGGGTCGAAATCTATAAATAGAAATCTAAAACATTACGTACGTTACCCAACATCCCTTACGTACGTAATAGGGTTAGTGTACGCTATGCTCGAGTTAGGAGTATGCCCTCGAATGCCACTCAGAGGTTGTTGAGTGAGGGCATTGTACTTGTTGTAATACCCGGTTGTAATTCAGTAATTATCATTCAGTAATTGATACTCAGTAATTTTCACTCATTATTAATCATTTGTCACTCAGATTCAGTCATGGTATTCATCATTCAGAGTAATTGTATCGTGTATCAATCGTCATTCATCACTAATCTGATTGGAGTTTCGTGCCGTGTTTATCGTCATAGTCATTTTCGTTGCGAGCTGTGCGTGAGGAGTAGCGCACGCTACGTACTCATTCTAGCGTACGCTAATTGGGTATAGGTAGCGCACGCTACCACTCAGCATTAGCGCACGCTAAGGTTACCCTGGCTGCAGTCCAGAAGGTACTGGACTGCAGGTGAGTTATAAGTAGCGCACGCTACGAATGGTAAGTAGCGCGCGCTAGTGAGTTGTAGTAGCGCACGCTAATATGTGGTGCAACGCGCGCTAAGGACAGATCAGGTTGAGTCCAGTAGCTACTGGGCTGCATTGGATTAATTCATAGCGCACGCTATGTGTTGTTTTTAGCGTACGCAACCGATTATATAGCGCACGCTAAATAATGGTTGTAGCGCATGCTATCGAGGTCAGATCAGAGAACAGGCAGTTTCTGGACTCCAGTACTGGGCATCAAATTATTCGTTAGCGCACGCTAACTATGGGATTTAACGTACGCTAGTAGTATGGTCGTAGCGCACGCTACAAAAGGTACGTAGCGCGCGCTACCGTGTTCGGACGGTGGAGTCTTGGACTACCCAAACTACTCGTTAGCGCACGCTATTCATAAGAGCTAGCGACGCTAACACAGGGGCTATAAATTGGACAGTTTGGTCAGAGTTCGTCATTTATCATCCTAATCTCTTTCTCTCGTCGGTTCTTGGCGATTTGGGCGATTTTGAGAGTATTCTTCAAGGTGTAATCATCAATCATCATCTTCAAGTCTTTGAGTTGGATTATCATCACTTCATCATCTCCAAAACATCAAATCAAAGGTATTAATTTCTTGGATCTTGAATTTCGGATTTTTGGGTTTTTCCTTCCGATTTCTTCGTGTAAGCTTGGATTATCATCGGAATATGTTGGATATGGATTATCTACCTTGGATATATATATTCCTACGGATTTAATGGTTATTTTCGGAATTATTTCAAGAACCCTTTGGGGTTGACTTTGGTTAATTGGGGATTTTCCGATTGACGTGGTTGTAAACTTGAATTACGAATTCCTAGTGGATTATTGATATCATTGGAAGTGTTTTGATGGTTTGTAATACTCATTTTGGTGTTGGTTTCGGCATATTCGGGTTTGGATATTTCCGAAGTCGTGTGGTTGATTACATGTTCGTTAGAATGCCCCTATGAGTTTGATTATCGTTGTTTCGACCTTTGGGTTAGTCGTGTTTTGTTGTTTGATACTTGTATTGAGCGGTTGTTGGTAATTATTGTTATTCAAGGTTGTTCGAGCGACCGAAATTTCATTTAGGACGTTCGTGGACGGACATTCTTCATCGGTATTGTGTAAGTTAATTCTTACTCGGTTAAAAGGATATTCATTCCTTTTGTTGTTGTTCATTCATAATCGTAACTCATTCATCATTGTATTAATCGTATCAACACTTGTCATTGTCAATTAATCACCTCGGTCATAAGGCAGCCGGTTCCGATCATTTCATTGAGCTATCATTCATTTCACCCTCATTTAATATTGGTGAGTCATTATTCATTTTCGTTGTCACTTTTGACATATTGTGACATTCGGGTCATCTTGGCGTGCAGTTGGTATGTGTAGGATTTTCATGTCGGGCACATTATAGTCGTGTGTTGGTTGGTGGCCTCACATTGGGTGTGCACACGAGTTGATGGCTTCGTGAGACTGATTAGGTACAAGACCACACGTGTATTGATCGTTAGTGGCTTGTGCACGGACACATTTCCATCCCGGGCGTAGTGTGGCGCCATTCCTTTGAGCCGTACTGATAGTTGATTCATATAGCATGTTGATTGCGTATGTTTCGACAGGATAAATCATAACTTCAGATATATCATGATTGTGTATTTTCAACCCTTGAGGATTGTTGTTACGTATGGCCCGGCCCGTTCGGGATTTTGTATTTCAGTCTTGGCAAGGCAAAGGCACGGGAGAACACGCGCGTCGAGAGTCAGTGATACTAGTAGGGGCCCCAGTCTTTCCGTTTATTTCAGTCATTTCAGTCATGTCAGTTATTTCCGTCAAGTGTATTTCCGCTGCAACTTCCGTTTGAGATGTTTAATTATTCAGAGTGGTGTATTTTATCTTCATATAAAATACACTAGTATTCGGTATTGTCCTGGTGTGTTGTACTTGAACTCCTCATCGGAGTACTTGGTAATATAATGTGGTTCGGTACTACAATTATATTATTTAATTCATCATTTTCATTTGCCTGGTGGGTCCCAGTCGGGGATTCACGGCACTGTAATATCCGCCCAGTTTGGGGTGTTACACTTGTAATTATGTAAACCATTTATATAAGGCAAAATGAATGTTTCTTTATTTACTGGTAGTTACTGGCATTCCTAACTCGTAAATAAACATATAGAAACTAGTCTGTGTATTTGAGAGCCAAACGTTCCACTCCTTATTGATAAGGGGGTCGTCACTGGAAAGGTTATAGCTCAAATACTTAATCGTTCGCAAGTCGATGAAACTTAACTGGGCGTTAAGTTTATGTGAAGACTTGTATGACGTGTTCTTTGACATGGAAAGTGCCTTTCGAACACTAATGGTTAGTGGGAGCACACGTTATAGGTATGCTAATTGGATTAGTATACTCGAACCGACTCACCCTCGATTCGTCACACGGATTTCACTCCGGGACAGTCAATGACGGAATGAAAAGGTTGTGATAGGTATTCGTGAACCTTCGACT
Source organism: Orobanche coerulescens (assembly GCA_033398695.1). Classification (NCBI taxonomy): domain Eukaryota; kingdom Viridiplantae; phylum Streptophyta; class Magnoliopsida; order Lamiales; family Orobanchaceae; genus Orobanche; species Orobanche coerulescens. The sequence goes on along the minus strand of CM065819.1, from coordinate 119,793,331 downwards.
TGAGGATTTAGTAGCGATGTGCTTGTGACGTCAAGATTTTCATTAGAGTAGTTCGACCCTGTAAACCGGAAGGCGGGGGTCAACCTCGACGTGCATCCTGATGGGCAAGTAGCAGGTCCTACTGAATACCAAGATAGAATTCTTTCTCCCATTAGTGAGCGGGTTATATGTCCTATGCGGTTATTGGCAGATGAGATCATAAGTCATTGGCCAAAGCATTGGAGCTAGTTGTATTAGATACACGACAGCTCGATGATCTCGATTTGCATTAACGCATGCATAGCATCAAGTACAGATAGGGTTTGACTGACCGTGACCCTATAACTTGATCGGGACATTTGAAATAAGGGTTTAAACGTTTACTGGTATTCACGACAGAATGGTTCTTGAATGATCCCAATCATTCGTTCTCAGTTGGGGTACAGTGTAGGCCGCCAGGCTGGCTAGGTGGTGCTACTACTCTTTGGTTCCTCCCATTGCTGACTGAGATGGACCTACCGAGTCGCGCATTAGGATTGACGACGGAATGAATCAAGCTAATTCTCTCATTATGTGTATTAGATATTGGATATCTAAATTTGGGACATTAGATGTCTAAATCGATTTATTGGATAAATTGATTTACGGCCTAATTAATGAAATATATCACTGGGTGATTAATTTAATTCATGGATATAATTATTTCTTGAAGAAATTAATTATGTTATAATGTATTTGATATAATGAAATTAATTGGATTAATTAAACTATACAAATACATCAGGACGGAATTGGAGTTTATCTGTTTGGACTCTCGGGAGTCCGAAACGGACCGAACTCATCCGTTTTCTCCATGGGCCGCCCCCCATTTCTAGCCACCTTCTTTTTGGACTTATGTCTTCATTTTTTTATGAATGATAATTGTGGAGGTGGGGGTATATTCCCACATGCATGAGTTGTTAAAGGAAGTGGGGAGTTGAATAAATGAGAAGGATGACAATCACTCATTGAAAAAGGCTTCCATACGTGAGTTGTGAAGTGAATAGTGAGAGAAAAAGTTTTTTCTCCAAGTCATCTTCTTCTTCAAGTTTGTTCTTGTTTTCTTAGAGAAAAATATCAAGACATAAAGAGAGAGTAAGATTAAAACACTTAGAGTGTAGTAATCTTTACATATATAGCTTCATCACTTAGCTCTAGCCGTATCCTCGGAGGATAGCAAGGTGATCGTTGTTCCGGTCGTTTCTCCGGCGCATGGAAAGTAGAGACGCGGTGCTTTCGGCGTTGGATCGTTTAAGGGCTTGAAGCGGAATAGATTCGTAGAGATCAAGCAAAGATTGGGGAATAGCTCAAGAGAAGGTTATCCATCTAATCAACGGACTACAAGGGTGAGTTTCTATATCTCTTGTGAATTCGGTTTTTGATATTCGTATATACATAGCTCGATCGATCCTTGTAGGGATTCGGATCGAATTAATTTTCGTTTTACCGCTTCCACTGGGCCTTCGTTTTAGGCACCGAATCCCAACAGTGGTATCAGAGCATAGGTCTTGCGATCGTATATACGATATTAGCATTTGGAATGCTTGATTAGATGGTGTATGATTTGGAATCATAATAGTATTAATCGTTGATTTTCTATTGTTCATCTAAAAATTAATTTATCATGATTTTATGTTACAATATAAATCTATTTTTCTTTTGAGAAACTGATTTAAATGAGTAATATAAAGATTATAAAAATATTATTTTTGGAATCGAGGCGAAAAACGATCCGAAACGTCGCGGACCGGCTTGGTTGCCAGAGCCTCGCCTCATGATGCACTGTATGGACCATGATGCAGCGGCGAGGCGAGTCACAGTCGGCGGGCATCCGACCGTTCTCGGCACCTGTGCGAGGCCACCTTTCGGCGACTGTGGCGATGTCGAGCTTGGCCCGGCCGTGTTTTCCGACTCTGTTTTTTATATTTCGTTCGATAATTAATTTCCCACAAATTAAATTGGATTTAATTTGACTAAGATTTAATTAAGGTAATTTTATTTGTAGGGGAATTAATTTAATCAAATATTTTCTCGTCCGGAACAAGTTAAAATTTACGGTTGTTTGAATTAATTGGATTAATTCGTTTTGGATGGATTGTTTTATATTGATTGGATCAATATTCAGATTCATTATGAATGCCATTTATTTAATGTGTTGGATGCATTATTTTTTGAATGGTGATATGGTTCATGGACCTAGTTTTTGAATCGTTCGGTTTTATTCGATTGGGTTGTAAAGGCCGTTTTGAGCCTATTTATTTTACTAGAAATATTTGTATCTAGGATGCAATTTTCAATGTAAAATTTATATGTAATGATGAAGATCGGAGGAAGATCCGTTTCGAGAAGACGGAGATTCAAGACGAAGACTTGTAATTAGATTACGGAGTTTTTTGTTTTCTAGGAACGGTCCATGAACCACATGTTGGTAGCAACTAGGTTGTGAATGGTTGTTTTGTGTTGTATGAATGCCACAAACGCGCTTAAATGATTAATGTGCAAAGTGTAACATTAATCGCGATAATTCTCCCACAACAAATAATTAAGTTTATAAGGTTTCAAGGTTTTCTTTCCCTCCATCGAGTTTTTGGGAAATTGAAATCCAAACCGGATGTGCTATGCTTCCAAGTTATCGGGGTAGTCGTTCGGGGAGTACGGATAAATTACCGGGAGCGCATTTGGATGCCTTCGGTTGGAGCAAATTTTATCCCTAGAAACCTGATAGGTTGTCGGATAAGATTCAATTGTGAAACTGATTTGCGTCGATGGTATAAACTTAACTTGTTCACAAACCATAGAAACTGTATAGGTTGAGGGGAGTGAACAAGGAGAAAAAGAAGATCGAATCATCCATTAGATGGGTTGGTGTTGGACACCACTTTATGAAAATTAATAGACTAAAAACCTGTTCGGTTGCCCTCTATTAAGATTAATAAAGAACTCGATCACCACTATGAAGTAGAGCGACGATACTTCCGGATTTCACATGGGAGTGTGTTATTCCGATAAAAATAGTGGGAGCTGGGTAACAAGAATAGAAAAGACCTTAATTCTATACTCAGAACATAATTAAATGAGTCACTATTTAATCTATCGTACTTAATGCAGACTCAAATCTCAATATGACAATGAATCCACTCGCAATTCTGCTCGAAAAGAACACCTTAATGGGACCTAACTTTGTGGATTGGCTCCGCAATTTGATGATTGTCCTCAGTATAGAGGCACTGGGATACGTCTTGGAGACAGACATTCCGGCGCCTCCTGTGCGGACCCGAGCCAATCAGGAAGAGATTGAAAACCACGAAAAATGGGTTAAGGATGACGTGAAAGTCCGTGCTTATATGATGGCTTCCATGTCTAATGAGCTTCAGAGAGATCATGAGAAAATGACTTCTGCTAGGCAGATTTTATCTCACTTAACCGAGCTTTATGGTGAGCATAGCAGAACTGCTAGATATGAGATATCCAAGCAACTGTTCGGTGCAAGGATGAAGGAAGGTGAGAAGGTTGGGGAACACATCCTCAAAATGATATCCATGATCGAGAGATTGGATGCTCTTGATTTTAAAATGGATACTTCTCTCCAAACCGACCTTATCCTACAGTCTCTCCCGGATTCCTTCTCACAGTTTGTTATGAACTTCAACTGCAATGAGATTGCATGTAATTTAGCTGGGCTAATGAACAAACTTGTGACCGCTCAGTCTCAGATGAAGACTCCGCGGATGAAGGAGTCTGCTCTTGTGATTTCTTCTGGACTTCGGAAGTCTAAGAATAAGAAGAAAAAGACCAAGAAGCGGACTGGACCACAAGCTAAGGACCTTAAGGAAAAGGGCAAGGCCCCGATGGTTCCAAAGAACAAGAAGAAGAAGGATGTTTGTCTCAAGTGCGGTGGTGGGCCCTTTGGGCTAGAGACTGTCCGATTCTTCATGGCACTTCGTCTGAGAACTTTTAGTTTTGGAAACAAATTGTTACGCTCTTGTATTTTCTACTTCTGAATCTGGATTCTGGTGCTAGTTCTCATACTTGTACCGTGAATCGGGATCTGGAACAAAGTAGGAAGCTTGGAGCTGGAGAAGTGATGATCACAGTCGGAAGTGGGCATAGTGTCGAGGCGACCGACATAGGATCACTTCTTTTGGGTTTAGAATCCAGCTTTGTTTTGACTTTAGAGGATGTACTTGTTTTTCCCAAGGGGAACAAAAACATTGTATCCATTCCGGTCATGGACCGAAAAGGCTTTTCATTTTTCATCGGTGATGGTTCCTGCAAAATTTATTTCAGAAATAAACTAGTGGGCACTGCTACATTGTTGAATGGATTGTATCATCTAAATCTCAGGAACAAATCAGTTGTGAATACTATGACTAGAAAACGTGGTAAGGATGAAACGAATCAAGTTTTGAAATGGCATCGTAGACTTGGTCATGTTGGTCAGACCAAGGTTTACAAGATGGAAAAGGATGGAATTGTGGGTCCATTGGGATCGGATCCCTTTCCTACTTGTGAATCTTGCCTTAAAGGCAAAATGACTAAGTCCCCCTTTACAGGGACTTTTGAAAGAGCCGCTGATTAACTAGGATTAATCCATACCGACGTATGTGGTGCACGTGACGGATATCAATATTTCATTACGTTTACAGATGATCATACTAGGTATGGTTATGTATACTTAATGAAACATAAATCCGAGGCCTTTGAGAAATTCCAGGAATTCAAGGCCCTAGTCGAGAAACAAACTGGTAATCATATCAAAGCACTTCGGTCGGACTGAGGTGGTGAGTATATGAGTACGGAGTTTGACGAGTTCCTTAAGGAACATGGAATAGTTTCACAACTAACACCTCCAGGTACTCCTCAGTTAAATGGTGTGTCAGAAAGAAGGAACTGGACCTTGTTGAACATGGTTCGTTCCATGCTAGGCTATACTGACTTGCCAATTTACCTGTGGGGGTATGCACTCCTGACTGCCGCTTACATCTTGAACAGATGTCCTTCCAAATCCGTTCCTAAAACTCCACATGAGATGTGGGAGGGCAGGAAACCAAGTCTTAATCACATTAGGATTTGGGGATGTCCCGCTTATGTCAAGAAGACTAAGGTGAAAAAGTTGGAAGCTAGGTCTGCGAAGGGACGTTTCATTGGATTCTCGTCTGGGACGATGGGATATCTATTCTACATGCCTGAAGATCGAAAGATCATTGTTGCTTTACAAGCACACTTCCTGGAAGATGAGTTCATTCAGGAAGGCGGAGCAGGTAGAAGTATTTCTTTACAAGAATACAATGAAACTCCTCGGGAGACACCTGTGCAAGAAACTGGAACCGAACTTTCTGAAACACAAGTACAACCACCTCGTAGGTCTAGTAGGGTGTCTCATTCACCTGAGAGGTATGGGCTTGTGCACTTGGAGGAGCTGGGTCTCCATGAGGTTCCAAGTGATAGCCAAGAGACCGACCCGACGACCTATGACCAAGCGATGATGGATGTAGACTCCGTGAAATGGCGTGAAGCTATGGAAGATAAGATAGACTCGATGCATGTCAATCAGGTCTAGACTCTAGTAGACCGCCCCAAGGGCATAGTGCCTATTGGGAACAAGTGGATCTACAAGAGAAAGATTGATGGTGATGGCAAGGTTGACGCCTATAAGGCCAGGCTTGTGGCAAAAGGTTATACCCAGAAAGAAGGGATCGATTACCACGATACCTTCTCGCCCGTAGCCATGATCAAGTCTATTCGCATGATGCTTGCTATAGCTACCTACCACGATTATGAGATATGGCAAATGGACGTAAAGACGGCTTTCCTTAATGGATTCCTCGAGGAAGAAATCTATATGGAGCAGCCTAAAGGCTTTGTGTCCGAAGTCGATATTCAGAAAGTGTGCAAGCTTCAGCGTTCCATTTATGGACTGAAGCAAGCGTCGCGTAGTTGGAACCTTCGTTTTGACGAGGTGATCAAAGAGTTTGACTTCGTGCAAAATGAAGAGGAACCTTGTGTATACAAGAGGGTTAGTGTGAGCAAGATCGCATTCTTAGTACTATATGTAGATGACATTCTACTAATAAGAAATGATGTGGGAATGCTCAGTTCTGTGAAAGCTTGGCTTTCGAGTAATTTCTCCATGAAAGACTTGGGAGAAGCTACCTATATTCTTGGTATTCGACTCTACCGGGATAGAGCGAAGAGAACAATAGGTCTTTCCCAAGCCCTCTATATAGATAAAATCTTAAAGCGATTTAAGATGGATGATTCTAAAAGAGGGTTCCTACCGATGCGACATGGAATAAAACTCAGCTTGAATATATGTCCTCAAAATGAGGAACAACGAAAGGAAATGAGTAATATATTATATGCTTCGGCCGTGGGTAGCCTTATGTATGCTATGTTGTGTACAAGACCTGACATCGCGCATGCTGTAAGCGTGGTGAGTAGGTTTCAGGCAAACCCAGGTAGGGAACATTGGACTGCTGTAAAGAACGTTCTCAAGTACTTAAGAAGGACTAGAGATATGGTTCTTATGTATGGCGGTGGAGAATTGGATGTGGTGGGATTCACTGATTCGGACTTCCAAGGACTGAAAGACGATTCGATGTCTACTTCTGGCTACATATTTACTCTTAATGGAGGAGCAGTATCTTGGCGTAGCGCCAAGCAAAGCGCGACTGCTGATTCCACCTGTCAGGCTGAGTATCAAGCAGCCTCGGAGGCTTCCAAGAAAGGGTTCTGGATTAAGAAGTTTCTGGGGGAACTTCAAGTGATACCATGTGCTGAGCTGCCTGTTCCGCTGTACTGCTACAATGACAAAGCTGTAGCGCAGGCTAAGGAGCTGAGGTTTCACAACAGCACCAAACATATTGAGAGGAAGTATCATCTCGTAAGAGAATTTTTTCGTAAGGGATACATTGTACTGCATAGAGTAGACTCGACCAACAACGTCGCCGATCCACTGACCAAGCAACTTTCTCAGACTATCTTGGAGCGTCATCTGGAGAACATGGGTATTAGATACCATAGTGTGTGGCATTGAGTGCAAGTGGGAGATTGTTAGGAGTATGCCCTCGAATGCCACTCAGAGGTTGTTGAGTGAGGGCATTGTACTTGTAATTATGTAAACCATTTATATAAGGCAAAATGAATGTTTCTATATTTACTGGTAGTTACTGGCATTCCTAACTCGTAAATAAACATATAGAAACTAGTCCATGTATTTGAGAGCAAAACGTTCCACTCCTTATTGGATAAGGGGGTCGGCACTGGAAAGGTTATAGCTCAAATACTTAATCGTTCGCAAGTCGATGAAACTTGATTGGGCGTTAAGTTTATGTGAAGACTTGTATGACGTGTTCTTTGACATGGAGAGTGCCTTTCGAACACTAATGGTTAGTGGGAGCACACGTTATAGGTATGCTAATTGGATTAGTATACTCGAACCGACTCACCCTCGATTGGTCACACGGATTTCACTCCGGGACAGTCAATGACGGAATCAAAAGGTTGTGATAGGTATTCGTGAACCTTCGACTTGAGGATTTAGTAGCGATGTGCTTATGACGTCAAGATTTTCATTAGAGTAGTTCAACCCTATAAACCGGAAGGCGGGGGTCAACCTCGACGTGCATCTTGATGGGCAAGTAGCAGGTCCTACTGAATACCAATATAGAATTCTTTCTCCCGTTAGTGAGCAGGTTATATGTCCTATGCGGTTATTGGCAGATGAGATCATAAGTCTTTGGCCAAAGCATTGGAGCTAGTTGTATTAGATACACGACAGCTCGATGATCTCGATTTGCATTGACGCATGCATAGCATCAAGTACAGATAGGGTTTGACTGACCGTGACCCTATAACTTCATCTGGACATTTGAAAGAAGGGTTTATACGTTTACTGGTATTCACGACAGAATGGTTCTTGAATGATCCCAATCATTCGTTCTTAGTTGGGTTACAGTGTAGGCCGCCAGGCTGGCTAGGTGGTGCTACTACTCTTTGGTTCCTCCCATTGCTGACTGAGACGGACCTACCGAGTCGCGCATTAGGATTGACGACGGAATGAATCAAGCTAATTCTCTCATTATGTGTATTAGATATTGGATATCTAAATTTGGGACATTAGATGTCTAAATCGATTTATTGGATAAATTGATTTATGGCCTAATGAATTAAATATATCACTGGGTGATTAATTTAATTCATGGATATAATTATTACTTGGAGAAATTAATTATGTTATAATGTATTTGATATGATGAAATTAATTGGATTAATTAAACTATACAAATACATGAGGACGGAATTGGAGTTTATCTGTTTGGACTCTCGGGAGTCCGAAACGGACCGAACTCATCCGTTTTATCCATGGGCCGCCCCCCATTTCTAGCCACCTTCTTTTTGGACTTATGTCTTCATTCTTTTATGAATGATAATTGTGGAGGTGGGTTAGATTCCCACATGCATGAGTTGTTAAAGGAAGTGGGGAGTTGAATAAATGAGAAGGATGACAATCACTCATTGAAAAAGGCTTCCATACGTGAGTTGTGAAGTGAATAGTGAGAGAAAAAGTTTTTTCTCCAAGTCATCTTCTTCTTCAAGTTTGTTCTTGTTTTCTTAGAGAAAAATATCAAGACATAAAGAGAGAGTAAGATTAAAACACTTAGAGTGTAGTAATGTTTACATATATAGCTTCATCACTTAGCTCTAGCCGTATCCTCGGAGGATAGCAAGGTGATCGTTGTTCCGGTCGTTTCTCCGGCACGTGGCAAGTAGAGACGCGGTGCTTTCGGTGTTGGATCGTTTAAGGGCTTGAAGCGGAATAGATTCGTAGAGATCAAGCAAAGCTTGGGGAATAGCTCAAGAGAAGGTTATCCATCTAATCAACGGACTACAAGGGTGAGTTTCTATATCTCTTGTGAATTCGTTTTTTGATATTCGTATATACGTAGCTCGATCGATCCTCGTAGGGATTCAGATCGAATTAATTTTCGTTTTACCGCCTCCGCTGGGCCTTCGTTTTAGGCACCGAATCCCAACAGCTCGAATATTAGCGTACGTTAACGTCTGGCCATAGCTCACTGACCTGTTTCTAGCATTGGTTTATGTACGTTAGCTTAAAGGTTTTACGTACGTAATAACTATAACCTTAGCGTACGTTAAAACTACCCCTTAGCATACATTAAGTCCGTTGACTTGCATAGCTTGAAAGCCGTCCAGGTTCATGCGAGTGATCTCCTCGCATCTTCGTCAGGCCCCACACACCGACCTTTGTCTGATTCCGAGTTGACTATGCTTACGTACGTTAAGCTACACCTATAACGTACGTTATACTACAGTCGTAGCGTGCGTTATGATCATCCTTTAGCGTACGTTAAGATGTGCAGAATTATGCATACATGTATGGGAAAAGAATATAAAAACGTAGGGATACGAATACGGGAAACTGTTCATCGATTAATATGTCACAAAGTCGAATCTTACAAGATCGAATACAGGATAAATACACATTAATTATCCGGGCATTACATACTACCCCTCTAAAAAGAAGTTTCGGCCCGAAACTTAAAACGAAAACAATTCTGGGTATCTCGACTTCATACTATCTTCAGTCTCCCAAGTTGCTTCTTCAACTCCATGTCGAGACCACTGAACTTTAACCAAGGAGATCGGTTTATTCCTCAATTGCTTGATTCGACTCTCAAATATCTTGATTGGCTTTTCTTCGAACGAGCCATCATTAGCCACTTCAATCTTGCCAAAATCAATGATATGACTGGGATCCGGTACATATTTCCGCAATTGGGATACGTGGAATACATTATGAACGTGAGTCAGTGATGGCGGTAAGGCCAACATGTATGCCAACTCTCCAACTCTCTCGAGGATCTCAAATGGTCCGATATATCTCGGACTCAGCTTACCTTTCCTCCCAAAACGGAAAATTCCCCGAGTAGGAGACATCTTCAATAGTACATGGTCCCCAATCTCAAACTCTAGTGGGCGACGACGCATATCAGCATAAGACTTCTGTCGACTCTGGGCAGTTAACAGTCTTTCACGAATCAGAGCTACCTTCTCTTGAGTCTGAACTATTAACTCTGGTTCCATCCCAATCAAATCAGAAGAATTATCCCAACACAGGGGCGATCTACATCTTCTCCCATACAATGATTCAAACGATGCCATCTTAATGGAAGCATGCCAACTATTGTTGTAGGTAAATTCAATTAACGGCAAATGAACCTCCCAATCAGTTGATGTAATATCTGTGTTCTCTATTTTCAGTAATTTCTATTTTTGGTGTATGTTCGTTTCGGACAACTCGCTTAGCACTGTTTTGGATTTCTGAATCTATTTTGTTCTTGGAGTTTTTCCGTCTGGATGAGTTTCGAGGATGTTTTCGCATAATTTCATCTTAAATTTATATCTTGCCGTATGTACGTTCGATTCTCGTAAAACTTGTTTGTTTTCGTTGTTTCTCGATTCGTATAAGTTTGTATGGTTGAGTTGGTCGTGTTGGAACTTTCGGTTTGTTAATCCGACGTCGTATCGTGAATTCCGGATGTTTGGGTCATTTTTATAAATTCTGATTTATTTGAGCATTGTGGTTGTTATTCGTTTATCCTGACCTCCGGACAGTCGGAGCCACGTGTTGATTATGGTAATCATCCCATCAGTAGGAAATATTCGTATACTCGTTAAGTATCTATTCTATCCGGTTGTCGTTGAGCTTTATTTTCTCACAACTCATGTCTCAGAGAAGTTACGGCCGTAAACCCCTATGTTACGGCCGTAATGTTCAAGAGATACGGCCGTAAGTCCTTCACCGTACGGCCGTAAGCCAGCTTCGTTTTCCTTCCTGCATGAGACTCCAGTAGCCACTTACGGGCGTATAATGTACCGATTACGGCCGTAAGAAATGTTACGGCCGTATCTCTTAGATCATACGGCCGTAAGTGCGCTTCGTCGGTTTTGCCTGCACCTATCCGTAGAACTCGTTACGGCCGTAAATGCATGTAATTACGGCCGTAATATCCACTAGTTACGGCCGTATGAATGAGGTGTTACGGCCGTAACACCAGTCGGTTTATAAACTGGCAGGAGTTATTTTTTTTTCGTCATTTTCTCATTCCTCTTCTCTTCTTCGCGTCGGGGCGACTTCCAAGGCAAGGGTTCGTCAGATTTTCATCCAAACACCGGTTGGAAAGTATAACTTAGCATCATATCATCACCACAACACCAAATCATCTATTGTTCGGCTTCGAATCAAGGTAAAATCTCCTAGAACCCTAGTATGAATTTGGGGAGGGTTTGGTGGTGATCTTGTCTTTTAATCCGATTTTACCGATGTTGTTGTTAGATTTCGATAGTATACTCGTGATTCTTGATTTCCTTGTTATCGGATGGGATGAAATCCCGTTATTACATCGTTGACCGATTTCAATTCCCTATGCCCTCTTGATGTTCGATGAATTGTCCCAACGGGTAGGAATAGGATGAATTTCTTCGTATTCGTATTGCTGAGATTGGTTATATATCATTATTGTGTTAGGGACGGGTTTGGGAAGATTGTTCGGACCGAAACCTTTCCTTTCGCCGTTTTCTTCACGTTGTGTCATCCAAGGCAAGTACATGTATTACATTTCGTTATGTATATTGTGACTTTCGAATTGAATGATGAATGGTGATTTTTTTTGGGTGCGTGAGTTGTGTTCCTTCCACCGGAGTGTCCGACGGGATGTCCGGGGTCGATACTAAGGGGTACGGCCGCGAAGTGACTTGGGTGCGTGTGTGATTGAACTTCCACCCGGAGTGTCCGACGGGATGTCTGGGGGTCGATACTAAGGGGTACGGCCGAGGAAGTGGTATCCCACCCGGAGTGTTCGACGGGATGTCTGGGGGTCGATACTAAGGGGTACGGCCACGGGATACCAGTCGTGATTTTGTGATATCGTGATGATTGGAAATTGATGTGATTGCCAATGTAGTATTCAGGAATATATATATGGCAAATGAATTCTGATTGAGATGATTGTGCTAAAAACCGTATTTTGTATATAATGTTGTGTAATTGTGTACTTGCACTAGCCATTCGAATGCTAACCCCTTAAATGGGGGAAATGCGTCTTATGCATTTCAGGTACCGGGAGAGCTGAGGAGCAGGCATGGGGCACGCACGCAAAGGATGGGATGGCTTGATGATGTGGCTCGAGTCTGTATTTTTATGTCGTGTCATTTTAATTGTCGAGTACCGGAGTTTAACTGGTTACTTTGAAACTTGGTTTAAGTCCCCTGCGTGGGCAATGAATTGGTATTTATCTTATATTCATGTACTCCGTTAAAATGTTTTGGCCGAGGCCACGGCCTTACTTACTTTTTGAATGCATCATGTGGGATTATATTGTGGTTTATATGTCAAGTGTCAGCCTGGTAGACCTCACGAGGGTTCTACGGCGTGTAATGTCCCATTTGTGAATTGGGGTGTTACAGTTGACCAATCTAAGGCGCAAGCTCTTAGCATATCCTCTACTGTCTGTATAGTCCTTTCGGACTGACCTTCCGTCTGAGGATGATAGGTCATGCTAATGTTTAACTCGGTTCCCAAGGACTTATGAACTGCCTTCCAAAAATGCGACACGAAGCGACCATCTCAATATGAAATAATGGTCTTCGGTGTACCATGCAATCGAACTATTTCCGTAATAAACTCTCGTGTAACTTCTCGGGTCCCGTAGTGTCATTAATGCCCAGGAAATGAGCTGACTTGGTTAGTCGATCAACTATAACCCAAATCATGTTCATTCCCGTCTTGGTCCTTGGCATATTGGTGATGAAATCCATCGATATATCCTCCCACTTCCACTCAGGGATCGGAAGTGGCTTCATCATTCCGGCAGGTCGCTGAAGTTCAATCTTAACCTGCTGACAAGTTAAACACTTCGAAACGTATTCTGCTACGTCCTTCTTCATATTTCCCCACCAGAATTTTTTTTTTAGATCCTTATACATCTTACTGGTACCCGAGTGAATAGAATAGGGCGCGCTGTGAGCTTCCTTCAGAATTGTCTGTCTCAAAACATCATCATCGGGAACGCAAAGTCGACTCTGAAATCTCAGAACTCCATCATCTTGTATCACGAATCCTAGGGCCTTCCCTTTGTTTACTTCGACGCATAATCGAAGAATCAGAGAATCATCCAACTGCTTAGATTTGATTTCTTCGACCAACGACGAAGTTAGTTCCATCACACACAGTTGCCCTTGGACTCCCTGTGACCATACTTCGATTCTTTCACGAATCAGTTCTCGTTGAATGCTGGTTTGGGATGTAAGCACTTCCAACACTCGAAGAGAAACCGGTTTGCGGCTCAGTGCATCAGCTACCACGTTTGCTTTGCCTGGATGATAGAGAATTTCCAAATCGCAATCCTTGATCAATTCCAGCCACCTTCTCTGCCTCATGTTTAATTCCTTCTGACTGAAAATAAACTTGAGGCTCTTATGATCTGTAAAGATCTGACAATGAGTGTCATATAAATAATGTCACCAAATTTTCAAAGCAAAGACCACAGCTGCTAACTCCAGATCATGAGTCGGGTAATTAACTTCATATGGTTTCAACTGTCGAGAGGCATAGGCAGTCACCCTATCCTTTTGCATCAACACACATCCCAGACCCTGATTTGAAGCGTCGCTGTATACCATAAATCCCTCGGTTCCATCTGGTAACGCTAGTATAGGTGCTGTCGTCAGTCTTCTCTTAAGTTCATCAAAGCTAGCCTGGCATTTCTCATTCCACATGAATTTTTGAGTCTTCTGCAACAGTTGAGTAAGCGGACGAGCAATTTTGGAAAATCCTTCTACAAAACGGCGATAATATCCAGCAAGTCCTAAGAAACTTCGGACTTCTTTCACGTTATTAGGAGATTCCCATTCCAAGATTGCTTTGACATTATTCGGGTCCACATGAACTCCGTCAGCTGATATCACATGCCCAAGGAAGGTTACTTCCTTAAGCCAGAACTCGCATTTAGAAAGTTTCGCATAAAGCTGTTCATTCCTCAAAGTACTCAAAACGATACGCAAATGCTCTACATGCTCTTCTGGGTCCTTCGAATAGATCAAGATGTCATCGATGAAAACGAACACGAATTTATCTAAGTACTCTAAGAATATCCGATTCATCAATTGCATAAACACTGCAGGAGCGTTAGTAAGTCCGAATGGCATCACCAAAAATTCATAGTGTTCGTACCGGGATCTGAAAGTAGATTTCGGTATATTCGATTCCTTAATTCTCAACTGATGGTATCCTGATCTCAAGTCGATCTTCAAGAATACCCTTGCCCCCTGTAGTTGATCAAATAAGTCATCGATCCGAGGTAATGGGTACTTGTTCTTGATCGTCACCTTGTTTAGCTCCCTATAATCAATACACAATCGGAGGGATCCATCTTTCTTCCGGACGAAGAGAACGGGTGCTCCCCAAGGAGAAACGCTAAGTTGAATGTAACCCTTCTGTAATAATTCCTCAAGTTGCTTCTTTAGTTCATACATCTCGGTTGGCGCCATACGGTATGGTGCTCTGGAAATAGGGGCGGCTCCAGGCTCTAATTCGATGTTGAACTCTACTTCTCTCTGTGGAGGTAACCCAGGTAGTTCGTCAGGGAATACGTCTGAGAACTTGTTCACAACTGGAATAGATGATATTTCTACTCCTTCTTCTTTCTTCATGGCGTAACACCACAATCCATGGCAACCCTGTTTCAGTAATTTCACTGCTTTCATGGCTTTGATCAATTTTCTTGAGCTTCCCGGTCTCCATCCCTTGAATAAATGCTCGGATCCGTCATCCGCAATGATATAAATGACTCTCTTTCGGTAATTCAAAATAGCCCCATAATGATTGAGCCAATTGTCTCTGAGAATTATATCGTCACCATGGATGTTGACCACAATAAGGTTTGATGGCCAATCTCTCCCTCCTATAGACACTGGAAAATCTCTAGTTTCTAGGGTTCCCACAATTCTCTCTCCACTCGGTAATCCCACAACATAAGGCTTACGATCATATAAACACGAGAATTTTAAACGATTAACACAGTTCAATGATATAAAAGAATGTGTATCTCCTGAATCGAATAAGACACTAACTGGGTGCAAAAGGATCTGAATCGTACCTGATGCAACAGTAGTGTTCTGATCGTCTGACTTCCTCATCTCGTACAGGCGTGGAGGAACGGACCCAGCACTGGATGCCTCTCTTTTCCCAACATTCTGCTGCTAAAAACCACTTTGCTATGTCTGGTTCACACTTGTCTCTTTTGGAACTAGTGCTGGAGTGCGAGTACCAAATGATCTAGTCACACTTCTGCAAAAATTCGCATGGTGCCCTTCTTGCCCACATTCAAAACAAGTCACGGAAGGAGCGGAACAATCACGTCGAACATGCCCTGCTCGACCACAGTTATAACACTTCTTCGATGCGTTCGAAACTGTTGATGTTGTCCGGAACTTCTTTCCGCCTCAGGAAGGATACGGAGGTTTCCTGGATGAATGAAATGAAGACTGGCCCTTGCGGAGCCCACTCTTGTTCTCCGTGAAGTTGCCAGACACTTTCTGCTTCTTTGCCTCCGCCAATTTCTCCACCACTGCCTCTTTCATGTCGTAGGCCAGTGCTTTGTCCTGATACAATCGCAAGGTAGTACATTCAAACCCGGACATATATTGCTGAATCTCGGGTTTCATCCGCATGTCGAAATGAAAAATCTTCTCCGCCTCGATTCTGACCAAGTGTCGCACACAAGTCAGCTGGTGATTAAAAGTCTTGATTATGTCTGTCACAGATGCTTCCGAACTCTGTGGGGATAAAAACTCTCGGAATCTAGCCTCTCTGACGGGATGAGGACAATATTGTGCTCCCATCATTAATCTGAATTCCATCCAGTCAGCATTATGATCCTCAGGTCGAATAGCTTCCCACCAGTCAAAAGCCTCCCCAGTCAGAAAATACTGGGCAATAGGAACCTTTCGGTCATCGGGACAGTTGATCCCTGCAAATATCTTTTCCAACTCCTTCAGCCAGTGATCCCAAGTAGGCATCTCGGCTTAACCGTCAAATTTTGGTGGGTGTAATTTGACCACCTCCGTAAGCCACTTGTCTCCCCGATTATCCTTGTTGTGCTGCAGGCCCATTGCGGTCTGCATGCGGTCAACCACCTGAGCGAACTGGGTCATCTGAGCGACCACCTGCTGAAGCACCCCCGGCATGTTAGGATTTGGGTTATCATTTGCTGATCCTTGTTGTCCTCCAGAATGGGAGTCGGTTCGACTAGCCGATAATTCTGGGGTAGTCGATGAATCCTCCTGTCTCGCATTACCATGTCCGCGTCCGCGTCCACGACCTCCCCTTAACATACTGTAAACACGAATAATCAATATCCAGGGCAAAATTTTCTAAAATAAAGTCCGTCAATATTCACAAAACAGAAATTAAGTAAAACGGTAGTATAAGAGATTAGGAGACTTACAACCACGGTCCACATGACGACGCTGGCTGAGCAGTGATGTTACAAACGACCCGTAAATCAAATAACGTAAACAGACCTAACTAAACTCGACTGCCAAGATATCCATGAATCTTAGCTTCGATACCATATTCTGTAACACCCCAAGATATTCAGAATAATTACAGCGCCGTAAACCCTTTAAATAAGAATTTACAAGGCTAATTTGAAGAAATGTAAAAATAATACAACAGTACTATTAAAGTTCAAAATACAAAACCAGATCAAATGAGTCCATTATTACAACCATCTCAAAATATTAATAAGACACGCGTACTCGAGTACTGAAAATGAACCAGAAAGACAAGGCAACAACAATTAACATCACTGAGCCCCTTCGTCGTCATGTCAGTACTGTGGCTGTTTCCCTGCTCCTCGGCTACTTGAACATCAAAACAAATGTCCACCCCCGGAGGGGTTAGCAAAACGATGCTAGCACAAGTATCATAATACACAAATCAAATATGCAACGACAGTGCATAATAAAATACACAATACGGACTTCCGCTACCGGAATCCAATAATGTGAATCCACATGATTCCATCAATATAACATGGGTGTTCCAACGATCCAGCGCCCTCAGCATAGACCCCAATATGATCCCGTCGGACCAACACGAGGTGGAAAACCTGTCCAATGATCCAGCGCCCTCAGCATAGATCCCAAGATGATCTTGTCAGACCAACATGAGGTGGACATCCGATCCAGCGCCCTCAGCATAGATCGCACAGCATACACAAACACAACTTATGCATACATATATGCAAAATAGCTATGTCCATCAATATGAACATACAAGTAATCGATAACAAGTATCATGATAATTCAACGAAAATAACCTCATGTTCAACAACATGAATAAACCGTATGCATGATCAACAATTCTAATATTAACAAGTTTCAAATGCGATACTTGCCTCAAAGATGGCAAGAACTAAAATACTCCAACGAATGTCAACACGTCCGAAGTTCGCCGCTCCTCGACCGATCACCTTGTACAAGGGAACAACAAGGAATTCAATAACCTCTCGAAAATAATGCACGAGTACCGAACGCCCTAAGTTATGATCGAGTTATCAATAACGGACAATCGATTCTCGGTCTTATTTTTCCGACGAGTGCTAAGTTTGGAAAAAGGCATACGAAATCAAGAGATCGTAACGGAACACAAAGTCGGTGTCTACAATTCCAAAGACATTCATCATATCATTATAACCCATGTTCCATACTCTAATTTCGATTATTAACTCGAATGCTTGGTTCGGATGCTACAACGATAAATAACGAGATAATCACATTCAATCTAGTTCTAGGTTAATTCAACTCTACGATTCTATTTCTTCCGCGGGTAATTCTTCTTATGCAATTCTTCATTCAAAATGATTGTTCCAAATACCCTTTCATGGTTCTAATCATCCAAGAAGATTAACAACGAGTTCATTTAAGGCAAGAATCATAATTGAACACACTTTACATTTCAACTATACGAATATATCTATCACAGGGGTAATCCTCAACACTTTGTTCAAAAAAGAGTGTTACGAATGCATCAACAAGGTGTGTTCATCTCAGAAAATTCCATCCTTGAGGTTGATAAAGATTATAGCTCAACTATTAACCTTGGAAACCTTAATTCAACCAAGACAATCCTCCTAAACATGGTGTTGGATTAATTATGACATGATAAGCTCAATAATCTCTGGGAAAAGTTCATAATATAACTATGGACATAGTCTACATCTAGGTGTAGAGTTAACATACCTCGAAGAAGGGAAGAAAACTGAAAATCTTGAAGAAACTCTTCACCGGAAGCTTGATCACCACTCCACAAGGGCTAAGCTCCCCCAAAAATCGGATTAAGATGATGATATGAGTGATATAGAGTGAGGGAAAATCTCCAGAACCCAAAAATCGGCCACGGCAAGAGTGAGAAATGAAATGGTGTTGAAATCTATAAATAGAAATCTAAAACATTACGTATGTTACCCAACATCCCTTACGTACGTAATAGGGTTAGCGTACGCTATGCTCGAATATTAGCGTATGTTAACGTCTGGCCAGAGCTCACTGATCTGTTTCTGGCATTGGTTTACGTACGTTAGCTTAAAGGTTTTACTTACGTAACAACTATAACCTTAGCGTACGTTAAAACTACCCCTTAGCGTACGTTAAGTCCGTTGACTTGCATAGCTAGAAAGCCATCCAGATTCATGCGAGTGATCTCCTCGCATCTTCGTCAGGCCCCACACGTCGACCCTTGTCTGATTCCGAGTTAACTATGCTTACGTACGTTAAGCTACACCTGTAACATACGTTATACTACAGTCGTAGCATACGTTATGATCATCATTTAGCATACGTTAAGACGTGCAGAATTATGCATGCATGCATGGGAAAAGAATACAAAAACGTAGGGATACGAATACGGGAAACTGTTCTTCGATTAATATGTCAAAAAGTCGAATCTTACAAGATCGAATACAGGATAAATACTCATTAATTATCTGGGCATTACAAAGGGATCCAATATTAGAAGCCTCGACACTATGTCCACTTTCAACGGTGACCATTACCTCCTCTGAATCCAGCTTCCTACTTTGTTCTAGATCCTGATTCATTGTACAAATGTGAGAACTCGCACTGGAATCAAGTATCCAAGAAGTAGAATATACAATTACAGAACAATTTATTTCTAACACCAGTAGTTCCGTGCTTGAAAGCGCATTACGGTCAAGCTTTGTACAGTATCTCCTCCAGTAGCCTAGCTCACCGCAGTTGAGGCATACATCCGTTTTCTCAGCCCCCTTGCTCTTTTGAACCATTGGGGACTTGCCCTTTCCCTTGTTAATCTTGGCTATTGGACCTGACTGCTTTTTGTTCTTTTTCTTCTTATTCTTGGACTTCCAAGTCCCATAAGAAATCACAAGTGCATCTTCTTTTCCCTTTGTCTTCATCTGAGACTGGGCAGTCGTCAGTTTGTTCATTAGCCCAGCTAAGTTACATGCAATCTCATTGTAGTTGAAGTTCATGACAAATTAGGAAAAAGAGTCAGGAAGTGACTGCAGGATAAGGTCAGTTTGGAGAGATACAAAAACAACATTACCCCAATGCCTCAACGGCTCCCGCAAAAAGCGGGGTAAGGGGGGATCGGATGTACGCAGCCTTACCCCTATCTTAACACAGAGAGGCTGTTTCCGGATGTTCCAAAATGAAAATTTCATCAAGAATTACATGGAATGACTAGTACTTCATGAGAAAAAGAAGTGCAACCAGTTTAGTGAGTTATTGTGTTTTATTCCATTATAATCTAGAACCAAAGAATAAGGAGTCTTTGGCTCCATTGGAAACATGCATCTGAAAATCAAGAGCTTCTA
This sequence comes from Orobanche coerulescens, assembly GCA_033398695.1. Classification (NCBI taxonomy): domain Eukaryota; kingdom Viridiplantae; phylum Streptophyta; class Magnoliopsida; order Lamiales; family Orobanchaceae; genus Orobanche; species Orobanche coerulescens. The sequence goes on along the minus strand of CM065819.1, from coordinate 119,773,373 downwards.
ATCTATCAATCACCGAGATCATCTTGAGGGTATGGTCCCAAACTCTATCTCCATCCTTCATCCTGGCGCTGAATAATTGCTTCGATATCTCATATCTAGCACTTCGACTATGCTCTCCATAGAGCTTAGCCAGGTTCGCGAAGATGGCTCTCGAAGACGTCATATTTTCATGGGCACGTTGAAGCTCATTAGTCATTGAGCCTAACATGTACTCACGCACTCATACGTCGTCTTTTACCTATTTCTCATGGGCATCGACTTCTTCCTGATTGGCTCGGATTTTTGCAGGAGCTGCTGGGATGTCCGCCTCCAAGACGTATCCCAGCATTTCCATAGTGAGGACAATCCTCAAGTTCCAAAGCCAGTCCACATAGTTCGTGTAATATCCTGTATTTTTGTTTTCCGTTATCTTTTATTGTTTGTGTTTTTATGCCGGATATTTTTTTCTTGTTGACATTAAATCGGAATGATTTCTAACATGATACTCTGTGTGTTACTATCGTGTAGTGATTTTTAGTTGAGGATGACTTGTTGTCATTTGTGTATTTTCGATTGTGTATGTGTTGAGGTAGTGTACGTTACGCCTCGTAGTGTGTTTGTTATTGATTTGGTGCATTTGAGTAACCGGGACATTGTCGAGTGCCCAACTTGACTATCGTAGTCGTTGAGATTCACTACCGTGTTCAGTAGTGGTGTTACGACCATAAGAGTTATGAGTTACAGCCGCATGTGTTGCTGATTATGGCCGTAAGTATCTTTTATTACGGCCGTAGTGAGTCCTGTCTTACGGCCGTAAACCGATTGTTGTTACGACCGTAATGAATGTTCGTATTTTGGGCAGTAGTCCAGAGGGTACTTACGGCCGTAAGTCCTGGGTGTTACGGCCGTAAGGATGAAGAGTTACGGCCGTAAGGTGTGCTTGTTACGGCCGTAACATGCCACAGGTATATAAACCAGTGGCAGCCTCATTTTTACGGCAGAACTCCATTTTCTCCCCCTTTCATTTCTCTTCGTGATTTTTGGGGTCAGTGAGGATTTTTGAGCTTGGGGAATCGATCTTCATCAATTTGGGAAGCTTAACTTGTGTCTAATACCATCCTCTAATTCGTTCATCCCGATCGAAGGTAATTTTTTGTAATCTCCTAGTGTTGAGCTTCGAGATTTTCTTCTTGATTTCAATGATTCGTTCTATTTTGGTGGTTTGGATGATGTTATTGAGTATTGTAAGCATGTTCTATGGATTGTATATCCGTATTTCAAGTTCGTTGGAACCCAATCGGGATTTTTGGTGTTCTAGGAAACCTTGAACATTTAATGTCCGATTAAATATCTCAGAGGGTGCCATTTGGTTCTTGATCGTGTTTTCCATTGTTCTGAATTGTTATACTCGTAGTAATCGTGTTTCCGTTGTATTTCATGGAGGATTGTAGGTGTTCGGGGTTTTCCGGGTTGTGCCGTATTCATAGGAATATTCAGGTGTCGACTATCGAGGCAAGTATCTTGCTTATATGTTTTGTACCTTGTGAATATGACTTACGTGTTAAAAATGAATGATTTGTATTTAGTTGTGATAACCTTGAATGTGTAACTTTGAGATGTATATGTTGGACTTGGTTGTTCATACTCAAGGAATCATGATAGTTGTGATGATTGTGTCAAATTTATTTTACGCTTGGACGTGTAGTGTGTGTTGTGTGTGTGTTATGTGTGCAGGGTCGTGATAATCTTGTTGGTTGGTTGCACACGTGGTTGTGCAATGTGTTGTGCTTCGATTATGAGTTATGCTTGATATTGTGTTATTGATGTCGGTCGTTAGATTGCCGAGGTTGTGCTATGTGTGCTAGCTGTGTGACGTTCTGATAGACAATGTGACGGATTGATTGTGAACGTATTGCTGTGATGTGAATGTGAATGTTGTGTGCTGTGATGCTATGTTCACTCGTGTTGGTTCGACGGGGCCTACGAGGATTCATAGCACAGGTCCATGGAATCACAACTTAGTATGTGGTGGTGAGGTCCAATCGTGCGGGTCTGACGAGGCCTACGATGATTCATGGCACAGGTCCATTGGATCAGGACACAGTACGTCCAACTGTGCGGGTTCGACGGGACCTACAGTGACACGTGACACAGGTTCACGGGGTCAGGACTGGTTGTTGTGATTTTTGTGTTGGCTCAATCTGTGTGGGTTGTTGAACCTACGGAGACCCGTGGCAAGCGATCACGGGGTCATGAACATGATTGTTGGTTGTGATTGTTGTGTTGGCTCAATCCGTGTGGGTTGTTGAACCAACGGAGACTCGTGGCATACGATCATGGGATCATGAGCATGATTGTTTGTTGTGATTGTTGTGATTGGTTAAATCTGTGTGGGTTGTTGATCCTACGGAGACACGTGATAGGGGATCACGGTGTGATGAATTATGTTTTGTCAATCAAAGTTTTGAAAAAAAGTTTTCAAGAAAGAATGTTGGGCCGAGCCCCACGAGATTTGTGGAAATATTTTCGTACTGTAAATTGCTGAAATACGAATTGAGATTTGGGCTAGAACCCTAAGGTTTTCGAAAAGGTTTTACAAATCAGGACTCGAGGTCCTAAAGGTTTTGTGTTTCTAAAAAAATCCCGAGATGAGAATTTTATTTGCGAACACTTCCTTGCTCGTTTTCTAAATTGTTAAAACCTCTCGGGAATGATTTGGTACTTGGTTATTGTATCTGATTCATGGTTGACGTTTGCTTGTTACTCGTATGATTTGATACTTGCACTAGTAAAATAGTGGAGTTTTGCTAACCCCCGAGTAATCTGGGGTGGATGTCTGTATTGTGTCCAGGTACATGCAGGTTCTTGAGGAGCAGCTCCAGGATCGGCACAGGAAGTGACGAGCTGCGATACTAATCAAGAGTTGAGAGTTTGGTCGAGTTATGTTGTATTGTCAGAGTTGTAATCAGACTTCCGTTGTATTGTACTTCGACCCCTGCGTGGGTAATGTTGTATAAAGTTATTATCTGTTGATTGAGTTGTACGACCTCATCGGTCCGTGTAGTCTACTTATAATTGACCTTAACGGTCTGTATTATTATATTGTTTGACCCTGGCCGGGCAAGCATTTGGTCGTTGTGGTGATGTTTAGCCTGGTAGATCCTTGTGGAAAATATCTACGGCGTGTAATATTCCCATTTGGTTTTGGGGGTGTTACAGTTCGGACCAGTCAGGGCATTCTTTTCAAGTAGCATAACGAGTGGGTTCATTGTCATATTGAGAGATATTTGTTAACTGCAGAGAATAATTTAAGATTCATTAGTAATTGTTTAATTATGATCCGAGTAAAGAATTTAAGGACTTTCTTTATTCATAACTCGGCTCCCACTATTTTATCGGCATTTGCACACTCCCATGTGAAATCCAGAATTCACGGTTGACTTCATAGTGGTGATCGAGTTCTTTACAAAGTTTTATAGAGGGAAACCCATTCGGTTTCTATTCTATCATTCTTTATAAAGTGGTGTCTAACACCAACCCATCTAATGGATGATTCGATCTTCTTTTACCTCTAGTTCACTTGCCCTCAACCCATTCGGTTTCTTTGGCTCGCTGAACTATCTAAGTTTAAACCGTCAAATCCTATTATTCTGACAATTAAATCTTACCCGACAACCCATACGGTTTCTCGGGGTTTGATTTGTCACAACCAAAGGCATCTAATGCACTCTAGGAATTTATCAATCTTCCCCAAAAATATTACCCCGACATACTCGGAAGAATAATATTCCAGTTTAGATTTCAATTTTCCATGAGTTTGACGGGGGGTAGGAAACCTCGTAACCTTTATAACTTAGTGTTTTTAAGTGGGAGTTTAACGCGATTATATGTTAGACTTTGCATATTAATCCGTTTATAAGCGCGGTTTGTCGGTTTGTTTGTTTGTCATACAATATGAAAACATACACAATCTAAAACTAACAACATGCAGTTCGTGGACCATTACTAAGTACTGAGTCTTCATCGACTCGATAAAAAACAAGTAATCTAATTACAAGTCTTGAATCTTCGTCTTCATGGCGGTTCCTCCTCGGCTCTTCATCATAGCTAATTTATTACATTTATAAAATTTGCATCCGATACAAATTTACTAAAAAATGCTCAAAATGGCCATTACAACCCATCGAATAAAGATTCAAAATACTAAGTCCATGAACTACATCACCATTCAAAAACAATGCAACCATACATTAAAATAAATGGCAATAATGATTAATCTAAATATTGATCTAATCAATAAAAATTAATCCAACAATTAGAATTAATCCAATTAATTCATGTAACCGTTAATTTTAATTTGTTCCGGACAAATAAAATATTTCATTAAATTAATTCCCTTAAGAATAAAGTTACCATAATTATATTAAATTAAATATAAATTAATTTGCGGGAAATTAATTTACCGAATGAAATATAAAAATGGAGTCCGAAAACACAAGGTCCGGGCCAAGCCCGTAGCAGCAGTGCCCATTGACCAGCCAAGGCACTGGCGCGCCTCTCACGGCCGGCCTTGACTTTGCCGGCGATCCTGGACCCCAAGTCGCCGAGTTCGGCTAGTTTTTCGGCTCGTCTTTTCGTCCTGAATCCAAAAATAATATTTTTTTAATTTTTTTATTACACAATTAAATCAGTTTTTCAAAAGAAAAATAGATTTATATTATAACATAAATTCATGAAAATAATTTTTAGATGAACAATTAAAAATTAACAATTATGATTCTAAATCATAAAAAATGACCAAGCATTCCAAATGCAAATATCGAATATATGATCGCTTAAACCTCGCTCTGATACCAGTATTGGGATCCGGTGATTAAAAACGAGATACGCAGTGGAAAATAAGCTGGTCCAACCGGATAAAACAAAACCCCAAAAACGAATCGATCAAGCATCATGTAAACGAATATAAAATGACGAAGATAAAATTAAGAGATCATACCCTCGTAGACCTTTGATAATATGTTCTTGATTCCGAGCACAACACAAATCCAATCGAATGGGCTTTTGGAAATTTCTGAGCACCGAAAGCACCGTGCCTCTACGTATCACGCGTCGGAAGATGACTAGAAAATATTTCTATCAACTTATACTCTAAGTATACGACTAGAAGTTGATAGAATTAGCTTTTAGATATTTCAAATACTCTTAAGTATTTATAGAAATTATTTTTCTCTCAAAATACACTTAAAATACAAATGTATGAAATAAGAAAAGTTCTCTCTCTCCTTCTTGTAAACTCATGGCCAACACCTTCAAAATGAAGTGAGGATGATGTTGTTTTTATAACATAAAAACACCTCAGTTCAAATCTTATCAAATAAGACTTTTATGATATTTTATACACCATGTATAAAATAAGTCTCCACACATCAAACCATATCTCACGCCATGACAAAATGAGATGATAAGTCACCAAGTGACAATGGGAGGGGGCGGCCTACATGAGATTTTTAAAGTTGGTTCGTTTCGGTCCTTGAAACGAACCATCATGTATATATTCCGATAGATAAACCTTAGTACGTTTCAATATTAATACAATTAATTAATCCAATTAATTAATTATATTAAAAACTAATTCTCTAAGAAATAATATGAATAAATTAATTTTCCAGTTATTTATTTAATTCACGAAACCGATTTAGTTTATCCAATAAATTAAATTACACATCCGATGTCCAATATTAACCAAGAGGGAATAAGCTAAATATAATCCGTCATCAATTCTTGTGCCACGACTCTGTAGGTTCATCTCAATTAGCATTGAGAGGATCCAATGAGTGTTAACACCACTTATCCAGTCTCGTGGCCCACGCCGCAATCTAACTGAGAACTGATGATAGGATCATTCCAAAACTATTATGTCGTGAATATTGTATATGTATAAACCCTTCAATCATATGTCCCGGTTAAGTATTAGGGTCACGGTAAAGTCAAACCCTATTATTTCTTGACTCTATGCACTTGTTAATACAAACCGAGATCACCGAGCTCTCGTGTATCAAAGACAACTAGCTCTAACTGCTTTGGCCAAAGACTTGTGATCTGATTTGTCATTAACCGCATAGGACATTTACCTGCTCACTAACAGGAGAAAGAATCCTATCTTGGTATTCAGTAGAGACTACTACTTTCCCACTAAGTTGCATTTCGAGGTTTACCCCACCAAGCGGTGATTGGATCGAACTACTCTAATGACTAACTTAATGTCATAAGCACATCTCCTACTGAAACCTCAAGTCAAAGGTCCACGTATACCTATCACAATCTTTCGATTCAGTCATTGACAATCCTAGAGTGATAACCATGTGATCGAATCGATTTGAGTCATGTTCGAGTATACTAATCCCATTAGCATACCTGTAACGTGTGCTCCCACTAACCCTTAGTGAAGAGACACACTATACATGTCAAAGTACACGCTATACAAGTCTTGTCTAAACTTACTACCCAGTTAAGTTTTATCGACTTGCAAACCATTTAAGCCTTCGAGTCCTAAACAGTTCCAGTGCCTATATCCTTATCTACATAAGAAGTGGAATGTTTGCTCTCAAATGCAAGGACTATTATTTTATATACTGAATCACAATGCCTGTGATATACAATAATATAGAAAGAATAAATGCCTTATTTAATATAATATTCATAATAACAATACAATGCTCTCACTCTCTCTTCCTCTGAGTGGCATTCGAGGGCATATTCCTAACACATCATTGAATTACAAGCACACTTACTCGAAGATGAGTTCATTCAGGAAGGAGGTGTAGGTAGAAATATTTCTTTAGGAGAAAAAAAAATTCAAATGAGACACCTGTGCAAGATATTAGAACCGAACCTTCTGAAATACAAACACAACCTCACAAGTCTAGTAGAATTTCTCAATTACCTGAGAGGTATGGCTATTTGCATCAAGAGGAACTGGGTGTCCATGAGTTGACAGAAAGTAGTCATGAGAATGATCCTTCTACATACAACCAAGTGATGGTAGATATTGACTCTGCCAAGTGGCAAGAAGCTATGGAAGATGAGATAGACTCAATGCATGATAATCAAATCTGGACTTTAGTAGATCGTCCTGAAGGCATGGTGCCTAATGGAAGCAAATGGATCTTTAAAAGAAAGACTGATTGAGATGGCAAGGTTGATACCTATAAGACTAGGCTTGTGGCAAAGGGTTATTCCCAAAGATAAGGAATCGATTACTTCGAGACCTTCTCGCCTGTAGCTATGATTAAGTCTATTCGCATGATGCTTTCCACAGCAGCCCACTTAGATTATGAAATATGGCAAATGGATGTGAAAATGGCATTCCTAAATAGATTCCTCGGGGTGGAGATTTACATGGAACAACCTAAGGGATTCATATCTGAAACCAATATTCATAAGTATGCAAACTTCAGCATGCCATTTATAGACTGAAGCAAGCTTTGGGAAGTTGGAATCTTCGTTTTAACGAGACAGTCAAAGTGTTTGATTTTGTACAAAATGAAGAGGGTCCCTGTATTTACAAGAAGGTTAGTGGGATCAAAATTGCATTCTTAATACTATATGTAGATAACATTCTACTTATAGGAAACGACGTAGGAATGCTCAGTTCTGTGAAAGCTTGGCTTTCTAAAGAGTTCTCAATGAAAGACTTGGGAGAAGCTATGATATTCTAGGTATTCGCCTCTACCGGGATAGAGCAAAAAGAATGTTAGGTCTTTCCCAAGCCCTCTATATAGAAAAGATCCTGAAGCGATTTAAGATAGAAAATTCTAAAAGAGGGTTGCTACCTATGCAACATGGTGCAAAACTTTCCTTAGAGATGTGCCCTCAAAGTGAGGAAGACATAAAGGAAATGAGCAAGGTACCCTATGCTTCGGCAGTGGGTAGCCTCATGTCTGCTATGATTTGCACTAGACAAGACATTGCCTATGCTGTGAGCATAGTAAGTCGGTTTCAGTCAAATCCAGGGCAAGAACATTGGACTACTGTGAAGAATATTCTTAAATACCCCAAGAGGACTAAAGACATGGTTCTTACATACGGCGGTGGAGAACTTAGAGTGATGGGTTATACACACTCAGATTTTTCGGGGGACATGGATGCTCAGATGTCCACATCAGGGGATATCTTTACTCTGAATGGTGGGGCAGTCTCTTGGAGAAGTTCCAAGCAAAGCTCGACGGAAATCTCTACATGTCAAGACGAATATCAGGCAGCTAGGGAGGCTGCTAAAGAAGCTTTTTTTTATTAAGAAGTTCACTGAGGAACTTCAAGTGGTACCTAATGCAGAGAAGCCTGTGATGCTGTTTTGTGACAACGACGGAGCTGTTGTGCAGGCTAGGGGGCCAAGGGCTCACCACAACACCAAACATATTGAGAGAAAGTATCATTTTGTTAAGGAAATGGTTCATAAAGGGAATGTTATACTGCAGAGAGTAGATATACGAAGTCACTATCTCAGAAGGTCTTAGAGATATATCTGGAGAGTATGGGTATTAGATACCATAGTTTGTGGCATTGAGTGCAACTGGGAATTGTTAGGAATATGTCCTCGAATGCCACTCAGAGGATGAGAGAGTGAGAGCATTGTATTGTTATTTTGAATATTAAATTAAATAAGGCATTAATTATTTCTATATTATTGTATATCATGAGAATTATGATTTGGTATATAGAATAATAGTCCTTGCATTTGAGAGCAAACATTCCACTCCTTATGGAGATAAGGAGATAAACACTCGAAGTGTTTACGGCTCGAATGCTTGATTGGTTCGTAAGTCGATAAAACTTAACTGGACAGTAAGTTTAGACAAGGCTTGTATAACGTGTACTCTGACATCTAGAGTGTCTGTCTTCACTAAGGATTAGTGGAAGCACACATTATAGGTATGCTGATGGGATTAGTATACTCGAACACGACTCAACTCGATTCGGTCACATGGATATCACTCTATGATTGTCAATGACTGAATCGAAAGATTGTGATAGGTATACGTGGACCTTTGACTTGAGGTTTCTGTAGGACATGTGCTTGTGACATTAAGTTAGTCATTAGAGTAGTTCGATCCAATCGCCGGTTGTGGGGTCAACCTCGAAAAGCAACTTAGTGGGCAAGTAACAGTCTCTAGTAAATACCAAGATAAGATTCTTTTTCCTATTAGTGTGCAGATAAATGTCCAACGTGGTTAATGGCAAATAAGATCATAAGTATTTGGCCAAAGCAGTTAGAGCTAGTTATATTTGATACACGAGATCTTGGTGATCTCGGTTTGTATTAACAAGTGCATAGAGTCAAGAAACAATAGAGTTTGAATTTACCATGACCATAATACTTAACCGAGACATGTGACTAAAGGGTTTATACGTATACGGTATTCAATACATAATGGTTTTGGAATGATCGGATCATTCGTTCTTGTAACACCAGCAAGACGTTCAGGGCATATCACAGCGCCGTGGACCCCACCCTTTGGAATCCACCAGGATAACACACAAACTCGACATTACGACACTAATAAACATCATCAACATACGAACGACTTCTCAATCCAAGACATACAAAATAAATAGACCGAACCCAACAATGCAAATCAACGTCAAAACCAACCCCAAATCGGGTACACAATAATTACAATGTTCAAAAGAAAGAAGTACTCGAGTACTGAAACAAACGACATGATTAATAAAATTTAAAAGACATGACATCAACGAACGACCATTGAACAGAATCACCCTTACCCATCATCCTCGTACTGTCCGCATGCCCGTTCGCCTCCAAGACCTGTACCTGAAATACAAAAGTATTTCCTTCATTTAAGGGGTTAGCGACAACAGCTAGTGCAAGTAAAATCGATTTGAACTACCATTCTAATCAGATGAAATATGCGCCAAGATCATTTTAGAGAACATTTTAATATTCCAGAATATTACGATACACAAGCACAAAACACAGTTCCCCAACAAAACATTTCAAAGGTTAACCATTCGTACGAAACTCACGGCCACCGCACCCCGCAGAGGCCCCGTCGGACCATCCCTGGGTGGTTAACCCCAATTCATGATACACATACACACGGAACTACGTATCCCAGAGGCCCCGTCGGACCATCCCTGGGTGAACATACGCATTCACATACACGAGAAGCCATACATATTTGATGAGACGGAAAGTAAATGATGGCTAGGAATGCCACGGAGTGACCACGACCGATTCTAAATGCAAGGTTAACACAACTCAGTCCTAAAAGATAACAATAATCGAACGGAATATGCCCAGAACCCCGATTACAACCACAACAATACGTGTACATTCAATACGGGCGAGGGTTTTCACAAAAACCTCCCCGAATCAACAATCCCACCGATTAAACACGATGGAAATGGATTGGGAAACATTCAATAACAACAATTGATAGGAAACATAGCAACACAAACAAACGATACGTGTTAAGGAAGACAAAACCCGAAAAAAAAACCAAAATGGACAAAGTTAGGGTTCTAGTCGAAATACCTCGGATTTCGGATGGAGGAAGATGATTACGATGATGATAAACTTCGTTGGGAGCACCACAAACAATCTATTATGGACCCCATCGATTTATCTTGAAGAATCGCTCGAAATCGCCTGGAAGAACACCAACTGTGGACAAGGAAGGAAGAAAGGAGAAAATGACGCGACTGAATCTGTTCAGGTATTAAATACCTGACTATTCGTTACGTACGTTAACATGAGGAGGTTAACGTATGTTAAGCCTCTTACGTACATAACACTCATGAGTTAGCGTACGTAAGGGCTCGGCAATAATCTGCCCAATTTGCTGAGGCCGATAGCGTACGCTACATCAGACAGTTAGCGCACACTATAAAGAAGCTTACGTACGTAACACCAATGAGTTAACGTACGTAAGGACTCGGCAGAAACTTGGCAGAACCTACTGTCCAAAATGCTGAGGACCATAACATACGTTAACACTAAGGTTTAATGTACATTATACGTATATAGATAGCTCACGCAAGAAAGCATGAATCACGTACGTTATTCATGCAATAGTTCAACACTGCTGAATGTAGTTCGTTGCTCAGGAAAATATGAAGTCGAAAAGCAACCAAAGATAGAATCCAGAACATACATACGAAGTATTAGCGACGACGAAGCTAAATGCTGAAAGAAAATACGATTCCGACTACCGGGAGATTTGAAATACGACAAATGAGATAAAATTCCCTAAACTTATAGGAAATTACAAAACGGCCCAAACGTCCGAAAATCACGATACAACGTCGGATTATCAAACCGAAACTCAAAACATGAATAACTAAACCATACGGACTCATCGAAAAAAAGAAACAACGAAATCAAACGTGTTTTTACTAGAATCGAACATATATGCGACAAACCATGACAAAAAGCGAAATTACATAAAAACACCTCCGAAACTCGTCCAAAAGGAACAACACCAAGAACAAAATAGATTCAAAATGTCGAAACATTTACAAGCAAGTCGTTAAAAATAGACATGCGCCAAAAATAGAAACTGCTAAAAATAGCAAGGTACAGATATTACATTCTCCCCCTCTAAAAAAAAGTTTTGTCCCGAAACTTAAGGATCAAAAAGCTCGGGGTATCTCGCACGCATATCCTCCTCTAATTCCCACATCGCTTCCTCCACTTCATGCCTCGACCATTGCACCTTAACCAAGGGAATGGTTTTGTGCCTTAACTGTTTATCCCGACGTTCCAAAATTCTAACTGGCCTCTTCTCAAACGTAACATCCTTCTCGATCTGCACATCTCCAAAGTCGATAACGTGAGTCGGTTCTGGAACATACTTCCTCAACTGGAAAACATGAAAAACACAATGCACATAGCTCAAAGACGGGGGTAATGCCAAACGGTAGGCCAACTTTCCAACTCTTTCCAATATCTCGAAAGGTCCAATATACCTTGGACTAAGCTTCCTGTTTTTCCCAAAAAGGAAAACTCCTTTCGATGGAGACACTCTCAACAAGACATGATCTCCTATCTCAAACTCCAAGCGTCGACGCCTAACATCCGCATAAGACTTTTGTCGACTCTGAGCCGCCAACATTCTCTCTCGAATCAACTCGACTTTCTTCCTAGTCTCCAACACAAGATCCAGCTCGGTGCCAACTAAACCGGATGGCTCATTCCAACATATCGGTGATTGACATCGTCGGCCATAAAGCGCCTCATACGGTGCTATATTAATCGACGGATGCCAGCTATTATTATTAGTGAACTCGATCAGGGCAAGATGTTCCTCCCAATCACTACTCCAGTCTAGCGCGCATGTGCGCAACATATCCTTGAACGTTTAAATGGTACGCTCGGACTGTTCATCGGTCTGTGGGTGAAAAGATGTACTCAAACACAAACGTGTCCCCAGTGCCTGATGTACTGATAAGTGTCAGTTTTGTACATTTATCCATGGTTTGTATCGATAAAATTCACCCATAATTGAGCTAGTCTACTCGTTTTTTGCTTTTAATTTATTAGTTTTAATAATTTTATTTTTATCGGATGATGATCGGATTAAATAACTGAATTACTCAAGAAACAACATGTTTAATAAATATTCTCTTTATTGAATTTTGATATATTCATGTTGTAGGGCTTTCCGAGACGAATTCGGCAGTCTTTCCGGATTCAAAATCAGAGTTATATATCAAAAGTTATCATCCGAGGAAGATCTGGGGCAAAAACGCAAAGTCTGAGAAATTCTGGGCTGAAAACGTAACTATCCAAGCTTCAAATGAGCAAATTTACGAAGCCACGTTACGGCCGTAACATTCAGGAGTTACGGCCGTAAGTCACCCTTGTTACGGCCGTAACTCCTGAATGTTACGGCCGTAACTCTTGATAGATTGCTATGATTTGTCTAATTTTTTATACTTTTTGTGTATTATTGAGGGGATGGCTGGCATTGATCCGATCTAATGTAATAATGCTGGAGTTTTGGAGCTATTATATGACTTTAGGTGTATAAATAGACCCCTTAGATCCTTCATCATTCATCATTCATCTTATAATTTTCCATTTTCTTGTAAACTTTTCTTTTTGTGTGAAGAACACACTTGTGTTCTTGAGTGATCTTTGTAAGTGTGGTATAGTATATGTTGTTCAGAGAGTTTATTGCTTCTATCTTCTTTATCTACTAAGGGAGTTAGGATCAATTCTTTCTCTTCATTCAACTAATAATGACCACACAAGCTTGTAATATGTGTAATAAACCCTTCATGGGCTAAGTAACCTTTAGTTGGGATTATAAACAAGGTTAGTCATTTTATTTATGTTTGTATAAAAGATCTATTGTGAATTACTTATTATTGTGTGTGATTTTCATTGTTTTAACAATCTTTGTTTATTTGGCCAATTAATAAAGATATTTATGGTCTTCATATGTTTCGAAAGAAAATATGTTTGATTAGATCAAATGATCTTCACTCTAAGTTGTTCTAGGGGATAGAAATATACCGCTAGTCCTTAGATGATTCTTTGAGTTATTTTCATAAATCCTAATGCTATGTATTGAAGCCAATCAACATAGAAATATAGTGGATTGATTCAATATGTAAGGGGCGTTTTATAGTTCGAAAGAGAAACCGTCTTTTTAAGGAAAATTGAATCTACGCAACATAATAAGTAAATTCATCTTATGATCTCCTATACATCTTTTATAACTAATGACGAACTAAGTTTGTAATCCCAACTATTTCAATTTATCGTTTAATAAATCTATTATTGTTACTATATTTTTATTTCCTTATAATATTAGAACTATTATTGCAATTTCTTTGCAATTATTAAACCAAACTTTTTAATTGTGTGTTTCACTTATCATAGTATCTATAAAAATAGACTAATAGTGTATAATTCAAATTATAACCAAACATCCTTGTGGGATCGATAAACCGGACTCAAAAAGTCCACTTTACTACTTGATACGATATCGTGCACTTGCGATAGTTACACTAAAAGCGTGTCAAGTTTTTGGCGCCGTTGCCGGGGAAGTATAAGTTATATTTGAAATCTTACATTGTAAACTATTTTTCTAGGTACAAATTTCTCGACGTTGTAATTTAGTACTCAATTGTGTTTGTCCGGTCAAGTGGCGGATAATGGTACTCCGTGACTATTAAAGTCGGATTTTTCAGTTTCCCACAACAACTGATATTTGTAGATATTTTCTTCAATTATTTTCATTTTCATTTTATTTTTAAATTTTTTTTTTTCATGGAAGAAACATTGTATAAAATCGAAAAAAGATTTCCCTTTCTAAGCAAAAATGCAATTTTAAAAATTTACAAGACAAGGCTTGAAAGGATGAGGTTGCTTACGAATAAAAGCATACCTTTTGACATAAGATTCATTATCGAAGCCAAAGTAAGAATAGAAGGTGAATTCACAGAAACACCAACTAGATTTTTACCAGGGCTTGGGAAAAGTTCATATGCCAAGAAACGACGAGCAAAGATGCTAGCCGTTTGCTTTAAATGTGCTAGATGGAACTGTAATGTAAAATGTCGATCTTTAGGAATTCCATCTACAAACAGAGAAGATAAAATTCAGTTCATTAATGATGGTCTGAATAAGGAGAATTTAGATAATATCGAAATTTCTCTTGACACGCATCCTAGTGGACTTGTATATTATGGAATTCAATGTTTGTGGAATAAATTCAAACCAGAATATGAACAACGTCTTGGGAATTTGACGTTAAAAGACCCTGTTTGCCAATTTGTAAGAAAATTGGATGAGAAGCTTCTCCACGACTCATAGAAAGCGTTTAGGCCATTTCTGAACGTAAAATCAGAGGAAGATGTGAGCCACAATCACAACTACTGTACATACGCGTAAGTATCTTTTATTTTTGTCGTGTGGTGAGATTTTCTGAATAAAAAATGTGATACGCGATAAATGCTTTCATTATTCTATTGAGTAGTTGAAGCACAATCAAACGCAATCACAAACTTGTTAAACAATTTTTACCTTCTTTTTCTTCTATAAATAAACTTTCTACTGGTTTCTTTCATTCATCCCTCAAACTTGCACTTTTCTCTGTTTCTCTCTAAAAATTTTTTTCTTTTCAAAAATGGAGTCATCATATTCAACAAAAAAAATTAACACAGTATGCATTTTTGGTGGAGCTAGTTCTGGAAAAGAGGCATGCTTTACTGAAGCAGCCCACAACTTGGGTCGTACCTTAGGAGAAAAATGCATTCATGTAGTTTATGGAGGAGGAAGTCTAGGATTAATGAGACGAGCTGCTGCTTCTGCCTATATGGAAGGAGTAAGAGTGTTGGGAATAATCCCAAAACCTCTGGCTGAAAGTAAAATCACCGGGTCAACTATTGGAGATGAGTTTAGATCTGTGAATATGCAAGATCGCATAACTCACATGATAAATAATTCTGGCGCCTTTATCACCCTACCCGGAGGTATTGGCACCCTCTAGGAACTATTTCATGTGGTTACCAGAGCCACTAAATGTTCATCAAAACCAATAGGTGCTTAATGTCAATGGTTTCTTTGATGGTTTACTGTCTTTCATCGACTACTCTGCTGAAAAGGGGTTTATTTCCGAGCGTGCAAAACGAATCATAGTCGTTGCAACAACACCAGAAGAACTAATCAAAAAACTCAATGAATTTGTTCCTCAACCAGATCCAGCTCTAGCTAAAATTGTCTGGGTAGAAGATTTTACCGTGAGAAAACGAAGAGTGGAATCATTCCTCTCCCTTTGATAACCCATGTCGGACCTCTTGTATTTTTACTTTCTGTCGTGTGTAATAATCGTGCTAAATGATGGCAGCTTAAGGAGTTTCATCTTGATCTCTTGACGCGCATCTATTCGCGATTTATGTATTGCTGTAATTTTTATTTCGTGTTTTGCTTTTATAAAAACTTTGATGGCAGCGTAAGGCGACTCTTCGGACTTTCTTGATGCGCATCTTAAAAATTGTGTTATACTTACGAGTATATTTTATTTTCTTTTGTTGTGTGCCTCGTATATTTATTCTCTTGCAGATTCTAAAAGGCGTTAGCTCAGACATCAACTTTCTTAACAGGGAGTATTCTGTTTTTCTGCATTGATTTTTATTTTATTTTTTTATTTTTAAAAAACTGAGGACAGTTTTATTTTCAAGTTTGGGGGTGGTTTGTTTTAGTATTTTGGTGTGTTGTAATTTTGGTGTGTTTTGATTGATTTGGTTTTTGGTGTGTTTTGATTGATTTGTTTATTTGCCTTAATTTTTTTTATTATATATATATATATATATATATATATATATAGTATTTTGATTTTTGAGATTTCTAGATCTGGCCATAACACCAATAAATTAGCTATATACAAGCTTCTAAAATCGTTTTAACCGATAAAAAAATTATATATTCCAAAAAATTTTTGAGCCTTAATCTCTCTTTCCAAGCCTTGTAATTATCATATAAAATCGAGTCATTCATTACCTTGAGAAAAGAAGAATCAATTGGTTGATGAAAAATAAAACTGAAATTTACTGAATTTGTGGAGTTTTGATTTTTCATGCTTAACTAAAAATGATTTTACGCAAAAATTCTATTCCATAAAAAAAAGGAGTCATTGGTGAAAAGAGCTACACGTTAGCAAATAACGGTGTGAAAGCTATCACCTAAAAAAAATGACGAAAAGGAGAAGTGTTGAGCAGCAACAGCTGCCTAATTTTGGAAGTCTTAAATTTTGCGAAAAATAAAGGACTAACCATTGTTGGTGCGTAGCTGCCGTCTCAGAAAAATTGGTGAAAAGAGCTACACGTTAGCAAATAACGGTGTGAAAGCTATCACCTTTTTACGAAAAAAAAATAATGAGATAGAAATTGTGTTAGTGAAAAGAGCTACACGTTAGCAAATAACGGTGTGAAAGCTATCACTAAAAGGGATGTAGTTTATGAGCAGATTTGAATTAATTAGCAGCTGAATTTCAATACACTCAATTTTGTGAAAATCACAATATTTGATGACGCCAATAAAATTCTTCTTCATATTGAGTCGAAAAATAAACGAGTGATCGAGAGCAACCATTGAAGGGAGTCGTGTGTATCACGAGTGGGAAAGTAATAATCAGCCTTTTGGGGGGAAAACCTTGCACTTTGGAATTACAAAATAAAAACCGTGTTTTAACTTCAGAAACATTAGTAGATTTATTTTGAATCTTGATTCATTTCTTTCTACTGTATAACGCTGGTTGTTGTTTATTAATGGCATTTTGATCTCCTTTTCTCTTTTTATATTTTAATTTATGTGTGTATTAATTTTCTTATTTTTGTTTTATTTTTTATTTTTTTTATTTTTGGAGTGTGAATAATAAAGAGTCTTGCTCGGGACTAGCAAGAATTCAAGTTTGGGGGTGTGATAAGTGTCAGTTTTGTACACTTATCCATGGTTTGTATCGATAAAATTCACCCATAATTGAGCTAGTCTACTCGTTTTTTGCTTTTAATTTATTAGTTTTAATAATTTTATTTTTATCGGATGATGATCAGATTAAATAACTGAATTACTCAAGAAACAACATGTTTAATAAATATTCTCTTTATTAAATTTTGATATATTCATGTTGTAGGGCTTTCCGAGACGAATTCGGCAGTCTTTCCGGATTCAAAATCAGAGTTATATATCAAAAGTTATCATCCGAGGAAGATCTGGGCAAAAACGCAAAGTCCGAGAAATTGCAGGCTGAAAACGTAACTATCCAAGCTTCAAATGAGCAAATTTACGAAGCCACGTTACGGCCGTAACATTCAGGAGTTACGGCCGTAAGTCACCCTTGTTACGGCCGTAACTCCCAATGTTACTACCGTAACTCTTGACAGATTGCTATGATTTGTCTAATTTTTTATACTTTTTGTGTTTTATTGAGGGGATGGCTGGCATTGATCCGATCTAATGTAATAATGCTGGAGTTTTGGAGCTATTAGATGACTTTAGGTGTATAAATAGACCCCTTAGATCCTTCATCATTCATCATTCATCTTATAATTTTCCATTTTCTTGTAAACTTTTCTTTTTGTGTGAAGAACACACTTGTGTTCTTGAGTGATCTTTGTAAGTGTGGTATAGTATATGTTGTTCAGAGAGTTTATTGCTTCTATCTCCTTTATCTACTAAGGGAGTTAGGATCAATTCTTTCTCTTGATTCAACTAATAATGACCACACGAGCTTGTAATATGTGTAATAAACCCTTCATGGGCTAAGTAACCTTTAGTTGGGATTATAAACAAGGTTAGTCATTTATTTATGTTTGTTTAAAAGATCTATTGTGAATTACTTATTATTGTGTGTGATTTTCATTGTTTTAACAATCTTTATTTATTTGGCCAATTAATAAAGATATTTATGGTCTTCATATGTTTCGAAAGAAAATATGTTTGATTAGATCAAATGATCTTCACTCTAAGTTGTTCTAGGGGATAGAAATATACCTCTAGTCCTTAGATGATTCTTTGAGTTATTTTCATAAATCCTAATGCTATGTATTGAAGCCAATCAACATAGAAATATAGTGGATTGATTCAATATGTAAGGGGCGTTTTATAGTTCGAAAGAGAAACCGTCTTTTTAAGGAAAATCGAATCTACACAACATAATAAGTAAATTCATCTTATGATCTCCTATACATCTTTTATAACTAATGACGAACTAAGTTTGTAATCCCAACTATTTCAATTTATCGTTTAATAAATCTATTATTGTACTATATTTTTATTTCCTTATAATATTAAAACTATTATTGCAATTTCTTTGCAATTATTAAAAAAAACTTTTTAATTGTGTGTTTCACTTATCATAGTATCTATAAAAATAGACTAATAGTGTATAATTCAAATTATAACCAAACTTCCTTGTGGGATCGATAAACCGGACTCAAAAAGTCCACTTTACTACTTGATACGATATCGTGCACTTGCGATAGTTACACTAAAAGCGTGTCAAGTTTTTGGCGCCGTTGCCGGGGAAGTATAAGTTATATTTGAAATCTTACATTGTAAACTATTTTTCTAGGTACAAATTTCTCGACGTTGTAACTTAGTACTCAATTGTGTTTGTCCGGTCAAGTGGCGGATAACGGTACTCCGTGACGATTAAAGTCGGATTTTTCAGTTTCTCACAACAACTGATATTTGTAGATATTTTCTTCAATTATTTTCATTGTCATTTTATTTTTAATTTTTTTTTTCATGGAAGAAACATTGTATAAAATCGAAAAAAGATTTCCCTTTCTAAGCAAAAATGCAATTTTAAAAATTTACAAGACAAGGCTTGAAAGGATGAGGTTGCTTACGAATAAAAGCATACCTTTTGACATAAGATTCATTATCGAAGTCAAAGTAAGAATAGAAGGTGAATTCACAGAAACACCGACTAGATTTTTACCAGGGCTTGGGAAAAGTTCATATACCAAGAAACGACGAGCAAAGATGCTAGCCGTTTGCTTTAAATGTGCTAGATGGAACTGTAATGTAAAATGTCGATCTTTAGGAATTCCATCTACAAACAGAGAAGATAAAATTCAGTTCATTAATGATGGTCTGAATAAGGAGAATTTAGATAATATCGAAATTTCTCTTGACACGCATCCTAGTGGACTTGTATATTACGGAATTCAATGTTTGTGAAATAAATTCAAACCAGAATATGAACAACGTCTTGGGAATCTGACGTTAAAAGACCCTGTTTGCCAATTTGTAAGAAAATTGGATGGGAAGCTTCTCCCCGACTCATAGAAGGCGTTTAGGCCGTTTCTGAACGTAAAATCATAGGAAGATGTGAGCCACAATCACAACTATTGTACATACGCGTAAGTATCTTTTATTTTTGTCGTGTGGTGAGATTTTCTGAATAAAAAATGTGATACGCGATAAATGCTTTCATTATTCTATTGAGTAGTTGAAGCACAATCAAACGCAATCACAAACTTGTTAAACAATTTTTACCTTCTTTTTCTTCTATAAATAAACTTTCTACTGGTTTCTTTCATTCATCCCTCAAACTTGCACTTTTCTCTGTTTCTCTCTAAAAAAATTTTTCTTATCAAAAATGGAGTCATCATCTTCAACAAAAAAATTTAACACAGTATGCATTTTTGGTGGAGCTAGTTCTGGAAAAGAGGCATGCTTTATCAAGCGACCCACAACTTGGGTCGTACCTTAGGAGAAAAATGCATTCATGTAGTTTACGGAGGAGGAAGTCTAGGATTAATGAGGCAGTGCTTCGCCTATATGGAAGGAGTAAGAGTGTTGGGAATAATCCCAAAACCTATCCCTGAAAGTAAAATCACCGGGTCAACTATTGGAGATGAGTTTAGATCT
The DNA here is from genome assembly GCA_033398695.1 of Orobanche coerulescens. Lineage (NCBI taxonomy): Eukaryota > Viridiplantae > Streptophyta > Magnoliopsida > Lamiales > Orobanchaceae > Orobanche > Orobanche coerulescens. Next base: position 119,752,981 of record CM065819.1, on the reverse strand, counting down.
GTGAATATGCAAGATCGCATAACTCACATGATAAATAATTCTGGCGCCTTTATCACCCTTCCCGGTGGTTTTGGCACCCTTGAGGAACTTTTTCATGTGGTTACCAGAGCCCAGCTAAATGTTCATCAAAAACCAATAGGTGTGCTTAATGTCAATGGTTTCTTTGATGGTTTACTGTCTTTCATCGACTACTCTGCTGAAAAGGGGTTTATTTCCGAGCGTGCAAAACGAATCATAGTCGTTGCAACAACACCAGAAGAACTAATCAAAAAACTCGATGAATTTGTTCCTCAACCAGATCCAGCTCTAGCTAAAATTGTCTGGGTAGAAGATTTTACCGTGAGAAAACAAAAAGTGGAATCATTCCTCTCCCTTTGATAACCCATGTCGGACCTCTTGTATTTTTACTTTCTGTCGTGTGTAATAATCGTGCTAAATGATGGCAGCTTAAGGAGTTTCATCTTGATCTCTTGACGCGCATCTATTCACGATTTATGTATTGCTGTAATTTTTATTTCGTGTCTTGCTTTTATAAAAACTTTGATGGCAGCGTAAGGCGACTCCTCGGACTTTCTTGATGCGCATCTTAAAAATTGTGTTATACTTACGAGTATATTTTATTTTCTTTTGTTGTGTGCCTCGTATATTTATTCTCTTGCAGATTCTAAAAGGCGTTAGCTCAGACATCAACTTTCTTAACAGGGAGTATTCTGTTTTTCTGCATTGATTTTTATTTTATTTTTTTATTTTTAAAAAACTGAGGACAGTTTTATTTTCAAGTTTGGGGGTGGTTTGTTTTAGTATTTTGGTGTGTTGTAATTTTGGTGTGTTTTGATTGATTTGGTTTTTGGTGTGTTTTGATTGATTTGGTTATTTGCCTTAATTTTTTTATTATATATATATATATATTTATAGTATTTTGATTTTTGAGATTTCTAGATCTGGCCATAACACCAATAAATTAGCTATATACAAGCTTCTAATATCGTTTTAACCGGTAAAAAAATTGTATATTCCAAAAAATTTTGAGCCTTAATCTCTCTTTCCAAGACTTGTAATTATCATATAAAATCGAGTCATTCATTACCTTGAGAAAAGAAGAATCAATTGGTTGATGAAAAATAAAACTGAAATTTACTTAATTTGTGGAGTTTTTGATTTTTCATGCTTAACTAAAAAATGATTTTCTGCAAAAATTCTATTCCCTAAAAAAAAGGAGTCATTGGTGAAAAGAGCTACACGTTAGCAAATAACGGTGTGAAAGCTATCACCTAAAAAAATAAATGACGAAAAGGAGAAGTGTTGAGCAAAGAATTTGCCTAATTTTGGAAGTCTTTAATTTTGCGAATAATAAAGGACTAACCTTTGTTGGTGCGTAGCTGACGTCTCAGAAAAATAGGTGATTATAGCTACACGTTAGCAAATAACGGTGTGAAAGCTATCACCTTTTTACGAAAAAAAAATAATGAGATAGAAATTGTGTTAGTGAAAAGAGCTACACGTTAGCAAATAACGGTGTGAAAGCTATCACTAAAAGGGATGTAGTTTATGAGCAGATTTGAATTAATTAGCAGCTGAATTTCAATACACTCAATTTTGTGAAAATCACAATATTTGATGACGCCAATAAAATTCTTCTTCATATTGAGTCGAAAAATAAACGAGTGATCGAGAGCAACCATTGAAGGGAGTCGTGTGTATCACGAGTGGGAAAGTAATAATCAGCCTTTTGGGGGGGAAAACCTTGCATTTTGGAATTACAAAATAAAAAACGTGTTTTAACTTCAAAAACATTAGTAGATTTAACTTCACAAGTGGTTTCAACAACTCGGTTGGCCGCTGATGCTCGATTTTGACTTGCTGACAAGTCAAACACTTAGCCACAAACTGCACTACGTCATTCTTCATGTCATTCCACCAAAAATTCTTCCTCAAATCCTTATACATTTTCCTCGAGCCCGGATGGACTGAGTAAGGCGACGCATGAGCCTACCGCATAATGCCCTGCCTCAATTCCAAGTCGTTCGGACCACACATCCGACCTTGGAATCTCAACACACCGTCTTCATGAATCATGAATCCTGGGGCTTTCCCTTTCACCACATTCTCACGGAGTTGAATAAACATCGGATCTTCTAACTATCTCGATTTAATATCGTCGACCAGAGACGAAGAGATCTCAACGGCGAACAATTGCCCAGCATTCCCTAGTAACACAACCTCAATACTCAACCCCATCAACTCTCGATGGAGCCTTGGCTGAGCCGTGAGTAACCCAAGTGCCCGAATCAATACTGATTTCCGACTCAAGGCATCTGCCACTACATTTGCCTTGCCCGGATGATAAAGGATCTTGAGATCATAATCCTTGATTAACTCCAGCCACCTCATCTGTCTCATATTCAGTTCTTTCTATGTGAAAATATATTTCAGGCGCTTGTGATCGATGAAAATCTAACACGACGAGCCGTACAAGTAATGACGCCAAATCTTCAACGCAAACACAACTGCGGCCAACTCAAGATCGTGGGTAGGATAATTCAAATCATACAGATTCAACTGACGGGAAGCATAGGTGATCGTATTCCCGTGCTGCATGAGTACACATCCAAGCCCTTGGCCTAAGGCGTCTCTATAAACTGATAAACCCTCATCACCGCTCGATAAAGCCAAGACAGGAGTGGTAGTCAACCGCTTCTTTTACTCCTTGAAACTCCTCTATCTCTCGTCTGACCATACAAACTTTTTTCTGACTTCTGCAACAACTGAGTAAGCGGTCGAGCGAGTTTAGAGAGCCCCTCGACAAACCTCCGATAATACCCGGCCAAACCCAGAAAACTACGGACCTCCTTTACATTCTTAGGCGGCGTCCAATCCAACACTGCCTCTATCTTGTATGGGTCCACACGAACACCCTCGGCCGAGATCACGTGGGAGAGAAATATAACCTCCTGCAACCAAACTCTCACTTTGAGAACTTCGTATATAGGTACTGAGTTCTCAAGATTTCTAGCATGATATGCAGATGACATGCATGTTCCTCCTCATTCCTCGAGTAAATCAGAATATCATCGATAAAGACGACTACACACTTATCAAGATATTCGATAAAGACCTTGTTCATTAGCTGCATGAACACGGCTGGGGCGTTAGTTAGCCCGAACGGCATAACTACAAACTCATAGTGATCGTATGTCATCCGAAAGGCCGTATTTGGAATATCGGAATCCTTCACTTGGAGTTGGTAATACCCCAATCTCAAATTAATCTTTGAAAACACAGTCGCTCCGTGCAATTGGTCGAACAAGCAGATACTTGTTTTTTATGGTCACCTTATTCAACTCTCGGTAGTCGATGCATAAACGCAGTGACCCATACTTCTTCCTTACGAACAAGACCTGTGCGCCCCAAGGCAAAGCGCCCGGTCGAATGTAACCCATGTCTAACAACTCTCCCAACTGTTTCTTCAGCTCAAGCATCTCGGCAGGCGCCATGCGGTACGGCGTTTTCGAAATCGGTGCCACACTCGGCTCTAAATCAATGGTGAACTCAACCTCACGGTTTGGTGGCAAACCCGGCAACTCATCTGGAAGGACATTAGGATACTCACTCACTATCGGAATAGACAAGAGCTCGACTCCCCCTTCTTCCCATCTCAAAGCATAACACTAGTAACCAGTGCAACCTCCTCAAAGAAGTTTCACCGCTTTCATAGCGCTGACCAAGAATCTCTGGCTACTCCGTTTGCGTCCCACAAAGGAGTGCTCAGTACCGTCATCGGCTAACATTGAAATGGTTCTCGCACTATACTTCATGATCGCCCCATGTCGATCTAGCCAATCCTCACCAAGAATTAAATCCTCATCCTTAATATCTACCACAATCAGATAAGAAGACCAATCCCTCCCCGCGATACTCACCGGAAAATCTCTAATCTCACGATCTCCCACAATAATATCTCCACTAGGCAGTTTAACAACAAACGGTTCACATGCAACTAGACAATCAACATGCAGACGACGTACACAATCCAAAGAGATGAAAGAATGCGTAGCACCAGGATCGAATTGCACGGAAATAGGACGGTCAAGGATGTGAACGGTACATGTAGCCACTTCGTGTCAGGATCTCCAGCTCATGTCATCTCATACACACAGGGCGGAACAGACCCCACACTAGAAGCTCTCCCTCTAGAAGACTGCCAACATCCTCGACCTATGCCGAAACTCTGCTGAGGCTGACTAGCTGTCGGTGACTGATTCACACTCGGTTCTCTCATAGCCGGGGCTGAAATCTGAGTAACTGGTGCCCGACTCACATCTCCACAATACTTAGCACGATGCCCCAGATGACCGTAAGTAAGACACTATAGCGGCGGCCTGTCACACTCACTCATAATGTGTCCAAGACGACCACAGTTAGAACAGGTAGGACCACGAACAGGAACAGTCAGAGCAGACTTGGAACCATTTCCTTGCCCAAATGACAGGGACTGATTCCCGAAGGCTCGCGAACCAAACTGAGTCTTCTGATGCCCGCCAGACTTAACCCTCAAAAACAGACCAGATGTCTTCCATTTCTTACCCTTTGTTGCCACCTGTGTCGCAGAAAAAGACATCTCACAGGCCATCGCCATGTTCGGATAGTGTTTCAAAGTTGTACATGCAAGACCTGACATGTAGTGGCAAAACCTCGGCTTCATCCGCATGTCGAAGTGGCGGATCTTATCTTGCTCATCTCGGACCTGATTCCTCACATAATGTAACTGCTGATTGTAGTCCTTGATCGCCTGTGAGATGGGAACATCCTGGGGTTTTGCTTCAAAGAAGGCTCAAATCCTTCCCTCTTTCACCGGCCACGGACAATATTTGGCCTCCATCAATTCTCGGAACTCATCCCATGTAGCCTCCCGGTCACGCAGTTTCACTGTTTGCCACCACATTGCCGCCTCTTTGGCGACGAAGTACTGAACAATTGGTACTTTCCTCTCCTCAGAGCAGTTTGCCCCCTCGAACACTTTCTCAACCTCGAATAACCAACTCTCCCATCCAGAAGGGTCGGAAATACCGTCGAACTACGGAGGACGCATACGGATCACGTCGTGAAGTAACTTGTCGGTACCAGAACCAGTAGGTGGAACCGGATTTGCATTGTCCTGATTAACTAGGATCGCCTGGGTTAGTAGCGCCATCTGATTCGCTACTTGCTGCAGAATGTTCGCCACCCCGGTGTTATCATTAGTATTACCAAAGTTAGCAGACTGATCCTACTGACCTTCGACACTAGGCTGGACACTGTTCGAAAAAGAAGGGGTTGCCGAACCATCCCCAGAGCTATCGGACATGGCCGTCCGACTGGCTGTGTAACACCCCGAGATATTCGGAATAATTACAGTGCCGTAAACCCTTTATATAAGAATTTACAAGGCTAAATTAAAGAAATACTGAATAATACAAAAGTACCACTAGAAATTTAGTAATTCGGTAACTGGTTCAAACAACTCAAATCAATCCAATTATTACAAACATCTCAAATCATCAACAAGACACACGTACTCGAGTACTGAAAATCAAACCAGAATAACAAACAATATAACGGATAACATCACTGGGCCCCTTCGTCATCATGTCGGTAGAGTGGTTGCTTCCCCGCTCCTCGGCTACCTGAACATCAAACAAATGTCAACCCCCGAAGGGGTTAGCAAAATGATGCTAGTACAAGTATCATAATATACAAAATCAGATATGCAACAACGATGCATAGCAATATACAAAATATGGACCTCCGTTACCGGAATCCAACAATGTGAATCCACATGATTCCATCAACACTACATGGGGTAATCCAATGATCCAGCGCCCTCAGCATAGATCCAAAGATGATCCCGTCGGACCAACATGAGGTGGAAAAACCTGTCCAATGATCCAGCGCCCTCAACATAGATCCCAAGATGATCTCTTCGGACCAACACAAGGTGGAAAAACTCGTCCAATGATCCAGCGCCCTCAGCACAGATCCCAAGATGATCCCGTCAGACCAATACGAGGTGGACATCTGATCCAGCGCCCTCAGCATAGATCACACGATCCCTTAGGATCAATACAATATATATAACACAACTATGCATACACATATGTTAAATCAATATGTCCATCAAACATGAACATACAATTAAATCAATAATGGATATCATGACAATTCAACTGGAATAATCTCATGTTCAACAACATGAATAACAATATGCATGATCAAAATCATCAATATTAGACCAATATTCAAAATACGATACTTACCTCAAAAATGGCGATAAGGATTGCTACTACGAATAGGTTTCAACCCGCTCGAAAAACTCTCACTCGATCGATTCCCCAAAGTCCAAACCTTCATCGAACAATAATACCGGTATAACTAATGGTTCCGGATAATCGTTCTAATCATCAAACGAATCATCAAAAGGTATGTTATACCCTATCATGACAAGCAAACTAATCTGCCTCAAACCATTTCGGAATTATTCTTCTAAAAACATGGTGTTCGACCCCTCATGATAATAATTGACTAGGTAATCTCAAAAACAGGTCCAAAACATCGCCAAGAATACGTAATCTAGTTGTTGAAGGATCACATACCTCAATATGGTGAAGAACAACGAAAGACTTGATGAAATTCAACACCGGAAGCTTAAACACCAATCCACAAGGGTCTATGATCTTCAAAATCGAGATAGGATGATGATATGAGGTTTATATGGTGCTGGGGAGTTCTCTGATTGTAAAAATCGGCCAAGGAGTGAGGAGGAAATGAAATGGAGTTTGAGGACTATAAATAGAACTCTAACCATTACGTACATTATCTATAATCCATTACATACGTAAAAGCCTTGGCGTACGCTATTCTCAAGCCTTAGCGTACGTTAACGTCTGGCCATAGCTCACTGACTCGATTCTGGCTTCGTTTACGTACGTTGTCAGAGTAGTTTACGTTCGTAACACCATGTACTTAGCGTACGTTAACTATCAAACCTAACGTACGTTAAGCCCTATTGACTTGCTTAGCTAGAAAGCCATCTAGGTTCACTCGGAGCATTATCAACGAATCTTCATCCGGCCCCCACACGCCGACCCTTGTCTGATCTCGAACTAACTGAAGCTTACGTACGTTATGCCACCACTATAACGTACGTTATCTTCCTTACGTAGCATACGTTATGCTTATCATCTAGCACACGTTATGACGTGCAGAAGCATGCATGGATGAATATTAGGAAATACAAAATATGGGGATATGAATACGGAAAGCCACACTTCGATTAATAATACCACATAATCGAATATCACAAGTTCAAATACAGGTAAAATACACAATAATTATGTGGGAATTACATACCACCCCTCTAAAAAGAAGTTTCGGCCCGAAACTTAAAACGAAAATAATTCTGGGTATCTCGACTTCATACTATCTTCAGTCTCCCAAGTTGCTTCTTCGACTCCATGTCGAGACCACTGAACTTTAACCAAGGATATCGGTTTATTCCTCAATTATTTGACTCGACTCTCGAGTATCTTGATTGGCTTTTCTTCGAACGAGCCATCATTAGCCACTTCAATCTCGCCAAAATCAATGATATTACTAGGGTCTGGTACATATTTTCGTAGTTGGGATATGTGGAATACATTATGAACGTGACTCAGGGATGGCGATAAGGCCAACATGTACGCCAACTCCCCAGCTCTTTCAAGGATTTCGAATGGTCCGATATATCTCGGACTCATCTTCCCTTTCTTCCCAAAACGTAAAATTTCCCGAGTAGGAGAAACCTTCAATAGCACGTGGTCTCCAATCTCGAACTCCAACGGGCGACAGCGCATGTCTACATAAGACTTCTGTCAACTCTGGGCAGTTAACAGCCTTCCACGAATCAGCACTACCTTCTCTTGAGTCTGAACTATCAACTCTGGTTCAGTCCCGATCAAGTCAGAAGAATCATCCAACACAGGGGCGATCTTCATCTCCTCCCGTACAACATTTCAAACGGTGCCATCTTAATTGAAGTATGCCAACTATTGTTGTAGGTGAATTCAATCAACGGCAAATGAACTTACCAATCGGTTGACTAAATCTAAGGCACAAGCTCTTAGCATATCTTCTACTGTCTGTATAGTCCTTTCGGACTGTCTGTCCGTTTAAGGATGATAAGATGTGCTAAAGTTCAGTTCGGTTCCCAAGGCCTTATGAACTGTCTTCCAAAAGTGCGACACGAAGCGACCATCCCGATCCGAAATAAGGGACTTCGGCGTACCATGCAATCGGACTATCTCCGCAATAAACACTCGTGCTAACTTCTCCGGCCCCCAAGTATCTTAATACCCAGAAAATGATCCGACTTGGTTAGACGATCCACTATCACCCAAATCATAATCATCCCCATTCTGGTCCTTGGCATATTGGTGATAAAGTCCATCGATATATCCTCCCAATTCCATTCAGGGATCGGAAGTGGTTTCAACATTCCTGCAGGTCGTGTTCAATCTTAACCTGTTGACAAGTTAAACACTTTGAGACGTATTCCGCTACATCCTTCTTCATATTTCCCCACCAGAAATTCTGTTTTAAATCCTTATACATTTTACTGGTGCCCGGATGAATAGAATAGGGCGTGCTGTGAGCTTCCTTCATAATCGTCTGCTTCAAAACATCATCATCGGGTATGCAAAGTCAAATCTGGAATCTCAGAACTCCATCATCATGTATCACGAATCCTGGGGCCTTTCCTTTGTTCACTTCGCCACGTAACCGAAAAATTAGAGAATCATCCAACTGTTTAGATTTGATTTCTCCGATTAACGACGAAGTTAATTCCATCATACACAGATGCCCTTGGACTCCTTGCGACCATACTTCAATTCCTTTGAGAATCAATTCTCATTGGATGTTGGACTGTGATGTAAGCATTTCCAACTTCCGTATAGAAACTAGTTTGCGGCTCAATGCATCGGCTACCACGTTCATTTTTCCTAGATGATATAGAATTTCCAAGTCATAATCTTTGATCAATTCCAGAAACCTCCTCTGTCTCATGTTTCATTCCTTCTGAATGAAAATATACTTGAGACTCTTATGATCTGTGAAGATCTGACAATGAGTGCCGTACAAATAATGTCGCTAAATCTTCAGGGCAAAGACGACAGCTGCTAACTCTAAATCATGAGTTGGGTAGTTAACCTCGTATGATTTCAACTGTCGAGAGGTATAGGCAATCACCCTATCCTTCTGCATCAACATGCAACCCAGACCCTGATTTGAAGCATCGCTGTATAGCATGAATCCATCGGTCCTATATGGTAGTGCTAGTATAGCGCCGTTGTCAGTCTTTTCTTAAGTTCATCAAAGCTAGCCTGACATTTCTCGTCCCACACGAATTTCTGAGTCTTCTGCAACAGCTGAGTAAGCAGACGGGCAATTTTGGAAAATCTTTCCATAAAACGACGATAATATCCAGCAATTCCTAAGAAACTTCGGACTTCTTTCACGTTCTTAGGAGATTCCCACTCCAAGATTGCCTCAACTTTCTTCGGGTATACTTGAACTCCGTCAATTGATATCACGTGCCTAAGGAATGTTACTTCCTTAAGCCAGAACTCGCATTTAGAAAGTTTCGCGTAAGGCTGTTCACTCCTTAAAGTATTCAAAACGATACGCAAATGCTCTGCATGCTCTTCTGGATCCTTCGAATAAATCAATATGTCATCAATGAAAACGACCACGAATTTATCCAAGTATTCTAAGAATACCCGATTCATCAATTGCATAAACACCGCAGGAGCATTAGTAAGTACAAATGGCATCACCACAAATTAAAGCAGATTTCGGTATATCAGATTCCTTAATCCTCAACTGATGGTATCCCGATCTCAAGTCGATCTTCGAGAATACCATTGCCCCCTGCAATTGATCAAATAAATCGTTGATCTAAGGCAATGGGTATTTATTCTTGATCGTCATCTTATTTAGATCCCTGTAATCAATACACAATCGAAGGGATCCGTCTTTCTTCCGGACAAAGAGAACGGGTGCTCCCCAAGGAGAAACGCTAGGTTGAATGTAACCCTTCTGCAATAATTCCTCAAGTTGTTTCTTTAAGTCATACATCTCAGTTGGCGCCATACAGTATGGTGCTCTGGAAATAGGTGCGGCTCCAGGCTCCAATTCGATATTAAACTCTACATCTCTCCGTGGAGGTAACCTAGGTAGTTTGTCAGGGAATACGTCTGAGAATTCGTTCACAACTAGAATAGATGAGAGCTCTACTCCTTCTTCCTTCTTCATGGCATAACACCAAAATCCGTGATAACCCTGCTTTAGCAATTTAACTACTTTCATGGCTTTGATCACTTTCTCTGAGCTTTCTGGTCTCCATCATTCGAATAAGTGTTCAGATCCGTCATCAGCAATAATCGAGATAACTCTCTTCCGGTAATTCAAAATAGCCCCATAGTGGTCTAGCCAATCGTCTCTAAGAATTAAATTGTTTCCACGGATGTCGACCACAATAAGATTTGACGGACAATTTCTCCCTCCTATAGACGCAGGAAAATCTCTAGCTTTTAGAGTTCCCACAATTCTCTCTCCACTCGGCAAACCCACAACATAAGGTTCACAATCATGTAAACACAAGATTTTCAAACGATTAACACAGTTCAAAGATATGAAAGAATGCGTCGCTCCTGAATTGAATAAGACACTAACTGGTTGCAAAAGAATATGAATCGTACCTGATGCAATAGCATTGTTCTGATCATCTGATATCCTCATCTCATAAAGGCGCGGAGGAACGGACCCAGCACTGGACGCCTCTCTTTTCCCGACATTCTGCTGCTGAAAACTACTTTGCTTTGTCATGTTCACACTTGTCTCTTTCGGAACTTGTGCTGGAGTGTGAGTACCAATTTATCTAGTCATATTTCCGCAAAAAGTCGCACGATGCCCTTCTTGCCCACATTCAAAACAGGTCACAGAAGGAGCGGAGCAATCACGCCAAATATGCTCTGCTCGACCACAGTTATAACACTTCTTCGATGCGTCTGAAACCGTTGATGCTGTTCGGAACTTCTTTCCACCTCGAGAATGATACGGAGGTTTCCTGGATGAATGAAATGAAGACTGGCCCTTGCGGGGTCCACTACTCTTGTTCTCATTGAAGTTGCTAGACACTTTCTGCTTCTTTGCTTCTACAAATTTCTCCACCGCTACCTCTTTCGTCTCCTAGACTAGTGCTTTGTCCTGATACTGCCGTAGAGTAGCACACTCAAATCCGGACATATATTGCTGAATCTCCGGCTTCCTGACCAGATGTCGCACACAGGTCAGCTGGTGATTAAAAGTCTTGATCATGTCTGTCACAGATGCCTCCAAATTCTACAGTGAGAAAAACTCTCGGACTCTAGCCTCTCTAACTGGACGAGGGTAATATTGAGCTTCCATCATTAACTTGAATTTTGTCCAGTCAGCATGATGATCCTCGGGTTGAATGGCCTCCCACCAGTCGAAAGCCTCCCCAGTCAGAAAATTCTGAGCGATCGGAACTTTTCGGTCATCGGGACAGTTAATTCCCGCAAATATTTTCTCTAATTCTTTCAGCCAGTGATCCCAAGTAGGCATCTCTGCAGAACCGTCGAATTTCGGTGGGTGTAACTTGACCACTTCCGTAATCCACTTGTCTCCCCGATTGTCCTTGTTACACTATTGGCCCATCGTCGTCTGCATGCGGTCAACCACCTGAGCAAACTGGGTTATCTGAGCGACCACCTGTTGAAGCACTCCCGGCATGTTAGAATTTGCGTCTTCCTCCATAGTTCGCGTTCGGTCATCATTTACCAAATCCTGTTGTCCTCCAGAATGGGAATCAGTTCGATTAGTCGATAAATCCGGGGTAGATGATGAATCTTCCCGTCTCGCATTACCATGTACGCGTCCACGACCGCGTCCGCATCCACGACCTCCTCTCAACATACTGTAAACATAAATACTCAATACCCAGAGCAAAATCTTCTAAAAGAAAAATCCGTAAATATCCACAAAACAGAAAATAAATAAAATGGTAGTATATGAGATTAAGAAACTTACAACCATGGTCCACATGACGACGCTGGTTGAGCAGTGATGTTATAAACGACCAATAAATCGAATGACATAAACAGAATCAACTTAACCCGACTGCTAAGATATCCATGAATTTTATCTCTGATACCATGTTCTGTAACACTCCGAGATATTCGGAATAATTATAGCACCGTAAACCCTTTATATGAGAATTTACAAGGCTAAATTAAATAAATACTGAATAATACAAAAGTACCACTAGAAATTTAGTAATTCGGTAACTGGTTCAAACAACTCAAATCAATCCAATTATTACAAACATCTCATATCATCAACAGGACACACGTACTCGAGTACTGAAAATCAAACCGGAATAACAAACAATATAACGGATAACATCACTGGGCCTCTTCATCATCATGTTGGTACAGTGGTTGCTTCCCCACTCGTCGACTACCTGAACATCAAACAAATGTCCACCCCCAAAGGGGTTATCAAAACGATGCTGGTACAAGTATCATAATGTACAAAAACAGATATGCAACAATGATGCATAGCAATATACAAAACACGGACTTCCGCTACCGGAATCCAACGATGCGAATCCACATGATTCCATCAACACTACATGGGGTAATCCAATGATCCAGCGCCCTCAGCATAGATCCCAAGATGATCCCGTCGGACCAACACGAGGTGGAAAAACCCATCCAATGATCCAGCGCCCTCAACATAGATCCCAAGATGATCCCGTCGGACCAACACGAGGTGGAAAAACCCCGTCCAATGATCCAGCGCCCTCAGCATAGATCACACGATCCCTTCAGATCAACACAACATATACAACACAACTATGCATACACATATGCAAAATCAATATGTCCATCAAACATGAACATACAATTAAATCAATAATGAATATCATGACAATTCAACTGGAATGATCTCATGTTCAACAACATGAATAACAATATGCATGATCAAAATCATCAATATTAGACCAATATTCAAAATATGATACTTGCCTCAGAAATGGAGATAAGGATTGCTACTACGAATAGGCTTCAACCCGCTCGAAGAACTCTCACTCGATCGATTATCCAAAGTCCAAACCTTCATCGAACAATAATACCGGTATAACTAATGGTTCTGGATAATCATTCTAATCATCAAATGAATCATCAAAAGGCATGTTATACCCTATCATGACAAGCAAACTAATCTGCCCCAAACCATTTCGATTGAATCAACACTATGCTACTCGTCCGAACGACAATCTCATAGTATTCCATTCAAGATTTAGTACATCTATCGGTCGGATTCTACAACTATTTCTCATGATAGTTTGTCTTACAAGGATCTTATCATTAATCCAGTGTAACAAGATTTCGGAGATATCTCAATGAATACCCTAAAAACTCATTGATTAGGTCCAACATGATTATCGTCTTCATCATCAAGGAGTAACCCTAAGTTCAATCTATTAAGTTCCTTACACGCGTTGTTCGATCAAAATGAATGTAAGAACTTGATAATCTCAGTAAACTCATAGAATCATGCTCAGAATCTCAGGACACTACATTCCAGAGTTTTATCTCAACAAGGTTCACTTACTAATCTTAACAACGAAGGAAAATCAAAACATAATCGGAATTATTCTTCTAAAAACATGGTGTCCGACCCCTCATGATAATAACTGACTAGGTAATCTCAAAAACAGGTCCAAAACATCGCCAAGAATACGTAATTTAGTTGGTGAAGGATCACATACCTCAATATGGTGAAGAACAATGAAAGACTTGATGAAATTCAACATCGGAAGCTTGAACACCAATCCACAAGGGTCTATGATCTTAAAAATCGAGCTAGGATGATGATATGAGGTTTATATGGTGCTGGGGAGTTCTCAGATTGAGAAAAATCGGCCAAGGAGTGAGGAGGAAATGAAATGGAGGTTGAGGGCTATAAATAGAACTTTAACCATTACGTACGTTGTCTACAATCCATTAAGTACGTAAAAGCCTTAGCGTACGCTATTCTCAAGCCTTAGCGTATGTTAACGTCAAGCCATAGCTCACTAACTCGAATTTGGCTTCGTTTACGTACGTTGTCAGAGTAGTTTACGTTCGTAACACCATGTACTTAGCGTACGTTAACTATCCAACCTAACGTACGTTAAGCCCTGTTGACTTGCTTAGCTGGAAAGCCATCCAGGTTCACTCGGAGCATTATCAACGAATCTTTATCCGGCCCCCACACGCCGACCCTTGTCTGATCTCGAACTGACTGAAGCTTACGTACGTTATGCCACCACTATAACGTACATTATCTTCCTTACGTAGCGTACGTTATGCTTATCATCTAGCGCACGTTATGACGTGCAGAAGCATGCATGCATGAATGTTAGGAAATACAAAATAAGGGGATATGAATACGGAAAGCCACACTTCGATTGATAATACCACATAATCGAATATCACAAGTTCAAATACAGGTAAAATACACAATAATTATCTGGGCATTACAGGCTGCACCACGTCCCCTACCGCATCCGCGACCGCGTCCGCGTCCTCTGCCAGTAGGCACTCTGAAGAAATAATTACTGAGTACAATTCAAACGCAAAACACATCACGATATTAAGAAAGGAACAACACAGGATAATGCAAGGAGTCAAGTTAGGAAAAACTTACGAGCACCGGCGTACTGAGATGATGGCGTAATAATTGTAATATCCGCCTGAACTCTCGTCCTTACTGTTGTATTTTTCGGATAATTCAAGTATTGTCGTACCATGTCCGTATTTATTGTAATGAGTATATTTATGAGATATGCTAAATCGAATTTTTATCTTTGTCATTCACACTACAATTGATTGTTATATGTTGATTGGAGAGTTTTATTTTTTTGACTATGTGTTGCCCTTAACGTACGCTACAATGTTAACCTTATGCACACTATGTGTGTAACATTACGTACGTAACACTCCTATGTTAACGTACGTAATATGGTGTATCAGGCAGCATCTCGCCTTTCGGCGGGTGGGGCCAGACGTGGACAGGGGTTGGTGATCCGATCGTGACAGCCTAGTCAACGGCCATTACGTACGTAATGGCTATGTGTTAGCGTACGTAATGTACGTGAGCCTTACGTATGTTAATTTGGCAACGTACGTAATAGTATATGTGATTTGAGGCAGTAGCCTCTGGGGATTCATTGCGTACGTAATGACCGTAGGGTTACGTATGTAATATGCTTAACGTACGTTACGCCTTGGCAATAGCATACGTAATGCTTAATGCAGATTATAAAGGCATGGCTTACCTTTCATTTCTGCACGACCCTATCTCAGTCTCTCGATCTCTCTCAAAACAGAACTCGTACCCTGCTAAATCACATTTTACCCCTTCAATATTGTGTTAGAGCTCCGTCACTTGGATTATAGCTTGGTAACTAGAAGCTTGGAGTGTGTTCTTAGAGTTTTGGTGCTAATCTTCATTCCTTCTTGAGGTTGGTTATCAAAACTCATGTTGTTTCATATTATTGACGATGTTACTAAGGAAGTAATTCTTGTAGTATTAGATTAATCAAGTATAACATGGTAATTATTGTATTTATGAACAAATTAAGTATGGAACATGATTTGGTTCTTAGATTCTTCATCTATTTTGGTTGAACCTTCAATATATTCATCATAAGGCTATAGTTTCGGGGATTTTTAACGTACCTTGATGATGATTTCGGGATATTCTTGTGATGAATGATTTGATTACATCATAACCTAAGCTAGGTGAATTCATAGATGATGATCATAGTTGATTCTCCAAGTTAGTAAGGGGTTGTAAGTATGGTGTTAAATATGATATAATCTTCATGATTATGATATAATCTTGTAACTAAATGAATTTAGAATAACCTTATTGTAGTTTACTATATTCAATATAAATTTGATGTAATGATGAAACAAGGTTGTTTAGATAATCACTTTCAAACATTGGTGATGTTCTTGGAAAGTTTAAACAATATAAGATGATATTAACGAACATAAATGATTGTTTAACAATGTTCTTGATAAATTCTTATTCATAAGAACCATGTGAGTATTTGAGAACATCTTGTAAACCGATCATAAGAATGAATTGAGGTTAATAGAGTTCTTGGAATAGAATTTTGATATCTTGAGATAGTTGAACTATTCAAATTGAATTTAGGGTGTTGTCTCATTGAATTCGATATCAATGATTATATGGATGTGTTATTGAGTGAAATATATTTCATCCAAGGTCGATTGTTCGAGTAACCTATATTAGCCGAGGACCGTCCGTTCGTTCGTCAAGGGAGGATAACTCTCGTATCCGTATTGAGGCAAGTTATCTTGCTCGGTTATAATGATGGTTGAATTCTTGTGAATATTATACGTTTAGTTTATGAGTAATGCTCTATGAATCTATGATTCATGATATGGTGTTGTTCTTGATCATATTATCGTTTTGTGGTGGGATTGTATTCCCAAGTTTATCTCCTTTGATACCGTTGGTCTCGTTGAGCCTTGTTGTCACTTCGGTGAGTCTTTCGATTCTTGGATAAATGTGTAACTTTTTGAGTTTCGTTGTCATGTTGCATTGTGACATCTCTAGAGTCATATCTGCGTGCCGATTGGTTATGTGTAGGATTTTTAGCCGGGCACTTAATGGACATGCGTGGATGTTTCCGCATTGGACCGTGCACACGAGACGTAGTTCATGAGGCTAATTAGATACATCGTTCCATGTATATTCTGGATTCTGTATACGGGGTGGACATGTGCACGGACACATTTCCGGATCGGGCATACTGTGACGCCCGTCTTGAGCCATATTGTTTGGTCATTCATATTCCGTGTATGATTGGATATGTTCGACAGTTTGGGACTGACTGTTCATACGCCCGAAGGGTATGTTCAGTAGTCAGTTGTTTCTTTGAGATCCGTATGTATATGAATTATATAATGCCATGAGAATTATTATCATGTATAGCTGACCCTGTGGTTTGGGCAAAATACTTGTATTTCAGGACGAGGAAAGGGCAAGGCGCAGGAAGGGCACGATGGCGACGAAAGGTATTGAAGGGTGATAGTTCGGGGGGCCGAGTCTTTTTGTCGGTTATGTATAACCTGTATAATTTTATGTCTTTTTCGATTTATAAAATTTGGACGAATGTATTATTAATGAGTTAGGTATACTCCATCTCCATATGGTTTATACCGGATGTGGATCCTGTGTACTGTTATGTAAGTTGATATATATATGGTTTAAGCTCCTAGTCGAGGCTATGACTTATATTGTGGTTCGGCATCACAATTTTGGGATGGTTAAATTCTGTTTTGATATCGCCTGGTGGGTCCCGGTGGGGGTCCATGGCACTATAGCCGCCATTTTGGGGTGTTACAGAAGATGGTATCAGAGAGTCTTTTTCTTTTTGAGTTATTGTGGATTGAACTAGCATCAAGAAACCTTCGTGCCACATGTGACCTGTGCAAGCGCCTGACCCGCCGAATACGGTATGTTTATCATGAGCTATGATTTAATTACTGGCATAATATTGATGACGAATCGATCTATTTGTTGATCTTGACATTTCGAGAATCTATGATAGGATTCATCTATTTGATTTCCTGAGGAAAATTCTAAATTGAGTATGTGATCGAAATTATTTCGACATGATGTCGATATAATAGTTTATGTGGCACTCGCAATGCCGATAATTCATTATGAACTGTTTTCTTGAAATATGTAGTTCCATTTTTGCTATTAACTTAGCATAAATTGGTAATTTGGCCGTAAAGATGTATATTGAGTTATGCTTACGATTATTGTTTGATTCTTTCAATATGGAACGTAACTTGGGGGGAAGTGGTAGAGGGGGTGGAGGCCGCGGAAGGGGTCGAATCCCGAGAACACGTGCTAACACGCGTTCGAGTGTGGTACAAAGCTCGACGGGGAGTGATTCACCCACTAGGATCCAGTCCCACCAAGCCGAACGGCATGAGGGTTCCCATGTCGACCCTTAGGATTCCCGCTAATGGAAGCTATGCAGAGGGCTGCTACTACTGGCCAACAATAGGGACAGCAGCCTCCGCCTCCGGTGCACGGCGGAATCGTGAGCTAGATCATTAGCAACATATCACGACAACGACCTCCGACCTTTGAAGGCTCTTCTAAGCCTACTGATATTGTACACTAGATAGAGCATTTCTAGAAACTGTTGGAGATGGTGGAATGCCCAGAAGAGAACCGAGTTGCTGTGGCAGCTTACTACCTTAGTAAGAGCGCTCATACTTGGTGGCTTTCTGTGAGACCTGCTGACTGCGTGAGTACTTGGGAAGACTTCAAGAATCTCATGTCGGATCGTTACTATCCCGCACTACTCCGTGAGGCCAAATTGTCAGAATTGTTGAACCCCGATCTATCTGAGGACGAGGATGTGTTAACTATTACTGAGAAATTCTAGACACTTCTTTCGTTTGCTACGTCAGTTAGCCACACGGAAGCTGATAAGATCAAATATTTCCTTAAGAGGCTTAAACCCCAGATGAGGATGCAGTTGCTTAACCACCACTGTACGATCCTACCGGAGTTTATCGAGAAAGCTCTGGAATACAAACTTGCTGCGAAGGAGATTTCCAAGAAGCAGCTTCAGTCCTCCAACAAGAGATCCACGAACTAGACCCAGGCAGACAGTAACTGGGGGACGTTCAGGAAGCCCCAGTATGTACCGAATCCTTATCAGTGGATACTTATGGCATCGAAGCCGACCGGATCACACTCTCGAGCGATCAGCTCATCTATTGTATGCTATAACTGTGGGGACCAGGGACACATCAGCTCCAAATGCCCGAAGCCGGCCGTCGCGTGTCATACTTGTGGGAAGAATGGGCATCGTGCTAGTTATTGCAGGGGTGGACCTAGGCGTGCTCCAGTAGGATCTATTACTCCAGTACAGTCTTCTATTCAGGACCGTGTACCTCCATCCACTTCTTATCAGACTACCAGGGCCCAACAAAGGGATGGGCCGTGGAAATCAAGCTGGTACACCTGGTACCAGAGTTGCAAAACCCAGAGTCTACGAGATGAAGAAGTCCGACAATCCCGAAGCCAGCATGATTGCAGGTACTCTTGAGATCCACTCTCAGCCCGTTTGAGTCATTTTTGATACTAGTGCTTCACACTCCTTTTTATCTGCTTCTTGTTTGAGTCGTTTGCAATCAGATCATGTTACCATTTGTGAACCTTATGTGATTGGTCTACCCGATGGTAGAAGAATTGTTGGGAATCATGAAGTGCAGAACTGTCCGATTCGCATGAACGATCGTGAGTGGTTGCCAGACTTGATTGTGGTCGATTTACCTAAAGATGATGTGCTCTTGGGTATCGATTGGATAGATCGTCATGATGCCATACTTAGCGTCCGCAAGCGGATAGTGACCGTCACATCTGATGATGGTGTTGAGTATATTTTTTAGGGTGATAATCCCAGTCATTCCGGGAGAGTCATCAGCACAATGAAAGCACTGAAACTGCTTAATCAGGGGTGTGTTGGTTATTGGTGCTACATGACCAAGACAACCGATCAACCAGTTGAGTTGGCCGATATTCTGGTAGTTCGAGACTACCCAGATGTATTTCCGAATGAGTTACCTGGCTTACCCCCACATCGGGAGGTAGAGTTCACCATTGAGTTGGAGCCAGGGACGTCTCCGCTCTCGAAAGCACCATATCGTATGGCACCGGACGAGATGCAGGAGTTGAAGAGCCAGCTTGACAAGTTGACTGAAAAGGGCTATATTCGACCTAGTGCGTCCCCTTGGGGAGCACCGATGTTATTTGTACGGAAGAAAGACGGATCTTTGCATTTGTGTATCGATTACCGTGAACTGAACAGGGTAACAATCAAGAACAAATATACGTTGCCTTGTATTGATGACTTGCTGGATCAACTCCAAGGCGCCGCTGTATTTTCCAGGATCAACTTAAGATCCGGATATCATCAGTTGAGAATTAGAGAGGGTGACATTCCGAAGACAGCTTTTCGTACTTGTTATGGGCATTATGAGTTCATAGTGATGCCATTCAGACTGACTAATGCACCAGCGGTATTCATAGAGTTGATGAATCGAGTTTTTATTAATTATCTGGATCATTTTGTAGTCGTTTTTATTGACAACATGCTGATTTACTCTCGTGACCATGAAGAGCACGAGTATCACCTCCGTCAGGTTCTCGATGCGTTGAGGCGGGAACAGCACTATGGAAAATTTTCCAAATGTGAGTTCTGGATGACTGAGATTATGTTTCTTGGACATGTGATATCGGCCGATGGGGTGAGAGTAGAGCCACAGAAGACAGAAGCTATCCGAGACTGGCTACCTCCGAAGAACGTGAAGGAAGTTCGCAGCTTCCTGGGTCTAGCAGGCTATTACCGACGGTTCGTGGAAGGTTTTTCCAAGATTTATTAACCGATGACTAATCTGTTGAGGAAGGATAAGAAGTATTTGTGGTCGGAGGCATGTCAGCAAAGTTTTGATGAACTCAAGAGTCGATTGATTTCAGCACCTGTTTTGGTTCTACCAAAAGGAACGGAAGGATTTGTGGTGTATAGTGACGCGTCGAGACAGGGCCTTGGATGTGACATCTGCGACCCTACGAGGTCAACTACCCGACCCATGATTTATAGCTAGCAGTCGTGGTGTTTGCTTTGAAAATCTGGCGTCACTATTTGTATGGAGTTACCTGTCAGATTTTTTGCTGATCACAAGAGCCTGAAGTACATTTTTACTCAGAAGGAGTTGAATATGAGGCAGAGAAGGTGGCTAAAACTAATCAAGGATTGTGATATTGAGATCCTATATCATCCGGGAAAAGCAAATGTGGTTGCCGACACCTTAAGTCGTAAGACAGTACAGGAGCAGACGCTTGCCCACTTGACAGTTCAGAGAGAATTGCATTTAGAGTTCATTAGGCCGAAGATTGAGATCTAGTTACAGCATGTTCAGGGTCAACTTTGCACGTTTGAGATTTCATCGTCCCATGACGACATAATCAGGGCGAAACAGGTGACAGACCCGTTCTTATCTAGAATTCGGGGAGAAGTAGATCATGGGAAAGCCCCTAGATTTGTAATTCACGAGAACGGACTGATACGCTTCAAGAATCGAGTATGTGTAACGGCGGATGAAGAGTTGAGGAACAGTATTCTGAAGGAGGCCCATGCCACCCCATACTCCATTCACCCGGGATTGAATGAAATGTATAAGGATTTGAAGCTATATTATTGGTGGGGTAATATGAAACGGGAAGTTGCAGAATTCTTTTCGAGGTGTTTGACCTGTCAGCAAGTCAAGATTGAGCATCAGCGACCAGCAGGTGTGCTGAAACCACTCCCGATTCCCTAGTAAAATAGGGGGACATATCGATGGATTTTATTACTAGCTTGCCGACGAGCCGTCGAGGTATAAATACGATTTGGGTGATTGTGGATCGACTAACCAAATCAACCTACTTCTTGGAGATTAAGGATGCGTGGGGTCCCTAGAGGTTGGCCCAGCTGTTCATTAAAGAGATTATGAGGCTGCATGGTACCCCCAAGAGTATTGTATCAGATCATGACGGACGATTTGTGTCACATTTCTGGAAAGAAGTTCATCGTGCGATGGGTACACAGTTGAACTTCAGTACGGCATTTCATCCTCAGACCGACGGTCAGTATGAGAGGACCATTCAAACTCTTGAGGATATGTTGAGGGCGTGTGCTCTCGATTGTAAGTAAGACTGGGAAGCCCAACTACCGTTGGTTTAATTCACCTATAATAACAGTTGGCACGCTTCAATTAAGATGGCACCTCATGAGGCATTGTATGGTCGTCATTGTAGGTCCCATTTATGTTGGGACAACTTGTCTGAATCCATTGGTACAGATCCTGATATGTTGTTAGCAGCTCGCGAGAAGATTGATTTGATTAAGAGTCGTCTATTAACGGCTCAGAGCCGCCAGAAATCGTATGCAGATAATCGTCGATGACCACTCGAGTTCGAGATTGGTGATCATGTACTGGTAAAGTGTACCCGACTCGAGGTGTTTTTTGTTTTGGGAAGAGAGGTAAGCTGAGCCCGAGGTATATTGGTTTGTTTGAGATTTTGGAACGTGTAGGCTATAATATTCGTACCTTTCCATTTTTAGCAGTTTCCATTTTTCGCGCATGTCTATTTTTATCGACTCGCTTGTAACCGTTTCGACGTTTTGAATCTATTTTGTTCTTGGAGTTTTTTTATTTGGACGAGTTTCCGATGTGTTTTTACGTAATCTCACTGTATGTTATGTTTTGTCGTGTGTATGTTCGATTCTCGTAAAACTCATTCGATTTCATTGTTTCTTTGTTTACATGAGTTCGTATGGTTGAGTTGTTCATGTTGTGAGTTTCGGTTTGTTAATCCGATGTTGTATCGTGATTTTCGGACATTTGGGCCCTTTTGTAATTTCCTATAAGTTTAGGGAATTTTATCTTCAGTTGTGGTATTTCGGATCCCCCGATAGTCGGAATTGTATTTTCTTTCAGCACTTAGCTTCGTTGTCGTAAATCCTCGTACTTAAGTTTTTGGACTCTGGCCTTGCGTTGCGTTTCGAATTCGTACCTTCCTTAGCAGTGAACTCCACTCAGCAGTACTAGACTGCTGCATAACCAGCGCACGCTCTTTATGGTTTCTTGCGTACGCTATCGGTGTGCAGTTAACGCACGCTAACTCATTGTTAACATCTTCAGCGTTCTGGGCAGTAGGATTCTGGACTCAGAATCCTGGGTTCTGACTATCAGGTAGCGCGCACTAAGATTTTGTAGCGCACGCTATCGAGTAGCAGGTAGCGCGCGCTAAACTTGTATAGTGCATCCTATCAACACCGGGCAGTAGATACTGGACTGCTGGCGACCCCCGTTAGCGACCGCTATCTTTAAAGATTAGCGCACGCTAATTATACCTGTTATAAATAGGACAGCAGTCCCCCTTTTTCGTCATTTTCCTCCTCTTCTCATCCTTTGGGCGATTCCAGCGATTTTGGGGCGATTTGTGGAAAGTAATCCCCAAAGTTCCGTGATAGACCGATTATTGTGCTCCAAACATAGTACATCATCATCTTAATCCGTCTTCTCCACTTAAATCCAAGGTATTTGGCTTAGAACCCTACTTTTGTCCATTTTGGGGGTTTTTTCGGGATTTGTCTTGATTAACTCGAATCTTTTATTTATGTTGTGATATTTCTTATCGGTTATTGTTGTTGAGTGATTCCTAGTCCATTTCAATCGTGTTTAATACGTGGATTGTTGATTCGGGGAAGTTTTGTGAAAACCCTCACCCATATGTGTCATCCGTGTATGTTATGATTGTTAGTCGGGGTTGTGGGCGTATTCCTTTCGATTACTGTTATCGTTTAAGATCGAGTTGTGTTAATCCTTCGTTTAGGAACGTTCGTGTTCCCTCTGGGTCATTCCTAGTTGTTGTTCGTTCCCATTTCGTCGAAGATGTATCAAAGGCAAGTACTTTACATTTGTTTACATATTCTAGTATTTGGATTATGGCTTCCGTGTATGTTGTGGATGTGGATGTGTATCTTCACCAAGGGACGGTCCGATGAGTCCTCTGGGGATACGTAGTTCCGTGTGTGTGCGTATCACAAACTGGGGTTAACCACCCAGGGATGGTCCGACGGGGCCTCTGCGGGGTGCGGTGGCCGTAAGTCTCGTACCAACGGTTAACCTTTGAAATGTTTTCTTGGAGAAATGTGTTTTGTGCTCGTGCACCGTAATATTACGGAATATAAATGTTTTCTAAAATGATTTTGGCGCATATTTCATCTTATTATAATGGTATCAAATGGATTGTACTTGCACTAGCAGTTGTCGCTAACCCCTTAAATGGGGGAAATACTTTTGTATTTCAGGTATAGGTCTTGGAGGCGAACGAGCATGTGGGCAGTACGAGGATGATGGGCAAGAGTGAATCTGTTTAATGGTCGTTCGCTGACATCATGTCTTTTAAATTTTATTAATCATGTCGTTTGCTTCAGTACTCGAGTACTTCTTTCTTTTGGAACATTGTGAATGTTGTGTACCCAATTTGGGTTTTGGTTGATGTTGTATTGCACTGTTGAGTCTGGTTTACTTTTTGTATGTCTTGGATTGAGAAATTGTTTGTATGTTGATGATGTCTATCACTGTTGTCATGTCGATCTCGTGTGTTAGCCTGGTGGATTCCAAGGAGTGGGGTCCAGTGCTGTAATATGCCCTGAACGTCTTGGGGGTGTTACAGAATATGGTATCAGGGCTTAGGTTTATGGATACCTAGGTTGTCGGTTATTTGGGTCTAGTTGAGTGTCGTTTTTGAACAGTATCACTACTACGCCATCATCTCAGTACGCCGATGCTCGTAAGTTTTTCCTAACTTGACTCGTTACGTTATCCTGTTCTATTCCTTTGTTAATGTCGTGATGTGCTTTGCGTTTGAATTGTACTCACCCGTTACTTCTTCAGAAT
The DNA here is from genome assembly GCA_033398695.1 of Orobanche coerulescens. NCBI lineage: Eukaryota > Viridiplantae > Streptophyta > Magnoliopsida > Lamiales > Orobanchaceae > Orobanche > Orobanche coerulescens. The sequence goes on along the minus strand of CM065819.1, from coordinate 119,728,325 downwards.
GCCTGCCGGTAGAGGACGCAGACGTGGTAGGGGACGTGGCGCAGCCGGTGGGGCGTCCATGTCTGATAACTCAGGGGCTGGTTTGGCAATGCCTTGTCGAAAAGTATCCCGCTTAGCGCCGAGGGCCAGAAGGATCATTCTGCTAGCTTCGGCAATGCTCATGATAACGTTGGAGTAGCGAATATTCTCCAGCAAGTAGCGAATCAGATGACGCTACGGACTCAGGCTGTTTAGGTCAACCAAGCTAATGCTAACCCGGTTCCGCCTACTGGTTCCGGCACCGACAAGCTACTTCAGGACGTGATCCGTATGCATCCTCCGCAGTTCGGTGGTACTTCCGACCCTTCTGGTTGAGAGAGTTGGTTGTTTGAGATGGACAAGGTGTTCGAGGCGGGTAACTGCTCCGAGGAGAGGAAGGTACCAGTCGCTCAGTACTTCCTCGCCAAGGAGGTGGCGACATGGTGGCAAGCAGTGAAACCGCGTGACCGGGCAGCTACATGGGACGAGTTCCGAGAACTGATGGAGGATGAATATTGTCCGTGTCCGGTAAAAGAGGGGAGGATTCGAGCCTTCTTTGAGGCAAATCCCTAGGATGTTCCTATTTCACAGGCGATCAAAGACTACAACCAGCAGCTTCATTATGTGAGAAATCAGGTCCGAGATGAGCTAGATAAGATCTGCCACTTCGATAGGCGGATGAAGCCGAGGGTTCATCACTACATGTCTGGTCTCGGGTGTACAACTTTGAAGGATTACCAGAACAAGGCGATGGCTTATGATATGTCGTTTTCTGCGACAGAGGCAGCAACCGAGGGTAAGAAATAGAAGACCTCTGGTCAGTTTTCGGGAGGTAAGTCTGGCGGGTATCAGAAGGCTCAGTCTGGTTTGCGAGTCTTCGGGAATCAATCCCCGACATTTGGGTGAGGAAATGGTTCTAAGTCTGCTCCGGCTGTTTTCGTTTGTGGCCCTGCCTGTTTTAACTGTTGTCGTCCCGGTCACATGATGAGTGAGCGTGACAGGACACCGCTGCAGTGTCTTACTTATGGTCAGATGGGGCATCGCGCTAAGTATTGTGGAGATGCGAGTTGGGCACCAGTTACTCAGGTGTCAGCCCCAGCTACGAGAGAACCGACTGTGAATCAAGCACCGACAGTTAGTCAGCCCCAGCAGAGTTTTGGCAGAGGTCGAGGACGTGGGCAGCCTTTTAGAGGGGGAGCTTCTAGTGCGGGGCCTGTTCCGCCCTGTGTATATGAGATGAGATGAGCGGGAGATCATGACGCGATGGTGGCTACAGGTACCGTTCACATCCTTGATCATCCTGTTTTCGTGTTATTCTATTCTAGTGCTACGCATTCTTTCATCTCTCTATATTGTGTACGTCGTCTGTATGTTTATTGCCTAGTTGCATGTGAACCTTTTGTTGTTAAACTGCCTAGTGGGGATAGTATTGTGGGGGATCGTGAGATTAGAGATTATCTGGTGAGTATCATGGGGAGGGATTGGTCTTCTAATTTGATTGCGGTAGACATTAAGGATGAGGATTTGATTCTTGGTGAGGATTTGATCGACCGTCATAGGGCGATCATGAATTATAGAGTGAGAACCATTTCAATTTTAGCCTCTGACGGTATCGATCATTCTTTTGTGGGACGTAAGCGGAGTAGTCAGAGATTTCTGATCAGCGCTATGAAAGGGTGAGACTTCTTCGAGGAGGTTGCACTGGTTATTGGTGTTATGCCTTGAGATCGGAAGAAGGGGGAGTCGAGCTCTCGTCTATTCCGGTAGTGAGTGAGTATCCTGATGTCTTTCCAGACGAGTTGCCAGGTTTGCCACCAGACTGTGAGGTTGAGTTTACTGTTGATTTAGAGTCGGTTTCGGCTCCGATTTCGAAGACGCCGTACCGCATGTCGCCTGCCGAGATGCTTGAGTTGAAGAAACAGTTGGGAGAGTTGCTAGATATGGGTTATATTCGACCGAACGCTTTGCCTTGGGGCACACCGGTCTTGTTTCTGAAGAAGAAGGATGGGTCACTTCGTCTATGTATCGACTATCGAGAGTTGAACAAGGTAACTATCAAAAACAAGTATCTGCTCCCGAGGATTGATGACTTGGTTGACCAATTTCAAGGAGCAACTGTGTTTTCGAAGATTGATTTGAGATCGGGGTATTACCAACTCCGACTGAAGGATTCCGATATTCTGAAGACGGCCTTTCGGACGAGATACGACCACTACGAGTTTGTGGTTATGCCTTTTGGGCTAACCAACGCCCTAGCCGTGTTCATGCAGCTAATGAACAAGGTATTTATCGAATATCTCGATAAGTGTGTAGTTGTTTTTATCGACGATATCCTGATTTACTCGAGGAGCAAGGAGGAGCATGCACGTCATTTGCATATCGTGTTGGGAATCTTGAGAACTTAGCGTCTTTATGCGAAGTTCTCAAAGTGTGAGTTTTAGTTGCGGGAGGTTATGTTTCTCGGCCACGTGATCTCAGCCGAGGGTGTTCTGGACCTACACAAGATAGAGGCAGTGTTGGATTGGGCGCCACCCAAGAACGTGAAGGAGGTCCATAGTTTTCTGGGTTTGGCCGGGTATTATCGTAGGTTTGTCGAGGGGTTCTCTAAGCTCGCTCTACCGCTTACTCAGTTGTTGCAGAAATCGAAGAAGTTTGTGTAGACCGACGAGAGGTAGAAGAGCTTCGAGAAGTTGAAGAAGCGGTTGACTATCGCTCCCGTCTTGGCTTTACCAAGCGGTAATGAGGGTTTTTCAGTTTATCGTGATGCCTCGGGCCAAGGACTTAGGTGTGTACTCATGAAGCACGGGAAGATGATTGCTTATGCTTCTCGTCAGTTGAAACCATACGAGTTGAATTACCCTACCCATGATCTTGAGTTGGACGCAGTTGTGTTTGCATTGAAGATATGGCGTCATTACTTGTATGGCTCATCGTCAGATTTTCACCGATCACAAGAGCCTGAAGTATATTTTCACATAGAAAGAACTGAATATGAGACAGAGAAGGTGGCTGGAGTTAATTAAGGATTACGATCTTGAAATCCTTTATCATTTGGGTAAGGCAAATGTGGTGGCAGATGCCTTGAGTCGGAAATCGGTATCACTTCGGGCACTTGAGTTACTCACGGACCAGCTAGGGCTCCATCGAGAGTTGATGGGGTTCAGCATTGAGGTTGTGCTACCAGGGAATGTTGGGCAGTTGCGCACTCTTGAGATCTCTTCATCTCTGGTCGACGACAATAAATCGAGACAGTTATAAGATCCGATGTTTATTCAACTCCGTGAGAGTATGGTGAAGGGGAAGTCCCCGGGATTCGTGATTCATGAGGATGGGTGTTGAGATTCCAAGGTAGGTTGTGTGTTCCGAACGACATGGAATTGAGGCAGGGTATTATGCGAGATGCTCATGCGTCACCTTACTCATTCCATCTGGGCTCGAGTAAAATGTATAAAAATTTGAGGAAGAATTTCTGGTGGAATGACATGAAGAATGAGGTAGTACAGTTTGTGACTAAGTGTTTGACTTGTCAGCAAGTCAAAATCGAGCATCAGCAGCCATCCGGGTTGTTGAAACCACTGCCCATCCCGGAATGGAAGTGGGAGGATGTTTATGGATTTTGTAACAAATTTGCCGAGGACGAAGACCGGGATGAACATGGTGTGGGTGATCGTGGATCGAATGACTAAGTCGGCACATTTTCTGGGTATCAAGGACACTTGGGGTCCAGAAAAATTGGCTCGTATTTTTATCGCACAGATCGTGAGACTTCATGGTACGCCGAAGACTATTATTTCGGACAGAGATGGTCGGTTTGTATCGCATTTCTGGCAGGTGATACATAAAGCATTGGGGACACGTTTGCGTTTGAGTACATCTTTCCATCCTCAGACTGATGGGCAGTCCGAGCGTACCATTCAGACGTTCGAGGATATGTTGTGCGCGTGTAAGCTAGACTAGAGTAGTGATTGGGAGGAAAATATGGCCCTGATCGAGTTTACTTAAAATAATAGTTGGCATGCGTCGATTAAGATGGCACCATATGAGGCACTTTATGGCTGAGGGTGTCAATCACTAATATGTTGGGATGAGCCGTCCGATTTAGTTCGCACCGATCCGGATCTTGTGTTGGAGACGAGAAAGAAAGTCGAGTTTATTCGAGAGAGGATGTTGGCGGCTCAGAGTCGACAAAAGTCTTATGCGGATGTTAGGCGTCGACCCTTGGAGTTTGAGGTAGGAGATCATGTTTTGTTGAGAGTGTCCCCGTCGAAGTGAGTTTTCCGTTTTGGAGAAAAGGGGAAGCTTAGTCCAAGGTATATTGGACCTTTCGAGATATTGGAGAGAGTCGACGAGTTAGCTTACCGATTGGCGTTACCTCCGTTGTTGATCCATGTGCATAGTGTATTTCACGTTTCTCAGTTGAGGAAGTATGTTCCAGACCCGACGCACGTTATTGACTTCGGGGAGGTGGAGATCGAGAAGTACGTTACGTTTGAGGAGAGGCCCGTTAAAAGTTTGGAACGTCGAGATAAACAGTTAAGGCACAAAACTATTCCTTTGGTTAAAGTGCAATGGTCAAGGCATTGAGTGGAGGAAGCAACGTGGGAATTTAGATGGATATGCATGCGAGACACTCCGAGCTTTTTGACTCTTAATTTTCGAGACGAAACTTCTTTTTAGAGGGTGAGAATGTAATATCCGCACCTTTCTATTTTTAGCAGTTTCTATTTTTGGCGCATGTCTATTTTTATCGACTAGCTTGTAACGGTTTCGACGTTTTGAATCTATTTTGTTCTTGGAGTTTTTCCATTTGGACGAGTTTCAGAGGTGTTTTTACGTAATCTCACTTTATGTTATGTTTTGTCGCATGTATGTTCAATTCTCGTAAAACTCGTTCGATTTCATTGTATCTTTGTTTATATGAGTTCGTATGGTTGAGTTGTTCGTGTTGTGAGTTTTGGTTTGTCAATCCGATGTTGTATCGTGATTTTCGGACTTTTGGGCCGTTTTGTAATTTCCTATAAATTTAGGGAATTTTATCTTCTATTGTCGTATTTCGGATTCCCCAGTAGTCGGAATTGTATATTCTTTCAGCACTTAGCTTCGTCGTCGCAAATCCTCATACTTACGTTTTTGGACTCTGGCCTTGCGTTGCGTTTTGAATTCGTACCTTCCTCAGCAGTGAACTCCACTCAGCAGTACTGGACTGCTGCATAAATAGCGCACGCTATTTATGGCTTCTTGCTTATGCTATCGGTATGCGGTTAACGCACGCTAACTCATTGTTATAGTGTGCGTTAACATCTTCAGCGTTATGGGCAGTGGGATTCTGGACTCAGAATCCTGGGTTCTAACTATCAGGTAGCGCACGCTATCGAGTAGCAGGTAGCGCACGCTAAACTTGTATCGCGCATGCTATCGACACATGGTAGTAGCTACTGGACTGCTGGCGGCCCCTGTTAGCACGCGCTATCTTTAAAGATTAGCGCACGCTAATTATACCTGTTATAAATAGGACAGCAGCCCCCTTTTTCGTCATTTTCCTCCTTTTCTCATCCTTTGGGCGATTCCGGCAATTTTGGGGCGATCTGTGTAAAGTGATCCGCAGAGTTCCATGATAGACTAATTATTGTGCTCCAAACATAGTACATCATGATCTTAATCCGTCTTCCACTTAAATCCAAGGTATTTGGCTTACAGCCCTACTTTTGTCCATTTTGGGTTTTTTTCGGGATTTGTCTAGATTAAATCGAATCATTCGTTTATGTTGTGATCTTTCTTATCAATTATTGTTGTTGGGTGATTCCCAATCCGTTTCCATCGTGTTTAATCCGTGGATTGTTGATTCGGGGAGGTTTTGTGAAAACCCTCGCCCGTTTGTGTCATCCGTGTATGTTATGATTGTTAGTCGGGGTTGTGGGCGTATTTCTTTCGATTATTGTTATCGTTTAGGACTGAGTTCTGTTAATCCTTTGTTTAGGAACGGTCGTGTTCCCTCCGGGTCATTCCTAGTCATTGTTTGTTCCCGTTTCGTCGAAGATGTCTCAAAGGCAAGTACTTTACGTTTATTTGCATATTCTAGTATTTGGATTGTGGCTTCCGTGTATGTTGTGGATGTGTATATGTATGTTCACCCAGGGATGGTCCGACGGAGCCTCTAGGTATACGTAGTGCCGTGTGTGTGCGTATCATGAACTGGGGTTAACCACCTAGGGATGGTCCGACGGGGCCTCTACGGGGTGCGGTGGCTGTGAGTCTCGTACCAACGGTTAACCTTTGAAATGTTTTGTTGGAGAAAGTGTTTTGTGCTCGTGCACCGTAATATTCCAGAATATAAATGTTTTCTAAAATGATTTTGGCGCATATTTCATCTGATTAGAATGGTAGTTCAAATGGAATGTACTTGCACTATCAGTTGTCGCTAACCCTTTAAATGGGGGAAATACTTTTGTATTTCAGGTACAAGTCTTAGAGGCGAACGAGCATACGGGCAATACGAGGATGATGGGCATGAGTGAATTTGTTCAATGGTCGTTCGCTGACGTCATGTCTTTTAAATTTTATTAATCATGTCGTTTGCTTCAGTACTCGAGTCTTCTTTCTTTTGGAACATTGTGAATGTTGTGTACCCGATTTGGGTTTTGGTTGATGTTGTATTGCACTGTTGAGTCCGGTTTACTTTTTGTATGTCTTGGATTGAGAAATTGTTTGTATGTTGATGTTGTCTATCACTGTTGTCATGTCGAGCTCGTGTGTTAGCCTGGTGGATTCCGAGTGGGGTCCACGGCGCTGTAATATGCCCCGAACATCTTAGGGGTGTTACATAGGCAACCTAGCCTATCGTCTGGCGTTACCACCAGCTTTGAGTTGGATTCACAACATACTTCATGTATCCCAGTTGAGGAAGTACGTTGCTGACCCGAGCCACATTATCCGATTCGAAGAGGTCGGGATAACCGATGACCATTCGTATGAAGAACGTCCTGTGCGGATACTTGAGAGGAGGGTCAAACAGTTGAGGAACAAGACGATGCCCTTATTGAAGATTCAGTGATCGAGACACGGAATCGAGGAGGCTACGTGGGAAACTGAGGACAGCATGCGCGAGAGATATCCTGAGTTGTTTACCCCTTAGTTTCAGGGACTAAACTCCTTTTAAGGGGGGAGTATGTAATATCCACCTGACTCTCGTCCTTACTGTTGTATTTTTCGGATAATTCAAGTATTGTCGTACCATGTCCGTATTTACTGTAATGAGTATATTGATGAGATATGCTAAATCGAATTTTTATCTTTGTCGTTCACACTACAATTGATTGTTATAACGGCCATTACGTACGTAATGGCTATGTGTTAGCGTACGTAATGTACGTGAGCTTCACGTATGTTAATTTGGCAACGTACGTAATAGTATGTGTGATTTGAGGCAGTAGCCTCTGGGGATTCGTTGCGTACGTAACGACCGTAGGGTTACGTACGTAATATTCTTAACGTACGTTAAGCTTTGGCAATAGCGTACGTAATGCTAAATGCAGATTATAAAGGCATGGCTTGCCTTTCATTTCTGCATGACCCTATCTCAGTCTCTCTCTCTCAAAACCGAACCCCTACCCTGCTAAATCACATTTTGCCCCTTCAATCTTGTGTTAGAGCTCCGTCACTTGGATTATAGCTTGGTAACTAGAAGCTTGGAGTGTGTTCTTGGAGTTTTAGTGCTAATCTTCATTCCTTCTTGAGGTTGGTTATCAAAACTCATGTTGTTTCATATTATTGACGATGTTACTAAGGAAGTAATTCCTGTAGTGTTAGATTAATCAAGTACAACATGGTAATTATTGTATTTATGAACAAACTAAGTATGGAACATGATTTTGGTTCTTAGATTCTTCATCTATTTTGGTTGAACCTTCAATATATTCATCATAAGGCTATAGTTTCGGGGATTTTTAACGTACCTTGATGATGATTTCGGGATATTCTTGTGATGAATGATTTGATTACATCATAACCTAAGCTAGGTGAATTCATAGATGATGATCATAGTTGATTCTCCAAGTTAGTAAGGGGTTGTAAGTATGGTGTTAAATATGACATAATCTTCATGATTATGATATAATCTTGTAACTAAATGAATTTTCAATAACCTTATTGTAGTTTACTATATTCAATATAAATTTGATGTAATGATGAAACAAGGTTGTTTAGATAATCACTTTCAAACATTGGTGATGTTCTTGGAAAGTTTAAACGATATAAGATGATATTAATGAACATAAATGATTGTTTAACAATGTTCTTGATAAATTCTTACTCATGAGTGTAATACCCGGTTGTAATTCAGTCATTTTTTATTCAGTAATTATCAGTCAGTATTTGTCACTCAGTAATTTTCACTCATTAATGATCAATTGTCACTCATATTCAATCATTGTATTCATCGTTCAGAGTAATTGTATCATGTATCAGTCGTCATTCATCATCAATCTAGTTGGAGAATCGTGCTGTGTTTATCATCGTTGTCATCTTCATAGTGTGCTGTGTGTGAGGAGTAGCGCACGCTACGTACTCTCTTTAGCGTGCGCTAATTGAGTACGGGTAGCGCACGCCACCTCTCAACACTAGCGCACGGTAGTATTTTTTCAAGCAGGCAGTCCAGAAAACATTGGACTGCAGTTGGGTTGTAAGTAGCGCACGCTACGAATGGTAAGTAGCGCGCGCTAGTAAGTCGGAGTAGCGCACGCTATGCAACCGGTGTAGCGCGCACTAAGGATGGATCAGGCAGAGTCCAGTGGCTACTGGACTGCATTAGATGAATGCCTAGCACACGCTACGAGTAGACTAGCGTACGCTAACCGGTGTTAGTAGCGCACGTTGAATGCTTATGTGTAGCGTACGCTACCGCGATCAGATCAGAGAACAGGAGGTTCTGGACTCCAATACTGGGAATCAGATAATTCGTTAGCGCACGCTAACCATTGGTGTTAACGCACGTTAATTATTCGGTTGTAGCGCACGCTACAAAAGGTACGTAGCGCACGCTACCGTTGCGAGCAGAGGGTACTGGACTACCCAGTACACCCGTTAGCGCACGCTATGCACAGGAGCTAGCGCACGCTAATCTTTGCTATAAATAGGGCGATTGATCCTTTCTTCATCATTTGTCATTCCCTTTGATTTCTTCATTGGTTTTGGGCGATTTGGAGCTTCTTGAGGAGTGTTTTTCGAGGTGGAATCAGCTATCAACATTTCCAAGCATATAATTTGTAATAATCATCATTTCATCATCTTCAAACATCATAATCAAGGTAATCACCTTTTGAATCTAGAAATTCGGAGTTCAAGTGTTTTATTTCCGATCTTTTCATGTGGGCTCGATATTATGTTGGAATGCCTTAGATATGGTTTACCTACCTTTTATACACATATTCCTACGGATTATTCGGTGTATATCTCGGATTTAATGGCTATTTGGGGAATTATTTCAAGAACCCTTGGGGTTGACTTCGGTTAATTTGGGGATTTTCCGATTGATGTTGTTGTAATCTTGAATTGTGGATTCCTATTGGATTATTGATACCAATGATAATGTTTTGCTGGTATGAATCAATCTTTTGGAAGTTGGTTTCGATAATTTGGGTTTGGTTGTAACCAACGGGAAGGATGTTTACTACGTATTCGTTAGAGTGCATCTTTGAGTTTGGATATTTTTATATCGACGTTTGAGTTGATTATAATCGTGTTTGATACGTTTATTGAGCGTTTGTTGGTAATTGTCATTCAAGGTTGTTCGAGCGACCGACATTTCATTTAGGACGTTCGTGGAAGGACATTGTTCACCGGTGTTGTGTAAGTTAATTCTTACTCGGTTAAAAGGACATTCATTCCTTTCGTTGTTGTTCATTCATAATTATAGTTCATTCATGATGTATTAACCGTATTGAGACTTGTAATTGTCAATTAATCACTTCAGTCACAAGGAACGACGGTTCCAATCATTTCATTGAGCTATCATTCATTTCACTATCATTTCATCTCGGTGAGTCATCATTGATTTCGATGTCACTTTGTTATCTCGTGGCATTCTTGGTCATACTGGCGTGCCGGTTGGTATGTGTAGGATTTTCATGTCGGGCACATTTAAGTCGTGTGTTGGTTGTTGGCCTCACATTGGACTGTGCACACGAGTTGATTGCTTCGTGAGATTGATTAGGTACAAGACCACACATGTATTCAATCGATACGCGTTGGTGGCTTGTGCACGGACACATATCCATCCCGGGCGTAGTGTGGCGCCACCCTTTGATCCGTACCGTTAGTTGATTCATACAACATGTTTGATTGCGTATGTTTTCAACAGGATTGGGTTATAATCTGACCGATTCACTTTTGATCGCATGTGTTCGACGGTTTGAGATTTGATTGAACTTGTGGTTTATGCAGTATATATGATTGTGTTTATTCAACTTTTGAGGATTGTTGTTCTGTGTAACTGACCCCGTTGGGGGATTTTATTTTCAGGTCATGTCAAGGCAAAAGCATGGGAATAAAATGTTGATGGCAAGGAGTCCCAGTGATACTAGTAGGGGGCCCCAGTCCGTTTCAGTTATTCATGTCTTTTCACCTTTATTTTCGCTGTAGATTTCCGTTTGGATATTCATTTTCATTTAATGTTGTATATTTTATCTTCACATAAAATATACATGTATTCAGTATTCTTCCTGGGTATATTATACTTAGACTCCTCATCGGAGTACTTGGTAATATGATGTGGTTCAGTACTACATTTACGTTGTTAATTCATTAATTTTTATTCGCCTGGTGGGTCCAGTCGGGAGTCCACGGCACTGTAATATCCGCCTAGTTTGGGGTGTTACAGAGTTGGTATCGGAGCGTGGTTTTGAATACTACCTTCCGAGTCATGTCTCATTTGAAATCATCGTCATCGGACTAGTATCATTGGACTTTCGCGTCACGTGTGACCTGTGCAAATGCCGAGCCCATCAAACCGAAAGAACTGTAAGACTTCTAACACCATGGTATAATTTCTTGTAATGAGAATCATTCATTCATAAGTCATCAGTTAACAATCCTCAAACATCATTTTCATTTTAATCATGTTGATCATGTTAACTCATTAATCACTCAATTCATTTCATCACTCAGTTGTTGATCTTGAGGATCATATCATTAATCTTGTTAACTTGTTCAAGATAATCATTTCAAGAATATCATCAGATAATCATGTCACATCAGTTAATCATTCATGTAATCACTGTGTTAGAGCGCGTATGCTCATTTTCATCATTTCATGACGTAAATCATAATGCGATACCCATACGAGATCTATGATTATCATGCGACCTTCCTACTTCAGTATGGAGAGAGCTGTCAGGGGATGCACGGGGAGAGGCCGCGGTGCGGGCCGAAATCCGGGAAATAATCACTCACTACCAGGAAGTCGTACCCAGGACTCAGCTCGATCGGAAGATGTTCGGGTTGATCCACTCACTTTTATGCAGGTCATGATGACCCATATGCAATTGCTCAATCATCATTGCGCCACTCTGCCGAATTAATCGAGAGAAGTCTCCCGTGTGAGCCTGCTGCTAAGGAAATTGCTGAGCAACAACCTTCATCTGTCAGCAGGAAATCAACGAAGCGTAATCAGTCCGAAGGCGGTCAGTCTACCTTCAAGAAGCCTCGTGCAGGCCCTAACATTTCTGAGCGACCTCCTACGGCACCTAATCCTGCGGGATCTCAACCCCAAGCGGTCAGATCAGCCATCACCTGTTTCAACTGTGGAACGCCGGGTCATTACAGCACTAAGTGCCCGAGGCAGACTATCACGTGCCATAAATGCGGAATTGCTGGGCATAAGGCCCGTTTTGGCCGAAGAGACTCTAAGAATACTCCGGCGGCATTTCAGGCCCCGAAGCAGTCAGCGGTTCAGAATCAAGCTACTCAGTCAGCGTCGTTTAAAACGACAGGAGCGAATAAAGGCGGAACTCATATGTATCAGATGGGAACATCCGGTTCGGGGGCCGGCAAATCCCGAATTCACGCGATGAAGAAGACCGACGATCCGATGGCCCGAATGATCTCAGGTATACTCGCAATTTTATCTCAACCTGTGTGTACCCTTTTTGATACTGGTGCATCGCATTCATTCATTTACGAATCATATTTGAATAGACTTCATTTAGATAGTCCTATTAATTGTGGACCTTATATCATTGGTCTACCTGACGGTAGAAGAATTTTCGGAAATCATAAGGTTAAGAACTGACCGAATTAAGCCTAATGACTGCGATGGGTTGGCGGACCTAATCGTGGTGGATTTACCTAAGGACGAGGTAATTTTGTGTATCAGTTGGATGGATCGTCATGATGCCATCCTCAGTGTTCGTAAGCGTATAGTCACTATCATTTCTGTTATTGGACTCGAATATGTATTTCAGGGAGGTGATCCCCGTTGTTCCAGAAGAATCATTAATATGATGAAAACAGTGAAATTATTCAACCAGAGTTATTCAATCATTCATTATATCATTGTCATCGATTGGCCATTCTAAGGCAATCGAGGTGTTCAATCATTCATTGCATCATTGTCATCGATTGGCCATTCTAAGGCAATCGAGATGTTCAATCATTCATTATATCATTGTCATCGATTGGCCGTTCTAAGGCAATCGAGTCGTTCAATCATTCATAGTATCATTGTTAGCGATCGACGGTGTATTCCGAGACGAGCTACCTGGTTCACCTCCACAGAGAGATGTGGAATTCACGATTGAGTTGGAGCCGGTACATTCCCAACATCGAAGGCACCGTACCGGATGGCCCCGACTGAAATGCAAGAGTTGAAAACTCAATTAGAGGATTTGACCGAGAAGGGTTATATTCGACCGAGTGCATCCCCGTGGGGAGCACCAGTGTTATTTGTCAAGAAGAAGGATGGTTCGTTCCGCTTGTGTATTGATTACCGGGAATTAAACCGGGTGACGATCAAGAATAAATATCCTCTACCCCGTATCGATGATCTTTTGGATCAACTTCAGGGAGCTTCAGTATTTTCCAGGATCGACTTAAGATCTGGATATCATCAGTTGCGAATTCGAGAGTCGAATATCGCAAGGAGGGCGTTCCGAACACGCTATGGTCATTATGAGTTTGTGGTTATGCCGTTTGGGTTGACTAATGCACCTGCGGTATTCATGGAGTTAATGAATCGGGTTTTCATCGACTAATTGGATCAGTTCATGGTTGTCTTCATTGATGACATTTTGATTTATTCTCGTGACCAGGAGGAACACGAGTTTCACCTTCATTAAGTGCTCGACGTGTTGAGACGAGAGCAACTTTTTGGAAAGTTTTCCAAATGTGAGTTCTGGATGTCCGAAGTGATGTTTCTCGGACATGTAATTTCATCAGACGGAGTTCGTGTCGACCCTCAAAAGACGGAGGCTATCTGAGATTGGTTACCTCCGAAGAATGTTAAGGAAATCCAAAGCTTTCTCGGATTAATCGGTTATTATCGGCGGGTTGTGGAAGGATTTTCTAAAATCGCTCAACCCATGATGAACCTTTTGTGGAAGTATAAGAAATACACGTGGTCCGACGCATGTCAACAGAGTTTTTAGGAACTCAAGAGCCGGTTAACTTCAGCACCTGTCCTTTCTTTACCGCAAGGGATGGAAGGATTTGTGGTTTATAGTGATGCGTCCGGACAGGGTCTCGGATGTGTACTCATGCAGAACAGGAAAGTTATTGCTTATAGTTCACGGCAATTGAGACCTTATGAGGTTAATTAACCGACCCACGACCTGGAGCTATCAGCCGTGGTGCTCGCATTGAAGATTTGGCATCATTATCTTTATGGCGTTACCTGTCATATATTCACTGATCATAAGAGTTTAAAGTATATATTTACTCAGAAGAAGTTAAATATGCGACAGAGACTGTGATTGGAACTAATCAAAGATTATGATATCGAGATCCTTTACCACCCGGGCAAGGCGAATGTTGTCGCCGACGCCTTGAGTCGTAAGTCTATTCAGGAGCAGATGCTTGCTCGATTAACAGTTCAGAAGGAACTTTAGCAGGAATTTCTGAGACCCGAGATCGAGGTCTGGTTACAGCGAATACAAGGGCAACTTTGTACGTTGGAGATTTCATCGCCACTTGAGGAGGCGATCAGGGAGAATCAGGGTTCAAACCCATTTCTGTTACGCATTCGAGGATGTGACTCAGGGGAAAGCCCCCGGGTTTGTGGCCACGAGGATGGACTTTTGCGTTTTAAGAATCGGTTGTGCGTACCGGCGAATGACGAGTTGAGAAAAAACTCGATTTTGAGAGAAGCTCATGCTACCCCTTACTCCATTCATCCGGGGTCTAGCAAGATGTACCAAGAATTGAAACAAATTACTGGTGGAGTAATATGAAGCGAGAAGTCGCAGAATTTGTTTCGAGATGCTTAACCTGTCAGCAAGTCAAGATTGAACATCAGCGACCGGCGGGTATGCTGAAACTGCTCCCTATTCCAGAGTGGAAGTGGGAAGATATTTCTATGGACTTCATCATGAGTTGCCGACGAATCATCATGGCATGAATACAATCTGGGTGATTGTGGACCGCTTAACTAAATCGGCTCATTTCCTTAATATTAAGGATACGTGGGGTCCCGAGAGACTTGCCCAGTTGTTTATCAAGGAGATAGTGAGATTGCATGGTACTCCTAAGAGTATCGTTTCCGATCGTGACGGACGATTCGTGTCACATTTTTGGAAATCAGTTCATCATACTATGGGAACTCAGCTTAATCTCAGTACAGCTTTTCATCCTCAGTCCGATGGACAATCGGAGAGGACTATTCAGACGTTGGAGGACATGTTGAGGGCATGTGTTCTCGATTTTAAAGATGATTGGGAAGCCCAACTACCGTTGATTGAATTCACGTACAATAATAGTTGGCATTCTTCGATTAAGATGGCACCTTACGAGGCCTTGTACGGTCGTCGTTGGCAATCTCCTTTGTGTTGGGATGACTTATCAGAATCAATCGGCACCGAGCCCGATATGCTTATAGCCGCCCATGAGAAGGTAGCTTTGATCAGGAGTCGTTTGTTGACCGCTCAGAGTCGACAGAAATCTTATGCAGATAATCGTCGTCGACCATTAGAGTTCGAGGCAGGTGACCATGTTTTGGTCAAAATATCCCCGAGTCGTGGTATCATCCGTGTTGGGAAGAGGGGAAAGTTGAGTCCGAGATTCATTGGACCGTTTGAGATTTTGGATCGAGTAGGCGAGTTAGCTTATCGATTGGCCCTA
Source organism: Orobanche coerulescens (assembly GCA_033398695.1). Lineage (NCBI taxonomy): Eukaryota > Viridiplantae > Streptophyta > Magnoliopsida > Lamiales > Orobanchaceae > Orobanche > Orobanche coerulescens. The sequence continues at coordinate 119,712,983 of CM065819.1, read as the reverse complement.
CCTCCGGCGTTGAGCCGAATTCATAATGTGTTTCACGTATCTCAGTTACGGAAGTATGTTGCCGACCCTAGCCACATACTTCAGTTTGACGAAATCGAGATCGCCGATGATCATTCGTATGAGGAGCGTCCTATTCGAGTATTAGAACGGCGAATCAAACAGTTGAGGAACAAGACGATTCCTTTGGTAAAGATACAGTGGTCTAGACACGGAGTCGAAGAGGCTACTTGGGAAACTGAAGGTAGTATGCGGGAGAGTTATCCCGAGTTGTTTTGACCCTTAGTTTCGAGGACGAAACTCTTTTTAAGGGGGGAGTATGTAATACCCGGTTGTAATTCAGTCATTTTTTATTCAGTAATTATCAGTCAGTATTTGTCACTAAGTAATTTTCACTCATTAATGATCAATTGTCACTCATATTCAATCATTGTATTCATCATTCAGAGTAATTGTATCGTGTATCAGTCGTCATTCATCATCAATCTAGTTGGAGAATCGTGTTGTGTTTATCATCGTTGTCATCTTCATAGTGTGTTGTGTGTGAGGAGTAGCGCACGCTACGTACTCTCTTTAGCGTGCGCTAATTGAGTACGGGTAGCGCACGCCACCTCTCAACACTAGCGCACGCTAGTATTTTTTCAAGCAGGCAGTCCAGAAAACACTGGACTGCAGTTGGGTTGTAAGTAGCGCACGCTACGAATGGTAAGTAGCGCGTGCTAGTAAGTCGGAGTAGCACACGCTATGCAACCGGTGTAGCGCGCGCTAAGGATGGATCAGGCAGAGTCCAGTGGCTACTGGACTACATTAGATGAATGCCTAGCGCACGCTACGAGTAGAGTAGTGTACGCTAACTGGTGTTAGTAGCGCACGCTGAATGCTTATGTGTAGCACACGCTACCGCGATTAGATCAGAGAACAGGAGGTTCTGGACTCCAGTACTGGGAATCAGATAATTCGTTAGCGCACGCTAACCATTGGTGTTAACGCACGCTAATTATTCGGTTGTAGCACACGCTACAAAAGGTACGTAGCGCACGCTACCATTGCGAGCAGAGGGTACTGGACTACCCAGTACACCCGTTAGCGCACGCTATGCACAGGAGCTAGCGCACGCTAACTGGTGCTGCTATAAATAGGACAGTTCAGTTCTTTCTTCATCATTTGTCATTCCCTTTCATTTCTTCATTGGTTTTGGGCGATTTGGAGCTTCTTGAGGAGTGTTTTTCGAGGTGGAATCAGCTATCAACATTTCCAAGCATATAATTTGGAATAATCATCATTTCATCATCTTCAAACATCATAATCAAGGTAATCACCTTTTGAATCTAGAAATTCAGAGTTCAAGTGTTTTATTTCCGATATTTTCATGTGGGCTCGATATTATGTTGGAATGCCTTAGATATGGTTTACCTACCTTGTATACACGTATTCCTACGGATTATTCGGTATATATCTCGGATTTAATGGCTATTTGGGGAATTATTTCAAGAACCCTTGGGGTTGACTTCGGTTAATTTGGGGATTTTCCGATTGATGTTGTTGTAATCTTGAATTGTGGATTCCTATTGGATTATTGATGCCATTGATAATGTTTTGCTGGTTTGAATCAATCTTTTGGAAGTTGGTTTCGATAATTTGGGTTTGGTTGTAACCAACGGGAAGGATGTTTACTACGTATTCGTTAGAGTGCATATTTGAGTTTGGATATTGTTGTATCGACGTTTGAGTTGGTTATAATCGTGTTTGATACGTTTATTGAGCATTTGTTGGTAATTGTCATTCAAGGTTGTTCGAGCGACCGACATTTCATTTAGGACGTTCGTGGAAGGACATTGTTCACCAGTGTTGTGTAAGTTAATTCTTACTCGGTTAAAAGGACATTCATTCCTTTCGTTGTTGTTCATTCATAATTATAGTTCATTCATGATGTATTAGCCGTATTGAGACTTGTAATTGTCAATTAATCACTTCAGTCACGAGGAACGACGGTTCCAATCATTTCATTGAGCTATCATTCATTTCACTATCATTTCATCTCGATGAGTCATCATTGATTTCGATGTCACTTTGTTATCTCGTGGCATTCTGGGCCATACTGGCGTGCCGGTTGGTATGTGTAGGATTTTCATGTCAGGCACATTTAAGTCGGGTGTTGGTTGTTGGCCTCACATTGGACTATGCACACGAGTCGATTGCTTCGTGAGACTGATGAGGTACAAGACCACACGTGTATTCGGTCGATACTCGGTGGCTTGTGCACGGACACATATCCATCCCGGGCGTAGTGTGGCGCCACCTTTTGAGCCGTACCGTTAGTTGATTCATATAGCATGTTTGATTGCGTATGTTTTCAACAGGATTGGGTTATAATCTGACCGATTCACTTTTGATCGCATGTGTTCGACGGTTTGAGATTTTGATTGAACTTGTGGTTTATGCAGTATATATGATTGTGTTTATTCAACTCTTGAGGATTGTTGTTCTGTGTAACTGATCCCGTTGGGGGATTTTGTTTTCAGGTCATGGAAAGGCAAAAACATGGGAATAAAACGTTGACGGCAAGTAGTCCCAGTGATACTAGTAGGGGGCCCAGTCCGTTTCAGTTATTCATGTCTTTTCACCTTTATTTCCGCTGCAGATTTCCGTTTGGATATTCATTTTCATTTAATGTTGTATATTTTATCTTCACATAAAATATACATGTATTCAGTATTTTTCCTGGGTATATTATACTTAGACTCCTCTTCGGAGTACTTGGTAATATGATGTGGTTCGGTACTACATTTACGTTGTTAATTCATTAATTTTCATTCGCCTGGTGGGTCCTAGTCGGGGGTCCACGGCACTGTAATATCCGCCTAGTTTGGGGTGTTACAATAAGAACCGTGCGAGTATTTGAGAACATCTTGTAAACCGATCATAAGAATGAATTGAGGTTAATAGAGTTCTTGGAATGGAATTTTGATATCTTAAGATAGTTGAACTATTCGAATTGAATTTAGGGTGTCGTCTCATTGAATTCGATATCAATGATTATATGGATGTGTTATTGAGTGAAATATAATTCATTAAAGGTCGATTGTTCGAGTAACCTATATTAGTCGAGGACCGTCCATTCGTTCGTCAAGGGAGGATAACTCTCGTCTCCGTATTGAGGCAAGTTATCTTGCTCGGTTATAATGATGGTTGAATTCTTGCGAATATTATACGTTTCGTTTATGAGTAATGCTCTATGAATCTATGATTCATGATATGGTGTTGTTCTTGATCATATTATCGTTTTGTGGTGGGATTATATTCCTAAGTTCATCCCTTTGATACCGTTGGTCTCGTTGAGCCTTGTTGTCACTTCGGTGAGTCTTTTGATTATTGGATAAATGTGTAACTTGTTGAGTTTCGTTGTCATGTTGCATCGTGATATCTCTGGAGTCATATCTGCGTGCCGATTAGTTACGTGTAGGATTTTTATCCGGGCACTTGATGGTCATGCGTGGATATTTCCGTATTGGACCGTTTACACGAGACGTAGTTCATGAGGCTAATTAGGTACATCATCCCACGTATATTCTGGATTCTGTATACGGGGTGGACATGTGCACGGACACATTTCTGGATCGGGCGTACTGTGACGTCCGTCTTGAGCCATGTCGTTTGGTCGTTCATATTCCGTGTATGATTGGATATGTTCGACAGTTTGGGACTGACTGTTCATACACCCGAGGGGTATGTTCAGTAGTCGATTGTTTCTTTGAGATCTGTATGTATATGAATTGTATAATGCCATGAGAATTATTATCATGTATAGCTGACCCTGTGGTTTGGGCGAAATACTTGTATTTCAGGGCGAGGAAAGGGCAAGGCGCAGGAAGGGCACGGTGGCGACGAATGGTATTGAAGGGTGCTAGTTCGAGGGCCCCAAGTCTTTTTGTCGGTTATGTATAACCTATATAATTTTATGTCTTTTTCGATTTATAAATTTGGACGAATGTATTATTAATGAGTTAGGTATACTCCATCTCCATATGGTTTATACCGGATGTGGATCCTGTGTACTGTTATGTAAGTTGATACACACACACACACACATATATATATATATATATATGTATATATATATGGTTTATAGTCGGGGCTATGACTTATATTGTGGTTCGGCATCACAATTTTGGGATGGTTAAATTATGTTTTGATATCGCCTAGTGGGTCCCGGTTGTAATGCCCAGATAATTATTGTGTATTTTACCAGTATTCGAACTTGTAACATTTGATTATGTGGTATTATTAATCGAAGTGTGGTTTCCCGTATTCGTATTCCTGCGTTTTTGAGTTTCCAACGCATTCATTAATGCATGCATCTTCACGTCATAACGTACGCTATACGTTGAGCATAACGTACGCTAAGTGTTGAATATAACGTACGTTATAGTTGTAGTATAGCGTACGTAAGCTTCAGTCATAGGCAGATCGGATAAGGTCGGCGTGTGGGGGCCATAGGGAGATTCATCGATATTGCCCGCATGAACGTGGACGGATTTTCGATAAAGTAGGTCAAAGAGGCTTAACGTACGTTAGGTAAGGGTGATAGCGTGCGCTATGTACATGGTTTTACGTACATAAAGGCTTTGGATAACGTACGTAAGAGAAGCCAGAATTGAGGCAGTGAGCTATTGCCGGACGCTAACGTATGCTAAGGTTTGAAGATAGCGTACTCTAAGGCCGTAACGTACGTAAGGCGTTGCCGATAACGTACGTAATGTTTAAAGTTCTATTTATAGACCTCAACTTCCTTTTCATTTCCTCCTCACTCCTTGGCCGATTTTTGTAACCTAAGAACTCCCCAACACCATAAATCTCTCATAACCTCATCTCAGCTTGATTTAGAGGATCGTAGACCCTTGTGGATTGGTGTTCAAGCTTCCGGTGTTGAGTTTCACCAAGTATTCGTTGTTCTTCTTTATATTGAGGTATGTTGATCCTTCACCAACTAGATTACATGTTCTTGATGATGTCTTGAACCTGTTTTTGAGATTACCAAGTTCGTTATTATCATGAGGAGTCGAAAACCATATTTTTAGAAGAATAGATTTGGTTATACTTTGGCTCTCCTTCGTTGTTAAGAGAATTAATCGAACCTTGCTGAGATAGAACCTTAGGATGTAGTGTCCTGAGTTTGTTTTGAATTTATGAACATGATTATAGTAAGTTTCTGAGATTACTAAGATATTTCACCGAGAATAATTCGTGTTTTGATAGAAGTGTTCGGTTTATCAAACTTCTTCATATTCTTGAAATGAATCGGCTATGTCGATAGAATCAACCCGGAACACCATAGTATTGTTCCCTTGCGAAGTACGCTTGGTATGCTTGTATCTTGAATCACACTTTTGATATATATTGTAAGAGCCGAACCATATATATATATTGGAAGTCGAAATCAAGATTGAAGTTTAGATTGTGGTGACTTGTATATCCATGAATCCATAGACGTCGGCATTTCACCTCCAATGTGGTCATTTGATCCATATGAAGTATGTCATTTTTCTGGCTTATCTTTAATCGAGTAGATAAACCGTGAACCGGCCTTACGTTAATGTTAACTCGAATATGACTTAGGGTATTCGGTGCCCGTACATTAGTTTTGAGAAGTATGTTGAATTCCTTGTTATTTCTTTTGAACAAGGTCCGAGCCTTGCAAGGTGATCGATCGAGGGGCGGCGACCTTCGGGCCTATTGATGGTCATTTGAGTATTTAATTCTTTCTATCTTTAAGGCAAGTATCGTAATTTGACTATTGGTTTAATGTTGATGATTTTGATCATGCATATTGTTATTCTTGTTGTGAACATGAGATCATTCAAGTTGAATTACCATGATGTCGTTCAGGTTATTGATTCATATGTTGTTCATGTTGATGGACATATCGATTTGCAAATGTGTATGCATAGTTGTATTGTATATGTTGTATTGATCCGAAGGGATCGTGTGATCTATGCTGAGGGCGCTGGATCATTTGTCCACCTCGTGTTGGTCCGACGTGATCATCTTGGGATCTATGCTGCGGGCGCTGGATCATTGGACGGGTTTTCCACCTCGTGTTGGTCCAACGGGATCAGCTTAGGATCTATGTTGAGGGTGCTGGATCATTGGATTACCCAGTGTTGTGTTGATGGAATTGTGTGGATTCGCATCGTTGGATTCCAGTAGAGGAAGTCCGCGTTTTGTATTTTGCTATGCATCGTTGTTGCATATCTGACTTTGTATATTATGATACTTGTACTGACATCGTTTTGCTAACCCCTGCGGGGGTGGACATTTGTTTTGATGTTCAGGTAGCCGAGGGGCGGGGTAGCAACCACAGTACCGACATGATGACGAAGGGGCTCAGTGATGTTATCCATTATATGGTTTTGGTATTCTGGTTTGGTATTTTGTACTCGAGTACGTGTGTTCTTTTGATGATTTTAGAAGTTTGTAATAATGGATTGTTTCGGGTTGTTTGGATGATTAAACCAGTTATTAATTTACTCAACTTTTGGTGGTACTTTCGTATTGTTCAGTATTTCTTTTAATTAGCCTTGTAGATCCTTATATAAAGGGTTTACGGCTGTAATTATTCCGAATATCTCGAGGTGTTACAGAATATGGTATCGGAGCTAAGATTCATGGATATCTTGGCAGTTGGGTTTAGTTGGGTCTGTTTATGTCGTTTGATTTATCGGTCGCGTATAACATCACTGTATAGCCAGCGTTGTTGTGTGGACCATGGTTGTAAGTTTCCTAATCTCATATACTACCATTTTAATTATTTCGTGTTTTGTGGATATTGACGAATTTTAGAAGATTTTGCTCTGGAATTGAGTATTTGTGTTTACAGTATGTTAAGAGGAGGTCGTGGATGCGGACGCGGTCGTGGACGCGGACGTGGTAATGCGAGACAGGAAGATTCATCGTCTACCCCGGATTTGTCGGCTAATCAAGCTGATTCTCATTCTGGCGGACAACAGGAATAGGTAAATAATGGCCGAGTACGAACTACGGAGGAAGATGCAAATCCTAACATGCCGGGAGTGCTTCAACAATTGGTCACTCAGATGACCCTATTTGCACAGGTGGTTGAGCGCATGCAAGCGACGATGGGCCAACAGCGTAACGAAGACAATCGGGGAGACAAGTGGCTTTTGGAAGTGGTCAAGTTACACCCACCGAAATTTGACGGTTCTTCATAGATGCCTACATGGGACCACTGGATGAAAGAACTGGAGAAGATATTTACGGGAATTAATTGTCCCTATGACCGAAAAGTTCCGATCGCTCAGTATTTTTTGACAGGGAAAGCTTTCGACTGGTGGGAAGCCATTCGACCTGAGGATCATAATGCTGATTGGACAGAATTCAAATTAATGATGGAAGCACAATATTGTCCTCGTCCAGTTAGAGAGGCTAGAGTCCGAGAGTTTTTCTCACCGCAAAATCTGGAGGCATCTGTGACAGACATGATTAAGACTTTTAATCACCAGCTGACCTATGTGCGACATCTGGTCAGGACCGAGGCGGAAAAGATTTTTCACTTCGACATGCGGATGAAGCCGGAGATCCAACAATATATGTCGGGATTTGAATGTATTACTCTCCGACTGTATCAGGACAAGGCCCTGGCTTACGAAATGAAAGAGACAGTAGTGGAGAAATTTGCTGAAGCAAAGAAGCAGAAAGTGTCTGGCAACTTCACTGAGAACAAGAGTAGTGGCCGCAAGGGCCAGTCCTCATTCCATTCACCCAAGAGGCCTCCATATCCTTCTCGAGGTGGAATAAGTTCAGAACGGCATCGACGGCTACCGACGCAGCGAAGAAGTGTTATAACTATAGACGACCAGGGCACGTTCGGCATGATTGCTCCGCCCCTTCTGTGACCTATTTTGAAGTGGGCAAGAAGGGCATAGAGCGACTTTTTGCGGAAATGTGACTAGATCGTTTGGGGGTCACACTTCAACACAAGTTCCGAAAGAGACGAGTGTGAACCTGACACAGCAGAGTGGTCTTCAACAGCAAAATTTTGGGAAAAGAGAAGCATCCAGTGCTGGGTCCATTCCTCCGCGCGGAGGTCAGATGATCAGAACACTGCTGTTGCATCAGGTACGATTCAGATTCTTTTGCAACCAGTTAGTGTCTTATTCGATTCAGGAGCTACACATTCTTTCATATCATTGAACTGTGTTAATTGTTTGAAAATCTCGTGTTTGAATGATTGTGAACCTTATGTTGTGAGTTTGCCGAGTGGAGAGAGAATTGTGGGAAATCTAGAAAGTAGAGATTTTCCTGTGTCTATAGGAGGGAGAAATTGGGTATCAAACCTTATTGTGATCGACATCCATGGTGACGATTTAATTCTTGGAGACGATTGGCTCAATCATTATGGGGATATTTTGAATTATCAGAAGAGAGTTATCTCGATTATTGCTGAGGACGGATCTGAACACTTATTCAAAGGATGGAGACCAGAAAGCTCTCGGAAAGTGATCAAAGCCATGAAAGTGATTAAATTGCTTAAACAGGGTTGTACCGAGTTTTGGTGTTATGCCATGAAGAAGGAAGAAGGAGTAGAGATCTCATCTATTCCAGTTGTGAACGAATTCTCAGACGTATTCCCTGACGAACAACTTGGATTACCTCCGCGAAGAGCTGTAGAGTTTAATATCGAATTGGAACCAGGATCCGCACCTATTTCCAGAGCACCATACCGTATGGAACCAAACGAGATGTACGAGTTAAAGAAACAACTTGAGGAATTGTTGCAGAAGGGTTACATTCAACCTAGTGTCTCTCCTTGGGGTGCGCCCATTCTTTTTGTTCAAAAGAAAGATGGATCCCTCCAATTGTGTATTGATTACAGGGAGCTTAACATGGTGACGATCAAGAATAAATATCTATTGCCTCGAATAGATGATTTATTTGATCAACTACAGGGGGCGACGGTATTCTCGAAGATTGACTTGAGATTGGGATACCATCAGTTGAGGATTAAAGAATCTGATATACCGAAATCCGCTTTCAGATCCCGGTACGGGCACTATGAGTTTGTGGTGATACCATTTGGACTTACCAATGCTCCTGCGGTGTTTATGCAATTGATGAATTGGGTATTCTTAGAATACTTGGATGTAGTTGTTTTCATGGACGACATCTTGATCTATTCGAAGGATCCATAAGAGCATGCAGAACATTTGCGTATTGTTTTGAGTACTTTGAGGAATGAACAGCTTTATGCAAAACTTTCCAAATGCGAGTTCTGGCTTAAGGAAGTAACGTTCCTTGGGCATGTGACATCAACCGACGCAGTACAGGTAGACCCGAAGAAAGTTGAGGCAATCTTGGAGTGAGAATCTCCTAAGAACGTGAAGGAAGTCCGAAGTTTCTTAGGACTTGCTCGGTATTGTCGCCGCTTTGTGGAAGGATTTTCCAAAATTGCTCATCTGCTTACTCAGCTATTGCAGAAGGCTCAGAAATTTGTGTGGGACGAGAAATGTCAGATTAGTTTTGATGAACTTAAGAGAAGACTGACAACGGCGCCAATATTAGCACTACCAGACGGAACTGATGGGTTCGTGGTTTTCAGCGACGCTTCAAATCAGGGTCTGGGTTGCATGTTGATGCAGAAGGATAGGGTGATTGCCTATGCCTCTCGACAGTTGAAACCATATGAGGTTATCTACCCGACACATGATTTAGAGTTGGCAGTCGTTGTCTTTGCCCTGAAGATTTAGCGACATTATTTATACGGCACCCATTGTCAGATCTTCATAGATCACAAGAGTCTCAAGTATATTTTCAGTCAGAAGGAATTAAACATGAGACAGAGGAGATGGCTAAAATTGATCAAAGATTATGACCTGGAAATTCTTTATCATCCAGGCAAAGCGAATGTGGTAGCTGATGCACTGAGCCGCAAACCTATTTCCATTCGAATGTTGGAAGCGCTTACGTCCCAGTCCATCATTGAATGAGAATTGATTCGCGAAGGAATTGAAGTATGGTCACAAAGAGTCCAAGGGCAATGATAAGTGGTAATTTTACCACTTATTTCTAGGATTTTATACTAGGTTTTTATCTCGTTTCATGATTAATGTGCTCGTATTTGGCTTATTTATGATTAGTCGAGCCGTATTACGCGTTTGGGTTGGTTTTAGTGTGTTTGCAGGTTTTTAGAGCCAAAAGGACCCAAAACGAGACAAAGGACCGAGAGTCGAGTCAAACGGACAAAGAAACGGATTTTTGCGAAAACAGAAGAACCTATCGGCCAGCCTATCGGCCGATAGGGGCGTCCGAAAGGAGTTCCTGCCTACCGAGTGAAGAAATCGACGAACCACCTATCGGCTAGCCTATCGGCCGATAGGCCAGGCCGAAAGGCTTCCCAGCGGGCTCTCGTAGTTGGACGGATTTTGACTCTTTTGGATAGATTTTATTTCCTAGATTAGGGCTAATCGGGATTTTAACTCCCTTAGGCTTTATAAACCTCCTTGGAGACCTAGTTTCATCTATCTTTCACCAGCCCTTATCATTCTTTTTCATCTTTTACATTTTTTTACATCCTTTTAGCAAGATTTATTCTTTTGATTCAAGAACTTTTTGGAGGAGAATTATTATTGAAGACTCGGAGTTCATCCGTAAGGGTTGTAATCTCTCTTTTTATATTAATAATATGCATTCTTCATCAATTTCTTGTTTAATTTCAATTATGTCGGCTAATTCCTTTGATTGATTCTAGGGTTAGTAATTTTAAGTGATGTTCACATGATGTTCTTTTGATTACCTTTTGACCTTTCATCCTAGGCTTGTGTTCTAGTTGTGTTAAATCTCATGTTAGATTAAAGGGGACTTAATCGATGCATGTTAGCTAATTGATTTTGTCGGTAAGGAGTAATTGATTAGTGGAAATACTTGATGCTCAATATGATTTTATATTGAGACCTATCGGAGTAAGATATATCATATATAAATACGTTGTTGCTGTTTAAGTAATTTCATTTCTTGGAGCCACAGGCGAAAAGGGTTTAAATTAACTATCTTTCTAGGTTGCCTTGATCGGAATTCTAGATCGGCTAAGTGATTATTTCTAGGATTGAATTAAAATTTGGGGAAAAGGAATTAAATGAATGAATTGTGTGAACTCAATTAGATGATACTACCCTAGGATCAATTACCTTTCGACTTGTGATTTTATCTTGCTAATTTGCTTTATTTGCTTAATTTAGATATTTCATCTTTTATTTAATTTTCGTTCTTCGATTTTTAAAGTTAGATAATTAGAATCAAAACAATTTTTCGGATTCCTAAATAGCAGTCAAATTTTGAGTAGAGTTAATTCCTTTATTTTCGACACATCAATTCCCTTGGGTTCGACACCTTGGAAATACTCCGAGGTTTTACAAATTTTAAAATTGATCGGATTTGAAAACCATACTACGCGAAAACAAGCGATCAATTTTTGGCGCCGTTGCCGGGGGATTGATAGAAAATTTAAGGGAATAATTCGAAAAAAAAAAAGAGATTGTTACTTTAGGTAGTTTACTTTTATTATTAATATTCGATCTCGTTTCCTCACATCTTGTTTTCTCTTCCTTGTAGGCGGTGCATGATCACAAGATCCCAAGGAAAGGACCTATTTCCTTTGGATCCGGAAATCGAGAAGTCTTTGAGGAGGAAGAAGCAAGAAGCGAGAACCGAGACTATTTCTATACCTTTCGTTGATACCATGGCCGGCATTGTTGACCCACCACGAGAACTCGCTCGTCCCGAGAAGATCCCTTTGAATGCCCGCTTTCGACCTAAGCTGGACGATTATCAAGAAGGAGGTTGGGGAAAGATTGATGCCAACAACTTCGAGCTTAAGCCGTCCCTCATCGCTACAGTGAAGTCTCAAACATACGGAGGGGGAGTTAATGAAGATCCGAACGCTCACCTTGAGTCGTTTTTGGACATATGTGCCACCATCAAGCAAAACGGAGTGCCTCCGGATGTCATTAAGCTCCGCCTATTCCGGTTTTCCCTAGAAGACGATGCGCTAGATTGGTACAAGAGCCTAGATCGGAAGGAAATTGGTACTTGGAGAGAGATGACTCGGTTGTTCTTAGCACAGTTCTATCCTCCCTCGAAGGTGCAAAAACAAATCAACGATATCTTGCAATTCGAGCAATATGAGGATGAATACTTATACGAGGCATGGATCCGATTTAAGAAGCTACTTCGCAAATGCCCACAGCATTGAATTGACAAAGAGGAGATCTATATTCGGTTTTATCGGGGTTGGACGAGGAAGGCTAGAAGAGAGTTGGACTATTCATCGAAAGGGGGATTTCTAGCTAACGATTATGAAGAGGCCAAGAATCTCATTGAGCTAGCGGTCAACAATGATTACGAGGAGGTGACCGATAGGAAGATGGCGAGAAGAAAGGTTCCATCCGGTGACGAGGACGCCTACGGTGATTTAAAGGCGAAATTTGAAAGACAGCAAAAAGAGCTTGAGATACTAAGAAAGAAGACTTTGGGAGTCAATGCAGTTTTTGAAGAGCTAAACGAGCCTATTGCAATTGAGGAGGATGTGAATTACTTGCAAGGAGGAAACTTAGGCAAGGGGGAAATAGGGGAAACTATTATCCGAACAATCGAAACCACCCTAATTTCTCCTATGCCAACCCGAACAATGCTCTCCAGCCACCACCGGGATTTAACGTGAAAAATGGGGTTATTCAAGAGCCGACTGCTAAGACACCGATGGAAGAGATGTTAGAAAGGTTGGAGGCAAGTCAAAAAGATTTTATCTATAAAGCAGACAAGAGGTTCGGGGCTCTCGAGCATAGTGTGACATCTATTGGAAACTCAGTGATAGCCTTGACAAAGCAGATGTCGATGGTGGAGACCCAAATGAGTCAAATGGCGAACGCCCAAGCCGGATTTCATAAGCCGGGCCATTTTCCGAGCAAAGACTGAGACCAACCCGAAGACGCAACAATGCAACGCAATCGAGCTTCGGAGTGGGACGAGGTACAGTAATCATGGGGCTGAAGTTGAGAAATCTGGAAACAAAGATGTACTAGAAACGGGAGCAGAAAACGAGAAAGAAGATGGAATACAGCAGAACCTATCGGGTAGACTATCGGCCGATAGGCCCACCCGATACCCAGACAGAAGGCCGGCAGTGGATCCTATCGACCCCCCTATCGGCCGAAAGGTCCCTGGAAGTTCGAATGTGAAAGATTTTGAGGTGAAAGCTCCATTTCCACAGCGATTGGCCAAGTCGAGACATGATGAAAAGCTTCAACGATTTATCGACATGTTTCAAAAGGTGAATATCAACATTCCACTTCTAGACGCTTTGAGAGACATGCCGGGGTACGTTAAATTCTTGAAAGACGCTGTGGCAAGCAAGAGGAAGTTGGGGAAGTTTGAAACCATAAATTTGACAGAGGAGTGTAGCGCTATCATTCAAAACAAGCTTCCGCTCAAGCAGAAGGATCCGGGACGTTTTACTTTTACATGCATAATTGGCAACCAAACGTTCCGTAATGTGTTGTGTGATCTCGGGGCAAGCATTAATCTTATGCCTCTATCCATCTTTAAGAGGTTGAAGATTGGGGAGATGAAGCCGACTACCATTTCTCTACTCATGGCGGACCGGTCGATCACTTATCCGAGGGGAGTTGTGGAGGATGTGTTCGTTAGAGTCCAACACTTAGTCTTTCCGGCCGATTTCGTAGTTCTTGATATGCCCGAGGACGAGAATCAACCATTGATCTTTGGGAGACCGTTTCTAGCGACGGGGAGAGCACTTATAGATGTCCAAGAGGGTGATCTTACCTTCCGGGTTAATGACCAAAATCTGAAAATTTCCATCTATGACGCGATGAAGAAGCCCGAGGATGCGCCAGAGGAATGTTATGCAATTGAGTCTATTATGCCGCCCCCGACCGACTTGTTGGAGCATTGTATTTCACACTCCATTTACTCACATTCTGAGGTTGAAGAAATTTACGAGGAATTACCAGAGTATGTTCGAATGTTGGAGGCGAACGAGTTTCGATCTAATGAGAGGGATGTATGCTATCTTGATGTCAACAAACCCGTTCAAGGGGGAGTTGTCGCTGAGGACCGATCGATCGAGGTGCCGAAGTTAGAACTTAAGCCTTTGCCGGATCACTTACAATATTGCTTCTTGGGCGAGAACGAGTCCTATCCCGTGATAGTTTCTTCTTCTCTCGGACCTACTAACTTGGAGAAGCTATTACGGGTGCTGCGAAAACACAAAGGGGCGATTGGATGGACGATTTCGGACATTAAGGGAATAAGCCCTTCTATTTGTATGCACCGGATTTTGCTAGAAGACGATCATAAGCCGAGGGTGCAACCGCAACGAAGATTAAATCCAGCAATGCAAGAGGTTGTGAGAAAAGAGGTGCTCAAATTATTAGATGCCGGGATGATATATGCGATTTCCGACAGTGAGTGGGTGAGTCCTACTCAAGTCGTCTCTAAGAAAGGGGGTATGACCGTGATCAAGGACGAGAAAGATGAATTAATCGCGACAAGGCTAGTCACGGGATGGAGAGTTTGTATCGACTACGGCTACTTAATGCGGCGAGGAAGGATCACTTTCCACTTCCATTTATTGATCAAATGCTAGATCGTTTGGCCGGATACGAGTATTATTGCTTTTTGGACGGGTATTCGGGGTACAATCAAATTGCTATCGCTCCGGAAGACCAGCACAAGACCGCTTTCACGTGCCATTATGGGGTATTAAACTAGGAGGATGCCGTTTGGCTTGTGCAACGCACCCGCAACTTTTCAAAGGTGCATGATGGCCATCTTTCACGGATTAGTCGAGAACATAATGGAGGTCTTTATGGATGATTTTTCAGTTTTTGGTTCATCTTTCGACACTTGCTTGAAAAATTTATCTTTGGTACTTGCCCGATGTGAGGAGACGAACCTTGTTCTAAATTGGGAGAAATGTCACTTCATGGTGCAAGAGGGAGTAGTGCTGGGGCATAAAGTATCTTCGGAAGGATTGGAGGTTGATCGAGCGAAGGTGGTTGCTATCGAGAAATTACCGCCTCCAACCAATGTTAAATCAGTACGAAGCTTCCTAGGCCATGCGGGGTTCTATAGACGGTTCATTAAGGATTTCTCAAAAATCACGAAGCCGTTATGTTCCTTGCTCGAGAAAGACACGAAATTTGAGTTTAATGATGATTGCTTAAGGGCGTTTGAGACATTGAAACAAGCCTTAATTTCGACGCCGGTCTTGATCACTCCGGATTGGGGTGCACCATTCGAGTTGATGTGCGACGCGAGCGATTGGGCCGTTGGGGCCGTTTTGGGTCAGAAACGGGATAAGCTTTTCCGGGTAATTTATTATGCGAGTAAGACGATGGATTCGGCCCAAATGAACTACACCACGACGGAAAAAGAGTTGCTCGCTGTGGTCTATGCATTCGACAAATTCCGACCTTACCTAGTGGGCACTCACACTATTGTTCATACCGATCACGCAGCGATTCGTTATCTATGTGCCAAGAAGGATTCGAAGCCGAGATTAGTGAGATGGATACTCCTTCTACAAGAGTTTGACATGGAGATCCGGGATAGGAAGGGGTGCGAGAATGTTGTTGCCGATCACCTTTCCCGTCTCGAGAAGCCGGTTGAGGGAGAAGATTCGAGGATCGAAATAAAGGAGAACTTTCCAGACGAGCATATCCTAGCCTTGACCGATGATACACCATGGTACGCGGACTATGTTAATTTCCTTGCTATCAAGCATGTTCCAACGGGTCTTTCTTCTCATCAAAGAAAGAAATTCTTCCATGACGTTAAATTCTACTATTGGGAAGACCCTATTCTTTATCGGAGGTGCGCAGACGGGATTATTCGCATGTGTGTTCGACAAAGCGAATGGCAAAGGATAATGGAAGAATGCCATAGTGCACCGAGTGGGGGTCATTTTGCAGCGAATCGAACGGCCATGAAGGTGTACCAATGTGGCTTCTATTGGCCTTCTATTCATAAAGATTGCCAAGCTTTTGTGAAACATTGCGATAGATGCCAACGATTGGGGAACATAGCAAAAAGAGACGAGATGCCGCAGCACACTATTATGGAAATAGAGTTGTTTGACGTATGGGGCATCGATTTTATGGGTCCGTTTGCAAAATCACGAGGCTATTCGTATATTCTACTTGCGGTCGACTACGTGTCGAGATGGGTTGAGGCGATGCCGACGATTACGAACGATTCGAAAGTGGTGATTAAATTCCTTAATAAGAACATTTTGACTCATTTCGGGACTCCACGAGCTTTATTGAGTGACGGGGGGAGCCACTTTAATAATAGGTGGTTAGGAACCCTTCTTGCAAAATATGGAGTTAAACATAAGATTACGTCCGCCTATCATCCACAAGCTAATGGACAAGCCGAGCTCGCCAATCGGGAGATCAAACAAATTTTAGAGAAGACAGTCACGAACAAGAAGGACTGGGCTAAATATCTAGATGATGCACTTTGGGCTTATCGGACCGCGTATAAGACTCCAATTGGAATGTCTCCATACCAGCTCGTTTTTGGGAAATCCTGTCATTTACCGGTGGAGCTGGAAGTTAAAGCGTATTGGGCCACTAGACGGATTAATTTCGAATTTCTTGAAGCTAGTGGATCGAGAAGAGAGAAGCTGCTGGAAATCGACGAATGGAGAAACGAGGCTTTCGAAAATGCAAGGATTTACAAGGAAAGAGCGAAAAAGTTTCACGATGATCGCATTCGGAAGAAGGACTTCGTCCCGGGAGACGACGTGCTCGTTTTCAATTCACGGCTTCATCTATTTCCGGGGAAGTTGATGTCAAAGTGGACTGGTCCATACACCGTCTTTCAAGTAAATCAAAACGGATCATGTGTCGTGATGAAAGAAGATGGGAACAAGTTTATTGTGAACGGACATCGGATGAAGCACTATTTCAAGCCCTTGCACCACGAAGAGAAGTATGTCACTTACCTCAAAGACCCGGAATGAATGAGGTATCGTCTAGCTAAAGACGTTAAACGTAGCACTTGTTGGGAGGTAACCCAACGTATGTATATTAGTTCGTTTTATTCATTTATTTTCGATTTTTCGTTTGCGTGATTTTTGTAGTTTCTAGTTTCGTAGTAGCTTTGTTAGTTTTTGTTAAGTTCTAATCCATGCACGCCGAGTTTTGAATACTTGCAGGTCTTTAATCGCCATATCCAAGCAAAAACGGGACCAAGTATGTGAAGTAGAAAAAGCTGAAAAAAGTTTTTGAGACAGAAGATCCTATCGGGCGAGCCTATCGGCCGATAGGCCCGGCCGATAGGCTGAGGAAAATAAAAAAATTTTATTGATTACAAGCAGTGGTCGATAGGGTCTGCCTATCGACCGATATCCCGCCCGATATGAGCATGGTAAGAGACAGAAGTTCCTATCGGCCCAGACTATCGGCCGATAGGCCTGGCCGATAGGACATACCCGGCCCAGTATCCACTTCGACCCGGTTATTTAATACCCCTTTTAAACACCTTCACACCCGATTTTCTCACACACTTACACAACTCTCGGCCGATAGAACACAAGAACGAAAGGGGCGAATTTTTTTTTCTACTTTTCTTCCTTCAAACTCGATCAAGGTACGTAATTTCGACGCTTAATCCTTTTGTTTTTCAATTCTATACATGTTTTGAAGTACTTTGACGGATTCTTTTTGGAATTTTGATGAAAATCGAATTGGGGATCCACTTTTTGGGGCTTTTGCTAAACTTTGATGTTCTTTGAATTTTATGCCCGATTGTTGATAGAATCCTGATGGAAACATGTTATCTATGCTTGATTGTTTATGGGTACTTCGAATTTGGGGGATTAATTGATGAAATTGAACGAATTTTGAAAAAACCCCCAAATTGGAAGAACCCTAATTTCGAAATTTTTGAAATTGGGTGAATTTGTTGAATTGAATGGTTAATTGGGATTGATATGAGTTGAATTGTTGATGAATTAGATTGGATTGGAGAGAATTTGCCCTAATATGATCGTAGTGTGTTGTTTTGTTATTGTGGGTGGTGATTTTGATCCTTTCAATATGAAATGGGGGAGTCTAAGTTTGGGGGAGATTGTGTGATTTATAGGGGTCTCAGATGTTATTGTGGGATTATTGGATTATGTCGATGCTCGTTGAATGTTTGTATTATGAGTTGTTTATTGGATTTTAATTGGATGGTTGTTTTGTAGGAACTTTGAAATGGGAAAGCAAAGCAAGAAGTCGAATCCGAGTACAGCCGGAAAGTCTAAGGCGACCACAGAAAAAGAAAAGGCTCCGACAAAGGTAGTGCCGGCTATTCCGATCCATGCGCTCGACCGAAGAAATTCAAGCTAAGATTGACTGGGCCAGAGTCTAAAAGAAGGTGGTCGCACCTTATCGGAATGTCACACAAACATTGCCGATTTTTGCATGAGGAGACGGCTCGGGGTATGGGAATATATGATGATATTGTGCTACTAGCGAGGCAGTGCGGGTTTGAGCAAATATTTCGGGCAAACTATCTCGCTTACCACGTGCTCACCGTGGAGTTTCTGTCCACACTTGAGGTTTTTAGGGAGAACGGGACTCCGGCATCTATTCGCTTCAACCTCGACAACATAGAAAGGGAGCTCTCGGCCGACGAAGTGAATGCCATTATCAACGGGGCCGAGGACGGATCATTCCAGCAGGGCGATCATGCCAAAGAAAACTTAGAGCTGTGGTCCAAGATGATTTACCGCAGGGAGGAGACGCTTCTTATTTATAATCCGACATATGCCAGGGCCTCCTCGATCAGGAACCCAGTTCTTCGTTATATCCACCGTCTATTCACCTCGACGATTTTGAGCCGTACCGACTCGGGGACGTGCTTGTCCACTGATCTTCACCTTTTGTGGTCGGCCTTGAACGATACACGGAAGCACGCCGGATTTTTTCTGATTGAGCACATGGAGAAACAAGCCCGGCTGACCGGGAAACAGAGGATTGGGATTGGGGCGTTCGTGACCCCTATCGCGGAGCATCTTGGGGTGCACATTAGAGGAGAGCCGATGTCCCGAGACATCTATTTGGATAAACCGACACTGCAGAGGCAGGAGATGCTTGCCTTCACCGAGGGGTTCGACTGGAAATTGCACGGTCGGAACAAAACCGTGTCCCTCTTCCGACTCCCCTCTCCGACCTTGACTTCAGTGATGGGCGACGCGCCCGATGTATATGCGAGGTGGAGTATGAGCTCCGCGGCCCATGTAGCACTTATCCGACCGTTGGATGCGTCTCGTAAGAGGCAACGACGGGAGGTGACCATTGATGAGCCGTTCTTGGAGGGAGCCGAGGAGGAGATGGATGATATACCCGAGGGGGGTAGCCGTGACGAGATTCCCACCGGTGGAGGTACTAGTTTTCAGATGAGAGCTCCGGATTTTGATGCTTTTGAGACGAGATTTTTTGAGAGAGAGAGAGAGATGCACGAAGAGAGTATGCAAGCACAAGACAACTATCACTTGGCGAGTATGCGTTCTTTGACAACCGAGTTTGGTTCTTTGGGAACTCGGCTGGGCGAGGTTGAGACTCGGGTGGGTGCTGTTGCCACTCGGGTCAATGAGTTGTACGAACTCGTGGAGAGACGAGCCGAAGAGGACAGAGTGTGGCGACAAGAGGAGATTGCTTGGAGGGAGCAAGAGAGGAAGAGGCAGGAAGATAGGTGGGCACAGGAGGACCACTACCACCGAATGCTACATGAGATGTACCACTTTGCTCCTTTCCCCGATTCACATGCCCGCTATGATCCGAGCTCGCCGACAAACCCGCCATTTCCGCCACAGTGATCAGGTACTCCATTAACAAAGCCACTTCTTTCTCTTTTCAAACTTATTCCTCCTTTGGGATG
Source organism: Orobanche coerulescens (assembly GCA_033398695.1). NCBI lineage: Eukaryota > Viridiplantae > Streptophyta > Magnoliopsida > Lamiales > Orobanchaceae > Orobanche > Orobanche coerulescens. The sequence continues at coordinate 119,693,021 of CM065819.1, read as the reverse complement.
CGAAATAAGTTTGGGGGGGGAGAAGTGCGGCTTTGTTAATTTCTTTACGTGTGAGTACCTTGTTTGCCTTGTATCTTTATTTGCTTGTGTTGGTGCCCGTTGTTTTTATTTGTGCTTATCATATTGGTATTGCGTGGTTTTGGCTTTTTGTTGCTTAGTTTTTAGATTTTTTATGTTCATTTTCGTTTGGCGTGTTTGCTAGTTTCTATTTTCTATTTTTTTTAGGTCGTAGTAGTTTTTTTTTTTTTTTTTTTTTGATTTCATGTTTGCTTTTATTTGCTTTTCGTTGTTTGTTTTAGATAGCCTTGCTTGTCTTAGTTTTTCTTAGTTTTTCTTTATTTGTGATTTTTTCGTGCTTCTATTTGTGTGATACCGATGTTACGACACTGTTTTTCTCTCTGAAGAAACGGTCGAGTTTTAGTCGAGTTGTAGTCAGTTATTTCTGTTTTGCATAGTATTCATTTAGGTCCAAAATTTTTCGTGATTGTAGAGGTCTTGGTAGATAAGAGACGATACATACTTGTTTTAAAATCACCGTCAATACGTTTGGTTACATCTTAGGATAGTGAGTCGTACTGCTTAGTCGATCGTGTTGGCACTTAGATTGAGTTTAGAGTCGGCCGCTTTTCCCAAAAATTGAGGTAATGTTGTTCTATGAAGGGAAGTTTAGTAACAGGGGCATTCGCGTGACCCGTTGTTTACCCTCGCGTAAAACGACGACTGATTAGACTAGTGATTTAGATATTTCACATGTGCCAAGGATAGGGAACCTAGTAACGGGGTATTCGCGTGACCATTGCTTTACTCTCGCGTAAAACGGCGACCTTGATTCGGACATGCGGAAATTATATATTCGAGTTGTTTCTCCATTGTAGACGGAACTTAGTAACTAGAAGCATCCATGTGCCCCATGAGTGTCTTTTACGTCAAACGGTTTCCTAATACATGAGAATGGAAGTTCCACCTAGGATTACCCGATGAAACATCCCGAGATCCTAACCTAGTGGTCAACTCGAATCAAATTCTTGAACATATATATAAGGGAATACCGACCGAGGTTTATTTGTTATGAAACTCGTTAAAATTGTGCCACTAGACCGTAACGGACGAACTAGCTTGTTTATTTTAGCCTTTCATATTGTGGTCGATTTGACTCACGTTTTGTTAATCTTTGAGCCGGATTTTCTTCATGAACGAATGATTAGGATGAACTTGACTACTTTGTGGAATCATTATTCGAGTGCGGCTTCGCTTTTACGACACTCGGATTATTTAGAGAGAATTACAGGGTAGTATTGATTAGGTTGAACACTATGAGTTGCACGATGATTCACGACTTTCTTTTTCTTTTCTTTTTGTTGTTCGGGACGAACAAGGCTTAAGTTTGGGGGGGTTTGATAAGTGGTAATTTTACCACTTATTTCTAGGATTTTATACTAGGTTTTTATCTCGTTTCGTGATTAATGTGCTCGTATTTGGCTTATTTATGATTAGTCGAGCCGTATTACGCGTTTGGGTTGGTTTTAGTGTGTTTGCAGGTTTTTAGAGCCAAAAGGACCCAAAACGAGACAAAGGACCGAGAGTCGAGTCAAACGGACGAAGAAACGGATTTTTGCGAAAACAGAAGAACCTATCGGCCAGCCGATAGGGGCGTCCGAAAGGAGTTCCTGCCTACCGAGTGAAGAAATCGACGAACCACCTATCGGCCAGCCTATCGGCCGATAGGCCAGGCCGAAAGGCTTCAATGAGCTCTCGTAGTTGGACGGATTTTGACTCTTTTGGATAGATTTTATTTCCTAGATTAGGGCTAATCGGGATTTTAACTCCCTTAGGCTTTATAAACCTCCTTGGAGACCTAGTTTCATCTATCTTTCACCAGCCCTTATCATTCTTTTTCATCTTTTACATTTTTTTACATCCTTTTAGCAAGATTTATTCTTTTGATTCAAGAACTTTTTGGAGGAGAATTATTATTGAAGACTCGGAGTTCATCCGTAAGGGTTGTAATCTCTCTTTTTATATTAATAATATGCATTCTTCATCAATTTCTTGTTTAATTTCAATTATGTCTGGCTAATTCCTTTGATTGATTCTAGGGTTAGTAATTTTAATTGATGTTCACATGATGTTCTTTTGATTACCTTTTGACCTTTCATCCTAGGCTTGTGTTCAAGTTGTGTTAAATCTCATGTTAGATTAAAGGGCCCTTAATCGATGCATGTTAGCTAATTGATTTTGTCCGGAAGGAGTAATTGATTAGTGGAAATACTTGATGCACAATATGATTTTATCTTGAGACCTAGCGGAGAAAGATAAATCATAGATAAATAAGTTGGTGCTTTTAAGTGATTTCAATTCTTTGAGCCACAAGTGGGAAAAGGGTTTAAATTAACTATCTTTCTAGGTTGCCTTGATCGGAATTCTAGATCGGCTAAGTGATTATTTCTAGGATTGAATTAAAATTTGGGGAAAAGGAATTAAATGAATGAATTGTGTGAACTCAATTAGATGATACTACCCTAGGATCAATTACCTTTCGACTTGTGATTTTATCTTGCTAATTTGCTTTATTTGCTTAATTTAGATATTTCATCTTTTATTTAATTTTCGTTCTTCGATTTTTAAAGTTAGATAATTAGAATCAAAACAATTTTTCGGATTCCTAAATAGCAGTCAAATTTTGAGTAGAGTTAATTCCTTTATTTTCGACACATCAATTCCCTTGGGTTCGACACCTTGGAAATACTCCGAGGTTTTACAAATTTTAAAATTGATCGGATTTGAAAACCATACTACGCGAAAACAAGCGATCAGGCAACTGTGTGTGATGGAATTAACTTCGTCATTAATCGAAAAAATCAAATCTAAGCAGTTGGATGATTCTCTGATTATTCGGTTACGTGATGAAGTGGACAAGGGGAAGGCCCCAAGATTTGTAATATATGATGATGGAGTTCTGAGGTTCCAGAGTCGACTTTGCATCCCCGATGACGATGCTTTGAAACAGACGATCATGAAGGAAGCTCACAGTGTGCTCTATTCTATTCATCCGCGCACCAGTAAGATGTATAAGGATCTAAAGTAAAATTTCTGGTGGGGAAATATGAAGAGGGACGTAGAGGAATATGTCTCGAAGTGTTTAACTTGTCAACAGGTTAAGATTGAATATCAGCGACCCGCCGGAATGTTGAAGCCACTTCCGATTCCTCAATGGAAGTGGCAGGATATATCGATGGACTTTATCACCAATCTGCCAAGGACCAGAATGAGGATGAATATGATTTGGGTGACAGTTGATCGTCTAACCAAGTCGTCTCATTTTCTAGGTATTAAGGATACTTGGGGACCAGATAAGTTGGCACGGGTATTTATTACGGAGATAGTCTGATTGCATGGTACACCAAAGACCATTATTTTGGATCGGGATGGTTGTTTTGTGTCACACTTTTAGAAGGCAGTTCATAAATCCTTGGGAACCGAGCTGAACTTTAGCACAGCTTATCATCCTTAGACAGTCGGACAGTCCGAAAGGACTATTCAGACAGTGGAAGATATGCTAAGAGCTTGTGCCTTATATTGGTCGACTGATTGGGAGGTTCAATTGCCGTTGATTGAATTCACCTACAACAATAGTTGGCATGCTTCCATTAACATGGCACCATTTGAAGCGTTATACGGGAGAAGATTCAGATCACCTCTATGTTAGGATGATTTGTCTGACTTGATCGGGACGGAACCAGAATTGATAGTACAAACTCAAGAGAAGGTAGCTCTGATTCGTGAAAGGCTGTTGACTGCCTAGAGTCGACAGAAGTCTTATGCAGACATGCGCTGTCACCCGTTAGAGTTTGAAATTGGGGACCACGTGCTCTTAAAGGTTTTTCCTACTCGGGGAATCATTCGTTTTTGGAGGAAAGGAAAGTTGAGTCCAAGATATGTCGAACCATTCGAGATCCTTGAAAGAGTAGGGGAGTTGGCGTACAGGTTGGCCTTACCGCCATCGCTGAGTCATGTTCATAATGTGTTCCACATATCCCAATTACGGAAATATGTATCGGATCCCAGTCATATCATCGATTTTGGCGAGATTGAGGTGGCAAATGATGGCACGTTTGAAGAAAAGCCAATCAAGGTACTCGAGAGTCGAGTCAAACAATTTAGGATTAAACTAATCTCCTTGGTTAGAGTTTACTGGTCTTGACATGGAGTCGAAGAAGAAACTTGGGAGACTGAGGATAGTATGAAGTCGAGATACCCGGAATTGTTTTCGTCTTAAGTTTCGGGACGAAACTTCCTTTAAAGGGGTAGTATGTAATGCCCAGATAATTATTATGTATTTTACCAGTATTCGAACTTGTAACATTTGATTATGTGGTATTATTAATCGAAGTGTGGTTTCCCGTATTCGTATTCCTGCGTTTTGAGTTTCCAATGCATTCATGCATGCATGCATCTGCACGTCATAACGTACGCTAGATGTTGAGCATAGCGTATGCTAAGTGTTGAATATAACGTACGTTATAGTTGTAGCATAGCGTACATAAGCTTCTGTCATAGGCAGATCGGATAAGGTCGGCGTGTGAGGGCCAGAGGGAGATTCGTCGATATTGCCCACATGAACCTGAACGGCTTTTCGATAAAGCAGGTCAACGAGGCTTAACGTACGTTAGGTAAGGGTGATAGCGTGCGCTATGTACATGGTTTTACGTACGTAAAGGCTTTGGATAACGTATGTAAAAGAGGCCAGAATTGAGGCAGTGAGCTATTTCCGGACGCTAACGTATGCTAAGGTTTGAAGATAGCGTACGCTAAGGCCGTAACATACGTAAGGCGTTGCCGATAACATACGTAATGTTTAAAGTTCTATTTATAGACCTCAACCTCCTTTTCATTTCCTCCTCACTCCTTGGCCAATTTTTGTAACCTGAGAACTCCCCAACACCATAAATCTCTCATAACCTCATCTCAACTCGATTTAGAGGATCGTAGACCCTTGTGGATTGGTGTTCAAGCTTCCGGTGTTGAGTTTCACCAAGTATTCATTGTTTTTCTTTATATTGAGGTATGTTGATCCTTCACCAACTAGATTACATGTTCTTGATGATATTTTAAACCTATTTTTGAGATTACCAAGTTCGTTATTATCATGAGGAGTCGAAAACCATGTTTTTAGAAGAATAGATTCGGTTATACTTTGGCTCTCCTTCGTTGTTAAGAGTATTAATCGAACCTTGTTGAGATAGAACCTTAGGATGTAGTGTCCTGAGTTTGTTTTGAATTTATGAGCATGATTCTAGTAATTTTCTGAGATTACTAAGATATTTCACCGAGAATAATTCGTGTTTTGATAGAAGTGTTCAGTTTATCAAACTTCTTCATATTCATGCTTGAAATGAATCGGTTATGTCGATAGGATCAACCCGGAACACCGTAGTATCGTTCCCTTGTGAAGTACGCTTGGTATGCTTGTATCTTGAATCACACTTTTGATATATATTGTAAGAGCCATACCATATATATATATATAGGAAGTCGAAATCAAGATTGAAGTTTAGATTGTGGTGACTTGTATATACATGAATCCGTAGACGTCGACATTTCACCTCCAATATGGTCATTCGATTCATATGAAGTATGTCATTTTTCCGGCTTAGCTTTCATCGAGTAGATAAACCGTCAACCGGCCTTACGTTAATGTTAACACGAATATGACTTAGGGCATTCAGTGCTCGTACGTTAGTTTTGAGAAGTATGTTGAATTCCTTGTTATTTCTTTTGAACATGGTCCGAGCCTTGCAAGGTGATCGATCGAGGGGCAGCGACCTTCGGGCTTATTGACAGTCGTTGGAGTATTTAATTCTTGCTATCTTTAAGGCAAGTATCGTAATTTGACTATTGGTTTAATGTTTATGATTTTGATCATGCATATTGTTATTCATGTTGTGAACATGAGATCATTCAAGTTGAATTGTCATGATGTCGTTCAGGTTATTGATTCATATATTGTTCATGTTGATGGACATATCAATTTGCATATGTGTATGCATAGTTGTATTGATCCGAAGGGATCGTGTGATCTATGATAAGGGCGCTGGATCAGTTGTCCATTTTTTGTTGGTCCGACGGGATCATCTTGGGATCTATGCTGAGGGCGCTGGATCATTGGATTTCTGAGTTTTGTATTGATGGAATCGTGTGGATTCGCATCGTTGGATTCCGGTAGAGGAAGTCCGCGTTTTGTATTTTGCTATGCATCGTTGTTTCATATCTGACTTTGTATATTATGATACTTGTACTAGCATCATTTTGCTAACCCCTGCGGGGGTGAACATTTGTTTTGATGTTCAGGTATCCGAGAAGCGGGGAAGCAACCACAGTACCGACATGATGACGAAGGGGCTCAGTGATGTTATCTGTTGTATTGTTTTGGTCTGGTTTGGTATTTTGTACTCAAGTACGTGTGTTCTTTTGATGATTTGAGAAGTTTGTAATAATGGGTTGTTTCGGGTTGTTTGGATGATTAAACCGGTTATTAATTTACTCAACTTTTGGTGGTACTTTTGTATTGTTCAGTATTTCTTTTAATTAGCCTTGTAGATCCTTATATAAAGGGTTTACGGCGCTCTAATTATTCCGAATATCTCGGGGTGTCACACCGGTGGGGGTCTATGGCACTGTAATAGCCGCCATTTCGGGGTGTTACAATAGTGATACTGTTCAAAAATGACACTCGACTAGACCCAAATAACCGACAGCCTAGGTACCCATAAACCTGGCTCCGATACCATATTCTGTAACACCCCTAAGACGTTCAGGTAATATCACAGCGTCGTGGACCCCACCCTTTGAAATTCACTAGGTTAACACACAAACTCGACATTATGATGGTGATAAACATCATCAACATACGAATGACTTCTCAATCCATGACATACAAAATAAATAGACCAAATCCAACAGTGCAAATCAAAGTCAAAACCAACCCCAAATCGGGTACACAACAATTACAATGTTCAAAAGAAAGAAGTACTCGAGTACTGAAACAAACGACATGATTAATAAAATTTAAAAGACATGACATCAATGAACGATCATTGAACAGAATCTCGTTCGCCTCCAAGACATGTACCTGAAATACAAAAGTATTTCCCCCATTTAAGGGGTTACCGACAACAGCTAGTGCAAGTACAATCCATTTGAACTACCACTCTAATCAGATGAAATATGCACCAACATCATTTTAGAAAACATTTTTATATTCCGGAATATTACGAAGCACAAGCACAAAACACAGTTCTCCAACAAAACATTCCAAAGGTTAACCGTTGGTACGAGACTCACGGCCACTGCACCCCGCAGAGGACCCATCAGACCATCCCTCGGTGGTTAACCCCAGTTCATGATACGCATACACACGGCACTACATATCCCCAGAGGCCCCGTTGGACCATCCTTGGGTGAGCATATGCATTCACATCCACAACATACACGAGAAGCCATAATTCAAATAGAATACGCAACCAAATGTAAAGTACTTGCCTTTGAGACATCTTTGACGAGACAGAAAGTAAATGACGGCTAGGAATGCCACGGAGTGACCACGACCGATCCTAAATGCAAGTTTAACACAACTCAGTCCTAAACGATAACAATAATCGAACGGAATACGCCCACAACCCCGATTACAACCACAACAATACGTTTACGTTCAATACGGGCGATGGTTTTCACAAAACCTCCCCGAATCAACAATCCACGGATTAAACACGACGGAAACGGATTGGGAAACATTCAATAATAATAATTGATATGAAACATAGCAACACAAACGAATGATACGAGTTAAAGAAGACGAAACCCGAAAACCCCCCAAAATGGACAAAGTTAGGGTTCTAGTCGAAATACCTCGGATCGGATGGAGGAAGATGATTACGATGATGATAAACTTCGTTGGGGGCACCACAAGCAATCTATTACGGACCCCACCGATTTATCTTGAAGAATCACTCGAAATTTCCTGGAAGAACACCAACCGTGGACAAGGAAGGAAGAAAGGAGAAAAATGATGCGACTGGATCTATTCAGGTATTAAATACCTGACTATTCATTACGTACGTTAACATGGCGAGGTTAACGTACGTTAAGCCTCTTACGTACGTAACACTCATGAGTTAGCGTACGTAAGGGCTCGACATAACAATCTGCCCAATTTGCTGAGGTCGATAGCATACGCTACATCAGACAGTTAGCGTTCGCTAGAAGGAAGCTTACGTACGTAACACCAATGAGTTAACGTACGTAAGGACTCGGCAGAAACTTGGCAGAACCTACTGTCCAAAACGCTGAGGACCATAACGTACGTTAACACTAAGGTTTAACGTACGTTATACGTATATCGATAGCACACGCAAGAAAGCATGAATAACCTACGTTATTCATGCAGCAGTTCAACAATGCTAAATGCAGTTCGTTGCTCAGGAAAATAGGAAGTCGAAACGCAACCAAATATAGAATCCAGAACATACATACGAAGTATTTGCAACGACGAAGCTAAATGCTGAAAGAAAACATGATTCCGACTACCGGGAGATTTGAAATATGGCAAAGGAGATAAAATTCCCTAAAATTATAGGAAATTACAAAACGGCCCAAACGTCCGAAAATCACGATACGACGTCGGATTATAAAACCGAAACTCACAACATGAATAACTCAACCCTACGGACTCATGGAAACAAAGAAACAACAAAATCGAACGTGTTTTACGAGAATCGAACATACATGCGACAAAACATGACATAAAGTGAAAATACGTAAAAACGCCTCTGAAACCCGTCCAAAAGGAACAACACCAAGAACAAAATAGATTCAAAACGTCGAAACGATTACAAGAGAGTCGTTAAAAATAGACATGCGCCAAAAATAGAAACTGCTAAAAATATCAAGATACGGATGTTATATTTCTTAGTTGGGTTATGGTACGGAGCACTAGACTGGTTAAGTGTTACCCGTACTCATTGGTTCCTCCCATTGCCGTCTAAGACGGACCTATGGAGTCGCGCACAAGGATATTCGATGGATAAAATTTGTATTTATTATCTCTTCATTAATATTGGATATTAGATATCTAATTTGATTTATTTGATAAATCATGCGGTCTAGTGAATTGGAATTAATTACTCGGTGATTAATTTAATTCATAAATAATTATTTCTTGAAAAATATATTATTATAATTTTGTATTTGATAAAATTAATTAATGGGATTAATTAATTAAGTATAAATATATTTGAGGTAAAACAAAGTGCACTTAACGGACTAGACACGTGAATGTTCGGTACACGAACCGAGTGGCTCGGCTCGTTTTTCTCACCAACCCAAAGTGGGTCGTCCCCTCTTTCCCTCCTCACCTTCCATGTTGCTTCATTATCATGTGGGGTGTGATTACTTTTATATATGAGATGAGGACAAATGAATGAGATTCCATATCTCATCATTTTGATCTCTTTTGTTAGATAAAATGAATAAGTCTTTCATTTGATGAGTAACTTGAAAACACACACACAGAGACCTTCATCCTTCCAGCCGTGGGGTATTTTGAGGAGAGGAGAAAATTAATTTTTATTTTCTTGTTCATCTTTGAGAGAAAGCAAAGGAAGAAGAGAAGAGAAGAAAAATAATGTATCAATTGCAAGCCATGTTCTTTGAGAATAAATTGATATATTATTTTTCCGATCAATATCTGATGCATGATAACATAGAGACACTCGGCATCTTCGGTGTTTTGATCATTCATCAAGCTACAACGAATTAGATTCGTGTTCGTGTTGGTGACCGGAAACGATCAAAGCTTGGCTCGAAAAATTTTCTTCAAGAAGATATTATCAAAGGTCTACGAGGGTATAATCTCTTAATTTTATCTTTGTTATTTTATATTCGTTTATACGATGCTTGATCGATCAATTTTGGGGGTCTGGTTTTATCCGGTTGGACCAGTTTATTTTCCGTTGCATACCTCGATTTTAATCACCGAATCCCAACACTAACACCTAGTTTGCTCCAGTATGGAAGTTCAAAGAATATGGACCTCTTCTTCCATATGTTTGTCGCAACGGACTTTTTTGTAGTTTTCCCAAACATAATATTGATATTCTTAACGCGATCGTAAACTTGCTCACCTGTTAATGGTGTCGGTGCAAATCCCTCTTTCTCGTATCAATTAAAAGCTCTTCTCAATCTACGATATGGGTGATGGCGACTGAGAAACCTCCGATGTTGAGTGTAAATTGTTTTTTCCCGTGTTTCAACTGAAGGTAGCTTGTGTTTTCTTCACATATAGGACATGCATGATGCCCCTTTGTTAGGCGTATTTTTATGCGCTTATTTATCATTATTTTATATCCATTTTGAGCCTAAATCTGCATAAATGAGCTTTTAATGCACTATTCTTATATGTTTTGCAGGAAATTGGAGTCTGAAAGCTCGAGCGAAAAACGGCGAAGCAGCTTTTGGCACAGGGCGCGGCACAAGGGAAGCGGGCCGCGGCACACGCAGGTGAACAGCAGGATGTCGAGCGGACTGTACCGTGAGCCGCGGCACAGCCTAAGTGAGCCGCGGCCCAGGAGGAAAATATGCGCCCAGGCATCTGGCGCTGAGCAGTAGGGGCCGCGGCACAGATTAAGTGAGTCGCGGCCCACCAGGCAGTTTTGGCTGAGCCTTCCGCGTTTCTTCGCCGTTTTGGAGCCTGTTCTCGACCTAATCACACGGACGCATTTTGGAGGGTGAGGACGACTATAAATAAGCATTGAAGGGATGAAGAAAAGGGAGGGGATCGATCAGAAGGAAGACATTGCGGTACGGGATAGAAGAACACAAGGAGGAAAGTTGTGGGCGACGACAAGACCACGGATCCCTACGGTTTTTCTTAATTTTTCTGCATCATAGTTTCTAGATCTATTCGAGTAGGATTTTGATTGTAGCCGATTATATGACGGTTTGATTTAATTATTATTATTTCAATTCATTCGTTATTATATTGAATTGGATTCTTCTTACTGTTCTTAATGCTTTTTAATTGTCTGGCCAACAGTTGAATTGTTTTGAATGTCTTTATGGATTCGGGAGATGAAATTTAGGCATAGTTCTTGTGAGACGAATCATAATTTTCGTGAGATAGGAATATACTCATGGGAATTGTGAAGCCTATTTATTGTGGGAATTCTTGAACTGTTTTAGCTATTAATTATCTAATTCGAATAGGGATATATCGAGTTAATAATTCGTAGTATTTTCTATCGACCTTGGGAAAGGCTTTAGAATAATTTAGGAATTCCTAGCTTACAATCAATTGAATAAAAGTGAATTGAATTGAGTAAAAATCACTCCTGATTGTTTGAGGTGAAAATCATAATCCTACACCCTTATTATTATTATTATTATTAGTTTTAGTATTACTATTATTAATTTTCTATTAAATTAGGAATAATTCCATATAATTATTCTTCAAATAAAACTGTGAGTTGACTATATTTTGGTACTTGGTGAAATCAGTCCTCGAGGGAACGATATCTTATTCATCACTTTATTACTTGTTGACACCGTGCACTTGCGGCATAGTATGAGGGATTTCTTCACAATAAGTTTTTGGCGCCGTTGCCGGGGACTCATTTTTCGCTAATATCAATACCAAGCGACTCTAATTTTAATTTGAAGTTTTTTTTAGTCTCTATATTTTTATTTTTTTATTATGTTTTCCTTTGATTATCGTGGCCCTTGGCATTTCATAAATTTCGATGTTCTTAATAATTTGCCAAATAGGGTCAGTCAGCCCCCTCCCCTAAAACAAAAGACCATGCTTGAACAATGTGTAGACGCTCTCAAAAATCCTGATAGTACCCCTCTTGAGCGAGAATGTGCACGTCGTGGTCTTGAGATTCACTATGGTTATTTTCCAGCACATATATTTAGTAGTGAAGTTGAGGGGGAGGTTGAAAGGAAAAACATGTTGAGTTTTAGGGTCGATCCCCCAGCACCTGATAATTACATAAAGTGTGATGAGCTTGTAGAAGAAGTTACCATTGATGATGTTTCCAAAGAAATTTCATTAAATTGTCATCAAACTTCGACTAATAAGGTGAACACTTATGTGCCTAAAATTTAATTAACGGTGCCACGCATAATTTTTCCTAAATCCATAATGGGAGAGATTGACCCTATCACTTTTGATTTTGTTGAGGCTGACACCATGAGTTCTAATGAGGTTGTTCATGATATATCTTTATTATCTACCCATTCGAACTCTGCTTATTTTTTCATGCCTTATCATTATTATATTCTTCCATCATTTTTTGGTTGTCCGCATAATTATTCTTACTCATTATTTGTGGCAACCGGGCATGAACCAAAGCCTCCCTTGTGGAATAAGAGGCTTATAGATTGCAAGAAGGGGTCATTTGGCAATCTCCCTAGAAAGAAGCCACGTTAAATTCTTTTTGCCATGTCGTGCTCAAGACGTAAAATAGAGCGCTTGATGGGAGGCAACCATCATTTTTACTTGCTTTCTAGTTAGTTTTTTTTATTTGATTTTTCGTTAGTAATTTTTTTTCCTTTGTTTTGTTTTTTTCGTTTGGATTCATGTATTCTTGTGGCCCTGATTTCTCTAATATTTTTATTTCTAACCCCAATGATTTATTATCCTTCATATTCTAGTCTTTCTTGACTTAATGTCTACAGTTATTTCATGACTAGAGACTAAGTTTGGGGGTCCCTCGTGATGTTGAGCATTATTTGAAATATGGATTGACAGTCGATTCCACTCAGACATGTGCTGGCTTTCAAGAAGACATTTGGAATAAGTTTCACTTTTCCTTATCTCTTTTATTTTCACATGAGTTTTATTATTGATGATGTTATGTATAGTGGAATAAATTGAAGCATGCGATAATTTTCTTAATTTTTCTTGGTTATAAATTGCGATTGCTTTATTTTTCTTGCATGCTGTTGATGGTTAAAAACGTAAATTTTTCGTGAATTTTTCATGCTTCCGTGTGTAAAACTGATGTTACGATACTGAGTTCTCTTGGAAGAAACGGTTGAGTTTTAGTCGAGTTACAGTCAGCGATATCTGTTTCCGTTGAGCATTCAATTAGGTCCGAAATTTTTTTCGTTTTTGTAGAAATTTTAGCAGATAATAAAGGAGACTTACGTGTTTTCAAATCACCGTTTATACGTTTGGTTAAACTTTTCGCGTAGCTAGTCGTCCAGTAATATGAGTCTTGTTGACACTTGGATTGAGTTTAGAGTCGGACAGTTTTTCCAAAAAGTCGAGATATTAGTTGTTCTATGATGGGAAATCTAGTAACCGGGGGTATTCACGTGACCCGTTGTTTACTCTCGCGTAAAACGACGACCCTGAATAGATTAATAATTTAGAAATATTGCATTACCGATGATGGGAAGCCTAGTAACCGGGGGTATTCACGTGACCCGTTGTTTACTCTCGCGTAAAACAGCAACCTTGACATGCGGGAATTGCTATTCGAGTTTTTTCTCCGCTGTAGAGGGGGGATTAGTAACTAGAAGTATCCATGTGCCCCATGAGTGTCTTTTACGTCAAACGGTTCCCCGATACATGAGGATGGAAATCCACCCTAGGATCATCCCGATGAAATATCCCGAGAGCCGAAACCTAGTGGTTAACTCGAATCATATTATTGATCATACATAAGGGAATGCTGTCCTAGGAGTAATTTTGATAATGAAACTCTTGAATTTTGCCACTAGACTGTGGGACTGGGCGAATTGGCTTGTTTAATCTAACCTTCATATTGACGGTCGGTTAAATTCACGCTTGTTAATCTTTGAGCTTGATTTTCTTCATGAACGATTGACTAGGACTGAAATTGGTTACTTAGTAGAATCAGTGTCCTAGATGTGACTCGCTATTATGATACTTGTACTATTCTTTGAGATTTTCAGGGTAGTATTGATTAAGTTGAGCACTATGGACTTGCATGATTATTCACGATGCATTTTGTTTAAAATTGATAATTTTTGCTTGAGGACAAGCAAAGGCTCAAGTTTGGGGTATTTGTTAGGCGTATTTTTATGCGCTTATTTATCATTATTTTATATCCATCTTTAGCCTAAATCTACATAAATGAGCTTTTAATGCACTATTCTTATATGTTTTGTAGGAAATTGGAGTCCGAGAGCTCGAACGACGAAAAACGGGCAAAACCGGCAGTTTTTGGCCTGGGGCCGCGGCACAAGGGAAGCGGGTCGCGGCACACGCAGGTGAACAGTAGGATGCCGAGCGGACTGTACCGTGAGCCGCGGCACAGCCTAAGTGAGCCGCGGCCGAGGAGGAAAATATGCGCCCAGACATCCGGCGCTGAGCAGTAGGGGCCGCGGCACAGATTAAGTGAGTCACGGCCCACCAGGCGGTTTTGGCTGAGCCTTCCGCGTTTCTTCGCCGTTTTGGAGCCTGTTCTCGACCTAATCACATGGACGCGTTTTGGAGGCTGGAGACGACTATAAATAAGCATTGAAGGGCTGAAGAAAAGGGGGGGTCGATCATAAGAAAGACATCGCGGTACGGGACAGAAGAACACAAGGAGGAAAGTAGTGGGCGACGACAAGACCACGGATCCCTACGGTTTTTCTTAATTTTTCCGTATCGTAGTTTCTAGATCTATTCGAGTAGGATTTTGATTGTAGCCGATTACATGACGGTTTGATTTATTTATTATTATTATTTCAATTCATTTGTTATTCTATTGAATTGGATTCTTCTTACTGTTCTTAATGCTTTTTAATTGTCTGGCCAACAGTTGAATTGTTTTGAATGTCTTTATGGATTCGGGAGATGAAATTTAGGCATAGTTCTTGTGAGGCGAATCATAATTTTCGTGAGATAGGAATATACTCATGGGAATTGTGAAGCCTATTTATTGTGGGAATTCTTTGTAATACCCGGATTTTCAGTATAAATTTTTCGCGTTATTTTATCTGAGATATACTGTATAGTTTGGTATCTATACAGTGTGGATAAAATAAATTGAGAACCGAGACAGTTATACTGGTGTGATTATCGTTTTTGATTGACAGATATATTCAGGATATGTTGTATCAGGTTGAACTGATTTGGATATCAGGTATACCGTATGAGAATATTTTTGGGTTGAGTATATGTGTATTCAGTATGCCGTATGTTCGTATTTGTTACGTCAAGACGTTGGACAGGAATTGCTGTAAATGGCTAAGTATGGAAGCCATTACGTACGTTATGTGTTGAAGCTTACGTACGTTAAATTGGTAGAGTTACGTACGTTATGGCCGAGACATTACGTACGTAACATGGGAATCAGACGATCGAGTCGTGGTCGGCAGGTGGGACCCTGTGTCGGCTGCTTTCGGCGGAGGATGTGGACAGCGAGTCAACCTCGGCCATTACGTACGTTATGTATGGCATATTACGTACGTAATGTGGGTGGTACTGTAGCAAGTCAACGTATGTATTACGTACGTTATGGTACAAGATTTACGTACGTAAGGAAGTGCCCAAAATGAGTCAGTTAACTCTGGACTTTCGTTACGTACGCTACCAAGGTCAGATAGCGTACGTAATGGTGTGTTACGTACGTTAACTATGGAAGGTTACGTGCATGAACATATTGTTTTATAAATGGACGACGTCTTTCATTTCACTTCAGCATTTCTCTTCGTTTTCATCTCCAAACATTGAGAGAGGGATATTTTGGCTCTCTACTTCGTTTGTGAGCTTGAGGGCTTGGATTTGGAGTTTGGATATGGAGTTATTGATGATTCTTGAAGTGATTTCTTGTGTATTCCATCTTTTAAGAGGTATGTTGGATAATCCTCCTTTTCATTTCGGATTTTTTGATGTTGTTATTGATAAATGATTTGTATGAAGATGATTAAGATGTTGTTGTTTCGATTCTTGAGGTTATATGAGGTGTATGTTGAAGGAAGATGATGATATGTTGGATTATGTCTTGATTATGTTGCTATGATTATGGAATCCTAGAGTTCTTGATGTCCTTGGTAGTATTGTTGCGATTTTTGATGTTAGGAAAATCATATGTTGAAGAACATGATGATATATACCTTGAATTATGATTAAAGATTGGTTAGATGTTAGAAAACATCGGATTATGTTCTTTTATGGATTGTGAACGTGAATTCGGATAATTCATGTTCTTGAAGGACTCATAAGTTATACATGTTATGATTGTTGGGAAGATTTCGGATAATGGAAATATTTGAAACCTTTGGAATATGGTTATCTATAATGTTGAATTAATCGGATTGTCCGGATTGATGATGATAACCGGTAATTGGTTTATATTATGAATTTACAAGGAGGAAACTTGTATCCGTATTTAAGATGGAATTTGGAATCGGTAATGTTAGACACTTGTTGGTTTAAATTGATTATTGATATGATCTTCGGATTTTGGAATCGTATTGTGGTTTTGAATTCGTGATCGATTGATTTGGTTGTTGGATATGTGTGTTAATCGGTTATTGCAATAGGTTGATATGTTTTGATCGTGGATTCTGACCGTTGTGTTGCGGTTGAGGCTAAAGAGTTCGTAGATTGCTTTTGGTCGGGGCTAAGGAGCTCGTAGACAAAGGCAATGGATTTTAATAACGGCTTCGTGGTATCGGTATCGAGGCAAGTTTATACTTGTTCAGTTATAATATTTGATGAATGGTTTCGTTTTCATTTCATTTATAATTCGTATAGCAATGTTGTTAGAAATGTAAGTTGTCGGGATAATGGTTTGTATATCGTGCTCTGGTTGTATTAAATCATAAGGTATATGATTTAATTGTGTTCAGGGAAGACGTGAGTTATTTTTGGTCAAGGATATAGAATATCGGATATCGAGGATAGTTATCGTGATGACATAAGTATCGGGATAAAGGGTTATTGATATTGAATGGATGGTACCTTATTTGAGATTATTTGTATAACTGTGTATTCGTTCAGGGATGTTGTTCGTGGAAAGGATATTGTCGTCGGCTTTGAGGTAACTTATATATTGTTCAGTTATGAGATAATTAGTATGTTGAGTTGTTGTATATGTTGAGGTTTCGTATAATGAGTTTCGTATCGGTTATTCGTTGAGGGATGTTGATCCCAGGACTATTGTATTGAGATCGTAGATCGTGTTGGTCATTCATTTGGGATGATGATCCCAGGATTGATGTTTTGGATATTGATTAGTCGTGTCGACTTTTCATTGTCGATCTGTTGTTGTTCACTTCGGTGAGTCTTTTGATCCTTATTGGATATGTGTTTCTTTGAGTTTCGTTGTCATGTTGCATCGTGACATATCGGAGTCATATCTGCGTGCCGATTGGTTATTGTGTAGGATTTTTAGCCGGGCACATGATGGTTATGTGTTGATATTTCCACATTGAACCGTGCACACGAGGCGTAGTTCGTGAGGCTAATTAGGTACAAGACCACACGTGTATGTGATCAATACCGGGGTGGCTTGTGCACGGACACATTTCGGATCGGGCGTACTATGGCGTCCATCTTTGAGCCATATTGTTTGGTCGTTCATCCTCCATTTAAGGTTCGGTATGTTCGACGGTTTGTATCGGTTGTTCATACGCCCGAGGGGTATGTTCGGCGATCGGAGTTATTTTGAGATCCATTATTGTTGATCATTTGGAGTTTACCTTGTTGATGGTATTCTCGGTTATTGTTGATCCTTTGTTGATCGTGTCGGAGTTATCATGTTGATGGTATTCTCAATTATCGTGATCCTTTATTGGTCGTATTGGAGTTATCATGTCGATGATATTCTCAGTGATGTATCGGTTGATCATTGTTATTGATCGTATGAGCATTCGGACTATCGTCGATGTTTGAGATTTGTTATCATTATCATGTGGTAGTTGATCTGAGATATGTTGTGTCTTGTTGGTTTATCCAGGATGAGTTTTGATTGTGTAATCCGATGGGCGAGTTTGTACGGATGAATTATTTCATTTATGAGTTATGATGATGTTTTGAGGATTGTTGGTATTTTTGGAATACGATACGGTTGGTTGTGGTTGAGTTCATTTCGTCATTTGAGAATGCGAAATGTGAATTATGGTAAGGATTGGATTGTTATGGATTGGTAAGGTTATGACGGTAAGATTACTTTGGTAGTATTCTTACTATATTATTACATTGGTATGTAATTATTTATGTTGATGCGATCGATATCATTATTGAGTATTGTGGCTGACCCCGTCGTGGGCTTTATTTTTAGGTACTCGGAGATTGAGCTAGTAGCGGTCGTGAAGGGATGAGCTTCCCGATGTGATACTGGCGGTGGCATGTTTTGGAGTATCGAGTATTTCTTTCTGGTTATTCTTTTCCGCTGCAAATGTGTATTTTAAACTGTGTTTTTATCCGCTGCGTGTGTATATCTCAAAATGGCTTTTCGGTATCTTTATCCGCTGCGTGTGTGTATTTTAAAATGGCCCTTTTTGGCACTTTGCGAACTTGAGTTATTTCGTTAAACCTTTTCCTAAACTATTTTATTGGTACGTTTAAGCGGCGTCTTAACGTACATTTTGAACTATCGAGATTTGGCACTTCGCCTTGTATTTTCAAATGGTATTTTATGACGGTATTTCAAAATATTGTTTTTGAAAATATTTGAGTATTTGCAAAATATTACCGTCATCATCCTTTTGGCATTTTTGAATTGGTTTTGTAAACGGTTTTTAGCACGGTGGGTTACGCGCGGGACCTACGGCTGTAATATCCGGATGGTTTTGGGGGTGTTACGAGAAGATGGTATTGGAGCTTGGGTTTTGTGAAACCGGGCGTGTGTGTTATGTGGCTCTACCGTGCAGTAGTAGGGTGATTTTTGAAAATGAGTTTTCGACTTTTGAGTCAAATCGATTTTGGAGTTTCCAAAATTTTTGAGATCTTTTCAAACTGCTATTTGTGATATTGGTGTGTGTTGATGTATTGAGACTTCGTGTGGGAGTCGTGTGCTAGTATCACGGGAGATCATCGGCTTCACGCTTTGTAAGTATATTGGTTTGGTTATTCGATTGTGGCGACGCGTGATTGTTTTTGTGATGCGTTGGAAATTTTGGACTTATCTGTTGTTGGTGACAGTCGCAAGTTTCGAGGACGAAACTTATTTTAAGGGGTAGTATGTAATACCGGATTTTCGATATAAATTTTTCGCGTTATTTTATCGAGATATCTTGTATAGTTTGGTATCTATACGGTGTGGATAAAATAAATTGAGAACCGAGACAGTTATCTTGGTGTGATTATCGTTTTTATTGTGAGATATATTCGGGATATGTTGTATCGAGTTGAACGATTTGGATATCGTATACCGTATGAGAATATTTTTGGGTTGAGTATATGTGTATTCGGTAGATGCCGTATGTTCGTATTTGTTACGTCAAGACATTGGGCAGGAATTCTTTGTAAATGGCTAAGTATGGAAGCCATTACGTGCGTTATGTGTTGAAGCTTACGTCGTTAAATTGGTAGTTACGACGTTATGGCGAGACATTACGTACGTAACATGGGAATCGACGATCGAGTCGTGGTCGGCAGTGGGACCACTGTGTCGTGCTTTCGGCGGAGGATGTGGACGGCGAGTCAACCTCGGCCATTACGTACGTTATGTATGGCATATTACGACGTAATGTGGGTAATCTTGTAGCAAGTCAACGTATGTATTAAATGCGTTATGGTACAAGATTTACGTCGTAAGGAAGTGCCCAAAATGAGTCGATTAACTCTGGACTTTCGTTAAATGCGCTACCAAGGTCGAGATAGCGTCGTAATGGTGTGTTACGACGTTAACTATGGAAGGTTACGTGCGTAACGAACATATTGTTTTATAAATGGACGCACGTCTTTCATTTCACTTCACATTTCTCTTCGTTTTCATCTCCAAACATTGAGAGAGGGATATTTTGGCTCTCTAATTCGATTTTGAGCTTGAGGGCTTGGATTTGGAGTTTGGATATGGAGTTATTGATGATTCTTGAAGTGATTTCTTGTGTATTCCATCTTTTAAGAGGTATGTTGGATAATCCTCCTTTTCATTTCGGATTTTTTGATGTTGTTATTGATAAATGATTTGTATGAAGATGATTAAGATGTTGTTGTTTCGATTCTTGAGGTTATATGAGGTGTATGTTGAAGGAAGATGATGATATGTTGGATTATGTCTTGATTATGTTGCTATGATTATGGAATCCTAGAGTTCTTGATGTCCTTGGTAGTATTGTTGCGATTTTTGATGTTAGGAAAATCATATGTTGAAGAACATGATGATATATACCTTGAATTATGATTAAAGATTGGTTAGATGTTAGAAAACATCGGATTATGTTCTTTTATGGATTGTGAACGTGAATTCGGATAATTCATGTTCTTGAAGGACTCATAAGTTATACATGTTATGATTGTTGGGAAGATTTCGGATAATGGAAATATTTGAAACCTTTGGAATATGGTTATCTATAATGTTGAATTAATCGGATTGTCCGGATTGATGATGATAACCGGTAATTGGTTTATATTATGAATTTACAAGGAGGAAACTTGTATCCGTATTTAAGATGGAATTTGGAATCGGTAATGTTAGACACTTGTTGGTTTAAATTGATTATTGATATGATCTTCGGATTTTGGAATCGTATTGTGGTTTTGAATTCGTGATCGATTGATTTGGTTGTTGGATATGTGTGTTAATCGGTTATTGCAATAGGTTGATATGTTTTGTAGACCCTGCCGTCGTGGTTGATCCGGGCAAAGAATTTTTCATGTTGAAAAACAGTACGGGAGCTCGTATGCGAGTTGGTTTGACTGCATAATCCAATTCTCGAAGACCTCTCTCTCAAGAACCCTACGGCAGGACTCAAATCAGAGAAAAAAGCACGAGGCCCGCCCATCCGCTCTTAGTCAGATTCTGACCGTTGTGTTGCGGTTGAGGCTAAAGAGTTCGTAGATTGCTTTTGGTCGGGGCTAAGGAGCTCGTAGACAAAGGCAATGGATTTTAATAACGGCTTCGTGGTATCGGTATCGAGGCAAGTTTATACTTGTTCAGTTATAATATTTGATAAATGGTTTCGTTTTCATTTCATTTATAATTCGTATAGCAATGTTGTTAGAAATGTAAGTTGTCGGGATAATGGTTTGTATATCGTGCTCTGGTTGTATTAAATCATAAGGTATATGATTTAATTGTGTTCAGGGAAGACGTGAGTTATTTTTGGTCAAGGATATAGAATATCGGATATCGAGGATAGTTATCGTGATGA
This sequence comes from Orobanche coerulescens, assembly GCA_033398695.1. Lineage (NCBI taxonomy): Eukaryota > Viridiplantae > Streptophyta > Magnoliopsida > Lamiales > Orobanchaceae > Orobanche > Orobanche coerulescens. The sequence goes on along the minus strand of CM065819.1, from coordinate 119,671,685 downwards.
CATAAGTATCGGGATAAAGGGTTATTGATATTGAATGGATGGTACCTTATTTGAGATTATTTGTATAACTGTGTATTCGTTCAGGGATGTTGTTCGTGGAAAGGATATTGTCGTCGGCTTTGAGGTAACTTATGTATTGTTCAGTTATGAGATAATTAGTATGTTGAGTTGTTGTATATGTTGAGGTTTCGTATAATGAGTTTCGTATCGGTTATTCGTTGAGGGATGTTGATCCCAGGACTATTGTATTGAGATCGTAGATCGTGTTGGTCATTCATTTGGGATGATGATCCCAGGATTGATGTTTTGGATATTGATTAGTCGTGTCGACTTTTCATTGTCAGTCTGTTGTTGTTCACTTCGGTGAGTCTTTTGATCCTTATTGGATATGTGTTTCTTTGAGTTTCGTTGTCATGTTGCATCGTGACATATCTGGAGTCATATCTGCGTGCCGATTGGTTATTGTGTAGGATTTTTAGCCGGGCACATGATGGTTATGTGTTGATATTTCCACATTGAACCGTGCACACGAGACGTAGTTCGTGAGGCTAATTAGGTACAAGACCACACGTGTATGTGATCAATACCGGTGGCTTGTGCACGGACACATTTCGGATCGGGCGTACTATGGCGTCCATCTTTGAGCCATATTGTTTGGTCGTTCATCCTCCATTTATGGTTGGGTATGTTCGACGGTTTGTATTTGGTTGTTCATACGCGAGGGTATGTTCGGCGATCGGAGTTATTTTTGAGATCCATTATTGTTGATCATTTGGAGTTTACCTTGTTGATGGTATTCTCGGTTATTGTTGATCCTTTGTTGATCGTGTCGGAGTTATCATGTTGATGGTATTCTCAATTATCGTGATCCTTTATTGGTCGTATTGGAGTTATCATGTCGATGATATTCTCAGTGATGTATCGGTTGATCATTGTTATTGATCGTATGAGCATTCGGACTATACGTCGATGTTTCAGGATTTGTTATCATTATCATGTGGTAGTTGATCTACAGATATGTTGTGTACTGTTGGTTTATCCAGGATGAGTTTTGATTGTGTAATCCGATGGACAGGATTTGGCACGGATGAATTATTTCATTTATGAGTTATGATGATGTTTTGAGGATTGTTGGTATTTTTGGAATACAGTACAGTTGGTTGTGGTTGAGTTCATTTCGTCATTTGAGAATGCGAAATGTGAATTATGGTAAGGATTGGATTGTTATGGATTGGTAAGGTTATGACGGTAAGATTACTTTGGTAGTATTCTTACTATATTATTACATTGGTATGTAATTATTTATGTTGATGCGATCGATATCATTATTGAGTATTGTGGCTGACCCCGTCGTGGGCTTTATTTTTAGGTACTCGGAGATTGAGCTAGTAGCGGTCGTGAAGGGATGAGCTTCCCGATGTGATACTGGCGGTGGCATGTTTTGGAGTATCGAGTATTTCTTTCTGGTTATTCTTTTCCGCTGCAAATGTGTATTTTAAACTGTGTTTTTATCCGCTGCGTGTGTATATCTCAAAATGGCTTTTCGGTATCTTTATCCTCTGCGTGTGTGTATTTTAAAATGGCCCTTTTGGCACTTTGCGAACTTGAGTTATTTCGTTAAACCTTTTCCTAAACTATTTTATTGGTACGTTTAAGCGGCGTCTTAACGTACATTTTGAACTATCGAGATTTGGCACTTCGCCTTGTATTTTCAAATGGTATTTTATGACGGTATTTCAAAATATTGTTTTTGAAAATATTTGAGTATTTGCAAAATATTACCGTCATCACCCTTTTGGCATTTTTGAATTGGTTTTGTAAACGGTTTTTAGCCTGGTGGGTTCTGGCCCACGGCGCTGTAATATCCCGGATGGTTTTGGGGGTGTTACATTCTTGAACTGTTTTAGCTATTAATTATCTAATTCGAATAGGGATATATCGAGTTAATAATTCGTAGTATTTTCTATCGACCTTGGGAAAGGCTTTAGAATAATTTAGGAATTCCTGGCTTACAATCAATTGAATAAAAGTGAATTGAATTGAATAAAAATCACTCCTGATTGTTTGAGGTGAAAATCATAATCCTACACCCTTATTATTATTATTAGTTTTAGTATTACTATTATTAATTTTCTATTAGATTAGGAATAATTCCATATAATTATTCTTCAAATAAAATTATGAGTTGACTATATTTTGGTACTTAGTGAAATCAGTCCTCGAGGGAATGATATCTTATTCATCACTTTATTACTTGTTGATACCGTGCATTTGCGGCATAGTGTGAGGAATTTCTTCACAACACCCTTCACACTATACCTTTTCAAGTTTCCATATGCCGGAAAGTCATTAATGGTACAAAATAACATTGCACATAGCTTGAAACTTTGCTGGTGGTACCCATCAAACATGTCAACCCCTTCGTCCCACATTATTCTCAAATCATCAATCAACGGACTTAGATAAACATCTATGTCATTTCTTGGCTGTTTTGGGCCTGAAATCATCATTGAAAACATAACATACTTCCGCTTCATACATAACCAATGAGGTAAATTATAGATCACAACTAGGACAGGCCATGGGCTATGCTTAGTGCTTAAATTACCAAACAGATTCATCCCATCTGTGGCAAGTCCAAGCCTAAGGTTTCTTGCCTCACCCCCAAACTCTGAAAATAAATGATCTATTTTCTTCCACTGTACAGAATCAGCAGGATGACGAATTAGTCCATCGCATTTTCTCCTTTCCGCGTGCCATATGAGGTTCTTTACGTCCTCCTTATTAGCAAACAGTCACTTGAACCTTGGAATAATTAGAAGATACAATCACTAGAATCATCATGTTTCGCTTTGTAGCGTGATGCCCCACACCTATGACACTTATGCAATAATTCAAACTCCTTTCGGTACAATATGCAATCATTAGGGCAGGCATGTATTTTCTTATACGCCAAACCATCGGACACAAAACCTTCTTCGCCTCATAAGTACGGTTAGGCAATTTATTATCTTTTGAAAGCATCTCCTATATCAACTCGAGCAATTCGATGAAACTTTTATCACTCCACCTATTTTTTGCTTTCACATTAACCAACTTCAACACGGCAGACAAGCGTGTAAAACTTTCACACCCCGGATATAAATGAGTCCCTGAATCACTTTTCAACGCATCATAAACATGCGCTCGTTGGAATGATTCTTCTCCAACATCACGAATCATGTCTTCAAATTGATGACCATCTATATCTACGTGTGTGTCTTCAGTTGGAATGTCTACAAGTTCGCCATGCCATATCCAAATCTTATCATTCATATTTATTCCCTCACAAATAAGATGTTCACGAATTATGTCAGCTTTATGTCGTCTCCTGTTCATACACTTGACACAAGGGCAAAAATATCTTTCATTGGGTTTCGTGCGATTTTGTCGGGCGAACTCAAGAAATTGTTCGATTCCATTACCATACTCATCACTGCTACGACTTGCATTCATCCAACTTCGATTCATTTTTTCTTCTTTTCTGTTGTACACATAGTGAAATTCAATTTGCAATTTCCTTTAGTTAGAACCAACCACATTTAGTGGTATTTTAATCTTCTACCAAAAACGTACAACTGTTATTGCTATTAATATTGATTTTAATCATAATTATACCTAAATTATGTGTGAACTGTGAAGTTAACTACATGCAGTATAGTTAATGATAACTCTCATACCTACCTATAATCAAATTGCTAGAGGATAAATACACGTCTAAATGTCACGCAGTCACATATCAGTTACAACTATTGCTATGAATCTGAAAATCACTTATTTAAGCTACCAAGTGGCATATTATCTGAAAATCACTTGGTCTTTTTCATATTACAGCTACATTTTCCGTATGCAACAACCACCTAATATAATAGAACCTCAATAAATTAATACTCGATAAATTAATAAACTTTATTAAATGATATTTTTTACCGGTCTCGAAGTACTTGGTGTAAGATTTAAGTCAATTAATTGATAATCTCGACTAATTAATACTTTTATGATCCCAACCTTATTAATTTATCGACGTTATGTGCATCAGCAACTTAATATGCCTAATACGTGCATCAACAACGACCTAATATGAAAAATCACTTCTCAGTACGCATCAGCAACCTAATATTCACTAGATTGAGCAGTCAAGTTGCAATATCTATTCCATTTACATATGCTTGAGGAAACAACATTAAAATTTCTGACAGAATATTCAACATTCAAGTTTCTGACAATATCTATTCCATTTACATATGCTTGACAAAATCTATTCCATCAACATTCCAAACAACAATATAACTGAGATTCACATATCCAAGTTTCTCACAGAATATTCAAACAACATTCTTATATTAGCATCTGCATCAACCTCTAAACTTACACAGAAAGGGACTAATGTAAATCAGAGCTCACGGGAACACAAAATATAGAATAAAAGCAGGCAATAGAAGCAAAAAAAAAGGAAAAAAAAAGCAGGCAACAGATGAACTCGCGGTAATAATTTAGAGGAATACTACCGATATTGAAATGCTAGCGGCAACTTCCCATAGTAGCTAAAATTATATAAAGGGTTTCTAAAATCGGGAAGGGGAATAGATGAGGAAGGAGGGAAGAAATTACCTTAGAGATGAACTCACAAATCTCAGAATCAAGCAACGGTGGCTACGGCGCAGCTACGATGAAGGCTGGAACCAGAAAAAAAAATCGACTTAGCATACCGGTGAACAAGACGATGGCAGGACATGGCTGACGGAACAGCGAAGGTGCACGACGGGCTAGAACAACAGCGCATCGTAGAAAAAGTTCAGAGATGAGATAAGTTCGCGGCGGTGGGTCTTTTGTTATTTTCAGAGAGAGGAGAAATAGGTTCGGGCGAGAAATATTTGTCCTTTTGTTATTTTTAGGAAATTTTAACAGCGGTTGTTAAAAACAACCGCTGTTAGCGTTGCAATTTAACAGCGATTGTTAAAAACAACCATTGTCATTTTAGTTTGGCCAATTAACAGCAGTTGTCATAACAACCGCTATTAAATGGGGGAAATACTTTTGTATTTCAGGTACAGGTCATGGAGGCGAACGAGCATACGGGCAGTACGAGGATGATGGGCAAGCGTGAATCTGTTCAAATGGTCGTTCGTTGATGTCATGTCTTTTAAATTTTATGAATCATGTGGTTTGCTTCAGTACTCGAGTACTTCTTTCTTTTGAAACATTGTGAATGTTGTGTACCCGATTTGGGTTTTGGTTGATGTCGTATTGCACTGTTGAGTCCAGTTTACATTTTGTATGTCTTGGATTGAGAAATTGTTTGTATGTTGATGATGTCTATCATTGTTATCATGTCGAGTTCGTGTGTTACCCTGGTGGATTCCAAGGAGTGGGGTCCACGGTGCGGTAATATGCCCTGAACGTCTTGGGGGTGTTACAGATGAGAGGTGAGGCTCGGCGGGGGCAATTTGGATTGGCGTTGGTCGGATCGAATGCGGGAGGTTGTAATACCCAAGATTTTCATTTCCGGTTATTTTTAATTTTTGTCGGTTGTGCCAGTTATTTTGCTCTGTTGGCAATTACTTGAGTTTTCCCCTATGATGGGTATGACATGATGCACCGTGTTGTGGTGTTCGTTGGGTACGACTTATCGTTGTGTAAGTCGAGCTAATAATATGTCGTTCTTTGTTATTTGTTTGTTTTTGATTCGGATCGTTGGTGTTGTCCGTTAGTATTTCGTTGCATGTTGAATAATTATTGTTTTGTCGAGGAGTACCATTGTGCATTTGGTCGACTTTGTAAGATCACCACCGGCACTTATAAAGTCTAAAAATTTTGAAACTTTACAGCGTGATAGAGCATCAAGTTAGCTTTCCAATGGTTCAAACGGCGAGTCAATCGGAATCCGAACGGAGGAGTTATGGTCGTAATGGCAAAGTCTACACTGTCAGAATACGGCCATGGAACACGGCGCTGTTTGCACCGTTTTAATGAGTCGTTTATAACACGGTGCTGGAACACGGCGCTAATTTGGGCCGTGTTTTGAGCCGTTTTGTCCAGGTGTATAAATAGGACAGCCACATTTTCAGCCCCATTTTCACTTCTCTCTCTCGGTTTTTGGGCGATTTGATGGGGATTTCAATCCCTAAGTAGATTATCATCATATTGTTGAAGTCTTGATCATGTTTAACATCATCTAATCCATTGTTCTTCGTCGGATTGAGGTAATTATTCGAAAAATCCTTTTTCAACTACTTTGGGGTTTTCCTCTTGATTTCAATTCTGGGCCAATTATGATGAATTGGTCATGTAATTCTTGTTGTATTGGTTGTAATCTACGGATTAGAAACTCGTTTATCGATTTTATTTCACCCGGAACATGATTTTGTCTTTCTTGGAATAAACCCTTGAACCCTTGTAGTTTCTTAGTGTCGATTGGGATTTCGTTTAGTGTTGTTGATTCGGAGCGGTGTTATTCTCGTAGTGATTGTGTTGTTATTGATTTCTCGCGAAGGTGGTTGCAGTTTCGGGGCTATTTCGGGGCCATTTCGGCCAAGACGCATTCGTCGGAGTATTCACAAATTGATTTCAAGGCAAGTATCTTTTCCATACATTACGTATTTTGTGGATATAATGGTTAAAAATCGACAATATGTGATAAATGAACACAACTATTTTTCAAAAGAATCGGTATATTTACAATTATGGTTTTCTTAAAAGATGACTCATGTGTTCCGTGAATTAATGTGCTCAATTGAATATGTGTGCTAGTATTGAGTATAGGATCGCCTTACTTTCGTGTGATGCCATTATGTATGATTATGTCGTCGGTAAATTTGGAGTTCAATCCTTTTGTTGGGATGTGTGCGTTAAGACATGTGGTTGTGTGTGAATATGTGAGCTTGTGTGATATTGGTTGTGTCGTTCGGTGCTGTTTAGATGGTGTGCTTCTTGTTGATTGTATTAATTCTGGGTCGTGAGTATATGTTGGATAATTTGACCATTCTAGCAAAATACCTCGACTATATATATTGTGATTTGACTCTTGAGGATTGTGGTTTTGGTAACGTGAACTGATGAGAGTTGTGAGGTTGTTCTCGGGTACTCTCACTCGGGGTTGACTCGACGGGGTCACACGGGGACCTGGTGGCTTAGCGGCTGGACCGGGTCGCGAGGGTTACTTTCGAGTGGGCATTCTCACCTGGGGTCGCTCGACGGGGCGCACAGGGACTTGGCCGAGTGGTCTTGCGCGAGAATTACCAGAGTATTTGTACTGATGATTAATTGTGATATATACGGAGTATCATAATGCTTGGTGCTCGGGGTCGAGAGACATTATATATTGAGTCTTGGTGTTTGGCTAGAATGACATAAAAATAATGTATTATGTGTAATGTGTCCTTGTAAGTGAATTGAAGTGGATGATCGGGTCGTGGACCCTGTGTTTTGTGACCGTAATGGTTGGGTCGTGGACCCCGTGTTTTGTTATCGGATTTGCATTTTGGAAAATGAACTTTGAGGCTGTGACCCTAAGTGGCTTTCGAGGAATTATGAACTTTTCAATTTCAAATGTTTTAAAAACTCCCGAGATTTAGAAGTGTTTTCAAAGTGCTTACTTGTTTCGACTTGAACTATTTTAAGTCTTTCGTTGTATTCTCAAAATGTGTTGTGTATGGCTCGTATTTGCACTTTATACTTGTACTAGCAAAACAGTAGAGTTTTGCTAACCCCCAAAGTATTCGGGGGGTGGATGTATGTTATGCATCCAGGTACATGCAGGTTTTGGGAGCAAAACACAGGATCGGTGCGGAGGATGATGGAAGACGAATGATACTAATCACATGAAGGCCAGTTTTGGGTGCAGTTGTAATATCCGGGGGTAATTTTTTTTTCGTGTTACTGTTGAGTTGTACGTATTCATTTGGAATTGTACAAGTGTTGTTGTTTGGACCGATACAATATATATTGTATTAGAATATTTCCGATCGAAATATTTATACTGGTCGACGGTTTGGTTTCGTCGTTTGGTTGTTGCTTGGCGAGTTTAGAATTTTGGCAAAGTTTATAGCCATAGAGTACGCTACTTGTGTAGCATTACATACGCTAATTTGTTGTGATTACGTACGTTAAGCCCTGAGGTTACGTACGTAATGCATGGTAGGTGGTGGGAACTTTCCTCGTGGTCAACTTCCGGGGCGAGGGTATCTTTAGGGTATCATTTATATATATATATATATATATATATATCACTTTCACATGCTTTTGCTTTTCCCTCATGTGATTCTCCCTCATGCATCTCACGATTATATATATATAATATATATATATATCAACTCTATCACCTTTCCCCCTCACCTCTCTCCTCCCTCTCTCATTTTTTTTTCTTTTTTCCTGTTGCCATCTCTCTCTCTCCGTCATCTCTCCCTCTCGTCCTCCCTCTCTTCTCTCCATCTCTTCCATTTCTTTTTTTTCCCGGCGAGGTAGAGTTAAGGACGGGCAGCGGCTTCTTCATTCCGTGACGGATTTGGAGTTGACGCAATAGGAGTAGGGGCGACATCTCGGCAGCCGGAGCTCGGCGGCGACAGGCGGCTCGTGACTGGAGCAGCAACGGTCTGATCGGAATTTCCGGATCGAAAGGCGTTGCAAATCCAGTCGAGCTGTACCAGCATTTTTCTTCTGGCGAGACGGAGCTTAGGCGTCCGACGTTCTTCATGGTTTCCGGCCATGGACGGAGCTCCATTGATTCCGGCGACCGGATGTGGTTTTTGTCCGGAACGGAAGGCGGAGCGGAGGCTTGACAGATTTCCGGCGAGGAGTTGCAGACGGAGATGGAGTCGGGTGAAAACCGGCTATGGACGGAAACGGGCTGGAGTTGGACGAAGTCCGGCGGGTCAGTTTTTCCGGCGGCCGAGTTTTGTTTTCTGATCGGATTCCGGCGAGGGTTGCCGGCCGATCGACTCTTCTGGTTAGTTTTTATGTGTGTGATTTGTGAGTTTGTGTGTGTGTTTTGCGAGTTTGTGTTGTGTGTTCTGTGTATATATATATAATGTATATAAGCTGTGTGTTATATATATATATATAGTGTGAGTGTGTAGTGTTAATATATATATATATATGTATATATATATATAACGTGTTGTGTGTTGTGCATTAAAGTGTTTGTGTGGTGTATGTTGTATATATATATATATATATATATATATATATATATATATATATATAAATTGTGAAGTGTGTGCATGTGCAGTATATATATACACACACACACATATATATATATATATATATATATATATGTGTGTGTGTGTGTATACGGGTAAATACGAGTATAATATGTGTTCGCGTTGGAATCGGAGTTAGCTATTATGTTGTTTTCGGACGATATCGTGTTATCGAATGAATTGTATTTCATTCAAGGTTGTTCGAGTGCTTGTGATTGTCGGAGGACGCCGTTGATCGATTCGTGGTAGGACGTTGATCGTGGAAGGACTTTCTCGCCTTCGGTTTGAGGCAAGTTTTATACTTGTACTGGTCAATGAGATTAATGTTATCATGTATGTGTATGAATGTGTGTATCATTTCGAGACTTGGTCTCTTTATGATTTTGTTGACATCAAGGGATTGTTTGATACAATACCCTTCGGCAATTTATGCCAAATATTATTGTTGTTCGTAAATGGCCGATTTAAGGCATTGCGATACTTGTTGGTAATATATTTGTCGATAGCCGGTTCGCGGTATCGACATATCGATTGTTATTATTGATTGATGTTCCTTTGAGATATTGTTGTTGATAGCCGGTTCGCGGCATCGACGTATCGATTGTTGTCATTGATTGATGTTCCATCAAGATATTTTTGTGAATCGTCGTTATTGATATCAGTGTTTTTCTATTGATGTCGTTTTGGCCGATTGAAGGCATTGACGTATTCGATTATCATCTTCGTTATCGGTAACCGATTAAAGGTGCCGAGACATCCGTTGTACAATTGTTATCGGTTAACCGTTCTGAAGGTTATCGATATATTGAATTGGGATTATCAAAGATAATTCCCATCCGTTGTCAAAAAGATAATTCTCATCCGTTGTATAATTGTTATCGATTGGCCGTTCTACGGTAATCGAAGTATTGAATTGGGACTGTCGAGGATAGTTCCCATCCGTTGAATTATTATTGTCGTGTTGACCGATTCAAGGCGGCACACTATTATTCTTGTGAACTCGGTAATTTTATGATCGTTGAAGGTTGAGGATTTCCCGAACTGTTGTGTTGTGATCGTTGCTCGTGTTAATCGGTCCTTAGGGATTTTGATCCCAGGATGGTTGTTTTGAATATTGTTGGTCGTGTCGATCTTTCATTATTCGTGTGTCATCGTTCACTTGGTGAGTCGTATGATCTGTATTGGATGTGTTATCCTTTGAGTTTCATTGTCATGTTGTATCGTGACATATCTGGAATCATATCTGCGTTCCGATTAGTTATTGTGTAGGATTTTTAGCCAGGCACATATATAGTCATTGGTGGATATTATTCCGCATTGGACTGTGCACACGAGACGTAGTTTCGTGAGGCTAATTAGGTACATTGTCCCGCGTATATTCTGGATTCCATATACGGGGCGGACATGTGCACGGACACATTTCCGGATCGGGCGTACTGTGATGTCCATCTTTGAGCCGTACAACTTTGATCGTCCATAGTATTGGATGAGTTTGACGTTTTGTGATTGAGCGTTCATACGCCCGAGGGGTATGTTCGACAGTCAGGTTTGTTTCTTTGAGATCTCAGATTGTGATGATTTACTGCCTTCGGCCGTTTCGGCTTCGTGCCATCGTGATATTTTGGCGACTGGCCGTTCGGCTTTCAGGCCATCGTGATATTTTGGCAGCTTCGGCTGAGGGCTTTCAGGCCATTGTGATGTATTGGTATTTCCGTTGGAGCCTTCGGGCATTGTGATCCTTATTTATTTCAGCGTTGGTTTGATTTACCTTCGGGTAATGTATTGTTGTGTTCTATATTGATGATTCGCCATTGGGCACTTATGTTCTAACCTATTGAGCAGGTATTGATCGTATGCTATGGGCATAGTATTCCACGAATGCTCGATTCTTACTTTGGTTTGTGAGCATCTCGTACTACCATTGTTGTACTGTTTATTCTGCCTTTGGATGCATATCATGTTGTGCATGTATTTGATATTCATTATTCTAGATGACTGACCCCGTGGGGACGGAACATGTTTTCATGTTTTAGGTACTTGCGAGGAGAGAGTTGAGACACAGGGGCATGACGATGGCGACGAGGCATTCGAGCGATACTAGTCCGAGATATTTTGGTGTTCATGTTGGTCAGACAGTTGGAGTACTCCATTTTTGTCCAGTCGTTGTCGTTTTGTATTATCCGAGCAAGGCTCGTGGATGTTGTTGTATTTTTATTTTGGCCATGTAGGCCCATTCTTGTCGTTGAAATTCCATATCGGAATAGTATGTCGGACGTCATAGTAGGGTCTGTGATTTCCTATTTTGGTCAGTTTGTTGTAATTTAGTCGTGTTCGCCTGGTGGATCACCTGATGTGGCGTCCACGGCACTGTAATAACCCAATGGGATTTGGGGGTGTTACAGAAGATGGTATCAGAACGTTGGGTTGTGAGATACCCTGGCTTGTGTGTTATGTGGCTCTACCAAGGCGGTAGTAGCGGGGCTGTCAGGTTATGACAATCTGGACAGTCGGGTTTTGTGAGTCGTGATAGTTGGACGACTGTATGAGTCATTCTTTCATCGAGTCATCATCAGTGAAGACTAGTATCGCAAGACCTCGAATCTTCGTATGACCTGTGTAAGGACTCTATTCTCTTTTATGTGCATACATTCATTATGTCATTGATTAAACCTGTTTTGTTGACACTTGTATGTGACGATCGGGTGCAATTTATTTATGATTATTTGCTTTGGAGCATGTGGGCTCTGTATCGGCTATGATTAGCGCGATCGATGTGATTGTTTATCTGTTGAGTATGTATACTCGTGTTTTGCGTTGACCTAGCATTCTGGCCGTTGAGGCGTATTTGAGCTATGGTCATGATTGAACGTTATTCTTTCAGTCTGGAAAGAGGTCGTGACAGAGGGGGTAGAGGCCGCAGAATGGGCCAAAACCCGAAACCTCGTACAAATACTTTGGTGGCTGGCGAATCATTTTCGGAGTCGTGCTCGAGAACCCACCGATCGTGATTGTGTTTGAATCGAGTTCAAGACTCTCATGTTAGAGAGGTATTATCCGGCTCCACTTCGTGAAGCCAAGTTGTCGGAGGTTTTGAACCCCGAATCCGTCAAGGACGAGGGTGTTATTGTTATTGCTGAGAAGTTTCAAGGACTTCTTCAGTTTACTTCATCTGTTATACGTACCGAGGCGGATAAGATCAAGTATTTTAACAAGAGGTTGAACCCGCGGTGGAGGATGCAGTTGTTCAATCACAATTGTAGTTCACTTGGCGAATTCATCGAGAAGGCTCTTGGAGCAGAGCTTTCGATCAAGGAGCTTACTCAGAAGGATCCTTCAGTTTCTTCTGGTGAGAGGACTAGGATGCCGATTCGTTCAGAGGGACATCGAGCTCCGACGTCCAAGAGGTCATTTTCTAGTCGACTTCGTGCTGGGAAAGCATCTTCTTCTCAGGCGACAAATTCGACTGTTGTTTGTTTTAATTGTGATTCAGCGGGGCATGTGAGTACTCGATGTACGGTGCCAGCTATTATTTATTTTCTGTGTGGGAGGCAGGGACACCTTCAGAAATACTGCAGGAGTTCTAGTGCCAGTAGATCTCGAGAGATCTCACGGGCCTCGAGAGATTTTGTCACTTCAGTCCGTACTTCATCCAAGGGGTCATATCGGGCTTCGGGAGCCAGAGGTATGGACACACGAGGGGGAGTAGCGAGTTCAGATTTGTGTTTTCCTCGAGTCGATGGGATCGAGGAACTCGATGATCTGGAGGATGTGGATTCCGGGTACATTTGAGATGTAGCCTTGATTTATATTTTCTTTGTCTTTCGGATTGATGTTTGACTTGGTCTGTATTTTAGTATTGTGGTTGCGAACCATTTCTGGTTGATCTATCTTATAATCATTGTATCTGAGAATCTTGACACTTGAGTCATTTGGTGTGATTTTATTTCCTTTTGGTCCTGTACCCGAGATTTTTGTGATGATCTGGGTAATTGTTCATTGTGATTCGAGACGTCAAGTCGTGAGGACTTGGGCGTGCGTTCGATATAGTCCCGAGGACTATTTGTGCATTGTTATTTTCTTTTGTGGTACGAGTCCGTGATTGCATGGGCGTCCGATGCTGATGAGAACGGGGAAGTGTACACCGATAATCGTAGACATGTACAATGGGCGGTATTCTCGGGACGTGTACGCCAGTGTTACTAGTCATGCGGTTGGTGCGACTTCCTGGCTAGCCTCTAGCGGGAGAGTCATGATTCGGCTAATCTCGCCTTGGTCTTCGGGCTTGTGGAGGATCAGTAGTTTCGATATGTGTTCGTTTAGATGGTGTAGATACTATCGATCGATCCGGGTTTGTAGTGGACTCTACACTAGTTGATGGCGAATATAGCAACACCATACTTACTTCTGCTTGTATAGTTAGACATAACAAATTTGCTGATGGTGTAGCTGTAACACCCTCAAGATATTCGAGGTATATTACAGCGCCGTGAATCCCTATATGGGACCCACCAGGCTGAATAGCATCATACTCATCGACTCACATAAACGACAGAACAATACCATGTCATAAAGACGCAAAACAGAATAATCCACCTGGTTCAACCGGTCAATATAACATCATCATCCAACACAACATAATAAGCAACAATACAATCCGAACGAACAAGAACCCTTAAGTACTCGAGTACAACTATTAGTTCAAAACCACAAAAGATGAAAAGGTAAAAGACACTAAAACGTCACTCGTGCACAATCATCACGCACGACCATCATCCGTAATCGTCCAGTACCATTGCCTCGATGAACCTGACCTGAAATTCATAAAACGAATTTCCCCAAAACGGGTCCCCAGAGGGGTTAGCAATTACGCTAGTACAAGTAACCAAATGAACAATTTACATCTTACACATATAGTAATGCATGCAATCAAGAAATCATAGTTTCAAAACACTCATTTCCGGAAATGCCATAATCAAATCACATTTGTAAAAATGCACCACAATTAACCGTGGATCCACCCCTCCGTGGACCCCTACCGAGACCCCGTCGGATCTAACCCGTAGTGGTTAAAAGCAAGCCCGCGGATCCACCCCTTCGTGAACCCCTACCGAGACCCCGTCGGATCTAACCCATAGTGAGCATACACACACACCCGATTCTCGCACAAAACTACTATGTCAAGATTGTAAGTTCATAAGGATACTTGCCTCGATTAAATAGACGACGACACGAGCGGAACGGAAGAATCAAGCACGACCGTGAGGAACCGACGAAAATGAACCTAACGATTCGAATAACACAATCACAACCACTTCTAAACGATTATGGAAATGGAATACACCCGGAAATCCGCCTACGATTCATGTATATTCGAATAAAATAACAACGGGGGCGGACCACAACCAAACCCTCTCGATTTCACAAAGCTATGGAAATATACCATGAATCCGTAGGAAAACTAATGATATCAACAAGATTAATCATAATCATCATCAATCCACCATCAAAACGGAACGAATCGGAAGAAAATCCCAAAACCCCCAAATTATCCAAAAGTAGGGTTCTAAGAGATTTACCGTGGATTAGGACGAAAGATTCGTGTTGTTGTTGATATAATACTCCAAGAACTCAAGAAGGATGTTGGATGAGATGATTGGAGGAAGAAATCGCCAAGAGAATCGCTTCGGGATCGCCTTCGCCGCGGAGAGAGGAAGAAATGAGATTTTGTGTTTATCTCGGTCAACTCCCTGGTTTATATAGCCAGGGAGTGTTAGCGCGCGCTAATCCTCAAGGTTAGCGTGCGCTAACGGGATGAAAATACAGAACAAACAATTTGCGTCCCAGTCCAGTAGCCAGGTAATTGGCCGTTAGCGTGCGCTACTCGAAACGTAGCGTGCGCTAATAACCTCTCGGTAGCGCGCGCTATCGACCAATAGCGTGCGCTACCTGAACATTAGCCGAGTCCAGTAGCCAAAAGCCCAAAACTCACCTGACCCATTAGCGTGCACTACCATACAAGCGTAGCGTGCGCTAACTAGCATCTGATTGAGTTCAATAGTAAACTGCCCAGTACTGGACAGTCACACTAGCGCGCGCTACTGAACAACTTAACGTGCGCTAGTCTCCCGACATTAGCGTGCGCTAGACAAGATAGCGTGCGCTAATCCGATAGTCCAGGATCGGGAGGCTGAACCGCCACTCCTGTGGCTAAATCGTTAGCGTGCGCTACGAAGTAAACGTAGCGTGCGCTACAAAGGAACTTCTAGCGCGCGCTATGCAGAAAAATTAGCGTGCGCTAGGTACAGAACATAAACGGTCCACTACACCAGAATACGAACGAAACATCAAACGGAACACCTCAAAACGCATCATAGCATATAATAGATCCACGACAACCCCGAAACGGCGGTTCCGCACATCAATTACGAGAATCAGATCAAAGATGACGGAAAAGTTATACTGAAGGATACACGAGGGTCACTACAATCGAGAATTACACCGGAAATACAATTACAAGGGAAAGAAAAATGCGGATATTACATTCTACCCCTCTAAAAATAAGTTTCGTCCCGAAACTTAAGAAACAAACAACTCGGGGTATCTAGCACGCATGCTATCCTCGGTTTCCCAAGTTGCCTCCTCGACACCGTGTCTCGACCACTGCACCTTGACCAAAGGTATGGTCTTATGCCTCAATCATTTCTCACGATGTTCCAAAATCTTCAAAGGGCGCTCTTCAAAAGTAACATCCTCGGCGACATCAATCTCACCATAATCGATGATGTGACTAGGATCCGGGACATATTTCCTCAACTGGGAAACATGGAAAACGCTATGAACATGACTCAAGGCCGGAGGTAACGCCAAACGGTATGCCAACCCACCTACTCGCTCGAGGATCTCAAAGGGGCCGATAAATCTCGGACTCAACTTCCCTTTCTTCCCGAAACGAAAAACTCCCTTCGTCGGCGACACCTTTAGCAAAATGTGGTCTCCCACCTCGAATTCCAAAGGTCGACGACGGACGCCGCATACGACTTCGCCGACTCGGGCGATCAACATCCGTTCCCGAATTACTTCTATCTTCCGCCTCGTCTCTAAAACGACATCCGGCTCGGTCCCGACCAAATCGGACGCCTCATTCCAACAAATCGGAGATCGGCATCGCCGCCCATAAAGTGCCTCATACGGTGCCATCCGAATCGACGCGTGCCAACTATTGTTGTACGTGAATTCGATCAATGGTAAATGCTCCTCCCAGTCTCTACTCCAATCGAGAGCACAAGCACGCAACAAATCCTCGAACGTCTGGATAGTGCGTTCCGACTGTCCATCTGACTGGGGATGAAAAGAGGTACTCAAATGCAACCGGGTACCCAACGCCTTATGCACCGCCTGCCAGAAGTGCGATACGAAACGGCCATCACGATCCGAAACAATAGACTTCGGAGTACCGTGAAGTCTCACAATCTGCGCGATAAACACACGAGCCAACTTCTCCGGGCCCCAAGTGTCCTTGATGCCCAGAAAATGTGCCGAATTGGTCAGGCGATCAACAATCACCCATACCATATTCATGCCCGACCTCGATCTCGGCAAACTCGTAACGAAATCCATCGATATATCTTCCCATTTCCATTCCGGAACGGGAAGTGACTGCAATAACTTGGTCGGCCGATGCTCGATCTTGACTCATTGACAAGTCAAGCTTCTCGCTACAATCTGTGCTTCCTCATCCTTCATATCATTCAACCATAAATTTCTTATCGTGTCCTTGTACATCTTACTCGAACCAGATGAACGGAATAAGGTGTAGCATGGGCCTCCCGTAAGATACTCGCCTCAACTCCGAGTCGTTCGGCACACAAAGCCGACTGAATCTCAAAATACCATCCTCGTGAATCACAAACCCGGAGACTTTCCCTTAAGAACGTTCTCTCGGATTTGAGTAATCATCGGATCCTCCGATTGCTTGACTTAATTTCATCGATTAGAGACGACGAAATCTCTAGCACGAAGTTGCCCGATGGCTCCGTGCAACTAAACTTCAACATCTAACTCGATCAAAGCCCGCCGAAGCTCGACCGAGACGTAAGGATCTCAAGCGTTCGCAACGCAACCGGTTTCGACTCAAGGCGTCGGCCACAACGTTCGCCTTGCCGGATGATAAAGGATTTCGAGGTCATAATCCTTAATCAACTCTAACCACCTCCTCCGCCTCATATTCAACTCTCATTGAGTAAATATGTATTTCGTGCTTTTATGATCGGTAAAAATCGACATGTAGAGCCGAAAAGATAGTGACGCCAAATCTTGAGCGCAAAAACGACCGCCGCTAACTCCAAATCATGAGTAGGGTAGTTCGGCTCATACGGCCTCAACTGTCTCGACGCATAGGCAATGGTCTTGCCGTCCGCATCAATACGCACCCAAGACCACGACCAAGCATCGCTATAAACGGCAAAACCCTCGTTGCCACATGGCAACGCCAAAACCGGGGCTGAAGTCAAACGCTTCTTCAGTTCCTCAAAACTCAACTGTCTCTCGTCATTCCAGATGAACTTCTCGGACTTCTGGAGCAACTGTGTAAGTGGTCGAGCTAGTTTCGAGAAACCCTCGACGAACCTACGATAGTAGCCAGCTAAACCCAAGAAACTACGGAGCTCCTTCACATTCTTGGGCGGCGCCCAATCCAACACGGCCTCAATCTTCCGCGGATCCACACGAACCCCCTCGGCTGAAATCACGTGACCTAAAAACATCACTTCCTTCAGCCAGAACTCACATTTCGAGAACTTTGCATAGAGTTGCTCGGTCCTCAAAATGTCTAATACTACCCGCAAATGATGGGCATGCTCTTCCTCATTCCTCGAATAAATAAGAATATCGTCAATAAAGACGACGACGCACTTATCCAAATACTCGATAAAAACTTTGTTCATCAACTGCATGAACACCGCCGGCGCATTAGTTAACCCGAAAGGCATGACTACGAACTCATAATGTCCGTACCTCGTCCGAAAGGCTGTTTTCGGCACATCGGACTCTCTCACCCGGAGCTGATAGTACCCCGATTTCAAATCAATTTTCGAGAATACCGCAGCTCCCTGCAACTGATCGAACAAGTCATCAATTCTCGGCAAAGGATACTTGTTCTTGATGGTCACCTTGTTTAGTTCGCGATAGTCGATACACAAACGTAGTGAACCATCCTTCTTCCGCACAAACAGGACCGGTGCGCCCCAAGGCGAGGCACTCGGTCGAACATACCCCGACTCAAGAAGCTCACTCAACTGCTTCTTCAACTCTGCCATCTCTGAAGGTGCCATGCGATACGGCGCCTTCGAAATCGGAGCCGCGCCCGGCTCTAACTCTATAGCAAACTCAACCTCACGATCCGGTGGCAATCCCGGTAACTCGTCAGGAAATACATCCGAAAACTCATTAACGACCGGAATCGACGAAAGCTCGACTCCACCATCCTCCGCCTTCAAGGCATAGCACCAATAACCAGTACACCCCTTTAGCAGGAGACTCATCGCCTTCAAGGCATTAATGACAAATTTCTGATTTCCCCTCCTTCGCCCCGCGAAGGAGTGCTCGGTGCCATCCTCGGCTAACATGGTGATGATCCTCGTGCGGTAGTTCATGATTGCGCCATGCCGCTCGAGCCAATCATCCCCGAGAATCAAATCCTCACCCTCAATATCCACAACAATAAGATTAGAGGGCCAAGTCCTCTCACAAATAAGTGCAATGAGTCTCGAACCTCCCGATCACCAACGATCCTATCACCGCTAGAAGCTTAACGATGAAGGGTTCACAAGGCATCAAACAGTCGAGACTCAAACGACGCACACAATCCAAAGATATGAACGAATGCGTAGCACCAGAATCGAAAAGCACACTGACAGGATGAGAAAGAATATAAATGGTACCTGTCGCCACAGTAGCCGCTGGGTCATCGGCTCTCCGCATCTCATAGACACGCGGTGGGCCGAGCCGACACCGAAGCTCCCCCTTAGAGGGCTGACCCGACCTCTCCCCGACTAGCACTCGGCGGAGATTGAGGAGCAAACGATCCCGATTCACACTTGGTTCCCTAGCACTGGGATGGAAGTCCGGGCACCCACAATTCTCTCCCTCTCGGCACAGAAGCCGCCTTGTGGCCGGTTGGCCACACGATTACATATCAACAAAGGACTCGGCAATTACGGTGATGTGGCCTGGCGCTCTGATTAAAACACTTCACTTCGAGAAGGGGCACTGGCGACCTACGGGAAATCCAGTAGATCGAGTGGGCCACCACCGTGAGAAAAGTTAGCGATTGGAATTTCTGTGACCCCTACCTTTGTGGCCCGAAAAATCCTTGCGGACTTCGCTTCTTACTCTCGCGGACCGCCTCACTCGCCGTCACCGACATATCGTAAGCAAGGGCCCTGCTCTGGTAATCTTTCAAGGTAGTACAGACGAGCCCCGACATATAGTCCCGAATCGGCAACTTCATCCGTCTGGAGAAATGGAAAATTTTGTCGCTCTCCTCGACAACTTGGGTCTTCACATAACCCAACTCCTTGTTAAAATCAGCAATAGCTTGAGATACGGGGACATCCCGCGGTTGAGCATCATAAAATGCATGTACCCGAGCCTCGTCCGACGCCACGGCAATATTCACCTCCATCAATTCTTGAAACTCGGCCACGGCAAGATGATCTTTGGGCCCAACGGCCTCCCACCATCCGTAAGGCCCCGGTGAGAAAGTATTGAGCAATAGGAACTTTACGGTCTTCGGGACAGTTAGTGGCAACGAAGACCTTAGACATCTCCTTGATCCACCCTTCCCAGCCAATCGGGTCTGAAGCTCCCGAAAACTGAGGAGGGTGCATCTTGATAACATCTTGGAGCCAACGATCCGCTCCACCCCGATTAGCGTAGGCCTGATCCGGGTTCTGAACCGCCTGAGCTATCGCCGCCATTTGATTCACCATTTGTTGCATAACGGCCGCAATACCAAGATCGGCACGCTCCTGAGAAGAAGCATGGCTATGACGGTCGCCCGATCGCGGCCTCAAGATCGTGACGTGGCCGCCCCACCGGCTGCCCCACGTCCCCGGCCGCATCCACGACCACGACCGCGACCACGACCTCTTCCAGCATCCATACTGGAGTTAAATAAGTAGCAAAAGCCATACGAGGGTCAGTACAAGAAAAGAACAATCACAAGTCGAGAATCAAGGGTACGATACAAGGAATTAATGAACAGAGGAAGGAAAACTTACGGACCTTTGGTAAATCTGGAATCATGGCAGCGTGACGATGATGTGTAAAACAAAACACCACAAGACCCAATAAACCGACAAGCCTAGGTATCCATAAACCTGGCTCCGATACCATTTTCTGTAACACCCTCAAGATATTCGAGGTATATTACAGCGCCGTGAATCCCTATAAGGGACCCACCAGGCTGAATAGCATCATACTCATCGACTCACATAAACGACAGAACAATACCATGTCATAAAGACGCAAAACAGAATAATCCACCCGGTTCAACCGGTCAATATAACATCATCATCCAACACAACATAATAAGCAACAATACAATCCGAACGAACAAGAACCCTTAAGTACTCGAGTACAACTATTAGTTCAAAACCACAAAAGATGAAAAGGTAAAAGACACTAAAACGTCACTCGTGCACAATCATCACGCACGGCCATCATCCGTGTACTGGTCCAGTGCCCGCTCGTCTCGATGAACCTGACCTGAAATTCATAAAACGAATTTCCCCAAAACGGGTCCCCAGAGGGGTTAGCAATTACGCTAGTACAAGTAACCAAATGAACAATTTACATCTTACACATATAGTAATGCATGCAATCAAGAAATCATAGTTTCAAAACACTCATTTCCGGAAATGCCATAATCAAATCACATTTGTAAAAATGCACCACAATTAACCGTGGATCCACCCCTCCGTGGACCCCTACCGAGACCCCGTCGGATCTAACCCGTAGTGGTTAAAAGCAAGCCCGCGGATCCACCCCTTCGTGAACCCCTACCGAGACCCCGTCGGATCTAACCCGTAGTGAGCATACACACACACCCGATTCTCGCACAAAACTACTATGTCAAGATTGTAAGTTCATAAGGATACTTGCCTCGATTAAATAGACGACGACACGAGCGGAACGGAAGAATCAAGCACGACCGCGAGGAACCGACGAAAATGAACCTAACGATTCGAATAACACAATCACAACCACTTCTAAACGATTATGGAAATGGAATACACCCGGAAATCCGCCTACGATTCATGTATATTCGAATAAAATAACAACGAGGGCGGACCACAACCAAACCCTCTCGATTTCACAAAGCTATGGAAATATACCATGAATCCGTAGGAAAACTAATGATATCAACAAGATTAATCATAATCATCATGAATCCACCATCAAAACGGAACGAATCGGAAGAAAATCCCAAAACCCCCAAATTATCCAAAAGTAGGGTTCTAAGAGATTTACCGTGGATTAGGACGAAAGATTCGTGTTGTTGTTGATATAATACTCCAAGAACTCAAGAAGGATGTTGGATGAGATGATTGGAGGAAGAAATAGCCAAGAGAATCGCTTCAGGATCGCCTTCGCCGCGGAGAGAGGAAGAAATGAGATTTTGTGTTTATCTCGGTCAACTCCCTGGTTTATATAGCCAGGGAGTGTTAGCGCGCGCTAATCCTCAAGGTTAGCGTGCGCTAACGGGATGAAAATACAGAACAAACAATTTGCGTCCCAGTCCAGTAGCCAGGTAATTGGCCATTAGCGTGCGCTACTCGAAACGTAGCGTGCGCTAATAACCTCTCGGTAGCGCGCACTATCGACCAATAGCGTGCGCTACCTGAACATCAGCCGAGTCCAGTAGCCAAAAGCCCAAAACTCACCTGACCCGTTAGCGTGCGCTACCATACAAGCGTAGCGTGCGCTAACTAGCATCTGATTGAGTTCAGTTGTAAACCGCCCGATCTTGGACAAATACACTAGCGCCTCTTGAACAACTTAACGTGCGCTAGTCTCCGATATTAGCGTGCGCTAGACAAGATAGCGTGCGCTAATCCGATAGTCCGGAGGGTGAGCCGAACCGCCACTCCTGAGGGCTAAATCGTTAGCGTGCGCTACGAAGTAAACGTAGCGTGCGCTACAAAGGAACTTCTAGCGCGCGCTATGCAGAAAAATTAGCGTGCGCTAGGTACAGAACATAAACGGTCCACTACACCAGAATACGAACGAAACATCAAACGGAACACCTCAAAACGCATCATAGCATATAATAGATCCACGGCAACCCCGAAACGGCGGTTCCGCACATCAATTACGAGAATCAGATCAAAGATGACGGAAAAGTTACACTGAAGGATACACGAGGGTCACTACAATCGAGAATTACACCGGAAATACAATTACAAGGGAAAGAAAAATGCGGATATTACAGTAGCTCTACCAAGTCCAGGTGATATTGAGGTTTGTTTAGTTTTATGGCTATTTCTTTCTTTATTTGATACCTATTTGAGTTCCTTATTCTTTGGTTCTGGATTATAATGGAATAAAACAAAATGACTCACTAAACTGACTGCACTTCTTTTTCTCATGGAGTACTAGTCATTCCATGCAATTCTCGATGCAATTTTCATTTTGGATCATCCGGAAACAGCCTCTTTGTTTTAAGACAGGGATAAGGCTGCGTACTTCCGATCCCCCCTTACCCCGCTTTTTGCGGGAGCCGTTGAGGCATTGGGGTAATGTTGTTGTTGTTGTGATGTGCAGGCTCGGTCAACTTCACAATTATAAATAATCATAATAATATGAACAATAATAATACTTATATAAAATATTATTGATAATATTAATATAAAGAATAATAATAATAATAATAATATCACACAATAATAAAACTATTTATATTATAATAATAACAATACTATAAATTATATATAACTAGTATACCACTCGTATAAAATACGGGACCATCAGAAAAAATTCATAGAAACGTATAATACCTAACCATTCACCATAAATTTTATAGCACTTCTTTATAAATTACATAAGTTGTTCTATTTACGATTACATCATTCTTGTCGCAATAAAAAAAATTGAAGGCTTTCATGCTCTTCACTTTGATACGGCTGCATAAAACTGACCACGATTGAATATGAGTCTTGGCAGATGCACGCCAACATGAGAGAGTGCATAACTATGAAAAAGCATAATTAGTGGAAATTGTCGTCTTCGAAATTTAAATGCCAATCGACTATCTGATGAGTTTAATATCACATGTGGAATAATTACTCCTAAATGTGTAGTATGACATAATAAATATTATGTAAGCAATTGTATCAAAATATTGCAGATATGCATCATCCAAAGCATATTAGAAAATAAAATAAATAAAATTAAAGTCTCTCACATAATCAATTATTCGCAATAGCGCAATAATTACTTCTTTTCTCACACGAATTTTCTATTTTTTGAGTGACTGAAAATTAAAAATAATTAAAATACTCACCAAGATATATTTTTTAAAAGATTTATAGTCAATTTTTATTCTCTATAACCCTCTTTTCTTTAGAGATCATTCTACTGATAAATATGTTGTTACCGGAAAAAATTGCTTATATATTTTAGGAGGAAAGATTACACTCTGGTTCTATGAGAAATTATTAAAAATAGATTTGGTTCCACGTCATTTTTTTGCCAAAATGGTCCAAATTGTTAATTATTTAACGGTTTCTGTTAAATGGCCAAAAAGGAGATAATTTAATCCTTATATTTGAAAAATATTATATAAATTATAAGGATATAATTTAAAATACAAAAGCAAATTCAAAAATTTCAAAAACACATAGTTGATTTCAAAAGTAAATAATTTAACAAATATTTTAAAACTAAAAAATAAAAAATTGCATGAAAATCATTTAAAACGATCAACTTTTATTTTCTAAAATTCTCTTTGTACAAAGATGAATCTACAGATTAATATATTATTATTAAATTCATTGCTTATGTATTTGGAAATATTTATTTGAAAATTCATAAAATCAGTAATTATATAATTTAGTAAATATGAGTCTTTTTTTTTATTTTGTTATTTTATATAATTAAATAAGATTTAAAATTAAGATAGACTAATTGATTTATTACATAGTTTCTTTGATTATTTATAAATGATAATCAAAACCATTGTTTCTACACTTTCAATAATATTTTTTAATAAGATTGTTTTGATTTATTTAATTGATTAGGACTCCGAGTAAAAGTTACATATATTCAACACTTCTTTTACAATATTCTCAAACATCTTCCATTTCAGTTGATATTTCTTTTATTGATATACCTAATTATAGTGACTAACTAACATGAACTAATTAATTAGTGGAAATATATAATATTTCCGCGAGATTTTAGATTTAAGTTTTAATATATAGTACACACTATTATATTAAATTTCTCTTTGTTTGGGATTTATATTTTAATTAATGGAAAGGTGAAATATTTTTGTAAATATAATCAATTCTTATTTTTTCGTAATTCATATTCCTTAATTTGTAAAATTTAATAAGGTAGGTAGGAGTTATTTCAGGTATAATTATAATGTAATTAATGCAATGATGATTAGGCCGGTAATTGATTATGTGTCCACTAAAGCATGAGAGGCTGACACATAAGCACACGAAATACCAACATAAGACACGTGGCAGCCGAAGTATGAGAAACCGCCACTTGGGATCAGCGTATTATGCATTAATATATAAGGGAAATACTACTAATAATATTGATATAATAATAGTGAACAATAAAATTAGATAATATATACAATAATAAATATTATTTAAATTACACCAACAACAAAAATAATAATCATAATATAATTAATATTAGTAATAATTATATGTAATATTATTGGTAATATTAATTAATATCAATAATACTCCTACTAATATTAATTGTATTAGAGAGTAATATATACGATAATAATAATAATAATTATTTATATTACAACAAGACAACAATAATAATAACAATAATAATAATACAAGTAACAATTATACCCATTATTGTATATAATATTATTGATAATATAGATAATATTACTAACAATAATAACAATAATATTAAATTTAGAGTACATCAATCGAGCAGTCTTTCAATCGAACTAAATCAAATTTATTGAATCGAATTGAAATGAACTAAACAGAAATGTGCTGAAATTAAGTCCAAAAGAACAGAGCCTAAATTCTTCGAGCACGACATCACTTTTAATCCGTTTAACTCTTGAGAAAATATCATTTTCTGGTGAAATAGATTGAAAATAATATTATGAGACAAAATAATCGAAAAAGACAGTTCAATAGCAAAACATATCGGAATAATGTTTTTTTTAATAAAACGGATTAAACAAAAAAATTGATGATATCCAAAACAAAATAAATTCAAAATATATCCCAAAGATAATGCACTTAAAGATTAATATATCCAAAACAAAATAAATTCAGAAAAATAACATTCCGGAATCAAAATAATTGAAAATGAAACGTCAAATGGAGGGGACATAAAGTCTTGTCGAAGACATGTAGAATGAGTACAATTCCTAATTGGAGTATCCCGCTCTTTTATGAGGTTTGACCTTATTATCAATTGACCTGTACTCAGACTCTGATTCAGACTCTGATTATTGAGACACTGAATAAGAAACACTAGGACCCAGCATTCAACCTGGGTCGTAAAAAAAATAGCCGCTCGGTCAAATAAATCACACCTCGTACTTGTCTCCCCCCCTTCTCCAAACGCACGTACAGAGTGAAATCTGCAGAGGGAGAAAAAATCAATAGAGGGAGTGTGGTGAAGGAGGGAGAGAGAGAGAGAGAGACAATCATGCACCCCGTCAGTGCGGTGGCGCTGGTGTCCATGGCGATTAGGAACAGCGGCGGCGCAGCTGCCGACCGGCTGGGGACGGAGATAGAATTTGGTACGGTTTTGTGGTTCACGTATGCTGGGATTTCGTGTTTTTTGGTGTTGTTCGCGGGGATAATGTCAGGCCTCACATTGGGCCTCATGTCTTTGGGCCTCGTCGACCTTGAGATCCTCCAGCGCAGTGGCACTCCCACTGAGAAGAAACAGGCTGGTCAGCCCATCTTGCACTTTCGAACGGATAATTTGCTCTCTGTTCTGATTGAATTGTTGATAAATCCATTTGCAATGATGTCGTTATTGTTTGTGTTTTGATGACTGGTGATGAGGCTGGCTTTGATTGGATTTCTGTTTCTGATGATGGCTGGACAATGATTTACTTACAAAAATTAAAATTATAAATATCCTTCAGAATCATTGATTTATGGCATTATATGGATTTTGGATACTAATATTATTATTGTTTGTTAGTGTAATGTGGTATTTTTGTGAATAGTTTTGATTGAATTTCTGAAAAATAAGGAGATAAAAATTGGTCTTTTTTATTTTTTTTCCAACCAGAAGTTTGCACTGGAAATGTCCGTCCATTGTCCTCGGCATTGCTTTTAGTCCTACAACTACTGAAATAGTTCTATTGATATGGATTCATTATTGATTATGAAGTTTGTTACTAATTGAGTCGGTTATTTGTACCAAGTGAGAAAGCATGATTTATATATTTTTCCCCTAATATGTGTAAAAAACCATTTTTCCTTGCAATAAAAACATTTTTAGTGCGTGTAAAGGAAAAAAAAGAACGATATAGTTGGAATTGCCAGTATGATGACATGAAAAATCTAATTACTGTTTATCGGTATTAAATTGTGGATGATTGTTCAATCCGTGTGTATGTTGTTCAATTCGTGTGTTATTCTAATAAGAGTTTGTTAGGATATTTTTTTATTCAAACAATATTCACATGGCTTATGTTTTTTTTTTCTTGCTATTAATTATTTTTTGTCGTTGGCGGTTTCAAAGGATGATTCATGTTAGCTGACCCCAAATCAGTTTGGGATTAAGACTCAGATGTTGTATTATTCCTTCCGGTCACTTTCTCGTTGATCTTAAGCTATGGGGATATTGTTTTATTTTTATTATTTATTCACTTGCCTTCGACTGATTCCAAGTTTTTTGTTTTCAGCTGCTATATTTCCAGTGGTTAAGAAGCAGCACCAGCTACTTGTAACGTTACTTTTATTTAATGCTGCTGCAATGGAGGTTATCTTTATTTTTAAAATGTCAATGTCATTATGATTAATTTCCAAAATTTACAACGCTCAATTCAAGGAACCGGGGCATAACTGTGCCTCGTACAATCTGTTGAGATAAAGTGAAATGGCTTATGTAGAAAGTAGTAAGGCTGCAACTCTTGCTCACCTGCTTATTAATTAATGTTTTAATGTCTTCTATTTGTTATTATATGTTATTTACTTTTATATAGGTGATCTTTCTGATTCGAAATAATACAGAACTCTGCAGAGTAGGGCTTATTTTTTGAGAAGTGTCATTATGGTTTAGAATTTCTAGCGTTATAGCAACTGTCTAATATGGAAAGTTGTAGCTATGGAGTTGATATCATCAAATTGAATTGGCACATGGGTCTTGTTCTTGTAAAGTCATTAGACTTTGCCAATTTGATGGTTACATCCGATAGTTGTCGGCATAACATTATCCTTGCCATGTGTTACTGTACTTAAAAGCATGTAACGGCTGAAAATGAATTTGTCCACGCATACAAGAGTAATTGAAATTGGGTTCTGAAACAAAGGGCTGCTTTTTTTTTTTTTGCTATTCCTTTTTGCGTTTTTCCCCTGCTCGAGTGGAGGATTAGATGACTTCTCTTGTTAACACGACCCATAGTTACTCGCATAACCAGTAACTTCTCAGTATTGCAACAAGTAGGATGAATTGTCAGTAGCATGATTAAACTAGGTTCTAGAGAAAACAGATAAGAGGTGGGAAATGCCAATGATAGAAAACTTTATTTTTTATCTTCAGTGTAGCCTTATCTATTGTTCGAATGTGAATGTGTTCACTTCAAGATTTCATGCCTGCTTATTTCAGTGAATAAGCCATGCTAAAAATTCTGCTTCTATATCGTCTTTGTATCTTGCAGGCACTTCCCATATACCTGGATAGAATTTTCAACCAATATGTCGCCATTATACTGTCTGTGACTTTTGTTCTATTTTTTGGAGAGGTATTTATTGTATATTGACTCAGTTGATCCAATTTACACCCATGCTTAGTAACATTTAAATGATTAGTTCTCTTATGCTGTCAGGTTATTCCTCAAGCCATATGCACTAGATACGGACTTGCTGTTGGTGCAAATTTTGTTTGGCTTGTGCGGATTCTGATGGTTATAAGCTATCCTATTTCTTACCCAGTTGGAAAGGTAATTTATATATCGCTAGAAAAGAAAAATGTTTTCACATGTTTTTCTGGATTGCTTGGCTAGAGTTTTTCAATTAATGATTTTTTTGGAAAAACAAATAACTGGGGCATATTCCAGCATAAAGACAATGAGATTTATTGTCCGTGGAATGGTAATGTTCATGTAACTCAAAATTAAAATACATTAATATATTTTCGTGTATTTGGCTTTTATAAGTGTCACTTGATTCTGTAGTCCCAAGAGATGATTTTTTAAAAAAGAAAAAGCTCAATTTATAAATGTAACGTCTTCAGAGTTTTGAACCATTCATTCATAAACTTCAGTCATACAATGTCATCTTCCATCTCGGAGCTACTTATTTTGAAGTTGTCATAATCATACGAGTCCTTTTATGATTATCAGATTCTGGATTGTGTGCTGGGACATAATGAGGTTCTATTTAGACGAGCTCAGCTGAAGGCTCTTGTCTCCATCCACAGCCAGGAGGTAACGATACTTCTAAATAAAGTTTTATTGTTTTTGTGTTCTTTTTGTGAATATTGGAGCACAAAATTCTTGTATCAAGTGATAATATTTTTGTAATCGCCAAGTTTTTGTGTCCCAGCCATGTTACGATTTCCCTTTAACATTATTAAGTGATTGTTTTGGTTGTAGGCTGGGAAAGGTGGTGAACTCACGCATGATGAGACAACAATTATTAGTGGAGCACTAGATTTGACTGAGAAGGTATATTTGGAATCTTGATGGTTTTCTTTCTTCCCTTTTTCTTTTTTTGTGGGATAACATTCAGAGTTATAGAATCTTTTCTGGCCTTACTATTACATCAATATGGGCATCTGATGGGAAATTTGATTATCCCATATTGTAGCATCCTCATAAATTAAATTTAACTGTTTTATTTCACCATTAAATAAAATTGAGTTAGATGATGTATCCGTATCTTAAAATTCGACCTGTTTCTTTTCCGTTTCATTTTCACTTATCTTTCTGCAATTGCAATCAGACTGCTGAGGAGGCTATGACTCCAATTGAGTCGACATTTTCCTTGGACGTCAATTCAAAGTTAGACTGGTAAGAATTCTCATCCGTTGAAAAAGTTTTCCTGTAGACTAGGATTGCGATTCTTTTGATCTTCGAGTCTAGTCGCCTAGATTTGTCTGTTACTTGAATAACTAGGAAGCACAAATACTTCTTGTGAGCACAACGTACCTGATACTTTGTGAATAATGTATGTAGATTCCTAGAAAGTTTCCAATCAAAGGCTAAGAATTAATTTCTATTGATGATCTCCGACATGTTTTCTATGTCTTTATGAGACTTGTCACATTTTAAATTTGAGTATTTATAGTCATACTTTAATATGGTTAAAACCTTTTTTAAGTGTACTTGATAAGTACATATTTTCAATAATTATCTATTCAATTTCTCCTCTCAGGGAAGCAATGGGAAAGATTCTGGCTCGTGGCCACAGTCGAGTTCCTGTTTATTCTGGGAACCCGAAGAATATTATCGGACTTTTACTGGTAAAAACCTTCAGAACTTGTATGTTTTTATTCTGTATGCAAAGATGTGACCTTTGATATATTCACCAGGTGAAGAGTCTTCTCACAGTTAGAGCTGAAACAGAGACCCCAGTGAGTTCTGTTTCTATTCGGAGAATTCCACGGTATGGGCGTTGAATTTTTCACATGTTTCTAGTTATGGATCATATATTCATCTGGTATAGTGCTTCATATTTGCAGAACTTCTCCTTTTTATAGGGAGTGATTTATTGTAACAGAATGGAACGAAGTTGTTGAGAATCAAAAGTCGATATTTACAAGTAAAAGCTAAAAGTTGAATTAGTTAAAAGATAGTATTTGGTGAATAAGTTATAGAGGTGCTTTATTAATTCAAACCAGAATCAGAAATCTGATAAGATTAAGATCCAAACCCGGAGGTAGGAACCCTAATCGATTCCTGTAATTCGAGAAACAGGGAACTCCAAACAAAACTCAAAGTTTTATTATTACTTGCATAAAAAATAATAGGGAATGGAGCACCATATTTATAGTGTCCTTCTTCAACAAAACTTAACCTAAAGAAAAGACTTAATTATGGAAAGTAAATAAAATACCAAAATAAAGATTAGTGTCCTTCTCAGACAAAACTTGACCCTAAAGAAAAGACTTAATTATGGAAAGTAAATAAAATACCAAAATAAAGATAACTATTAAAAATAAACTCTACTAATTATCCTCTGCTTCCCTCCTAGCCACGCCTGCGATGCACCTTGCCAAACCGACCCATTCTTTGGGTCGTATCATTACTCCCCTCCCAAAAACGAACCTTGTCCTCAAGGTTGAACTCGGGAAATTGCTGATTTATCCAATCATAAGATTCCCAAGTTGCTTCATATTCTGGCAGATCTTTCCAGTGGATGAGAACCTCCTGACCAACATCTCCTTGACGCACACCCTCAACTTCTCCTGGTTGTAACAGTACCTCCATATCTTCTGCAACTGTGGTGATGCCTCACGATTGCCAATAGCCTTTCTAAGCTGAGAGATATGGAAAACAGCATGAATACAAGCCGTGTCTGGCAACTTTAGACGATACACAACCCCGATCCTTTCCAGCACTTCAAACGGCCCAAAGTACCTTGGGGCTAACTTCTCATTTAATCTCCGAGCCACCGTCTTTTGACGATAAGGTTTAAGCTTCAAATACACCCAATCTCCAACCGAAAAGTGCACATCTCGCCTATGTTCATCAGCTCTTGTTTTCATGAGTTGTTGGGCGCGAAATAAGTACCCTCTTAATTCAAACAGGACCTGCTCTCTTTCTTGTAAATATTGGTCAACAGTACTGACGGGAGTTGACACGTTTCCATAATGCAACAAATGAGGTGGGTCTCGTCCGTATAAAACGCGGAACGGGGTTGTCTTTGTTGAAGTGTGAAAAGACGTATTGTACCAGTATTCCGCCCAAGGTAACCAGGTGACCCACTTCCTTGGCTTATCAGCTACAAAACACCGCAAATATGTTTCAACGCAGCGGTTAACCACCTCCGTCTGCCCATCCGTCTGAGGGTGGTATGCGGTGCTTCGCTTGAGAGTAGTGCCCAACATTCGGAGCAATTCTTTCCAGAAATTGCTTAGAAAGACTTTGTCTCGATCTGAAACAATCGACTCTGGAACACCGTGACTATCTCCCGAATAAAGGTTGCTGCCACCATTGGGGCTGTATAAGGGTGTTTTAAGGGTACGAAATGCGCATATTTGCTCAACCTATCCACCACGACTAGTATCACCGTATAACCCTCCGATCGTGGTAACCCGTCAATAAAATCCATCGTCAATTTTGACCATACAGCCATGGGTAAAGCTAACGGCTGTAGTAATCCACTGGGTGCCATAGTCGAGTACTTCTGTCGCTGACATACGTCACATTCAGCCACAAATTTAGCCACGTCCCCTTTCATTCCTATCCAATAAACTTCTCGCGCCAATCGTTGATACGTTTTCTGCATGCCCGAGTGTCCCCCCATTACGCCACTATGGAATTCCCGAAACAACACCGGTATCCATGTTGACCCCTTTGGCAACACTAACCGTCCCTTCACCCTCAACCGTATATCCCGTTGGCGCCGACCCCCCTTGAACAACGGTATTTTTTAATGCCTGAATTTCGGTGTTGGTCTTCAATTCACTCCACAGACCTGCCCAATCAATCTTCCAAAAAGCTGTTAACACCGCTAGCTGCGCCTCGGGATTTTGACGTGAAAGCGCATCTGCTACATCATTTTCTTTTCCAGGCCGGTACATAATGTCAAAATTATACCCAAGGAGTTTGCTTAACCACTTCTGATGCTCCTCGGTGACTGTGCGCTGCTCAAGCAAATATTTTAGGCTTCGTTGGTCCGTCTTAACCACAAATTTTCGGCCCAGACGATATGGTCGCCACTTTTGAATTGCCATTACTATAGCCATCAGTTACGCTCATATACTGATTTAAGGCATGCGCGGGTGCCCAAAGTACGGCTAAAGAACGCTAAAGGTCGTCCCTCTTGCATCAAAACAGCTCCTAACCCGTAGCCCGACGCATCTGTTTCAACAACAAATTCTTTAGTGAAGTCGGGCAAGGCAAGAACCGGTCCCTGGGTCATGGCGATTTGTAGTCCTAGTAGTCAATGGCGATTGGCGGCCCGTAGCGGTCACGTGCCCGTTTAGCTATATAGCGATAGCGGTACAATAGCGGCCGCTAAATTCAAATATAGCGACAAGTTTGTAAAATTTAAATATAGCGGTACAATTTATTTAAAAGAATTGGGAAATATTAAATAAAATTATTAGTTAAAAATATTAATGCAAACAAAATGAAAACTACCTGCAAAATAAAAAAATAAAAAACAGAATGCTAAGGTAAAAAAATAAAAAACAGAATGCTAAAATAATAATACTAGGCAGAGGAGGAGAAAAAAAAAAGAAACAAGAAAAAAAAACTACAATACTATCGGCAGAGGAGGAGAAAAAAAGAAACAAGGAAAAAAAAACTACAATACTATCTGGGCAGAGGAGGAGAAAAAAAAAAGAAACAAGAAAAAAAAACTTACTCCTATATCTTCAGTAACTTTCATAGTGCGAGGAGGTGTTAGACCACTTACCGAGTTGAGAGAGACTTCCACCGCGTCCAGGTGCGCATGATCATCACTTTCTCCCTCCGAGTCCCCTTGCTCCCCCTCCACGTCGACGACAAGTACCTGCAAGGTTTTACTGGGGCATCGATGACCCGGGCCGAACTTATCGTCACATCGAAAGCAAAGCCCTTTAGCACGCTTATCAGCGAATTCTGCCTCCGTTAACCTTCTGAATTGCCCGGTGTTATTTGCGGTGGTGCTGGTGTTACTGGTATTGCTGGCGCCGCCCTCCTTCCCGACTGTGGCCGTAGGGGTCCATGGGTTGCCCGTTTTAAACTGATTAGGACCACCGGTCCGTGCCTTAGGAGCCACGCTACCCTTGTTCTCGTCGATCATTACTGCTGCCCTCATTGCCCTAGCGAGGCTCTCTGGTTCCATTATTCTTACTGCGGACCTCAAATCGGGTTTCAAACCCTTGATGAACGTGCCCTCCAATACCTGTTCCGGAAGGTCGAGCATCTGACCCGCCAACTTCTCGAACTCGCATACATAGTCTCGGGCCGTACCCTCCTGGTGAATAGCCAAAAATTGCTCATATACGCTTCCCTCGTATGTCGGCTGAAAACGGACCAACAACTTCTGTTTTAGCCTCTCCCACGAACGGCAAGGAGATCTTGCCTCCACCCATCGGTACCATGCCAGCGCAGGACCATCCATGCACAGCGCCGCTGCCCTCAATTGATCCTTCCCTTCGATTCCCTGAACTTCAAAGTAACGTTCAATTCGATAAATCCATCCATACGCGTCGTCACCTTCGAAAATCGGCATCTTGATCCTGCGGCATTCACGCAAGGGATCTTTTTTTTCCTGCCAAATATGTTTTTCTTGGAGTCCAAGGATGTGTCGTCCCCCTCCTCAGAGGATTCCGTGCCATACTTGGGTTCTTTCTTCTCTTTTGGTTTCTTCTCTTCAGATGAGTCCGAGTCATACTTTGCTCCCTTCTTCTTTTTCTTAGAATCGTCAATGCCCGCCAATATCTCTTGAAATCGCATGGCCATGTCTATCCTGCTTGCCTCCGCCTCCTGCTGCATCC
The DNA here is from genome assembly GCA_033398695.1 of Orobanche coerulescens. Lineage (NCBI taxonomy): Eukaryota > Viridiplantae > Streptophyta > Magnoliopsida > Lamiales > Orobanchaceae > Orobanche > Orobanche coerulescens. Next base: position 119,637,333 of record CM065819.1, on the reverse strand, counting down.
TTGCTAAGCCTTCTTCTAGCATGACAATTCGATCATTGTTGGTTAGTTTTCCAGCCATGGCTCAGAACCGAGTGCTCCGGTACCAATTGATAAGATTAAGATCCAAACCCGGAGGTAGGAACCCTAATCGATTCCTGTAATTCGAGAAACAGGGAACTCCAAACAAAACTCAAAGTTTTATTATTACGTGCATAAAAAAATAACAGGGAATGGAGCACCATATTTATAGTGTCGTCCTTAAACAAAACTTAACCTAAAGAAAAGACTTAATTATAGAAAGTAAATAAAATACCAAAATAAAGATTAGTGTCCTTCTCAGACAAAACTTGACCCTAAAGAAAAGACTTAATTATGGAAAGTAAATAAAATACCAAAATAAAGATAACTATTAAAAATAAACTCTACTAATTATCCTCTGCTTCCCTCCTAGCCACGCCTGCGATACACCTTGCCAAACCGACCCATTCTTTGGGTCGTATCAAAATCTAAGGGTGTGATTGCTTGTCTTTTCATTCCTTTTACTTAGAGTGAGTAGTGGTGAAGATTGTTTTAATAGTGAAAGTTGGATATGTGGTGAAAAATTAGTGATTGTGTTGATGCGATGGAAAGTATGTTGATTGTTTCTGATTTGTTCTGTGGGATTTGTAAATGAAAATCGAATAAAAATTGAAGAAAATAGGTAATATGGATCCCAGTCATACATTTTGTTACGAAGATTAAGAGAATAAATAAAAATGGTAATAAATTAATGAAATCACCGAAACATGTTATATGAAATGGAGGGGGAGAGAAGAAATAGATAGTATTGTTTGATATGGGGAGAGAAAAAGTAATAAAGGTTGCGAGCTATTGCATTCTGAAATACTCCTCCCTGCTTTTAGCTTCAGAGGCAGAACTGCATATATTGACATCTGAATCAGAAATAGATAGTATTGTTTGATATGGGGAGAGAAAAAGTAATAAAGGTTGCGAGCTATTGCATTCTGAAATACTCCTCCCTGCTTTTAGCTTCAGAGGCAGAACTGCATATATTGACATCTGAATCAGTGTTTTCAAACTCGTGTTTTCGCGCGAGTCATAGCGCTCTATCGCGCGCTACGAGGCCGAAGCGCTACGTAGCGCAGTTTTTTTAACTTAATGCTCCGATAGCGCACGCTATATTACCGTGGCACAGGTAATAGCGTAAATAGCGTACGTTATTACGCGAAATAACATATAGGTACGCTATCTGTTCAAAACTATGTAGCACGGACACGGAGACATGGAAAAACTCCAAAAAATAGGACTCCGACACGGCATAGGACTCGGTAAATTAAATAATATACAAAATATATAGTATCAGTATTTGAAAGATAAAATTTTTATTTTTATGCTAAAAAGAAAATAAAACAAATGAAACATTCAAATTTGATACAGTAAAAGTTACAGCCACATCTCATAAACATATGATTTTTTATTTGAATCTTTTTATCACACCTATGAGTCAAACTCTTTCTATGGCCTATTTGATGTATGCAGAATGTGACTTTCAACATCCTCATGTCCCAACACAGCTGTATAGCTGTAGTATTTTTGACTTTTTGTAGATGAGGGGTGATAGGGCAACACCTGAACCACACCCTCATACACACCTCGTGCTTTATAGGTGTTGTACCGCATGCTTTACAGATAAAATCTTCATAATAATATTATAATAAAATTAATAGTAAAGCATGCGGTACAATAACCATGAAGCACGGGTGTGTTTGAGGGTGTGGTTCAGGGTGTTGCCCTATCATTTCTCTTTGTAGATATCGAGGCTTCTTTCTCCCCAGATCTACTCTTTTTTTTTTTCTTCCTTCATCTGTATCCTTCTTTTCTTCTCTCCTTATTTTCTTTTCTTCCTTATTCTTTCCTTCTTCTTCTTCTCATTCTTACTGGAAATATCTCCCATTCTTACTGGAAATATGTCGGAATCACAGGATCACCGGAGTTTACTCTAACATCAGCCAAAACAGTGTAATATCAGTCAAAACAGGTTAGGTCACCGACTAGTCGACTGGGTCAACCACTTCGATCCATTTTGCCCGAAATCTTTACAGCAACCGAGTCGAAGACCGCGTCCGAACCGAGTCGGAGACCGCGTCCGAACCGAGTCCATTGCCGCGTCCACATAGCCACGTCACGAGGACGCGGTCCGACCGCGTCGGCGGCGAGTCCGAGTCCAAAACGCACTGGACTCGGACACTCTGTCTCGAAGAGTTCTTGCTTCGGAGGTTCAAAAAGAAAAACTGCTGAAATTCTTAGAGGGCAAGATGGTAAAACCCCAACTTCAGAACTCCAAAATAAAACCCTCACGATACTTCAGAACTCCTCGCGACACTTCAACTTTCAGAAGTCACAAAAAAAGGTATTTTTTTTCTCTCTCAGACCCCCGTCCCCCGTCTCCACCGAATCCCTTCTATAAATCACATCTGGCTCCACGTCTGCCCCGAGAAACACCACCCCGCAGCCACCCTCGCACAGGCCGGCATCTACATTAACAAGCTTATATTACTTTGAAATTTCGCTCTAAGCAAAAATCCCCAAATTCCAATCCATACGTACTGATCTGATTTTCAACTCTTCAAAGTTTTTTTGGAAGATAATGATTACCTCTAGTTATGATGTAAAACCTTTCATATTGGTGTTTTTGGATAATTAGATTGAGTTATTTTGGAATGTAATGATTAACTATTATGGTTGTATGGTTATTTATCTCATTTATTTGCTAATATATATATATTATATATATATATTATTTTAAATAATTAATTGACATGCTCGAATAGCTTATGCTATGCTACACTATTTACGCTGCTTTATGGTGGAATAAAAACGCTACGCACATGAAAAGCGCTATTGAAAACACTGATCTGAATACACTGAAGAACTCCTTTTTTTTCCAGCTAAAGCCTGAATCATTTATTTCCTTTTAGCTTTTTACAAACACTCCCTACTAATATTGAATTGTTTTATTTAAGCAGTTTTTTCCCCAGTGTTCCTGCAGATATGCCCCTTTATGATATACTCAACGAGTTTCAAAAAGGTAGCAGCCATATGGCGGCTGTGGTGAAGCAGAAAGGGAGAATCAGAAAGCCTCCATCCATCGTGGAGAGACCGGATGAGAGTGAAACTGAAAATGGGGATTCGGATTTAACGACTCCTTTGCTATCGAATAAAGAAAAGAAGACAGATGATGTTGTTGTTGACATTGAGAAGGTCTCAAGGCCACCCTCCAAAAATAACCTGATGTATAATACGGCTCTTACTGATGGATTGAACCCTTCGTCGGATTTCTCTGACGATGGTGAAGTTATTGGTATTATCACCTTGGAAGACGTATTCGAAGAACTTTTGCAGGTGAAACTTTACTGCTCCATTAATGTGTCCACCTAGGGGTGTAGCCGGAATTTTTTTCCAAGGGGTTAATAACTTATTACAATAATAATAATAATATGGGTTGGTTTAAATACCCCCCTTAGTTTACTAAATGCACTCCCAAAAAATTTAAATAAATATATGTATTTTGGCTAAAATATGGATATCCATATATAAATAGTTTGAAAAAAAAAAATTCTTCTCGTGTTCATTTTCACACTCTCTCACAAACCATAATAAATAATCAATAATCTTGCACCGACTTGCTGAATATATGAACAATGTTAATAGTTTTCATCAAGTTGCGAACTTTAAAGTGGCTTTGTAGTTAGTTTTGGATTAATACTGCCCAAGTCTAAACAGGCATTTGGTCTGTAGTTGCGGAACATGGGAAGGATGTTCGACCAGTCCTGCCGGACAGTCTTAATATGTTCGGCCATCCCTGGCCTATCGCATTGCTGTTTGTCCTGTGTTTTGAATGAAACATCACATATTAAGATCCTTACACACTATAATAACATCTAATTTAGTTTTTAACCAACGTAACATCAATTTATTCTTTAATCACATGAACCCTAACACACATCAAACTTGTTTCTTTTTAACTACCTTCTTCTTCCTGTCCAAAGAGAGCCTAGTTGAGTTTTCTGATTTATTCTTTTTTTACATATTAAATGGTAGAATTGAAAATATTTGCGGTGCATTTAGTAAAAAATACAGAAATATATTGAGGGGTGTAATTAGTACTACGGGTGCAGTTAGCCCCAACCTATTAATATAAGGTACTTAAATATCTGAACATATTTTTGTGCAATAAAACTTACTGATAAAAGATGTAAAACGAAAATATGTAAAGCGAAAGAAGATCTGAGATAATATTGATCCCTCAATTTTTTTAGTGGAGTCAATTTTATATTTGTTTAAAAAACTAATATATATATATATATATCCTAAACAAATTTTTATTTTAGTGGGATCACTTGACACCATCAATCACAAAGCGCTACGCCTACGCCCATGTGTCCACACATGTTGCATCTTGCCTTTTGCTGACAGTACCTTTTTCTCCCCTTTAAAACTGTATTATTATAATTTTTTAATTTTTCGAGTGCAGGAGGAAATTGTTGATGAGACGGATGAATATGTGGATGTACATAAAAGGTAAATGAGACTTGGAGCCTTGAGTTTGTGTGGTGATTACCCGATGTAAACTACTTGAACATTTTTGTGCTGCAGGATACGCGTGGCAGCAGCTGCAGCTGCTTCGTCAGTTGCACGGGCCCCTTCAAGTCGGAGGTTAACTGGACAGAAAGGGCCTGTAAGTTAACATTTTTGATGCTCACTATTATTATGCATGAGAAACAATAATATTACAGAGTTACAAACATAAAGGATCCCGTGGATATAGAGATACTTATAGAATGTGGTTGTATGAAATTATTTTGGTGGTAAATACCCAAAATGTAGTCGGGCTGAATGCTTTCGGTTTGATATTTGGTCGAGTATTTTGACATTAGTCTATCTAACTAGACTGAACTTTCTTCGTGACACCCTTGTGTTTGGCAGTGTTTTCATAGACTTAAGATAATATCAAAAGGCACTTTGTAATCGGTGCTATTATAAGCAATGTTTTAAAAGGCGTGAGGCGAGTGTGAGGCGTTTTGGCCGGACGAGGCGAGGCGTAAGCCTCGAGGAGCATTGAGGCGTAAGCCTCGTTTGAAATAAAAAAACTCTAAGAATCTCATAAAAATATCATATTATTGATATAAATTAGTAAAAGAGCAAAACAAATAGTAAGAATTAGGGTACTAAACCAAACCAAACATACTCAGTATGAGCAGGGTCTGGGGAGGATAAGATGTACACAGACCATGCCCCCACTTTTCACGGTAGGGAGGCTGTTTCCGTGAAGACCCCCAGCTTAGTGCACAGCAAAGTATAGCGTGATATATACAAAGAAGCATATGATACGAAAAAGCTCCAAACCATACCTGAGCCCATGGCTTAATTCACATGAGCCTTACCTAATGGGACTTTGGCAACTGCACTATCGATGAGCGTTGCTCTAACAGAAGAGAGGTTGACTCTGCGCACAGCTCCCTGTCAAAAATACACCACATGCAAAAGGCAATAGGATAAAATATACAATAAAAGTAAAAGATGCAATGCTCTAGGTCAAAGCTAACCGAGACAACCCAACCCTGAGGCTCTCAACTACAACATCGCTCCCTACAAAGGAATCCACAACTCTGATCTGGCGCCTCAAAGAGCCCCTATCAACAGTCATGGTCTCGGAAAGGTTTAAGGCCTTCAAATCTAATCTCAGCTGCTCCTCCCACGTCCTCCTCGGTCTGCCTCTCCTCCTCTCCCCGACAACCAATAAACTCTCGACCCTCCTCACCGGAGCAGAAGCCTGCCTCCTGCAGACGTGGCCAAACCATCTCAATCTCCCTTCCCTAACTTTCGCTGAAATGGGCGCTACCTCTAGCGCGTTCCTGAAAACCCCGTTCGAGATTCTATCCAGCATTGTGCGACCACACGACCAACGTAACATTCTCATTTCAGCCGCTTCCAACTTGCTCTCAAGCGACTTCTTCATCGCCCAACATTCGGAGCCATACAACATAGCAGGTCTGATTGCCGCTCTATAGAATTTACCCTTCAACTTTAGAGGGACTTTCTTGTCACACAGGACCCCTGTTGCTGCTCTCCACCTAAGCCACCCCGCCTTGATACGATGAGTGACATCATCTTCACACTCACCTTCCTTCTGAATGATCGAACCCAAATACTTGAACTTATCCGTACGGGGTACGATCTGATCTGCAATCATTACCTCTACTTCTTCCTCGTTGGCCTCACCACTAAAGTTACACCAGAGATACTCGGTCTTAGACCGGCTCACACGCAAGCCCTGGGATTCTAACTTAGACCTCCATATCTCCAAATTGGTTCTCTGAGATCTCAACTTCTCTTCTAACCCTGCATTCCACCGCTCTTTCCCAAAGTTTCATAGTATGACTGAGGAGTTTAATACCCCTGTAACTACAACTCTGAGATCGCCTTTGTTCTTGAAAAACGGCACGACAATACTACGCCTCCACTTCGTCGGCATCTTAGATGTTAAACAGATCAGCTAACCACTGAACTCCAACTTCCCCTAGACAAAGCCACACCTCAATAGGGATCTGATCTGGGCCTACAACCTTAGCTCTACCCATCTTCATTAGGGCACCTTTTACTTCCTCCTTGCTGATGCCCTCACAGGAGCTAGACGAACGAGCAGAAGATAGACTAAAGTACTATATTATTGAGGCATAAGCCTCAATTTTATTTTATTTTTCTCTAATAAAATTTTAAAAAAAGTATAAATTAGGATCTTTTTTTTTTTAAATTTAATTTCATTCTCTATCAAAATTTGATACTTAATTTTGTTATTTTCAAATACTTAATATCATTTACTAAAATAACAATCTTATGTATTTTTTAAATAAAAAAAGAGCAACAACTCATAAATTCATATTATAACTGTAAAATTTACTCATAAAATTTAATTAGGTCATAAATTTCATTTTTTCAATTTTATTTTGTTTTTCTCTAATAAAATCACAAAAAATAATAAAACAAATTTTTATATAAAATAAATTACATTCTCTCCCAAATTTTATATAAAATTTTATCATTTATTCTTTTTATTACTTTTTAAAAAATAAGAATCTCATAATAAAATAATAGTGATAAGGTTAATTAAGTGATGAACCACTTATATTAATGAAATCTTATCCTTATTAATAAGACCCTATTCCTACATTATCTCATAATAAAATAATAGTGACACAATTAATTAAGTGAAATAATAGTGACAAAGTTAATTAAGTGATAAACAACCTTATATTAATAAAATCCTATTCTTCTTTTTCCTCACACCCACACCGTCCACAGTCCACCCTACAAGAGAGAGCCGCCACCTCGTCTTCTTCCATCTCAAGATCTCAGGTAATTTTTTTTTTTTCTGGAAAAGCCTCGATCCTATCGGGAAATAGAGGTCCTCCTCATGGGCCGCCTCCTCAATCCCGCCTCACTGGTGCGAGGCGTAAGCCTCAGCGGTAGTGGTAGAGGCGCTGCCTCAGAGGCGGTTTTCCGCCGCCTCGCCTCCTGGCGCGCCTCAAGGCGCACGCCTCGATCGCCTTTTAAAACATTGATTATAAGGTTAATAAAGTTGGAGACATGGATGGTAAAGAATCTTGAAATAATGATAAAAACTATCCTCGAGGTTTAGCCTGGTTAAAAAAGCTTCACTTACCATTTAAAATTAAAATATCTCCTTGAGGTTTATCTCTACCTAACAAATAGCCCCCTCTAGAAGGTGCAATATGTAAAATAGAAACAAATGTCAAGGGGTATTCGTAGAAGACTGGATTTTTTTTTTTTGGTAATCAAGTTAAACATCAAGGGTAGTTTTTGTGATTAACCCATTAAAAGTATGACGTAAGCCAGGGACTTCTAAGTAAAGTTAAACCTCTTTAAATTATTAACATCTTGACTCGAGACCAGAGAAAACGCTTAATTACTCGAGATTATTAAATAATCGAAGTAAATTTAACACCAAGTCCTCTCTGTCGGGACCGAAAAAAATTATTACTCCCTCCTATTCAAAATAAATGTCATTCTAGACTTTTTCAACTTTTCCAAAGCAGTCATTCTAGTTTTTTTTCCTCTCCTAATTCCACTATAAGCCCTAATTAACTTGCCTTATTTACTCTTCATTAAATTCAATTATCATTTATAAGGGGTAAATTTTGGGATAATAAAATTTTCTTAATTTGTGTGCACAAAACTAGAATGATATATTTTGAGTAGGAGGGAGTATTTAATCAAGGTTATTAATTTATCGAGTATTAATATAGTAGAATCTTGAGCCACTCATTCCTATTTCATGTTACCATCTTTGGTAGTAGTGACCTCTTGCTCTAGAATTGTGGTAGGAACACAACATTTGAGAATATATTAATAAGACGGTTAATTGTTCGTGCATTTGCTCTTGTTCGCTGCTCAACTTAGATATTTTTCTTAAATTCTCACAGGCAAACCATATTAAGCAAGCCCAGAACCCCAAGAAATCGAATGCGGATGACTCCTATACGGCAAATAATGCAAAGTAATGTTGGTGAGTCCCTTTCAGGAAACAAGAAACGAACTCGAAATTTTGTGCTGGACGCACCCCAGCGAGGTAATGTCATTTCGTGAAGTGATGAAGACTAATGCTATTGCAATAGTTCGTGTAACTTTGATAATACATAGTATAATTCTTTGTATGTCGACCCAAGTAAGAATTTGCCAAGTGCCACAATAATGTTTGATTTTTGAGTTTTTTTTTTTGCCGTAATGCACGCGTGACTTTAAGATTCCAAGCCCAAGAGTATATGCATTTTTTTTGTAATTATGATGGATAGATTGTATATAGCTACTAGAATTTTAGTGAGACTCGTGTTGAGAAAAACGTGCTTGCTTGAGTTTGTTTTGCAAGTTCTGAAGCTCAACTGATATCTGATGTTTGTGACATTTCTTCATTTTTTCAATGATTGGTATTTAACAAAGTAAAAATACTTGATGTCTGCCTATCTCGTGATCATTGTTCTAAAAGGCAGTAGGCGGTGAATAAAAATACAGAAATGAAACGAAAACAGCTTTTGGCTTGACATTAATCATCAGTGATTTCAGATACAATAGCATAGCCATCCCAAGAAATTGGGGTAAACTAGAGGATGTTAATATCCCTCCCCCCCTCTCTCTCTCTCTCTCTCTCTCTCTACATATATATATATATAGATATAGATATAGATATAGATATATTATATATGTATATGTATATATACACACACACAATTCTTTTACACTATTTGGATGGAGGCATGGAGCCGTGACATGGTAGATGGTTTATTTTTAAATTATCATATAAGTTCTTTTTTTGCACTACTTAGACGAAGATGGGGAAGGCTGGCATCTGATTGCCCCTCCTGTCTCCGCCATTGTCTAGAGAGAGGCTATAATGTTACATGCTCACAATTTCCATTTGATTTCACACACTTTATCATCTCCAATTTCACCACAAACATTCGAATATCAAACATGTTTGTTTTTGGCATTCGATTGTGTAACGCGAAAAAAAAGATCCTCCGCCAGAAGTCTCCCCAGCCGTAAGAAACACACTTCTTATCTTGCATGCAATCCTCCCATGGATCATCTCTCTTTGCTCTGAAAAAAAAATCCCATATCCCTTTCTTCCTCCCAATCATCAACTCTCACCCGTTCGAGTTTGCATCGTATAAGAATTATTAAACACTTCCATATGATGTAGAAACGCGTCCTTTGCTCTTGCACGTAATGACGACACTTCCGCCACGAACCGAATCTCTGTCTTCCACTTGAGCCCATGAAAATTAACAGGGAATCTTGATTTCAAGAAAATGATTCGAGGAAAATATCAAATGGGGCCTTTTTTTTGAGGTGATCAATTTGATAATGGGGACATGGGAATATCAGCTAGTAAATGAGCTGTGTCTAATGTGTATATATATTGGTTCTGATAATCTTCAGGGAGAGATATCAATCAGGATTTGGTGTTTGGTCGACAGATGGTGGCCTCTAATTGGTGGATTATTGTTGTCCCACTTGTTTGGGGAAAAAATTATGCATATGAAGAGTCATCAGTTTGTCTCCTTGCTAAACTCTGTGGAGGACGACTTCTCAAGTTGATAGGTTATTCAGAATTTTTATTTGTTTCTGTCTTGGTGTGAACTGGGAAATGGATATGCGAAATTTCTGATTTGCATGGTGGAATTGTATGCTAGTTTGGGGAGAAAATAGTAATTTTCGTGTCACCAACCACGTTCCCTCACATTTTTTACCCATCACTCATCAGTCTCACCAATCACTTTTCTTTCAAAAGAAGCTTCACACCAAATCAACTGTTTAGTTTACTTTTGCAATTTTATCGACATAGAAAATAAAAAAATATTTAGAAAAATCTAAAACATAAAAAATATTTATGAAAATTTTGAAATTTGTTATGAGTAAAAGATAATCTGATATATAAAAATATATATAAAACCTGAAAAAAAATATTTAAAGAATATAAGAAAAATCTGAAAATTTTAAAAGAATATAGATAAAATATTTAAAAATACAATTGTAAAAAAGTATTGAAAAATATTTAAAAATCAGATTTTTATGATTTATTATTCAGATTTTTTCTAAGTATTTTTATTTTTCTAAGTGAATTAAAGAGATAGCATCGTCTGTTTTAACAAACGGATGACAGAAGTTGCAGAAAGGTTGTGAACAATGGGATTGCATTTGCAATAAAAATATTTTTTAGGACTGGAATTGAATATGATGGATGAAAAGCGTGGGGGCGTGGTTGGAGGGATGAAAATTGCTATTTTCTCCTAGTCGTGTGAGTGTTTTAATTTATTTTCCATGCAGACAAAAATTTGTATAAGACCATCTCATGGGATACATTCAGATGAACAAGTTTTAAATGCTACTTTTATATGTTTCAGTTTTGAGGAGTTCTATTTCTAAGTTTTTAGTTCTTTATTATATCTAAAAAAAAATTCAGTTTTTAGGGTTTTAAGTTTTTTAGTTTATTATGAATCTTTTTCCAGTTTTTTAAGGTTCAATTTTTTATTTTTATATATTCCGTATAGTTTTCTCTACTTTTTGGTATTTTTCTTTACTTTTTTTTAGCTTTAAGTTGCATTCTTATGGATCAAGACCTGTAAGACAGTCTCATAGAAGACATTAGGCATGGGGGCGGGGGCGGTCCGAGCCCAGATTTTACAGGCTCAAGCCCAAACTCAAAATCTTTGGTTCGAACAAGTTCGAGCCTTTTTAGTGCTGGGCTCGCAGAAAGCTCGAGTTGTTCGAGCTCAGTCCGACCTTTCGGGCTTTAGCATATCCGACTGGATTTCTTGATTATGGAATATGGGAGTAGATTAATTACGGTGGTTTTGTAAAGATTAATTCCAATTGAATATTTTTCGTATAATCATATTACACCACAAGAAATTCGTAAAATACCGACGGAATTTACCGACAAATATGTTCAATCGGAAATTGCCGACGGATCATTTACGAATTACCAACCAATATTGATTTTATTATTAATTTAAAAACTAAACAAAATTACTGAGAAATCACCAACGGATTACCGACAGAATTTACCCATTTATATTTTTCCGTAGATGGTTTTTCAAGAAATTGTGTGGTAAAATTTACCGCTTAATTTTACAGTCTAATTACCAACGGAATGGTGGCGTATTCTTATCGATGGAGTTTAGCGGTCAGTAAATTTGAATGCACTTTTATATTTGTCGATGGAAGTCTTTTTCGTTGGTAATACTGATTCACCGACTGATGTTCGGGATCTTTATGATGGAAATAATTCGTCGGTAATTAGGACATAAATTCTGCCCCTCTTCCCATTTTAGCATAATTGCAGAACAATAAAAAATCGCCCCGTTGCTGCTTCTTGCCCGATCTCCGACCACAACGCTAGAAATGTCGACCGCCATTTCCACCTGACGCCGCAGGAAACCACTGAAAGCCGCCAGAAACCGCCTGGCATTGCCTAACTGCAACTGACCGCCTGAACAGGTTACGGTTTAGGATTTTTCTAATTTGATTTTTTTTTTCTAAACAGATCCTCACTTATGTAGCTATAGTATAGAATTGGATTGAGTTTAGATTTATTTGTATTGTTAAATTTGGAGATTCAAAAATTCGGTAAATATTTAGAATTTTTTTTAAGTTGCGCTGGCCTCTTGAGTTTATTTGTTAGATAATACGTTCAAGTAAAATAAAATCTCTATAAATTAATATTATTGGGATTGGAAAATTTTATTAATTTAGAGAGATATTATATAATTGATAAATTAATAATTTATTAATTCAGAGAGGTATATATATATATATATATATATCTGACCTTCAAAATTCCGGGATTGTATAATCCACTTATAATGTACATTGATTATTTATGATAAATAAATTACAACATATATACATTATATATTTTTAATTACCTTTCATAAAATGTATACTCATATAATCATGTTAATTGGGAGATTTAAAGATGAGATCAATACAGATTTGAAGTTTAACAAAAAGCAAGTAACAATATATTCATATTTCACTAAATTCATGTCTTAGAATGTTCAAGTGGATAACATATACTACCTCCGTTCTCTTATAACATATTGCACGCTTGCCAATGCACAACTTTGATTGTTAATATCTTCAATTCTTTATTTTTAAAAATTATAAGAAGTTGATATTTTGAAAGTATATTTTGGGATGAATCTAACAAGATCTCACATGACTATATTTTTTCATATATATAAATCACAAAAGATGGTCAAAAGAGAGTATGTGAACAGTGTAATAGTCAACACGTTGCAATAATAAGAGAACGGAGGAAATATATATATATATATATATATATATATATATAGAGAGAGAGAGAGAGAGAGAGAGAGTATTTTTAAATAATTATTAATTTATAGTTTTGCCGGGACTTTATATATATAAACTAGGATTTCCAAAAAAGTATTATCTTATTATTTAATTGATTGGTGTCCAAATCCGAACTGGTCCTAAGTTGGGATCGGACAAATTATTAATTTTATCAAAATTATTTCTTATCGAGTATTATTTTATGAAGATTTTATTATAATAAGAGTTTAAGGTTCACTCCTCAGTAATATGAAATATCTAACTATCATTGTGTAATAGCTTGGAGAATTTGAATTATTATACTTTTAGTGTCTGAAAATCCAGTTTTTGTATGAATTATTTGGACGATTGCTTAAAACTTTGTGTCGAGACGATGATCAGTGGTAACACATACCTCTTCGGTGGAAGAGTCTTTGTTTTAGAAATTAAATATTAGAGTAGTATAGTAGTAATGAATAAAATGAGTAAATTAGAGTTTTGCAGGGGCTGTGATTATCTATAGAGAAGTTAAGAAAGAACCTCAACTGCATTATTATTCCGACAAATCTCGTAATTAATTGAAACCATTGTCTTGGAATCTCTTCATTAAATTGGTCTATATTTCTTGCAATAATTTCAAATATATTGGCTATTTTAGTTTATTATTTAATTCATAATTATTTTAGATTGAAACTTTGATACGGATCAGACCGGTTCTTCGGCCGGTTCATCGGCTATAAGCTCAAGACCAGTTCGGGAACGTCGTAGACCTATTCGTTTGAAAGATTATTATTAGTAATTTCTTAGATTTAATGTAAGTTTTCAAATAGAGTTTCGACTCCTTCATGAGTTTTCTTTTCGGTTCTTTCCCATGACACCTTTATTAAACCGATAGGGTTTAGTTATAAATACCTAAACTATTATCTTAACAGTCAATAAGAAAATATTTGCCCTAATCTCCTCTATCTCTATTTCTCCTCTCTCCCTCGTCTCTCTCTCCCTTCTTCCACGGCCGATCGGCCCTTTCTTCTGATTCGTTTTCTGGTTCACTTGATACATAAGCGGTATGAACTAATGCTTTCATCCCGAACTTCACATCAGCATGTCAACACAGGAGGAGAACACAACGACATTCACCAATACCGAGGCCGATATACGCGAGCTCCTTCACCAATTGACGATGGTCGTCCGTGATACTCAACATGAAATCTGCAATAATCGACAGGAACAAGACGTTCAACGTACTAAGACGGATCATATTTTTCACATCCTGGGCACTCGCTATGTTTTGGACGACAACCCCAATGCCGAACGGCGACCCCCACCGGCAGCGAATCAACAGCCACCTCTACTGCCGCTTCCGACACCGATCGCACCACCTCATGATCGCCGGGGAGCCGTGGTTGATCAGCCGCGGCAAGATCATCATCCGATTATCAGAGTCAAGGCTCCTCATTTAAATGGATCAGATCCGATCGGGTGGATATATAAGGTACAATGCTATTTCGATTATTTTCGTACTACATCAATGGACCGACTTCAACTTGTGGGTATGTTGTTTGATCACCCACCTCAGACCGGTTTCGTTATCAGAGATGAAACAATTGTTTTCGAACTTGGGATGAATTTTTATGCCGTCAAGCAGAGATTCGACCCTCATCATTATGACGACAATGTCGGTCTACTTACCAAATTGCAGCAGAAGACAACTGTTTTAGAATATCAGACTAAATTTGAAAAATTGATTAATAAGATTGACGGGTTATCGTTGTAACACCCCAATCCGCTCAGGGATATTACACGCCGTAGAACCTTTCCTCAAGGATCTACTGTGCTAGTAACAACATGAAACAACTCGACAATGCATTTAAGGCTAAAATAACTCAAGAGACCGATTTGGCCTTTCAATAAAAACATACAACTCGACATAACTCATGCCCACGCAGGTCAAAACACAACCACACCCGCATAACGGGAAAAATATAGCAATGGAAAATAAAGTACAACTGATCCAATACACGATGTACGGTTCCTCATGTGATTAGTATCGATCATCTTTCATCATTCTTCGTGCCGAACCTGTGTTATGCTCCAAAACCTGAATGCAAAAAACAGACATCCACCCCCCGAATACTTGGGGGTTAGCAAAACTCCACTGTTTTGCTAGTGCAAGAACAAAGTGCAAATACGAGCCATACAATTCACATTCCACGAATAACAATAACCAGGATTCCTCAAATATCCAAACGAAACGAAAAGCACTTCCCGAGGCAAGAATTTGAGAAAACGTTCCAAAATCGAAAAATCACAAATCAATGGAAAAATTTATACAACAGTTTAGAATGCCATCGAGAGTTTTAATAGAAAATAATTTAGGATTATCAAATCCCACTTTTCAAAATCCAAAAGACAAAAGGGGTCACCGCCCCAAAGGTTTACTTTCCGTAAAAATGACCTTTACAAAACCGTTGGGATTTTAGCCCCAAATCCGTAAAATGACCTTTACCAAACCGTTGGGATTTTAGCCCCAAATCCGTAAAATGATTTTTAAAAAACCATTGGGATTTTAGCCCCAAATCTCATCAACTCACATTACACAAGAACGACCACAAGGTTCGTCTCCCAACATCAAAATCCACAAATAAAGGATTTAAAACAAACAACAAAATACTCTAGTGCCATCCTAGCCAAGTAAGCCAAACGAACAACTTACCTCTTACACACCTAGTCGATGCATGCAATCATGAAAACCATTCAAAAGCACTCATTTCCGGAAATGCCATAATCATATCACATTTATAAAATGCACCACAATTAACTGTGGATCCACCCCTCCGTGGACCCCTACCGAGACCCCGCGATCTAACCCATAGTGGTTAAAAGCAAGCTCGCGGATCCACCCTCCGTGGACCCCTACCGAGACCCCGTCGGATCTAACCCATAGTGAGCATACACACACACGTTACTCATGCAATACTAATATGCTAAGAATGTAAGTTCATCAAGAATACTTACTAGAGATGGCCACTAATCCGACACCATTATCAAACTCTTCAAAAACACAATAACAAGATTAAATACGGAATACACGATTTCATAACTTTAAACAACAGGGATATCATCAAAGCCTTCAACCTTCAAAATGATCAAATCATAATCAATTCCCAAACACACCGTTCACAAAACACACACGCGTTTTGAAAGAGAGCTTTTAACGAGGCCTGATTGGTGCATAATTGATCTAAAATTCATATACAAAATATTCATTTTTCCGGGCATAATTGTACTGATTTGTGATTAAAAATATATATTTTACAGATATATCCAAACATGAGCTAAAAATGGTTATTTTACTGACATCGACATGAAGCATCAAAAAGGACGGAAAACAAGACCAAATCCAACGACAGGAATTTTTCAAGGCAAAACGACCTACAACACGGCGCAAACAGGACCGTGTTATGTAGGCCGTTTCACATACGGCGCAACAAGGGCCGTGTCTTGGGCCGTTTCACACACGGCCGACATTTAGCGCTGTGTCCTCGCGCGTATTCCGGAAGAGACCGAGTCAGCACAAAACGGCGCACAACACGGGGCAAACTGAGCCGTTTTTCATCGCCGTTTTTCAGCAGATGCCATGCAAAATTAGTCCACTTTTGACCAACTTGTGAACTCAACCACAAGATATTTTTTTTGGTCAAAAATCTGAAAATTCAAAGACATGGGTGAAGTGTGAACAAAGAATTAAAAAAATGATATTACAATAGATATTTTGAATTAAATAATCAATTGTATTCTTGAAAATCACCTATAAAAGGGCATCTTCACCCATTACCAACCACACACATTCTTACCAAGAAATCCTCAACTTCTTGCTAAGAAATACTCCTTTCCTTTAGCAATATATTTTCCTTAGAATTTTCAATTTTAGTTTGTATTTTATTTTTGGTTTGAAGTTTTTCTTTCATTTAGTTTGTAATTGAAAAGTGCTTGATCAATAAGCACTTAGTATTTTACTTAGTGTTTTACTTTCAAATTTTGTAAGCTTGTAACCTTTAAACAAGTTTGAAGTTATATTTTGAAGTTTGTTTCTTGCACTTTGATTCATCATATTCAAGTAAGTTTTATCTATTGTCATTAAGTTCTAGTAATTAAAAGTTTCTATATATATATTATATATATATCAATTATTTCTATTATAATTTTAGTATGTATAAACCAATGAGTAGCTAATCTTTCTTCCTAGGGGAAGGGGGATTTCTATTAGGTTATATATTGAGTATTTGATTGATTTAAACTATTTTTAGGACTAATTGGTTTAAATAGAGATTGATCATATCCTATTTTTACTAATGAAACCTTCTTGATTGATTGTTGAGTGAATTGGAAACATATCTTTTCAATCTATCAAATGTTAATCTTGTTATCAACATCTTAAGATTGCGAAAGTGGTTAAGACATCTTTGATTACGAAAGTACGGAGGTGAAAAGTTGATTACTCGATGAACGATCGTTTATCCTAAAAATAGTCAAGTTAGAGAAATGAAAGGACTAATTGGTTTAAATAGTGATTGATCATATCCTATTTCTACTAGTGAAACCTCCTTGATTGATTGTTAAGTGTATTGGAAACACATCTTTTCAATCTATCAAGTGTTAATCTTGTTATCAACATCTTAAAAAGTGACAACGATTAAGACATCTTTGATTACGAAAGTACGGAGGTGAAAAGTTGATTACTCGATAAATATTCATTTTTTCTTTTATATCCATATAAATCAATTCCTATACTTAATTAAATACCTAATTTAATGAACCCATAATCCCCTAAATTTTATAAATTCCCAACTCATTTTAATTCTATTCATTTTCACTAGTTAAAAATAGTCTTAATATAAATAGTCTAATATAAATAGTCTAGTATAAATAGTCTTAATATAAATAGTCTAGTATAAATAGTCTTGTTAAAAATAGTCTTATTAAAATAGTCTTATTAAAAATAGTTTAAATTAAATATAGTGCAATTTAATTTAGTTAATATTTAAAACCCAAAAATATCTTTTTAATATTTTAGTATTTATTTCTCGCAATCTATAGCAAAAAAATTATACGAAGCCCTGTTGGACAATCCTCGAGAGAAAAGACCTTGGTAGAACTTACCACAAACTACTTCTACCTCGTATATATTTGCGAGCGACTCAAGAACTAGTATTTTTAGGACCAAGTTTTTTTGGCCGATCAAATTTTGGCGCCGTTGCCGGGGATCGAACCCGGGTCACCCGCGTGACAGGCGGGAATACTCACCACTATACTACATCGACCCCGGGTCACCCGCGTGCAATTTTGTTTCTTTGAAAAAAAAAAAAAACCACATTTTTACCAAGAAATCCTCAACTTCTTGCTAAGAAATACTCCTTTCCTTTAGCAATATATTTTCCTTAGAACTTTCAATTTTAGTTTGTATTTTATTTTTGGTTTGAAGTTTTTCTTTCATTTAGTTTGTAATTGAAAAGTGCTTGATCAATAAGCACTTAGTATTTTACTTTCAAAATTTTGTAAGCTTGTAACCTTTAAACAAGTTTGAAGTTATATTTTGAAGTTTGTTTCTTGCACTTTGATTCATCATATTCAAGTAAGTTTTATCTATTGTCATTAAGTTCTAGTAATTAAAAGTTTCTATATATATATTATATATATATCAATTATTTCTATTATAATTTTAGTATGTATAAACCAATGAGTAGCTAATCTTTCTTCCTATGGGAAGGGGGATTTCTATTAGGTTATATATTGAGTATTTGATTGATTTAAACTATTTTTAGGACTAATTGGTTTAAATAGAGATTGATCATATCCTATTTTTACTAATGAAACCTTCTTGATTGATTGTTGAGTGAATTGGAAACATATCTTTTCAATCTATCAAATGTTAATCTTGTTATCAACATCTTAAGATTGCGAAAGTGGTTAAGACACCTTTGATTACGAAAGTACGGAGGTGAAAAGTTGATTACTCGATGAACGATCGTTTATCCTAAAAATAGTCAAGTTAGAGAAATGAAAGGACTAATTGGTTTAAATAGAGATTGATCATATCCTATTTCTACTAGTGAAACCTCCTTGATTGATTGTTAAACTGTATTGGAAACACATCTTTTCAATCTATCAAGTGTTAATCTTGTTATCAACATCTTAAAAAGTGACAATGATTAAGACATCTTTGATTACGAAAGTACGGAGGTGAAAAGTTGATTACTCGATAAATATTCATTTTTTCTTTTATATCCATATAAATCAATTCCTATACTTAATTAAATACCTAATTTAATGAACCCATAATCCCCTAAATTTTATATATTCCCAACTCATTTTAATTCTATTTATTTTCACTAGTTAAAAATAGTCTTAATATAAATAGTCTAATATAAATAGTCTAGTATAAATAGTCTTAATATAAATAGTCTAGTATAAATAGTCTTGTTAAAAATAGTCTTATTAAAATAGTCTTATTAAAAATAGTTTAAATTAAATATAGTGCAATTTAATTTAGTTAATATTTAAAACCCAAAAATATCTTTTTTAATATTTTAGTATTTATTTCTAATCTATAGCAAAAAAATTATACGAAGCCCCGTTGGACAATCCTCGAGAGAAAAGACCTTGGTAGAACTTACCACAAACTACTTCTACCTCGTATATATTTGCGAGCGACTCAAGAACTACTATTTTTAGACTAAGTTTTTTGGCCGATCAAGGCCAAACCAAATCTTTTGAAACTTCATTTCAAACAACCAAACAAACACACCAAGACGATCACCGATCATCATATCCACAAAATAAAATGTATGAGCAAGGTACTTGCCTCGAATAAGAACAACGCGGAGAATCGACCGATGTAGGTTGACACGAACTGACTATGAACCCGCCGACTCCACCGATCGCCAACTAGCATTCATAAACTACGAAGGACAATAACAACAATGAAATGAATTCCATAGCACGACTCAAAGCCGTTGAATTCAAAGAACGAATGACGAAAGTTCAAGGATTTCCCCCAAAACGGCCAAGAACACGATTCGTCCCGTCAAAACACGAAAACGGAATTCCAAGTTGAAATATGGATATACAATCCATAGAATATGTTTAACAACATCATTTAACCACAATCGATCCATCAAAAACGGATGGAAAACGAGATCGAGAACAAATCCCCCAAAAAGTCAATTCGAAGGAAATCAAGAAATATACTTCGATTCGACGAAGAACAATGGATTAAATGATGTTAAACACAGGAATACTACCAAGATTAATCATACCCATCATGAATTAATCAACAATACGGAACGAATCCGACAAAAACGCAAAAATCCCCAAATTCAAGAATTTAGGGTTCTAGGAAGAGATTACCTTGATTCGCTGGATCAAATGATGATAACGGATGATTAATCGATGATATGAACTCAAGAACTTCATGGATTTGTTGTTAAACAACATGGCTTCGTCACCTCCGAATCGCCAGCCGCGGACAGAGAAGGAAGGAAGTGAAAAATGAATGAAAACGCGATTGCTCTGTCACATTTATACTGGGCCGGATTAGCGGCGCTAGTCGCCGAGCTAGCGACGCTTATCGCCTGTGCCGCAGCCCGCAGACATCGCCGCTGTAGCGCTGGCAGCCTTTTCGGCCGTAGCGTGCGCTACTCGCCGGTCCAGAGCGCACGCAGGCCCGACAAGAGCGTGCGCTACTCGCCGATCCACCGAGTCCAAG
This sequence comes from Orobanche coerulescens, assembly GCA_033398695.1. Taxonomy (NCBI): domain Eukaryota; kingdom Viridiplantae; phylum Streptophyta; class Magnoliopsida; order Lamiales; family Orobanchaceae; genus Orobanche; species Orobanche coerulescens. The sequence goes on along the minus strand of CM065819.1, from coordinate 119,616,674 downwards.
ACTCCCACCGCCCTATCGCTCGGCCGCTAGCAAGGCAGACAATCGGGCGTAGCGTGCGCTGCCTCCCGGCCGTAGCATGCGCTACCTTCCGGCCGTAGCGTGCGCTACGCCGGTTCCTGCCACACCCGTCCGGCCGGTGCCCGCAATCATCCGGCCAGTCCCGCAACCGTCCGGCCAGTGCCCGACCACCAGTGCCCGACGACTCGATTTCCGAAAACGTACGGAACGAACACGACGAAAAGGTCGCGGACAACATCATCGACCTGAAATGAAAACATAATACAATAATTAATCATACGCGACCAAGAAACGGGTCGAGACAACAATTACAGATACGGATACCCGTAACTTTTAAGAAATTACAAAATAGCCCAAAACGCCCGGAAATCACGATACGTGATCGAATAACCAAACCGAGGTTCACAACACGTCTAACAAAGTTAAACGGACTTACGGGAAACTCGAAACAGCAGTTTCGAACGATATTCGCAAGAATCGAACTCAAGTGCAGAAAAGTCGCTAAAAAGCACGGAACTCAACAAAACAACTCCGAAACGAACTCGGATGACAAAAAGTGTAGAATTAATCATTATCAGAATGACGAAACGGTCATGAGCGAGTCGTCAAAACGGACTTCCACCGAAAAAAAGAAATTACCGGAAATCGAAATTACGGGTTTTACATTCTACCCTCCTTAAAAGAAGTTTCGTCCCGAAACTTAAAATAAGTAGGGAGAAGAAATATCCCCAGCCAGGAAAACTCGACGAGATACACGAAAACCGAAACTCGCGCCCGACGGCGAAACGCTGCAAGAAACGCAAAGAGACATACGTCGTGAAAACACGCTCCACGGCGACCAACACAACGTCGCCGTTAGGGATATAATAAAAACAACAAATGACAAGCGTCATCAAACGGATAATATAGTCAAGTCAATTATCCGAACAATCACGAAACACAACGAACGAAACTCAATATGATTGACCGACCCAACAGTTCATCAATCAAAACGTGAGCCAAATGCTGAACAAATACGGAATTCCACTGCCCAAGGGTTGGAAGATCGAAAACGAGACTAATTTCCCGAACTTAAGGGAATTACGAAGGAGTCTGAACGTTCAACGATCACGAAACGAGATCAACAAAAATCGAACAATCAAACGATCGAATCATAACGATCGAGACAACAAAAATCGAACACTCATGTTCGAATCACGAAGAACAATAAAATTCAAACAACTCCAAGGTTCACATCTCGACTCGAGACAATATATGATCCGGTGAAAACAAGAGGATGTACATTCATATAAGATCCACAGGAAAGGGAATATCAATTGAAAAGTCATAGCGACAAACGAGTTATTCCGAAACAATACCACACTCGTTCGATCAATAAAAGCAAGGGGCAGGACAAGCTCAGAAAATGTCAACGAACATAAACGAGTCGACAAAGTCGAAAACACAAGAGTTCCAAATCCGATCCACTTCGAATAAAAGAACTAATAGAACCAAATGATGTCACTTCCGAACAAGGTTCACAAGAATCGAACCGAACTCGAAAAAGTCACAGCGATAACCAGATCGACCAACAACAAGATCACACTGCTCGGATGATGAAACCAAATACGTAACAAGTTCATAAAGTATCAACGCATATGAGTGAATCGATAGACTCGGAGAAAGAGAAAATACCAAAGTCAAAATAGTACGAGTATTACCTTCGACTCGCCCACGAAATTCACAAAAACGGAGCAAGGTAACATGTCATTAAACAACCGACACATAACTAACAATCACCGATGCACACGGTCATACCAAACCAAGCTCTAACAACTCGCACATGCGCGACAACGCAAAAATCACTACGAGGCGACAATATTCAACACCAACATCCCACCTCTCACAGAGGGCTAACACAATAAATGTGTGGAAAACGACTCAACGCTCACATCACAATTCGATCATACTGGAGCAAACATCAAAATGACAACGCGAACATCATACATACATACCCACCTCAAATGGGAATGGATAGGTTTTAAAAATGAAAACCTCATTTTGAAAATAATTTAGAAGAACACCGTTGATCTTGAGTATCACCTTTAAAAAAGTACAAACGTGAAACATCGTTATCGAGACTTTGGAGAACCATTTCGCATTTGATAAAAATGAGGACACTTTACCTTAGTGAAAACTATCGTAGTATTCGACCCTGTCCGAATAAAAGTGTTTCTAAAACATTGAAAATATCTCAAAACATTTTGGTCCTCGAGGTAGAAGAATTTGGAAACATATTGTGGCACCTTGGATGTACCACGAGAAAATTAATTATAAAAGTACGTCTCGAAATTTATTTTCTAAGATACTCAAGTTTTTCAAAGATAATTCAATGGGCTAGAATGCCCAAAAAATTCAGGTAATTACACAAAACATTATAGCGCCGTGGGTCCCGCGCCGGAACTCACCAGGCTAAAAATCATTTACAACGTCAAAAAGGCCGATGACGGTAATATTTCAAAAACTTACAAAAGCCATTTACAAAATACTAAATACCGTCATAAGGATTTCGCCAAAACGATCAAGGCCATAATGCCACAAACTCGGTTAAGGAAATCGGTTTTTGAAATAGATCTCAGTCGGTAAAATACCAAAAGCCATTACAAAAGAACTCACGCAGCGGATAAAAGAAATAAAGTCAAACATGCACAATCCAGCAACACTACTCCTCATATGAACGAAATATGAGGGTCAAATAACCGCATATCAAGAAATCAAAATCCATAAGAGGATTCCGTCACTTAACAAATAATCATAAAAATAGCTCGTGTCACACGAGGCACAACACAAAGAAGGGAGACTTACATCCACAGGTCGCACGAAGATGATGATCGCCCACGATACTAATCACGACCAACAAACTCAGACGACGCGTCGCGACACGACTCAGTCAGATAAAATCCGACAAAACAAGACTCAAACAACACGACTTGACCCGATAGCCTAGGTTTCCACAACCTAAGCTCCGATACCATTTATGTAACACCCCCAATCCGCTCAGGGATATTACACGCCGTAGAACCTTTCCTCAAGTATCTACCATGCTAGTAACAACATGAAACAAATCGACAATGCCTATAAGGCTAAAATGACTCAGAGACCGATTTGGCCTTTCAATAAAAACATATAACTCGACATAACTCATGCCCACGCAGGTCAAACACAACCACACCTGCATAACGGAAAAATATAGCAATGAAAATAAAGTACAATCGAACCAATACACGATGTACGGATCCTCATGTGATTAGTATCGATCATCTTTCCTCATCCTTGGTGCCGACCCTGTGTTATGCTCCAAAACCCGAATGCAAAAATGTACATCCACCCCCGAATACTTGGGGGTTAGCAAAACTCCACTGCTTTGCTAGTGTAAGAACAAAGTGCAAATACGAGCCATACAATTCACATTCCACGAATAACAATAACTGTGAATCCTCAAAGATCCAAACGAAACGAAAAGCACTTCCCGAGGCAATAATTTGAGAAAACGTTCCAAAATCGAAAAATCACAAATCAATGGAAAAATTTATACAACAGTTTAGAATGTCATTGAGAGTTTTAATAGAAAACAATTTAGGATTATCAAATCCTACTTTTCAAAATTCAAAAGACAAAAGGGGTCACCGCCCCAAAGGTTTACTTTCCGTAAAAATGACCTTTACAAAACCGTTGGGATTTTAGCCCCAAATCCGTAAAATGACCTTTACCAAACCGTTGGGATTTTAGCCCCAAATCCGTAAAATGACTTTTACAAAACCATTGAGATTTTAGCCCCAAATCTCATCAACTCACAAGACACAAGAACGACCACAAGGTTCGTCTCCCAACATCAAAATCCACAAATAAAGGATTTAAAACAAACAACAAAATACTTTAGTGCCATCCTAGCCAAGTAAGCCAAACGAACAACTTACCTCTTACACACTTAGTCGATGCATGCAATCATGAAAATCATTCAAAAGCACTCATTTCCGGAAATGCCATAATCATATCACATTTGTAAAATGCACCACAATTAACCGTGGATCCACCCCTCCGTGGACCCTACCGAGACCCCGTCGGATCTAACCCATAGTGGTTAAAAGCAAACTCGTGGATCCACCCCTCCGTGGACCCCTACCGAGACCCCGTCGGATCTAACCCATGGTGAGCATACACACACACGTTACTCATGCAATACTAATATGCTAAGAATGTAAGTTCATCAAGAATACTTACTAGAGATGACCACTAATCCGACACCATTATCAAACTCTTCAAAAACACAATAACAAGGTTAAATACGGAATACGCGATTCCATAACTTTAAACAACAGGGATATCATCAAAGCCTTCAACGTTCAAAATGATCAAATCATAATCAATTCCCAAACACACTGCTCACAAACACACACGCTTTTGAAAGAGAGCCTTTAACGAGGCCAAATCAAATCTTTGAAACTTCATTTCAAACAACCAAACAAACACACCAAGACGATCACCGATCATCATATCCACAAAATAAGAAATGTATGAGCAAGGTACTTGCCTCGAATAAGAACAACGCGGAGAATCGACCGAAGTAGGTTGACACGAACCGACTACGAACCCACCGACTCCACCGATCGCCAACTCGCATTCATAAACTATGAAGGACAATAACAACAATGAAATGAATTCCATAGCACGACTCAAAGCCGTTGAATTCAAAGAACGAATGACGAAAGTTCAAGGATTTCCCCCAAAACGGCCAAGAACACGATTCATCCCGTCAAAACACGAAAACGGAATTCCAAGTTGAAATATGGATATACAATCCATAGAATATGTTTAACAACATCATTTAACCACAATCGATCCATCAAAAACGGATGGAAAATGAGATCGAGAACAAATCCCCCAAAAAGTCGATTCGAAGGAAATCAAGAAATATACTTCGATTCGACAAAGAACAATGGATTAAATGATGTTAAACACAAGAATACTACCAAGATTAATCATACCCATCATGAATTAATCAACAATACGGAACGAATCGGACAAAAACGCAAAAATCCCCAAATTCAAGAATTTAGGGTTCTAGGAAGAGATTACCTTGATTCGCTGGATCAAAGGATGATAACGGATGATTAATCGATGATATGAACTCAAGAACTTCATGGATTTGTTGTTAAACAACATGGCTTCATCACCTCCGAATCGCCAGCCGCGGACAGAGAAGGAAGGAAGTGAAAAATGAATGAAAACGCGATTGCTCGTCACATTTATATCGGGCGGATTAGCGGCGCTAGTCGCCGAGCTAGCGTGACGCTATCGCCTGTGCCGCAGCCCGTAGACACCGCCGCCAGTAGCGCCAGCCTTTTTCGGCCGTAGCGTGCGCTACTCGCGAGTCGAAGCGCAGCTGGCCCGGCGCAGCGCGTGCGCTACCCGCCGATCCACCGAGTCCAAGACTCCCACCGCCCTATCGCCGGCCCGCAAGACGCTGCAGACAACCGGCGAAGCGTGGCGCGCTCCCCGGCCAGAAGGCGTGCGCTTACCTCCCGGCCAGAAGGCAGCGCTACGCCGGTTCCTGCCGCACCCGTCCGGCCGGTTCCCGCAATCATCCGGCCAGTCCCGCAACCGTCCGGCCAGTGCCCGACCACCAGTGCCCGACGACTCGATTTCCGAAAACGTACGGAACGAACACGACGAAAAGTTCGCGGACAACATCATCGACCCGAAATGAAAACATAATACAATAATTAATCATACGCGACCAAGAAACGGGTCGAGACAACAATTACAGATATGGATACCGTAACTTTTAAGAAATTACAAAATAGCCCAAAACGCCTGGATATCACGATACGTGATCGAATAACCAAACCGAGGTTCACAACACGTCTAAAAAAGTTAAATGGACTTACGGGAAACTCGAAACAGCAGTTTCGAACGATTCGCAAGAATCGAACTCAAGTGCGGAAAAATCGCTAAAAAGCACGGAACTCAACAAAACAACTCCGAAACGAACTCAGATGACAAAAAGTGTAGAATTAATCATTCTCAGAATGACGAAACGGTCATGAGAGAGTCGTCAAAATGGACTTCACTAAAAAAAGAAATTACCTAAATCGAAATTACGGTTTTACAATCGTAACCTACATTGATTTCTCTATTTATAGCCGATTGAAATCGCCTGTCAAGCACGAGCTAAATCTGCGTAATCACCACCTTGCCTCGTGACTTCGCTGGCTCGAACCGCCGCCTTATGTTGAAACAGCTTAACAATTCGATGCCGTGTCATCGAATTCCAACAGCTGATCCATGGGTCCGATCACTCATATTACGGCACCCACTTCGGCCAATCCTTCGGCTCCTACGAACACTGCTCAGGTTTCGAGGAATAAATTATCAGCTCTGCCTATTAAACAACTTTCTTTCGCTGATCGCGAGGAACGAACTAAGAAAGGACTGTGTTGGAACTGTGACGAAAAGTATGCTCCGGGGCATTGTTGCAAACATCATTTCTTGGCCTTATTGGGGAATGAAGATACCGACGATGAGGACACTCCGGAAAACATACAAGACGAGTTGGTAGTTACTGGGATGTCTTTAGCATTCATTCTATGGAAGGTATCGCGAATCTCAAGTCTCTTAAAATTTCTGGTTCCATTAATGGTCTGCTGGTGCAGGTTCTCATTGATGGCGGGAGTACACATAATTTTGTACACCCTACTGTAGACGAGCGATTACACCTTCCTCTGTCTATAGTGACACCGTTTCGAGTGTATGTGGGAAATGGCGACTATATGCGGTGCACTCACTAGTGTGCCTCGACACTCGTATGTCTCCAGGAACATTTATTTCCGATTGATCTATTTGTGCTGGCAGTGCACGGGCCTCAGGTTGTTCTCGGGGTTCAGTGGCTTCAAATGCTAGGCAAGGTCTCTCATGATTATGCCCAACTCACTATGGAATTTTTATGGCACGGAAAATCCGTATTTTTGCAGGGAGACTGTCAAACTCCAAAATTAATCTCCTTGAATATCCTACAGTCTTTGTATGATTCGGATATTGTGTCCGACTGTTTTGAGATATGTCCTGTTATCACTGAGTCGTCACCTCTATCGCCTACACCTACAGTTGTTGATTTTCCTGCTGATGTGCATCCTCTGATTCGTGAGGTGCTCAACTTACACGAAAATGTTTTCAGTTTGCCAGATGGTTTGCCGCCGCAGAGAACATGGGATCATCGGATCCACTTGCATCAAAGGTCAAAACCGGTCAATGTTCGGCCTTATCGTTATCCTTTTCAGAAATCCGAGATTGAACACTAGGTTCAGGAGATGTTACAGCAGGGCGTCATTCGCCATAACACTAGCCCTTTTTCTTCTCCGGCTCTCTTAGTCAAGAAAAAGGACGGCAGATTTTGATTTTGTGTTGATTATCGGACATTAAATGCGGCTACAGTAGCTGATAAATTTCCCATTCCGACAGCTGATGAGTTATTTGATGAACTTGGCCAGGCTATCTTTTTTACTAAATTGGACCTCAGATCCGGCTATCACCAGATCCGAATGCACACATCGGACATCTTCAAGACGGCATTTCGAACATATGATGGTCATTTTGAGTTTTCAGTCATGCCATTCGGGTTGACCAATGCTTCATCCACATTTAAGGACGCCATGAATCATATTTTTGCTGATTATTTATGAGATTTTGTCATTGTATTTTTTGACGACATTCTGGTCTACAGCTCATCCTTACCCCTCCATGTTCATCACATTGACATTGTCCTTCAGATTCTGCGAGACAATCACTTCTTTATCAAAAGCTCAATGTGTTCCTTCGGCACATATAAGGTCGAATACTTAGGACGCATTGTCTCGGCTGGCCATTTATTAGCTGGACCGAGTAAGCTCGATGCCATGGCTAAATGGCCTGCACTCCACGATCACAAGCGCTTACGCTGGTTCTTAGGCTCGACGGGGTATTATCGTAAGTTTATTCATAATTTTTCTTTGATAGTAGATCTCACACGCTTCTCTTGTAGAAAGACAAGTTCACATGGACCGATCTGGCGGACAACGCTTTCCAACGACTGAAAACGACTATGATGACTCCGCCCATTTTACAGTTACCAGATTTTGATAAAGACTTTGTCGTGGAGACCGACGCTTCTGTTGAAGGAATTGGGGCAGTGTTGTTACAGGGAGAACATCCGTTTTCCTTTTTCAGCAAGACATTAAGCATCCGTCATAGGGGTTCGTCGGCATATCATCGTGAGCTCTTTACTATAGTTTCATGGTGCGTAAATGGCGACAATACCTCTTGGTGGAGTTCCTTATTCGGACGGATCAGAAGAGTTTAAAAGATCTTTTAACGCAGGTAATTCAAACTCCGGATCAACAGTTCTTCATTCGGAAGCTCATGGGATATAAATTTCGGATTGAGTACAAGGCCGACGCCAATAACAAAGTCGCCGATGCCCTTTCTATTGCATGATCGGTGATGAACCAGCTTTATCACAATTCCTAGCTTTGTACACGCCTATGCCCGAGTTGCTACATAAGTTACGCCTCGAAAATTCTATGTTGCCGGATTTAATTGCGTGGCATGCCGCGGCGGCCAAGGGAGAGCTACGGACTCCTTTTCATATCCATGATGGCACCCTTTATTATGATCATAGATTAGTTTTAAGTAAAGACTCGCCTCTTAAGGCGGAAGTTCTCAACGAATTTCATGCATTGCCGAGCGCCAGCCACCCGAGCATCGACCGCACTTTTCGCCGAGTAGCTACTGTCTTTTTGTGGCACGGTATGCACCGAGACGTCAAACAGTTTGTTTCTTACCTTATTTGTTAGTAGACTAAGTACAGCACCAAGAAACCCGCCGGGCTTTTGCAACCATTGCCGATACCGCAACAGGTCTGGGATGAGGTCTCTATGGATTTTATTACCAGTCTTCCGCCTTCCTAGGGTTATACGACTATCTTGGTGGTTGTGGATCGCCTATAGAAATACGCATATTTTGGTGCTTTGGGCACGCATTTTGACGTAGCTAAAATCGCAGCCCTCTTTGTTGATATTGTTGTCAAACACCGTGGAATCCCAGCTTCAATCTTATTTGAACGAGATGCTATTTTTACCAGCTCGTTCTGGAAAGAATTACACCTATTAAGTGGGACCACTTTACGCCATAGCACCACATACCATCCACAAACAGATTGTCAGACGGAAGTTAAGAACCGCGAACTGGAACAATATCTCCGGGTGTTTACTCAAGGTCGCCCTAAAAATTGGTTTGATTTTCTTCCGTGGGCGGAATTGGCGCTCAATTGTACCTTTCATGAAGTTTTGCAAATGTCACCTTTTAAGGCGTTTTATGTCCGTGAGTCGCCACCTATTCTTCGCCCAACACAACCCGCATATCTTCCATCACCGGCCCTTGCTACGGTCCAGGAACGGGAGTAAGTTTTAGAGCTCATCCGCGATAACTTGCGCAAGATGCAAGAAGCGTATGGTCGCAGCAGTGCAGATTTCCACATATCCACTTAGAGGAATTTCGCAGCGTGATATTGAGTTCCGTGTCGAAGGCATGGTTTTGTTGAAGCTCGACCTTATCATCAACATTCGTGGCCAAACCACTTTCGCTAAACCGGCACGCCGATTTTATGGACCGTTTAAGGTCCTCAAGCGAATCGGAGTTGTTGTGTATCGTCTATAATTGCCGGACAATGTAAGGATTCACAATGTCTTTCACGTATCTTTGCTTCGACCATACATTGCTGCCACCTCAGTCCCGCCTGCCGTTTTTCCCACCGAGTTCGTGCAAGACAAGCCGCTTTCTCGCCCTTTACGAGCCATAGATGAACGTCATATTCTCGCTCCACTACGCCGCCCGAACCGAATGGCTCGTTGTTTGGGAGGATGGCTCGACCAACAACACTTCTTGGGAACCTATTGATCAGCTGCAGGCGTCTTTTCCGGATTTATGCCTTGAGGACAAGTCGATTCTCAACGGGGGAGAGATTGATACGGCTCAGACCGGTTCTTCGGCCGGTTCATCGGCTATAAGTTCAAGACTAGTTCGGGAACGTCGTAGACCTATTCATTTGATAGATTATTATTAGTAATTTCTTAGATTTAATGTAAGTTTTTAAATAGAGTTTCGACTCCTTCATGGATTTTCTTTTCGGTTCTTTCCCATGACGTCTTTATTAAACTGATAGGGTTTAGTTATAAATACCTAAACTATTATCTTAGCAGTCAATAAAAAAATATTTGCCCTAATATCCTCCATCTCTATTTATCCTCTCTCCCTCGTCTCTCTCTCTTCTTCCACGGCCGATCGGCCCTTTCTTCTGATTCGTTTTCTGGTTCACTTGATACATAAGCGGTATCAAACTTCATCTAAATTTCGTTCGCCTAAATAAAAATTGGGAATAGTACAATCCAATGCGCAATATAATAATCTAATCAATCCCTTGAAGTACGATCTTGCTCGCCAACTACATACAACTACATTGTCGCAAAAAGTGTAAAGAAATATTAAGCATTGTAATATTATCCCACATGAGAAAACTATCCCTTAGTCTTGTGAGTTAAACCTTAAATAAAAGCATCTAATTGCTTTTCTTTAATTTCCGATTCACTATCAATAAGATTCATCTCTTGTTATCACTTCTCTTATTAATGTTTGTAAGGAGTCGTGAATTGTAAGAATGGTGACACACCCTAACCTATCTTCAGGTCCATTACCTACATATATACATCACTTATATCATCTAATATATATGTATATCCTTCAAATGTGAACATGAGTTCAATGCATATTTAGTATCGGATTTACTGCACACATAATATGTTGTAATGCATATTCATTTTTATGATTCACTGTACATTGGGAGAAAAATGAATCCGTACTAAATATGCACAAACTCACATTCTCAGTTAAAGAACCGGTTTTCGTTTGAACTAATCTCTCTCTCTCTCTCTCTATATATATATATATATATATATATATATATATATGATCATATGAGAATGGTTTTTATGTTGTGAATTGAGAATAAATCTGAATCATTAATGTGTGTGTGATGTACGGTTCAGATTGACTCATGCATGCAAAATTTTCCACTTTTCTTCTCCAAAATTTTCTAAAATTGTCTAAGTTTTCAATTTCTAAGAAAATTGTTGAAAACTAGTAAAATTTGTTCCAAATATGCAAATAGAATTTATCAGTTTTCTACTTTTTAGTTTCATAAATTATATACGTACTTTTTACATTAACATATAACTAATTATTATACATTACATTTTTATATACCTCTATAAATCTACTCAATACTACAAATATATATATATATATATATATATACTCAAAAGATGGTCTTTTTCATCTAAAAAATGAATCTGGCTAATCAATATATTTATATATCCTCCACAGTTCAGTAGATATAGTTGTTCGTCACTGATTAGCATTTTCTCTTTGTTGTTCTTGACTCTAAAAAAATAGTTCAATAGTATCCTCTCAAAAAATTATATACATACTTTTTACATTAACATATAACTAATTATTATACATTACTTTAATATTTTATAATCATGTTTATACATTATTTATTCCTCTTATTATTTATAAGTGATCACTAAGTTCATAAAGTTAGATTATTAAATATAGGAACAATATTTTTATTTTTTATTTAATTTAAAATAATGGAGACCACTGTCACACATGAACACAGTAAAATGATAATTAACAAATAAATAATATTTATACTATTTGATGTTTCATTTTGTTTGTTAGATTTTTTTATCATTTAAAAATATTAATTATGTAACATATTCATAACTACAAGTATGGCTCATAGATTTAAAAAAATATTAAAATATGTGTATTTGTTGAGGTTCGATTGTTCGAAGAGTGTCTAGCTTGTTTGTAGCACAACTCTAGCATGTTTTCTAATTTTCTAAATCTAGAAAACAAGTCAGGACTGTTTTCTATAATTTTCTAAAGTCCAGTTGTAATTTGGAAAACCGTGTTTTCCTGTTTTCTTGTTTTCTTTTTAGAAAATATCTAATTTGAACGTGTTTTCATTTTTTCCATTTTCTTAGAAATTATTTCTAGAAAACTGGTGAAGTAAACAGGGCCTTATTGTTTCAGTCTTGATTCATATCTCGTAACCTCATTATCTTCATTTTCCTTCCTAACAAAGACTCATTTGTGTCCTACTTTGACAATATTTTTGGAGTTTGGAATATAGGTCTAAACACTTTTCATTTTTCCAAGGAATTTCATTCAACTTGTATGACTTCTTTTTTGATTTTGGTCAATCATTCTGTTCCGACATCATCCAACAGATTTTGGTTTAGGAATGTCATTTGAAATTTCAAGATCCATATTAAAGGCAAAATATGTCATCCATGACGACATTTTATCTCTACATTAATTTACTAGAAGATAAATAATTTATTGAGATCATATTATTTTCAGACACTAGTAGTTCTTGAGAAACTATATTATTTACATTTTATTGATTAATCATCATTCTTGTTCGGTCCTTATCTTGCAACTTTTTTCTTCTAGGTGCAGAATCTTCTGAACCAATTGGGCGACCACACTTTTGAAATATTTTAGATTCATTTGCTGCTGATGCTACTTGTCCTTCAGGGGCATCAACTTTGGCTAGAACATTTGCAGCAGGTATAAATTTTATCAATCTTCATGTAATACCTGAGAGTAACTTTTCATTATTGTATTGTTGTACTATTGGTATTTGTATTGTATCCTTACATTGCATGATTGCATTGGATTATTGTTGTTCTTACTCAGTTCATATATTAAACGTGTTTGAGAACCATTTGCGACAAGTTTCGTATTACACTCCAGAGGCCAGTTATGGCCGTATATATTGATGTTACGGCCATAACATAGTGGTGATACAGTCGTATGATGGTTACAGTACGACTGTATATGTGGGGTATGTTGTTGGTTTTTGACGTAGAATTGTACAACCATATATATCGAAATACAACTGTACATGTGGAGGATATGGCTATACGTTGGAGGATATATGCCCGTATTTCGGCTATTTGGAGCTGCTGAAAGAGTTCGTATTTTTCCTTGCAGCAAGGACTACGACCATATCTATTATTCTTACGACGGTATGTTGTGTATATATGGTCGTATAGTACTGAAGTTACGACCATATGCTCGTGTCTGTTAGTTTCATTTGACGTACAACTTGTACGCTTGTATGCATGTATGGATACAATCATATATTTGGAGTGCATAGCCGTATATGACTAAGGTACGGTCGTATGGCCGTTGACCTCCGAGCTGAGTGGATGATATTTGTGCAAGGCACGACCGTATGAAGGAAACATACGGCCATTTACGACAGTATCATTTGGAGATATGGTACATCATGACAGTATATAAGACTGCAGCTCGATTTTACACATATTTCTTCTCTTTGAATTGCCTGAGAAAGAGACTTCTTGGAGAGCTTTGTGAGTTCCAAACATTGAGTGTTCGTGGAATTGATCATCTATAACTATTGGTGAGCTTGAGAAGAGTAATGGGGCGAATTCAATCATAGTTTTTCATCCAAATATTCAAGAGGCAATTGTTCTTTAACTTGGACTTTGTTTTCGAAGGGATTATGATCTGTATACAGTTATAATCATTATGTACATGAGTTTACATATATGATTATAAGATGGGTATGATTATTTCTTTAGGTTCTTCGAATTTTATTAAAGAACACTTTGATTGTTGGACTATAAATTTGAAGGAGTTGATATATTGATATAATAATAGATGATGATGTTTTTTTTTATTATGAGTCAAAATAACCAAAAGACAGGATATTGAAAACATATTATCATGCTTTAGAAGAAAGATGATAAATTATTCATGGCGTTCTTGGTGTTTTTCAAGAAACCAGTTATTTTGTGGATTATTGACATTGAATGAATTGTACTTAATTCAAGATTGTTCGAGAGATTATTGATTTTGTTGGAGGACATTTGTTCGTGGAAGGACATCACATATCCATTATTAAGGCAAGTTAACTATTATTGGTCATGAAGATAATATTACTTATGATTGATGTAACTGGTGTACGTTGTCCCTATGATTTATGAATTTTGATTCATATTGAGGTATTATGATTGATCATGTTGATCGTTCTTTATGAGATGGTGATCCCAATACCGTTGTTTTGATATCATTGATTGTTTCAATCATTCGTTATTGGTAGATCGTTCTTTCACTATGGTGAGTTCTTTTATCCTTATTGGATATGTTGATATATTGAGTTTCGTTGTCATGTTGATATCATGACATTTCTGGAGTCACACTTGCGTGCTGGTTGGTATGCATAAGATTTTTAGCCAAGCATATATAGTCATGTACTGATAGTTTCTCACATATTGGACTTTGCACATGGGACGGTTACTCTTTAAGACTAATTAGGTACAAGACCACATATGTATTCGATCGATATGCGTTAGTGACTTATGCACGAACACAATTCCATCCCGAGCGTGATGAGATGTTTGTATTTCGAGCTGTGTTTGGTCATTCAGACACCATGAGTGATTGTGTGTATTCGACAGTTGTGACTTGTATTGCGTATGTTCAACATCTTGAGGTTTTTAATTATATATGTCTGACCTTGTGTTTTTGGGCAAAATATGCATTTTGTATCGTATTTTAGGTTGAGGCAAGACAAGGGCACAAGATGGACATGGTGATGGGGAAAAGTCTCAAGGATACTAGTCTGGGAGCTCGAGTTCGCTGCATTGTACTCCTTGTATATTATGATTTGTATTGATTTGGTATATCAATCTTCATATGGATTATACTTGTATTTTGAATTATCATGTTAAATGATTGTCGTAGTTGAGTATTGTATAAACTCCTTTTCGAGGTACTTCTTGGGTATGTGTTTCGCCTGATGGGTCCTAGTTAGGGTCCACAACACTGTAACAGTCACCTAGTTTGGAGATGTTAATGCTCTGTGTATCAATTAAAGCACCGGGTAGTTGATTTCCAACATTTTGTAAGTAGATGGTTCTTTCAACTTCTAGTTCACATTGATTATTCTGCGGATCCAATGTGAAAGAGTTTTTCATTCCAAGAGACACCATTGGGCTTATCTGGATGTATTTTATCTCACCTAATATTGGATATGTAATTTCATCAAAAAGACGGTCACCAAACTAGGTAGTAAATAGATTCACCTATTAAAGGTTTAATATATATCTTATAATTAAAGGCGAATCAAACCCAACATATATCCTAAGCCTACGTTGAGGACCTATTTTTATATGTTGTGGGGTGCAATTGGAACTTGAATAGCACAACCGAATATTTTTAATTGAGAAATGTCGTGTTGCCAACCAGAAACAAGTTGCACGGGGGAATATTGTGATACTCCGTTGGCCTATTACGAACTAATATTGCTGCATGAAATATGGCATGACCCCAAGCAAAAGTTCGGAGTTCTGATTTCATAAGTAACGGTATTGTAATTAGTTTAAGACGTTTAATAAGCGGTTCGTTAAATTATTTTGAGTATGGACATGAGCAACTGCATGTTCAATCTCAATTCCAATTGCCATTCAATAATCATCGAATGCTTGAGGTGAAAACTCAAGGATTGTCAAGACTAATTATCTTTAATGAAATATAAGGGAATTGAGCTTGTAAAAATTATTATTTAAGCAAGTAGTCTGGCAAATGCTACATTTCTAGTAGAAAGTAAGCTCACATGGGACCATTTAATAGATGCATCAACCAATATCATAAAGTATTGAAATGGTCTGTATGGTGGGTTTATTGGTCCATAAGTATCTCCTTGAGTTATTTCTAGGAAAGATTGAGATTCAATACCAACTTTCATACTTGGAGGGCTAGTAATTAACTTACCTTGTGCACAAGCATCAAATTAAATTTCACTTGATAAAAGAATCATTTGGTTCTTTATATTATCGATCTACAAATAAATCGATAATCAATCACATTCAATCAAGTAATTAATATCTCTTTTCGATCGACAAAGAAATCGATACATCTATGAGTTGTATCAAGTGGGCCGTCATAGTCAAGGATATTAGTTTCGATCTCTTGTTTTCCTTGATTGATCTCTAATAAAGATTCATGAGATGCTTTGTCGTACAACAAGAACGTGACTAATGCCCACCATGCCACATCTATCGCATTTGTCTTTTTTTTTGTTTTTTTGGACGAATTATAATCATTGGATGTTTTGTGTCCTTTGTTGTTAGATATTTCGATATAGGTTGTGTCACGTCCAAATCTACCCCCACATCCATATCCGTCCTCACATCCATGTTTGTGTCTGTGGCTCATCCACCCTCATTTCCATGTTTGTATGTAACATTGGCTTCGCATAATGCTGCGTAACCGGTGGGTCGTAATTCATGATTTTTCATGAGCAACACATTATTTTGCTCGGCAACCAACAAACAGGAGAAGTTCAGAATAATTTTTGAAACCAAGCTCTTGATATCGATGTTGCAGGATTATACTTGAATTAGTGAACATGTGCAACATTTTTTCAAGCATATCTTCATGAGTTATTTTTTCTCCACAAAATTTCAACTTCTATTCTGAACAACTCGGAATTATAAGCACTCATACTTTTGAAATTCTATAAGCGGAGAGGCATTCTATGTCTGGATCTAGGAAGGACCACATGCCTCTGATGGTCAAACCTATCTTTTAAATTTCTTAGAGCTAACTTAGATCTTTGACAGTGAGATACTCAATTTTCAGATCATCATGGTGTGATGACGAAGGAAAAATAGTGTCTTAGCACGATCCGACAAGGATTTTTTGTTTTGTTTTTTATTATCTCTCCCAAATCCTTTGAGATCAAGTGAATAACAGCATCAAGAGTCCATAATAAATAGTTCTTTCCAGATATATCAAGTGCAACATACTCAAATTTGGTGATATTGATCATGTGTAAATCTATATAGCAAAAGTAAAATAGATTACTCAAATAATTATTGTCAATAGGACATAAAGATTAAGTTTTCCTTCACGGACAAACCTCATACCAAATACCACTCTTATATTTAAAATTTATCTAAGTAATAGATCAATATTCTTTAGGAATATTGCATTATCACATAACTTACATATAAATATAACATCTATTCTTTTAGAACAAATAATATTCTCCAAGAATATTATTTTGTGTTTTTTTAAGAAACTTTTATATTAATTTTTAGATTTCATAATTTTCTTTCAGTACACATCATATCCGGCTATAATATGACGAGATAATATCGTGCTTCTTCAAGAACTACAACAAACTTTTATCTGTTGTAATTAATGTATTTATTAATGAATGACTTTTATACCCTTGAAACCCTAGATGTGTACCTATAAATAATGGCTTTTGTCCCTCATAAGAATACACACATTATTCTTCTTCTCTTCCAATTTCTCCCTTTTTCTCTCAAGATTATAACACGTTATCAGCACGATACTCTACGAGTAAAAAAAATTTTCTCTCTAATTTTCGAAATCCAAAAAAAAAAAAAACGCGAGCAGTTTTTCTGCACTGCGAGACCGTGCTAAAATCACGATTCCTGCTTTGTTAACCATCGGATCAGCATGAAATTTTTACAGTATCTTCCTGACAAACAGATCTACAAATTCAACGGTGGAGATCGGATTCTAAAACGTATTGCATATACAAAAAAAAAGTTCGAGCAGAAATAGTCTTTTTTTTATATTGATGAACGATATTAATTCTATTTACTCCCTCAAAAACTTTATTGCATATGATGATTTCGAGGAAAAATATATTCTTTAGTTATTAAATTTTCTATTTTTGTGTGCATCATATATAAATAATATATATGATGAACTCAAATTTATTATCAAATCATATTTCTCTTTGTTTAAAAACACAATTGATCGCACATAATAATCCGTAAGATTATTAAGTTAAAAGATTTGTTGTAGTTCTTGAAGAAGCACAACGTTATCTCTATCATTTTCTAGTTGAATATGATGTGTTCATGAAGAACACTATGAGATCTAATAATTTGTGCAATTCCTAATGAAAATACAAAATAATATTCCTGAAGAATATTGTAAGTGCTCTTGAAGAAGCAACTATTTTAGTTTAGTTATTTCGAGCCTTGATTAATTCTCGTACTAATTTTTTTCCCTTTGTATATTCAATTATGGGTCTTAAAATTATTGCTCCCGAAGTAGCACAATTAATTTTAATATTCTTGAAGAATATTACTATTCTAAATGAATAATTCTTATTTATACATGATTTATGTGATGATACAATGGTAGAAAGATTAGTGAGTGGTCGAATATTCCTATCAAGGTGTTCTCAAGTGAACAATATTAAATTAAAAACTTTAATATTACATGGCTCAAATTTTATCTCCGAAATAGATAAAATTTAGAGTTTATCCTTGTAGGGATAATTATTTATAAATTTTATCTCGTGGAGTTGATATATCAACTGTTAATGATAAGGACATGAAAATGATAATCTTGAGATTATATGTCAATATCTAATCTTATATATTGTGTAGTATAATATTCAATATCTAATCTTATATATTGTGTAGTTTAATATTTTATTATCTCTTATGATGTCATACCTGAAGTATGATTTGAATTGATCGTTGCTATATAATTAGTGATAAAAGGGTCAAATATCCTGAAGATATTTGTATCATTCAAATACTTGGCTTATCTTATTTCTTCTTTTTGTGAATAGAATGTCAAGTTCTTAGGATTAAACAGTGGTCATGATTTATTCTCATCAAAGTGCAAATATGCAAGATATATTTAGCATGGTACTTTTCGTATGGAAAAAAAAGTAGTGCTAAATTTATTGACAATTCCTGAAGAACTACTAAATTCCTTCCTACAGGGTCGAAGATTATGCACTATTATCTTCTAAGTATCGATAAATCTATGAATTTCTAAACTATCGCTTGAAATATGTATGATTCCGCGATAACAAGTAAGACAAATGACATATACAATTTCTGAAGAAAAGAAATTGGTATTAGAGAAAATATCAATGTAAATGACGTATAAAATTCACTACTTATTAGACCAGAAGTCTACTAATTAATCCCAATACTTTCAATATTTACATGTTTAAATTTACGTGTTTGGTGTTAAAGTCTATTTATATCATTTTTTATATTTTATTTAACTATATGTTTATTTATAATATATATCCTGAAGATATATTAATACAAATTCACACATATTGTATGATAAATATCACAAATTACCAGTAAATATCATGAAGTATATTTATGCACTTAAAATTGTATTATTTTGAGTTGACCAATTTTCATCAACATCTTATAGGTGTTGGATTAATTGCATAACAATTATTGCACTTTCTTCTGGAAGAAGAGTAATATCGATAGTTATTACATTATATTGATGATAATACTTCTATCATTGATATAAAATTATTTGTAATGCTTCTTTTAATACATTAGAATAATATATTTTCATGATTTCCTGAAAAAACATGAATTTGTAATTTTAATAATCAAGAAGATTATTAAAAAGAAATTGTTGATGTTCTTGATAAAACACAACGATATATAGTCATATTTTTGTGATAGTATTTGTGATAAACACATCAATTAAAGTTAATATTCAAGAATATTAAACAAAAAAAGGCATTATTTTGAATATTTTCTATATGGCCTTGTGTTATTGAATTGCTTTTATTATCACCATATTGATATAAATTGTTGCTCATGATGTAGCACAATTAATACTTTTAATTAATATTCACATACTCTTTAGAGTATTTTATCTTTTGGGTGTTATATGCTTATAAATTGTTGCTCCCAAGGTAGCATAATTGATACTTTTGAAGAATATCACATACTCTTGATGAGTAATTCATATTTTCGGCAATATATGATTATGTTTGATTTAAATTGTTGCTCATGAGTTAGCACAATTAATATTCTTGAAGAAAATACATGCTCCCGGAGAGCAATTTACATTTGAAGTTGCATGTATTTATTTCAAATGAAAAATACATAACTTTATGTCATATTGATTTGTTCAATTTCTACTTTAGGAATGGAAAGACAATCCTCAAGGATTGGTATAATTTCATATGGCAATTTTTTTATTGTCGGCTTTAAAATAAGCTTTATTCAATGAGTATCGAATTAATTATAAGCGAATATTATTTTATCCAATGATCATGTTGCGATGAATTTCAAATTCAAGTATCCATATCAAAGGCACAATATTCGGGTCACCCTCCGTTATTAGTGCACTTCAAGAGGATTGGTTTTATAATTCAATTCCAACTATCTCCGACATTAGGGAGATATGAAATATAAATAAGAGAAAGTCGGAAAATTCTCGTTGGGTTGGATTTTTAAATTTACGCACTATGAACTCAAGTTCAACAAGTTATTGATTGCCAAATGAGTGATGAAATCTCATATACCACTTGTATATGTACCATAAAGAATTAAAGTCGAATGTGAACGAAATATATTTGTTGATACTCCTCGACGCCAGAAGCGTGAGAGACGTATTCTTTATTGGTATTAAAGATAAAATCAGCGGAATACAAATAGATTAAACTATAACATCACTTCAAAAACCTCTTGAAGAGGATAAGACGAGAATCTCAATACCTTAATTTGCACGTGCACTAAATAATTACAGTATTGGGATTATGGAACGACCAAATCAAATGTTATGGGAAATGTTGAATATTTGATTTTGTTGAAGTTGTCATGAACTTTGTGAATATGGGAGAATTGTTTATAAGAATGATAGTTGTCGACAACACTTTGTGTCTCAACAATTGCTAGTGGAGTGCCTGAAGCACTAAATAAAATATAAGCATTGAGACAGAGTTTAACTCGCAAAATAAAATAAAGTGGTGAAAGATAAGCGAGATTAGCATATAAAGGGTTTAAGCGCATACCCAAAACATATTCTCCCGTTGGCACTACATCTCGTCATTTAATATACATATTGTAATATCCGCATTTTTCTTTCCCTTGTATTTTTCTTTTTTCGGCGTATTTCCCCGATAGTAGTGACCCTCGTGTATCTTTCAGTGTATCTTTCCTATTATCTATGGATTTTGTTCCCATTATTGTCTTATGGAACCGCTGCCGGGTTGCCGTGATCCATTCTACGTTATGATGCCCGTTGAGATGTTCCGCTTGATGTTTCGCTCACATTCCTGTTTTGGACCGCTCATATTTCGTACCTAGCGCACGCTACTCTTTCTCGCATAGCGCACGCTAGAGTTCTTTAGTAGCGCACGCCACGCTTGTTCCGTAGCGCGCCAGCGAGTAGCCCCGGGAGCGGCAAAGGTTGTTTTTCCACCTTTTCTCGACTGCAGTATCGGGCCAGACGCTACACATGCTAGCGCACGCTAATGTCGAGAGGCTAGCGCACGCCGATGATGCCCGTAACGTGCGCTAGTGTGAGTGTCCAAGATCGATGACAGCTTTACTATCAACCCGGCCAAAGTGCGAAGCGCACGCTACGCTTGTATGGTAGCGCACGCTAACGGATCGCTTAGCGCACGCTACGCTTGTATGGTAGCGCACGCTAACGATCGTGGGTTCGGCGCTTGCCACCGACTCGGCACGTCCAGGTAGCGCACGCTATTGATCGATAGCGCGCGCTACCGAGAGGTTATTAGCGCACGCCACTCATGTATGGTAGCGCACGCTAACGGCCAAAAACCTGGCTACTGGACTAGGACGCTAACGGTAGGGTTGTAATCTTATCCCGTTAGCGCACGCTAACATTGAGGCTTTAGCGTGCGCTAACACTCCCTGGCTATATAAACCAGGGAGTTGACCGAGATAGTCACAAATTCTCATTTCTCTCCTTCTTCCGCGGCCGAGCGACTCCAAGGCGATTTGAGGCGATTTTCTTCTTCCAATCACTTCAGAGATTCTTTTACTTGAATTCTTGGTGTAGATTAACATCATCCACTTGTGTTTCTCATCCTAAATCTAAGGTAATCTCTTAGAACCCTATTTTTTTTGGATAATTTGGGGGTTTTGGGATTTTCTTCCGATCCGTTCCGTTTTGTTGATGGATTCATGATGAATATGATTAATCTTGTTGATATTCTTAGTTTCCCTACGGATTCATGGTATATTTCGTGATTTTTACTAATCGAGAGGGTTTGGTTGTGGTCCGCCTCGTCGTTAATTTCATACGAATATACATGAATCGTGGGTGGGTTTTCGGTGTATTCCATTTCCGTATTCGTCAAGAGTTGGTTGTAATTATGTTCTTCAATCATTAGGATCGGTTCCGCTGATTCCTAGTGTTCGTCGGTGATTATCCTTCACGCTCATTGCGTCCAATTATTCAAGGCAAGTATTTTTGGAAACCTTTATGCTTAACGTGAAATAGTAATGTATATTGTGTGTGATTGCTCACCTCGGGAGGGTCCGACGGGATCACGGAGGGAATCCAATGGTATAGCCCCGGATTCACGAGTTTGTTTCGCTAGCCAGCCACCGGGAGGGTCCTTAGGATCACGGAGCGGATCAATGGTATAGCCCTGCTCCCAAGGCGATGCGTGTGCGTGATTTGTTTTATAATATGGCCACCGGAGGGTCCCTTGAAGAAAACAACGGTAACTCGAAAATCACTTGAAGAACAAGAGATTGAGGGAACTTACCAAAGAAGAACAAGAAGAAGCCTCCAAACACCAAAGGAGCACCAACAAGCTTCCAACTTCAAGCTTCAATCCAAGCTAGATGATCAAGATCGAGTTGGAAGAGGCTAAACATCAATAACAAGTCCAAACGGACGATTCTAGGAGAGAAAATGTGTTTTGGTTCGTGAGGAAATGAAAGACGAAACCAAGATAAATAGATCGATTAATTTATTACGACGTTATACACTAAGGTTAACGCACGTAAGAGGCATTACGACGCTATGCTAAGACATTAACGCATTTAATGAAAATCCAGAATCGATCGACTAAAATACGAAGGCCTTAACGCACGTAAACAAGAACTTATTACGACGCTAACAAGACCTACATTACGCACGAGCTCATCTCTTAACGCACGTAAGCGGTCCGCTGATCGCAATAGTGAGATCCGATCGGAAGATGCTCGGGACCCACCGGCCGAAAGTGACTACGAGGAAGGTCCCTGCCACCTACCAAGAATTACGTACGTAACCTTACAGGCATAACGTACGTAATACTCAGCCCATAACGTACGTAAGTCTACCCATGTAGCGTACGTTAAGGCTAGTGTACTTAGCCAAAAATCCAAATTCTCCAACCAACATTCAAACGACGAAACTAACCCGACGACAAGTATAATATTTCGATCCCGAAATATTCCAATACAATATACATTGTATCAGTCCAAAACAACAACACTTGTACAATTCCAAATGAATATGTACAACTCAACAGTAACACGAAAAAAAAATTATCCCCGGATATTACAGGTTGCTGGGGAGCAATTCACATGATCGTTACGAAGGATGATGGAAGACGGCGATACTAATCACATGAAGACCGGTGTTGGGTATTTGGTGATGTCTTGTTTTGTCCTTCCGTTGTGTTTATTTTCCCTTATGTGGGAACGTTGATTTATGTTAACCCCCGCGTGGGTATGAGTTACGAGAAAGAGTAAGGTATGGTTGATGTGTAGGTTGTGGTAAAAGACCAAATCGGTCTAATGGTCTGTTAATTACCCATGTCGGTATGTATTGTGTTGTTGTGTTTTTTTGTATTTAGCCTGGTAGATCCTCACGGAGAGGGTCTGCGGCGCTGTAATATTCCCGAACGGTTTGGGGGTGTTACAAAAACTAAGTATTAGTATTGTCTCGACTTGTAGATCGAGCATATATGATGAAAAGTTTTTATCCATTTAGCTACCTAAAGGTTGTCTTACCACTTGAAGTGGATACCGACTCATATAGATCTCAAGAAAATAACAAAGATATAAGAGGACCAGAAGTTCCATACTTGTATGCTATTGAAGCATTACATTATCAGGCCTGATATACAATTTGAAGTTAACATGCTAGCAAAATTTAATATTTCTCCAAGAAGGAGAATGTGGAATGGTGTTAACCATATTGGTCTATTACATGAAAGAGATCGAGATTCGATATTGGTGGCTATTAGGGTATTATGATCTCATATTTGTTCTCATACTGCCAATTTATTATGATGAGAAATATTCTACATTTATGTGTTGCATATAATGTTTGGGCAAGTAAAATGAAATTTATTTCCACATGAGCTTCAGAAGAGCAATAATGATAATCTAACAGATTTATTCACTAAATCTCTCCATATTTGAAAATTATATTCATGGTATTGGAGTGCAAGATTGTTATCTTGAAGAGAAGAAGTGATAACTTTTAAATTAACTTGAAGATTATGTCGACCCTGAAGGTCAAAAGGTCCTGAAGACCAAATGGTTGTACTCTTTTTCCCTTTCTAAGTTTTTTCCAACCGGGTTTTCTTAGTTAAGGTTTTAACGAGGCAACCAATGCAACACATGAGCAAATTTATACTATGTACTCTTTTTCTCTATTGTTTTTTTCTCACAGGGTTTTTCCGAAGGAGTTTTGATGAGGCATGAACATCATAATATTCAAGATGAAGTATTGTATGAAGACGATGTCACTTGTATCTCAAAGGTAGATACATCAAATATTCACTTAAGTGATTATTCGGTGAACTTATTCACAAAGGCGTTGCCGACATCAACATTCAGAAGACTAGTACACAAGATCGGAAAGCGTCAACTCAAAGATATTATGTAATCAATTTGAGGGGGAGTAGCTGTACTCTTTTTCCTTCGATCGGGTTTTTTTCCCACTGGGTTTTCCCGACAAGGTTTTAATGAGGCAACATGTATTAAAGGTCATTCAGAGGGAGTGTTGTAATTAATGTATTTATTAATGAATGACCTTTATACCCCTGAAACCATAGATGTGTACCTGTGAATAATAGCTTTTGGCCCTCATAAGAATACACACATTATTCTTCTTCTCTTTCAATTTCTCTCTTTTTCTCTCAAGATTATAATATTATCTTAATAATCTTCTGATTATGAAGAGTTACTAGATCATATTTCTTCAGGAAACAACGATGAATATGACTTTATAATTGATTTCTAGATCCTCAAATATATTTATTTATTTATGTATGATGATAGAAGAATCATAACAACTAGTAGAATATTTTGTGTAGAATATTAATTAAATATACAGAATTTAGCATGTTACTATCATCATCATAAAGACTACATGCCCATCATTGGCAAACCCCATAGTTATATAAATCGATCCAGACGCCCACAAAGACTCAAAGAACATCATTCAAGATTCATCGCCAGAAAATAAGATTAAAGCATCACAAATATTCAAAAAATATAATTGAAGCATCACAAAAAGTTCAAGGTACGTATTCAAAGTAAGATGTCATTGGTTCATGAAATAGTCGGTTTGAAGTCAATTGACGAACATGCAGGGGCGGACGTACGTGAGGCATGGTGGTGCAAGTGCACCACCAAATTTTTTGGGTCAAAATCAAAACGACGTCGTTTTGGGACGCGTTTCGTTTGCTGCGTATTAAATAAAATTAGAAACTCACGTGACCCATTAATTCTCATTACTTCTTCCCCGAATTTACTTATGCTGTGAGTGCCGCCCGCCCGCCCGCTTCTCCTGAAACTACCCGCCCACCTCTCGCCGTCAATCTCCAGCCGCTGTCGCCCGCCCGCTTCCTCCTCTAGCCGCTGCTGCCGACGAGTACGACCCGCCCGCGGCCCGCTACTGCGCGTCTGCACTGCACCACACCCGCCCGCGGCCCGTGATTTTTGATCCGCCCGCCCGCTGCTGCCACCTATGCCCGTGAATCATAGTTAGAGGTAGTTTTTCAGTAATTGTATTTGATGTTTCCTCTTTGTGTTTCTTAAAATTTAGGGTTTGTGTTTGTTTTTCTTATGAATTTAGGGTTTGTGTTTTTGTGTTTTTCATATGAGTTTAGGATTTGTGTTTTTTCGTATGAAATTATCTAATTTATCTTATATTTGGACCTGTGTGAAACTTTATTAAGATTTTTGGTAAAATTGATGTATTGAAAATCTTTTTACAGAATATTAGGATTCTGCTTTTGTTAATTCTCTCTTAAAGCCCCTTGATATTAAGAGTACTTCAATAAGAACTTATGGTTTTCCAACTAACATTGGTTTGTTTGTGTATTTATTTAGATGAAAAGATACTTTGAAGTGTATCCCAAATTCAAAGGTAGTTCAAGTGGTTCTAATTGAAGATCCACCGAAGCTCAACATTCAAGTGATACGCAACTTGCCGCTCCATCAAAATTTGCTAATGAGAGAGAAAAATATTGAATTAGAAACTTTAATAGCCGACCTGGATGCGTAAAACCAATTTTAATATCATCCAGACATTCAAAATGAGGTAAGAAAAGCTTACCTAAAAAGGTCCCAATCAACCTCGCAATTTTACATTTCCTCGACAAAGTATGGTGATAAAAGGCGCGATTTATTGTGAATCGTTTAATAAATATGATTGGCTTGAGTATAGTAAATCTGCTGACCGTGTATATTGTTTGCCGTGTTATTTGTTTAAGAATGTGTCAAATTATGGTGGTGATCACTTTGTTGGGCTAGGGTTTGATGACTGGAATAATCCTTCAAGAATTGGTCGTCATGCTAATTCTACCAATGGTTCTCATGGTGATTGTGTGTATATGGGTCGTGATCTTATGAATTCAAATCAAAGTATTGGGGCTTCTTTAGTAAAACAAACTCATAAAAAAAATCTTGATTATAAAATCCGTGTGTCTACATCTCTTCTAGCTACTAAATATCTTTTGCGGGGTGGCTCGCCATTTCGAGGTCATGACGAGTCATAAGATTCTCCACATAGGGGTCCTTTTCTTGAAACTATAAATTTATTGAAGGAAAGTAACCAAGATATAGCCAAGGTCTTAAATTGTGCGCCCAGAAACAATTATATGACTTCTCCTGTTATTCTAAAGGACCTTGTCAGCCTTGTGCATTTGAAATAAGTAAAAAGATTGTTAGTAATATTTGAGATGATGTTTTTGGTGTGTTAATTAATGAATCTGGTGATTGCTCAGGGAAAGAACAAATGGTTGTTGTTGTGCGTTATGTTAATAGTGCGGGTTTCGTTAGGGAAAGATTTCTTGGCATTATACATGTTAAAGAAACAAGTGCAAATTCACTTAAAGAGGCACTTCAAAATTTGCTTTCTCTTCACTAATTGAGTTTATCTAGCATCCGAAGACAAGGGTATGATGGAGCAAGCAATATGAGAGGTCGATATGGTGGGTTGAAAACTTTAATTCAAAATGAGAATCCATCTGCTTATTATGTGCACTGTTTTGCCCATCAACTTCAATTGGCACTTGTTGCTTGTGCTAAAAGTCATATTGATGTTAGTGGCTTTTTTGGTATGATCAATATGCTTGTTAATTTGATTCGATCCTCTAACAAAAGAATAGAATTGCTTCGGGGCAAACAAAAGGTTCATTATGTAAATTTAATTGAAGAGGGCTCGATAGTAACCAATAGTGGCTTGAATCAAGATCAATCATCTATTGTTAGAGGTGGTGATACTCGTTGAGGGTCTCATTTTAGGACCCTCACAAGTTTGATGACTTTATATACTCCCGTACTTGGAGTGCTTGAAGAAGTGGGAGATGATAGATCTTTCGATAGGCATGGTGAAGTTGTATTCTTGTTAGATTTGATCCAGTCTTTTGATTTTATCTTCTTGTTGTACTTGATGGTTGAGGTTCTAGGGATATCACATGATTTGAATGTTGCTTTGCAAAAATGTGATCAAGATCTCTTGAATGCACTGAAACTTGTTAATATTGCCAAGCAACGACTTCAGGATATGATGGATGATGGGTGGGAAAAACTTCTTTCTAAGGTTGTGGAAATTTGCAATAAGCATGAGTTTGATGTGCCTGATATGGATGCACTATATGTCCAAGGAAATAAATCTAGGCGACAAACTTCAAGTATTTGTAATATGCATCATTACAAGAATGATTGTTTGTTTAGTGTTTTAGATTTGTAGTTGCAGGAGCTTAATGCTAGGTTTGATGTGGATAACACCGAACTTCTATATTGTGTTGCATGTTTGAGTCATTCATCGTCATTTGCAGCTTTTGATGAGGATAAATTGTTGAGGATGGTTGAATTATATCCTAATCATTTTGTGGAATTTCCCGAATCGAAATCAACTTCAAAATTATATTAAAGATGTTCGATGTGATCCAGATTTTTCAGAGTTGAAAGGACTTTCAGATCTTTGTAGAAAACTTGTGGAAACAAACAAGTGCACAACATATCATGTTGTGTATAAACTTGTGAAGTTAGCGTTGATTTTGCCCGTAGCAACTGCAAGTGTTGAACAAGTCTTCTCAGCTATGAAGTATGTGAAGAGTGAGTTATGTAGTAAGATGGATGATCGATGGTTAAATGACCGTCTAGTAACATTACAGAAAGAGATGTACTTAAAACTATTAGTAATGATGTTATTTTAGCACATTTTTAGGAAATGGACGGTAAATGTAGGCGATTTTCTTTGTAAATGTACAGATCCTTTGTTATTACTATGACTTTCTTTATGTATTATTTGTTATCTTTAATGTAATTTTAATATATATTTTATTGTTCGATATTTTTTTTCGTGGGATGGTCGGTGCACCAGTGATTTTTCTGTCCTGGATCCGCCTATGCGAACATGGCAGACAATATAGTAATGTTGGAAGAATTTTGCGACGGTGGGTCAAAGGGAAGGGATAAACATAAGAAGGAAGGATGATACGAAATTGACTAGTCCGAATAAAGAAGACGAAGCAAGGATCAACGTAAACGGCCTTACAACGCGCCATGCACGTGCGACTACATTTTTAGGCGAGAAAACGGACACAAAACGAGAAGGACCAAGGTGCCGGATCTCGGCCGTGTCATATGACACGGCCCGTGTCATGCTGTGCCAGAAAATGCCGAAGGACTGCCGGCCGAACTCGGCCGTGTCATCCGACACGGCCCGTGCCGCACTGTCCCGGACAGGCAAAGTCACTGTCGGCCGAACTCGACCGTGTCCGGAGACACGGTCGAGTCCTACTCGTCCAGAACTGCCGGAACATCTGCCCGTCCAACCCAACCGTGCCAGGCAACACGGTCGAGTCCTACTCGCCCAGAAATGCCGGAACGCCTGTCGGACGAACCCGACCGAACTCGGTCATGTCGTCCGACACGGCCCGTGCCGAGATGTCCCGGACAAGCAAAACTGACTGCCCGTCGGACTCGACCGTGTCCCGAGACACGGCCGAGTCGTACTCTTCCGAAACTTGCCGAACGGACGCTGCCGAGCTCGACCGTGTCCCAGGACACGACCGTGTCACACCCATCCGGAATTGGCCGAACGAACTGCCGACCAGCTCGACCGTGTCCCAGGACACGACCGTGTCACGCCCTTCCGGAAAACGCCGAAACGCCTGCCGACCAGCCCGGCCGTGTCAGACGAACACGGTCGAGTCCTGTCGAACATGGCACATGCAGCCGCGGCCGTGTCCATCGACACGGTCCGTGTCCGGCAGCCAGTCCACCCTTATTTTATCCACTTTTATGTATTGTTTGTCTTCCCTTTTTCTTTCCTTACTCTTTTTAGGGATTGTGTTCCCATATTTTGTGATTTATGTTCCCTTTTTTATTTTATTTGATTTGTTTCGATTATTCAAAGATTTTGTAATCTTTGAATTATTTTCTTTATTTTTTATAGGAAGCCTTGGTTTTCCTATAAGTAGGCTTTGTTAATCTTGTAAGAAGATATTGAATGTTGAAGAAATAAGAATACACTTTGTGTTTTCCTTGGTGAATGCTTTTCATCGAAACTTGATTTTTATTCGACGCGTCTTCGAGTATTAATCTGATCGATCCTCAATAGGTCTTGAGAAGAAATCATCTTATCGAATTATAGGTCTAATTCGATAAACCCTTGTTCTTGTTCGAATTTTCATTGTCATATCCGATATTACTTCCAGAAAAATACACTCAAAACACCCTACTCGTAAAAAGCCTTCCGCTATCATACACTTACATATACTCCGAACGATACATATTTAGCTTTCCGAGCGAATTTGTATCATTAGTGGTACCGGAGACAAGGTTATTTCCTTGTCGAAATTTTCTTGGCAATTTCTTGTTAATACTATCTCGATACTCTCTTATCATGGATTTTTTCGACGTTGATTTCATGGAGAAACTCCGTGAGGCACTACACAGCTTACAAGAGCCACGTTTTCAAGCTAGAAGAGGAGGATATGACGCACATTCACCGCGTCATGCAGGCGAATTTAAATTAAATGAACTTCCGGAATTTGTCGGAGGTACCGATCCCGAAGTCTACTTGGAGTGGGAGAGAAAGATTGAACGCATGTTCGAGTTCAAAAACCTTAACAACAAGAAACATTGCAAATATGCGATTCTCAAGTTAGGGAAAGGTGCTTCCCTGTGGTTCGAGGGTGTGATAACACAACAAGCTCGTGCGGGAAAGGAAAAGATCCGTTCTTGGGATTCTTTAAAGAATAAATTACGTAAAAGATATGTCCCGACATCACATCGGTTAACCTTGTACCGAAAGATTACCGAATTCATGCAAGGGAAACTAAGTGTGGGAGAATATATTGAAGAATTTGAAGGCTTGGCCTTAATGGGAGAACTCGAAGAAAATGAAGAACAAAGAATGTCACGTTTCTTACATGGCCTAAACCGAAACATTGCAAATACAGTGGAATTATACCCCTACGGGGATTTTGACATTTTATGCGGACTATGCATAAAGATAAAAGCTCAAAACAAAGTGAAGTTTGCCGAACCCGAATTTCCATACAGATTCGGAAATTCAAGTACCGGCTCAAGTTCGACTGCGAAACTTACCGCGCCTATTCAAGTCCCTACCCCGGCCCCAAAAATTCCTCATGGGTCCAAAGAGACAAGCTTGACTAAAGTACGATGCTATAAATGTCAAGGTTTTGGTCACTATCAAAATGCATATCCAAACAAAAGGGTGGTCACATTAAGAGAAGCTCTTGCGGTCCGAGACGAACTTTTAGTCGAGGACGAGAAGGGAGGACTTGGTTGTAATACCCGAGATTTCTGTTATGTATTTAGAACTTGTGACATTGTTATTGTTGCACTTTTATCTGAGTATTTTTCTCCGTATTTCATAATCCGATGTTGTTGAGCGTATGATTTCATGAATGTGATAAAATTGTGATTCTGCGCATGTAGAGCACGCTATCGACTATGTGTAGCGTACGCTAAGTTGGATCCATAGTGCACGCTGTGCATGACCTTAGCGCGCACTATACGTAGTCAGCATGATTGAGACGTGTGGTAGGTGAGATCAGGCCGGGGATCTTGGTCGGATTGTGTCGGGATGAACCTGGACGGCTTTCGGGAAAAGCCAAGTCAACGCCTTAGCGCACGCTACTGACATGAGGATAACGCACGCTAAGTGCTGAGTACAGTGAGGTCAATAAGTCGTTAGCGCATGCTACGAGCATGGACTAGCGCGCGCTAATAACCATTTCCTATAAATAGACAAAGATCCTTTCGTAATTTCACTCTTCTTCTCCCACATCCGAATCCTTATACTTAGAGAATAACTCTCTACATCCTAAACACATCAAATAAACAAACTAGCTCGAGATTCAAGATCGTATATCATCGAGATTGGTGTTCAAGCCTTCTGTCGATTGCTTCGAATTCCCTCCTTGTTCTTTACTACTTTGAGGTAGGTGATTCTTCACCAATAATAGTAGTATTCTGAAGGACGTTTGATCATGTTTATCTTGTCAGTTAGATTCTTAAGTAGTCGAACATCATGTGTTAGAAGGATATTTTCGATGTTTCGATACTTATTCACCGTATAAACCATTGAACCTCTTGGTGTTTGAACTCCTAGCATATTCTGAAGCTTCAAACCAATTTGTGATCAGTAGATGGATATTACCTAGTTGTTACGTTTTACACATTGGAATCATGCATTTTGGAACATAGGACGAACGGAACTTAGAATATTTTCTTGAAGATCAAGATGAATGATGGTGTAGTAATGATGATACGTATCCATGTATCTCGTAGTCGTTTAATCCGTATAGAACTTTCACAAACCTTATGAGCATGATATGCACGGGGATGACATGTATTATCACCATAGAATTTTTGAGTTCATCACCATTAGAACAAGTTTTCTGCCGCAGTAATCACATGCACGGTTAGCGCACGCTAACATACGTAAGTTAACGTGGCGCTATCGGGATAAGTTAACGACGCTACGCTTGGTACGTAACGACGTTATGATATCACCGAGTCACCGGCCGATCGTAGAGAACTGTCACCCATGGCTAGCGACGCTAGGCTTAGACGATAGCGACGCTATCAGTAAAGCTTAGCGCACGTTACGTAGAGTACGTAGCGTATGCTAAGTGGTTCAGGCAGATTGTTTATTTTGAGCTTTTGGCCGTAGACCGAATTGCTAGGCAATCGTTCGACTTGAGATGATTTGTATATCATTCCTTTTGTTAAGGTTCTAGCTTGCTACATTGATCGAAGGAGGCGGCCTTCGAGTGTGTTGAGATCATTGAAGTGTTTCGTTCTTGCCATCTTCGAGGCAAGTATTGTAATATGTTAATATTGGTATTTTGAGCATGCGTGTGATTATTCATGTTGTTGAACATGAGATTTATTTCGTTGAATTGTCATGTTATTCGTTATCTAGTGTTTGTATGTTCATGTTGATGGACATGGCGATTTGGCATATATGTATGCATGAGTTATGTTTGTGTTTGTGTGCGATCTATGCTGAGGGCGCTGGATCGGATGTCCACCTCGTGTTGGTCCGACGGGATCATCTTGGGATCTAGGCTGAGTGCGCTGGATCATTGGACGGGTTATTTCCACCTCGTGTTGGTCCGACGGGATCATCTTGGGATCTATGCTGAGGGCGCTGGATCATTGGAATACCCATGATGTGTTAATGGAATCTTGTGGATTCGCATTATCGGATTCCGGTAGCGGAAGTCCGTGTGATGTATCTTGTTATGTATTGTTGATGCATATTTGATTCGTTTAAACGATACTTGTACTAGCATCGTTGCTAATCCTTCGGGGTGGACATTTGTTTTGATGTTCAGTAGCCGAGAGCAGAAAACAAACACAAGATCGACGTGACGACGAAGGGGTTCAAAGATGTTTGTTGTTGTTGGTGATTTGTTTTCTTGGTTTGATTTCAAGATTGAGTACGCACGCGTGTCTTATTAATATCATTTCGATATGGTTGTATTAATTACTCGTTGAACCAGTTGTACGGTTTTGTAAACTTGAATTTCCGTGATGTTGATGTTCTATATTTACATTCTTTTAAATTAGCCTTGTAAATCCTTACTTAAAGAGTTTACGGCGCTGTAATTATTCCGAATATCTCGGGGTGTTACAGAATATGGTATCAGAGCTAAGATTTATGGATATCTTGGCAGTCGGGTCTTAAGTTGGGTCTGTTTATGTTATTGATTTACGAGTCGTTCGTAACATCACCGCTCACCAAAAGTCGCCATGTGGACCGTGGTTGTAAGTCTCCTAATCTCTTATACTACCGCTTTACTTAATTAATGCTTTGTGAGTATTGACGGGCTTTATTTCAATACTTTGTCCTCGGATATTGAGGAATTGTGTTTAAAGACGCTGAGAGGAGGATGTGGACGCGACGCCGTGGGACGCGACGGGTAACATGAGACAGAGGATTCCGCAACTACCCTGCACTATCGCCTAGTCGAACCGATTCCCATTCTCGAGGGCGCAAGGATCAGCGAATGACGACGCAAATCCTAACATGCCGGGAGTGCTTCAACAGTGGTGGCGCAGATAAACCAGCCGCCTGTAGTCGACCGCATGCAGACGGCGATGGGACAAAGAAAGACCACGAGGATAACCGGGAGACAGATGGCTTGCCGAGGTGGTCAAATTGCACCCGCCAAAATTTGACGGATTCGCCGAGGCACTTACTTGGGATCACCGGCTTAAGGAGTTAGAGAAGATATTCGGGTCTTAACTATCCCGAGGACCTAAGGTTCCCATTGCCCAAGATTTTCTCGACCGGGAGGCCTTTGATCGTGGGAAGCTATTCACCCGAGAATCATAATGCGGATCGATGGAATTCAAACTAATGATGGAAGCACGATTGTCCTCGGCCCAGCTTAGAGAGGCAAAATCCGAGAGTTTTTCTCACCACAGAGTTCGAAGCATCCGTGATGATGTAATCAAAACTTTTAATCATCACCGACTTGTGTGCGACACTTGGTCGAACGGAGGCGTAAAAGATTTTTCATTTCGATATGGATGAAGCCGAGATTTAGCAAGACATGTCCGGTTCGAGTGTACTACGCTATGACAAAGATCAAGACAAAGCGCCGGCCTACGACATGAAAGAGGCGGGGTGGAAAATCAATGGAGGCAAAGAAGGTAAGGTGACCGCAACTTTTAGAAAACAAGAATGGTGGGCCCCGCAAGGGACAGCCTTTCCTTTATTCGGCTAGGAAACCTCCACAACCTTCTAGAGGCGGAAAGAAGTTCAACTACATCACAGCTTTGACGCATCAAAGAAATGCTACAATTGTGGTCGAGCAGGCATATTCGACGTGATCGCCCGCATCTTCTCGTGACTTGTTACGATTGTGGACAAGAAGGGCACCGTGCGGCCTTCTCGTGGAGATGCTACTAGATCTTTTGGTACTCGCACTCCAGCGCCAGCCCAAGGAGACAAGTGTGAACCAGACGCAGCAGAGTGGATTTCAGCAGCAGAACGTTGGGAAGAGAGAGACATCCAAAGGCCGGGTCCGTTCCTCCGCGCCCGTACGAGATGAGGAAATCGACGATCGTAACACCGTTGTTGCATCATGTACGATTCAGATCCTTTTGCAACCAGCTAGTGTTTTATTCAATTCCTGAGCTACACATTCTTTCGTATCATCAACTGTAAATCGCTTAAAAATCTCGTGCTTATTTGATCGTGAACCATATGTTGTGGGTTTGCCGAGTGGAGAGAGAATTGTGGGAACCCTAGAGGCTAGAGATTTTCCAAAGGTCTATAGGAGGGAGAGATTGGCCATCGAATCTTATTGTAGTTGACATCTACGGTGACGATTTAATTCTGAGACGATCGCTCAACCGTTATGGAGCTATTCTGAATTACCGAGAGAGAGTCATTTCTATCATTGCTGATGACGGATCTGAACACTTATTCCGAGGATGGAGACTAGGAACCTCGGGAAAATTGATCAAAGCAATGAAAGCCGTGAAATTACTGAAGCAGGGATGTCACGGACTTTGGTGCTATGCCATGAGGAAAGAGGAAGGAGTAGAGCTCTCGTCTATTTCAGTTGTGAATGAGTTCTCAGATGTATTTCCTGACGAAATACCTGGGTTACCTCCGCAGAGAGAAGTGGAATTCACCATCGAATTAGAGCCTGGAGCAGCTCCTATTTCTAGAGCACCATACCGCATGGCACCAACCTAGATGTATGAACTCAAGAAGCAACTGGAGGAATTGTTACAGAAGGGCTATATTCAACCTAGCGTTTCTCCTTGGGGAGCGCCCGTTCTCTTTGTCCGGAAGAAAGACGGATCCCTCCGACCGTATTGATTACAGTGAGCTCAACAAGATGACGATCAAGAATAAGTATCCTATACCCGGATCGACGACTTGTTTGATCAACCGCAAGGGGCAAGGGTATTCTCAAGATCGACTTGCATCGTGATACCACCAGCTGAGAATTAAGGAATGATATACCAAATCGCCGATCCCTAAGACGCATTATGAATTTGTAGTAATGCCATTTGACTTACCAATGCTCCTGCGGTATTCATGCAATTGATGAATCGGGTATTCTTGGAATACTTGGATAAATTTGTGTTCGTCTTCATTGATGACATCTTGATATATTCGAAGGACGCAGAGGAGCATGCCGAACATTTGCGTGTGGTTTTGAGCACCTTGAGGAAGGAACAGCTGTATGCAAAGCTTTCAAAATGCGAGTTCTGGCTCTGGGAGGTAACTTTCCTTGGGCATGTGATATCACCGACTGAGTTCAAAGGACTCGAAGAAAGTCGAAGCAATCTTGAAATGGGAAGCTCCTAATAACGTGAAGGAAGTCCGGAGTTTCTTAGGACTTGCTAGATATTATCGCCACTTTGTAGAGGGATTTTCCAAAATTGCTCGTCCGCTCACTCAGCTGTTACAGAAAACTCAAAAGTTTAAGTTGGATGAGAAATGCCAGGCTGGTTTTGATGAACTTAAGAAGAGACTGACAACAGCACCTATATTAGCATTACCAGATGGAACTGATGGATTCATGGTGTACAGCGACGCTTCAAATTAGGGTCTAGGATGTGTGTTGATGCAAAAAGATAAGGTGATTGCCTATGCTTCTCGGCAGCTGAAACCATACGAGGTCAATTACCCGACTCATGATCTGGAGTTAGCTGTTGTAGTCTTTGCATTGAAAATTTGGAGACATTATTTGTACGGCACTCGTTGTCAGATCTTTACCGATCATAAGAGCCTCAAGTACATTTTCAGTCAGAAAGAATTAAACATGAGGCAGAGAAGGTGGCTGGAATTGATCAAGGATTACGACTTGGAGATTCTCTATCATCCGGGAAAAGCAAACGTAGTAGCCGATGCCTTGAGCCGTAAACCTGTTTCTCTTCGAGTGTTGGAAGCACTTACATCCCAAACCAGCATTCAACGGGAACTGATCCGCGAAGGGATTGAGTATGGGCACCAGGAATCCAAGGGCAACTATATGTGATGGAACTGACTTCATCACTAGTCGAGGAGATCAAATCTAAGCAGTTGGACGATTCTCTGACCCTTCGATTATGTGATGAGGTAAAGAAGGGAAAAGCCCCAGGATTCGTGATACAAGATGATGGAGTTCTGAGATTTCAGAGTCGACTTTGCGTTCTCGATGATGATGATTTGAGACGGACTATTCTGAAGGAAGCTCACAGCGCGCCCTATTCTATTCACCCGGCAAAGAAGATGTATAAGGATTTAAAACAAAATTTATGGTGGGGAATATGAAGAAGAACGAGCAGCACGCTTCAAGTGGTTGACTTGTCAGCAAGTTAATATTGAACATCAGCGACCTGCCGGAATGTTAAGGCCGCTTCCGATCCATGAATGGAAGTGGGAGGACATCTCGATGGATTTCATCACCAGTATGCCAAGGACTAGAACGGGAATGAACATGATTTGGGTTATAGTTGATCGACTAACCAAGTCGGCTCATTTCCTAGGAATTAAAGATACATGGGGACCCGAGAGATTGTCGTGAGTATTTATTGCGGAGATAGTCAGATTGCATGGGACGCCGAAGACCATTATTTCGGATCGAGATGGTCGCTTCGTGTCGCACTTCTGGAAAGCAGTTCACAGGGCTTTGGGGACTGATCTCAACTTTATTACGGCTTATCATCCCCAAACGGACGGTCAGTCCGAAAGGACTATTCAAACAGTAGAAGACATGCTTAGAGCTTGTGCCTTAGATTGGTCGATTGATTGGGAAGTTCATTTGCCGTTGATTGAATTCACTTAAAATAATAGTTGGCATGCTTCTATTAAGATGGCACCGTTTGAAGCTTTGTACGGGAGAAGATGTCGATCACCCCTGTGCTGGGATGATTCTTCTGATTTGATCGGACGGAACCGGAATTGATAATTCAGACTCAAGAGAAGATAGCTTTGATTCGAGAAAGACTATTGACTGCCCAGAGTCGATAGAAATCTTATGCAGATGTTTGTCGTCTCCCTTTAGAGTTCAACGTTGGGAACCATGTACTATTGAAGGTGTCTCCTACATGAGGGATTTTTCGTTTTGGGAGGAGAGGTAAGCTAAGTCCGAGATATATCGGACCATTCGAGATCCTCGAGAGAGTTGGAGATTTAGCATACAGGTTGGCCTTACCGCCATCGCTGAGTCACGTTCACAATGTGTTTCACGTATCCCAACTGCAGAAGTATGTACCGGACCCCAGTCACGTCATTGATTTCGATGAGATCGAGATAGCTAATGATGGCACCTTCGAAGAGAGACCAATCAAGATACTTGAGAGTCGGATCAAACAGCTGAGGAATAAACCAATACACTTGGTTAAAGTACAATGGTCACGACACTGAGTCGAAGAGGCCACTTGGGAAACAGAGGACAGTATGAAGACTAGATATCCGGAGTTGTTTTCATCATAAGTTTCGGGACGAAACTTCTTTTTAGGAAGGAAGGGTGTAATACCCGAGATTTCGTATGTATTTAGAAATTGTGACATTGTTATTGTTGCACTTTTATCTCGAGTATTATTCTCCGTATTTTATAATCCGATGTTGTTGAGCGATGATTTCATGAATGTGATAAAATTGTGATTCGCGCATGTAGCGCACGCTATCGACTATGTGTAGCGACGCTAAGTCGATCCATAGCGCACGCCGTGCATGACCTTAGCGCGCCATACGTAGTCGCATGATTGAGACGTGTGGTAGGTGAGATCGTGCCGGGATCTTGGTCGGATTATGCCTGGATGAACTCGACGGCCGAAAAGCCAAGTCAACGCCTTAGCGCACGCCATCGACATGAGGATAGCGCACGCTAAGTGCCGAGTACAAGGGAGGTCAAGAAGTCGTTAGCGCACGCTACAAGCATGGACTAGCGCGCTAATAACCATTTCCTATAAATAGACAAAGATCCTTTCGTAATTTCAAATTTTCTTCTCCCACATCCGAATCCTTATACTTAGAGTATTACTCTCTACATCCTAAACACTTCATATCAACATCCTAGCTCGTGATTGAAGATCGTATATCATCGAGATTGGTGTCAAGCCTTCTGTTGGATTGCTTCAATTCCTCCTTGTTCTTCACTACTTTGAGGTAGGTGATTCTTCACCAATAATAGTAGTATTCTCAAGGACGTTTGATCATGTTTATCTTGTCGCTAGATTCTTAAGTAGTCGAACATCATGTGTTAGAAGGATATTTTCGATATTTCGATACTTATTCACCGTATAAACCATTGAACCTCTTGGTGTTTGAACTCCTAGCATATTCTCAAGCTTCAAACCAATTTGTGATCGAGATGGATATTACCTAGTTGTTTTGTTTTACACATCGAATCATGCGCTTTGGAACGTAGGACAAACGGAACTTAGAATATTTTCAAGATCAAGATGAATGATGGTGTAGTAATGATGATACGTATCCTTGTATCTCGTAGTCGCTTAATCCATATAGAACTTTCACAAACCTTATGAGCATGATATGCACGGGATGACATGTATTATCACCATAGAATTTTTGAGTTCATCACCATTAGAACAAGTTTTCGCCGCAGTAATCGCCATGCACGGTTAGCGCACGCTAACATACGTAAGTTAACGTGCTCTATCGGGATAAGTTAACGACGCTACGCTTGGTACGTAACGCACATTATGATATCACCGAGTCACCGGCCGATCGAGAGAATCGTCACCCATGGCTAGCGTACGCTAGGCTTAGACGATAGCGTACGCTAACAGGCAGGCTTAGCGCACGTTACGTAGAGTACGTAGCGTATGCTAAGTGGTTCAGGCAGATTGTTTATTTTGAGCTTTTGGCCGTAGACCGAATTGCTAGGCAATCGTTCGACTTGAGATGATTTGTATATCATTCCTTTTGTTAAGGTTCTAGCTTGCTACGTTGATCGAAGGAGGCGGCCTTCGAGTGTGTTGAGATCATTGAAGTGTTTCTTTCTTGCCATCTTCGAGGCAAGTATCGTAATATGTTAATATTGGTATTTTGAGCATGCGTGTGATTATTCATGTTGTTGAACATGAGATTTATTTCGTTGAATTGTCATGATATTCATTATCTGGTGTTTGTATGTTCATGTTGATGGACATGGCGATTTGGCATATATGTATGCATGAGTTATGTTTGTGTTTGTGTGCGATCTATGCTTAGGGCGATGGATCGGATGTCCACCTCGTGTTGGTCCGACGGGATCATCTTGGGATCTAGGCTGAGGGCGCTGGATCATTGGACGGGTTATTTCCACCTCGTGTTGGTCCGACGGGATCATCTTGGGATCTATGCTGAGGGCGCTGGATCATTGGAATACCCATGCTGTGTTAATGGAATCTTGTGGATTCGCATTATCGGATTCCGGTAGCGGAAGTCCGTGTGATGTATCTTGTTATGTATTGTTGATGCATAACACAGCATCGTTTTGCTAACCCCTTTGGGGGTGGACATTTGTTTTGATGTTCAGGTAGCCGAGGAGCAGGAAAACAAATGACATCGACGTGACGATTTAAGGGGTTCAGTGATATTTGTTGTTGTTGGTGATTTGATTTCTTGGTTTGATTTCAGTACTCGAGTACGCGTGTCTTATTAATATCATTTCGATATGGTTGTATTAATTACTCGTTGAACCAGTTGTACGGTTTTGTAAACTTGAAATTCCGTGATGTTGATGTTCTATATTTACATTGTTTTAAATTAGCCTTGTAAATCCTTACTTAAAGAGTTTACGGCGTCAGAATTATTCAATATCTCGGGTGTTACGTAATATGGTATCGAGCTAAGATTTATGGATATCTTGGCAATGGGTTTTAAGTTGGGTCTCATTACGTTATTGATTTACGAGTCGCTCGTAATATCACTGCTCACCAAAAGTCGCCATGTGGACCGTGGTTGTAAGTCTCCTAATCTCTTATACTACCGCTTTACTTAATTACCGCTTTGTGAGTATTGACGGGCTTTATTTCAATACTTTGTCCTCGGATATTGAGGAATTGTGTTTACAGACGCTGAGAGGAGGACGGACGCGACGCGACGCGTGGGACGAGGACGGGTAACATGAGACAGAGGATTCCGCAACTACCCTGCACTATCGCCTAGTCGAACCGATTCCCATTCTCGAGGGCGCAAGGATCATCGAATGACGACGCAAATCCTAACATGCCGGGAGTGCTTCAACAGTGGTGGCGCAGATAAACCAGCCGCCTGTGTAGTCGACCGCATGCAGACGGCGATGGGACAAAGAAAGACCACGAGGATAACCGGGAGACAGATGGCTTGCCGAGGTGGTCAAATTGCACCCGCCAAAATTTGACGGATCCGCCGAGGCACTTACTTGGGATCACCGGCTTAAGGAGTTAGAGAAGATATTCATGGGTCTTAATCGTCCCGAGGACCTAAGGTTCCCATTGCCCAAAGATTTTCTCGACCGGGAGGCCTTTGATTGGTGGGAAGCTATTCGACCCGAGAATCATAATGCGGATCGACGGAATTCAAACTAATGATGGAAGCACAAGATTGTCCTCGCCCAGCTAGAGAGGCAAAATCCGAGAGTTTTTCTCACCACAGATTTCTAAGCATCCGTGATGATGTAATCAAAACTTTTAATCATCACCGACTTGTGTGCGACACTTGGTCGTAACGGAGGTAGAAAAGATTTTTCATTTCGATATGGATGAAGCCGAGATTCAAAGAAGACATGTCCGGTTCGAGTGTACTACGCTATGACAAAGATCAAGACAAAGCGCCGGCCTACGACATGAAAGAGGCGGGGTGGAAAATCAATGGAGGCAAAGAAGGTAAGGTGACCTAACTTTTCGTAAAACAAGAGTGGTGGGCCCCGCAAGGGACAAATTTTCCTTTATTCGGCTAGAAACCTCCACAACCTTCTAGAGGCGGAAAGAAGTTCCGAACTACATCAAGCAGCTTTGACGCATCAAAGAAATGCTACAATTGTGGTCGAGCAGGCATATTCGACGGATCGCCCGCATCTTCTCGTGACTTGTTACGATTGTGGACAAGAAGGGCACCGTGCGGCCTTCTCGTGGAGATGCTACTAGATCTTTGGTACTCGTGACTCCAGCCGCTGGGCCCAAGGAGACAAGTGAGAACCAGACGAATCAGAGTGGATTTCAGCAGCAGAATGTTGGGAAGAGAGAGACATCCAAAGGCCGGGTCCGTTCCTCCGCGCCCGTACGAGATGAGGAAATCGACGATCGTAACACCGTTGTTGCATAATGTACGATTCTGATCCTTTTGAAACCAGTTAGTGTTTTATTCGATTCCGGAGCTACACATTCTTTCGTATCATTGAACTATGTAAATCGTTTAAAAATCTCGTGCTTATTTGATTGTGAACCATATGTTGTGGGTTTGCCGAGTGGAGAGAGAATTGTGGGAACCCTAGAGGCTAGAGATTTTCCAGTGTCTATAGGAGGGAGAGATTGGCCATCGAATCTTATTGTAGTTGACATCTACGGTGACGATTTAATTCTCGGAGACGATTGGCTCAACCGTTATAGAGCTATTCTGAATTACCGAGAGAGAGTCATTTCTATCATTGCTGATGACGGATCTGAACACTTATTCCGAGGATGGAGACTAGGAAGCTCGGGAAAATTGATCAAAGCAATGAAAGCCGTGAAATTACTGAAGCAAGGATGTCACGGACTTTGGTGCTATGCCATGAGGAAAGAGGAAGGAGTAGAGCTCTCGTCTATTTCAGTTGTGAATGAGTTCTCAGATGTATTTCCTGACGAACTACCTGGGTTACCTCCGCAGAGAGAAGTGGAATTCACCATCGAATTAGAGCCTGGAGCAGCTCCTATTTCTAGAGCACCATACCGCATGGCACCAACCTAGATGTATGAACTCAAGAAGCAACTGGAGGAATTGTTACAGAAGGGCTATATTCAACCTAGCGTTTCTCCTTGGGGAGCGCCCGTTCTCTTTGTCCTAAGAAAGACGATCCTCCGATCGTATTGATTACAGTGAGCTCAACAAGATGACGATCAAGAATAAGTATCCTATACCTCGGATCGACGACTTGTTTGATCAACTCGTAAGGGGCAAGGGTATTCTCAAGATCGACTTGCATCGATACCACCAGCTGAGAATTAAGGAATCGGATATACCAAATCGCTTCGTATCCCTAAGACGGCATTATGAATTTGTAGTAATGCCATTTGACTTACCAATGCTCCCGCGGTATTCATGCAATTGATGAATCGGGTATTCTTGGAATACTTGGATAAATTTGTGGTCGCTTCATTGATGACATCTTGATATATTCAAGGACGCAGAGGAGCATGCCGAACATTTGCGTGTGGTTTTGAGCACCTTGAGGAAGGAACAACAGATGCAAAGCTTTCAAAATGCGAGTTCGGCTCAGTGGAGGTAACTTTCCTTGGGCATGTGATATCACCGATTGAGTTTAGGTGGACTCAAGAAA
The DNA here is from genome assembly GCA_033398695.1 of Orobanche coerulescens. Lineage (NCBI taxonomy): Eukaryota > Viridiplantae > Streptophyta > Magnoliopsida > Lamiales > Orobanchaceae > Orobanche > Orobanche coerulescens. Next base: position 119,573,206 of record CM065819.1, on the reverse strand, counting down.
GTCAAGCAATCTTGGAATGGGAAGCTCCTAATAACGTGAAGGAAGTCCGAGTTTCTTAGGACTTGCTAGATATTATCGCCGCTTTGTAGAGGGATTTTCCAAAATTGCTCGTCCGCTCACTCAAAGCTATGTAAAACTCAAAAGTTTAAGTCGATGAGAAATGCCAGTCGGGTTTTGATGAACTTAAGAAGAGACTGACAACAAGACCTATATTAGCATTACTGATGGAACCGATGGATTCATGGTGCATGCCGACGCTCAAATCGTGGTCTAGGATGTGTGTTGATGCAAAAAGATAAGGTGATTGCCTATGCTTCTGCACCAAACCATACGAGGTCAATTACCCGACTCATGATCTGGAGTTAGCAAATGTAGTCTTTGCATTGAAAATTTGGAGACATTATTTGTACGGCACTCGTTGTCGATCTTTACCGATCATAAGAGCCTCAAGTACATTTTCAATAAAGAATTAAACATGAGGCAGAGAAGGTGGTCGGAATTGATCAAGGATTACGACTTGGAGATTCTCTATCATCCGGAAAAGCAAACATAGTAGCCGATGCCTTGAGCCGTAAACCTGCTTTCTTCGAGTGTTGAAGCACTTACATCCCAAACCAAAGATTCAACGGAACCGATCTCAAGGGATTGAAGTACGGGCACCAGGAATCCAAGGGCAACTATATGTGATGGAACTGACTTCATCACTAGTCGAGGAGATCAAATCTAAGCAGTTGGACGATTCTCTGACCCTTCGATTATGTGATGAGGTAAAGAAGGGAAAAGCCCCAGGATTCGTGATACAAGATGATGGAGTTCTGAGATTTCAGAGTCGACTTTGCATTCCCGATGATGATGATTTGAGACGGACTATTCTGAAGGAAGCTCACAGCGCGCCCTATTCTATTCACCCGGGCAGCAGTAAGATGTATAAGGATTTAAAACAAAATTTATGGTGGGGGAATATGAAGAAGAACGTAGCAGAGTACGTTTCGAAGTGCTTGACTTGTCAGCAAGTTAATATTGAACATCAGCGACCTGCCGGAATGTTAAGGCCGCTTCCGATCCATGAATGGAAGTGGGAGGACATCTCGATGGATTTCAGAACCAGTATGCCAAGGACTAGAACGGGAATGAACATGATTTGGGTTATAGTTGATCAACTAACCAAGTCGGCTCATTTCCTAGGAATTAAAGATACATGGGGACCCGAGAGATTGTCGCGAGTATTTATTGCGGAGATAGTCAGATTGCATGGGACGCCGAAGACCATTATTTCGGATCGAGATGGTCGCTTCGTGTCGCACTTCTGGAAAGCAACATGTGGCTTTGGGGACTGATCTCAACTTTAGTATGGCTTATCATCCCCAAACGGACGGCCATCCGAAAGGACTATTCAAACAAGAGAAGACATGCTTAGAGCTTGTGCCTTAGATTGGTCGATTGATCGGGAAGTTCATTTGCCGCTGATCAATTCACTTACAATAATAGTTGGCATGCTTCTATTAAGATGGCACCGCTTGAAGCTTTGTACGAGAAGATGTCGATCGCCCCGTGGCCGGGATGATTCTTCTGATTTGATCGGACGGAACCTAATTGATAATTCAGACTCAAGAGAAGATAGCTTTGATTCGAGAAAGACTATCGATCGCCCAGAGTCGGCGTAAATCTTATGCAGATGTGCGCTGCCGCCCTTTAGAGTTCAACGTTGGGAACCATGTACTATTGAAGGTGTCTCCTACACGAGGGATTTTCCGCTTGGGAGGAGAGGTAAGCTAAGTCCGAGATATATCGGACCATTCGAGATCCTCGAGAGAGTTGAGATTTAGCATACAAAGTTGGCCTTACCGCCATCGCCGAGTCACGTTCACAATGTGTTTCACGTATCCCAACCGGCCAAGTATGTACCGACTCACCACGTCATTGATTTCGACGAGATCGAGATAGCTAATGATGGCACCTTCGAAGAGAGACCAATCAAGATACTTGAGATTCGGATCAAACAGCTGAGGAATAAACCAATATACTTGGTTAAAGTACAGTGGTCACGACACGGAGTCGAAGAGGCCACTTGGGAAACAGAGGACAGTATGAAGACTAGATATCCGGAGTTGTTTTCATCATAAGTTTCGGGATGAAACTTATTTTTAGGAAGGAAGGATGTAATACCCGAGATTTCTGTTATGTATTTAGAACTTGTGACATTGTTATTGTTGCAATTTTATCTGAGTATTATTCTCCGTATTTCATAATCCGATGTTGTTGAGCGTATGATTTCATGAATGTGATAAAATTGTGATTCTGCGCATGTAGCGCACGCTATCGACTATGTGTAGCGTACGCTAAGTTGGATCCATAGCGCACGCTGTGCATGACCTTAGCGCGTGCTATACGTAGTCAGCATGATTGAGACGTGTGGTAGGTGAGATCAGGCCGGGGATCTTGGTCGGATTGTGTCGGGATGAACTCGGACGGCCGAAAAGCCAAGTCAACGCCTTTAGCGCACGCCACCGACATGAGGATAGCGCACGCTAAGTTCCGAGTACAAAGGAGGTCAAGAAGTCGTTAGCGCACGCTACGAGCATGGACTAGCGCGCGCTAATAACCATTTCCTATAAATAGACAAAGATCCTTTCGTAATTTTAGTCCTTTCTTCTCCCACATCCGAATCCTTATACTTAGAGTATTACTCTACATCCTAAACACTTCATATCAACATCCTAGCTCGTGATTGAAGATCGTATATCATCGAGATTGGTGTTCATGCCTTCTGTCGATTGCTTCGAATTCCCTCCTTGTTCTTCACTACTTTGAGGTAGGTGATTCTTCACCAATAATAGTAGTATTCTGAAGGACGTTTGATCATGTTTATCTTGTCAATTAGATTCTTAAGTAGTCGAACATCATGTGTTAGAAGGATATTTTCGATGTTTCGATACTTATTCACCGTATAAACCATTGAACCTCTTGGTGTTTGAACTCCTAGCATATTCTGAAGCTTCAAACCAATTTGTGATCAGTAGATGGATATTACCTAGTTGTTACGTTTTACACATTGGAATCATGCGTTTTGGAACGTAGGACAAACGGAACTTAGAATATTTTCTTGAAGATCAAGATGAATGATGGTGTAGTAATGATGATACGTATCCTTGTATCTCGTAGTCGTTTAATCCGTATAGAACTTTCACAAACCTTATGAGCATGATATGCACGGGGATGACATGTATTATCACCATAGAATTTTGAGTTCATCACCATTAGAACAAGTTTTCGCCGCAGTAATCACATGCCATGCACGGTTAGCGCACGCTAACATACGTAAGTTAACGGGCGCTATCGGGATAAGTTAACGCACGCTAGGTTTGGTACGTAACGCACGTTATGATATCACCAGCCACTACCGATCGAGAGAACTGCTACCCATGGCTAGCGATTTAGGCTTAGACGATAGCGTACGCTAACAGCAGTGCTTAGCGCATGTTACATAGAGTACGTAGCGTACGCTAAGTGGTTCAGGAAGATTGTTTATTTTGAGCTTTTGGCCATAGACCGAATTGCTAGGCAATCGTTCGACTTGAGATGATTTGTATATCATTCCTTTTGTTAAGGTTCTAGCTTGCTACGTTGATCGAAGGAGGCGGCCTTCGAGTGTGTTGAGATCATTGAAGTGTTTCGTTCTTGGTATCTTCGAGGCAAGTATCGTAATATGTTAATATTGGTATTTTGAGCATGCGTGTGATTATTCATGTTGTTGAACATGAGATTTATTTCGTTGAATTGTCATGATATTCGTTATCTAGTGTTTGTATGTTCATGTTGATGGACATGGAGATTTGGCATATATGTATGCATGAGTTATGTTTGTGTTTGTGTGCGATCTATGCTGAGGGCGCTGGATCGGATGTCCACCTCGTGTTGGTCCGACGGGATCATCTTGGGATCTAGGCTGAGGGCGCTGGATCATTGGACGGGTTATTTCCACCTCGTGTTGGTCCGACGGGATCATCTTGGGATCTATGCTGAGGGTGCTGGATCATCGAATACCCATGCCGTGTTAATGGAATCTTGTGGATTCGCATTATCGGATTCCTGAGCTAAGTCCGTGTGATGTATCTTGTTATGTATTGTTGATGCATATTTGATTCGTTTGAACGATACTTGTACTAGCATCGTTTTGCTAACCCCTTAGGGGGTGGACATTTGTTTTGATGTTCAGGTAGCCGATGAGCAGGAAAACAAATGCACGTGACGCATTTAAGGGGTTCAGTGATGTTTGTTGTTGTTGGTGATTTGTTTTCTTGGTTTGATTTCAGTACTCGAGTACGCGTGTCTTATTAATATCATTTCGATATGGTTGTATTAATTACTCGTTGAACCAGTTGTACGGTTTTGTAAACTTGAATTTCCGTGATGTTGATGTTCTATATTTACATTCTTTTAAATTAGCCTTGTAAATCCTTACTTAAAGGGTTTACGGCGTTGTAATTATTCCGAATATCTCGGGGTGTTACATTGGTGACGTATTTAACATGGAGACCGAGGAAGAAAACGAGGAATGCGAGACTTATGACGCTCCAGAATATGACACTGCTGTAGTACTTCGAGCTCTACATACCAAAATCATTCCAAGTGATACGGAGCAAAGGGACCAAATCTTTCATTCCAAATGCCGAGTCGGAGAAAAATGGTGTAGTTTGATAATCGACGGAGGAAGTTGCACGAATGTAGCTTCCAATGAAATGGTTACAAAACTCGGTCTAACTACTACGGCTCACCCGAGATTGTATGCTTTACATTGGCTCGATGATGGAAGTAAAGTGAAGGTGTCGAGACAAGTACGGGTCAACTTAACTATGGGACCATACGGAGACAATGTGTTATGTGACGTACTCCCGATGGACGCATTCCGCGTACTTTTGGGACGACCTTGGCTATTTGATAGAGATGTTTTACATCGAGGAAGAAGTAATCAGTACGAGTTGCGGGATAAGGGCAAGAGGATCGTGTTGAAACCCAATGTCACTTCAATCTATGATCCCTGACCGAGGTGAGAAACCGAATCTAACCATGTTTGCTAGTGAGAGGGAAATTGAGCTTGGTACTGAGATTGGTCGGCTAAAAGAAAACGACAGTTTTGGGCCATGTACGCACTGCGGATATTTTCGAGATCAAGTACTTAGAGGCTTTAGTTAATTATCTTGATGACGAAGGGATTTCGGAATTGAGGACAATTCCCTTTAAAGGGGGAGGGAATGATACGAAATTGACTAGTCTGAATAAAGAAGACGAAGCAAGGATCGACGTAAACGGCCTTACAACGCGCCATGCACGTGCGACTACATTTTTAGGCGAGAAAACGGACACAAAACGATAAGGACCAAGGTGCCGGGTCTCGACCGTGTCATATGACACGGCCCGTGTCATGCTGTGCCGGAAAATGCCGAAGGACTGCCGACCGGATTCGGCTGTGTCATCCGACACGGCCTGGCCGCATCGTCCCGGACAGTAAAGTCATCGTTGCCGTTTAACCCGACCGTGTCCGGATACACGGCCGAGTCCTACTCATCCGTAATCGCCGAACGTCGTCATTCGGCCCGACTGCGTTAAAGCGACACGGTCGAGTCCTACTCGCCCAGAAATGCCGGAACGCCCGTCGGACGAACCCGACCGTGCGAGGCGACACGGTCGAGTCCTGCCGGAAAATGCTGAAGGACTGTAGACCGAACTCGGCCGTGTCGTCCGACACGGCCCGTGCCGAGATGTCCCGGACAAGCAAAACTGACTACCCGTCAGACTCGACCGTGTCCCGAGACACGGCCAAGTCGAACTCTTCCGGAACTTGCCGAACGGACGCTGCCGAGCTCGACCGTGTCCCAGGACACGACCGTGTCGCACCCCTCCGCAATTGGCCGAACGAATTGCCGACCAGCTCGACCTTGTCACGCCCTTCTGGAAAACGCCGAAACGCCTGCCGACCAGCCCGACCATGTCAGACGAACACGGTCGAGTCCTGCCGAACATGGCACATGCAGCCGCGGTCGTGTCCATCGACACGGCCCGTGTCCGGCAGCCAGTCCACCCTTATTTTATACACTTTTGTGTATTGTTTGTCTTCCCTTTTTCTTTTCTTACCCTTTTTAGGGATTGTGTTCCCATATTTTGTGATTTATGTTCCTTTTTTATTTTATTTGATTTGTTTTGATTATTCAAAGATTTTGTAATCTTTGAATTATTTTCTTTATTTGTTATAGGAAGCCTTGGTTTTCCTATAAGTAGGCTTTGTTAGTCTTGTAAGAAGATATTAAATGTTGATGAAATAAAAATACACTTTGTGTTTTCCTTGGTGAATGCTTTTCATCGAAACTTGACTTTTATTCGACGCGTCTTCGAGTATTAATCCGATCGATTCTCAATAGGTCTTGAGAAGAAATCATCTTATCGAATTATAGGTCTAATTCGATAAACTTTGTTCTTGTTTGAATTTTCATTGTCATATCCGATATTACTTCCAGAAAAATACACTCAAAACACCCTACTCGTAAAAAGCCTTCCGCTATCATACACTTACATATACTCCGAACGATACATATTTAGCTTTCCGAGCGAATTCGTATCAAAGGATTAGTTAGAGATGTTTCTAATCGATGGAGAGGTAAAACTCTTACTTTTTCTTCCATTTATCCCTATATCATGCATTAGAATATTCTGCTTTTTTAATATTATTGTTATTATATATTCTTTATTTCGAGGTCAAGGCAGACGTCATGTTTCTGAAGGTTTTTCTTTGAAGAACAGTGAGTGTTTCTTCAAGTATATGCCCCGGAGAACAGTGAGTGTTCTTCGAGACGATCGGAATAAAAAATGAAGGTTAAGACGCGCCCTCCTTCTAGCGCCAATTGTTGTTACCCAAAATATTATCCGGAGATGATATTGCTGGAATGGTCGAGTAACAAACAAATACGAGAGCACGTCCATGAGGAAATAAATAAAACAAGATTTGCCGGGGTTGTTAGTCCCGGGCTTGAATGCTCTCGCGAGATGTTATTAATATGAATACTAGTGAGTACAGATATTAATGTTAGAGTACGATTACAATGAGTGTAAAGACTCTAGTTATCTTAGCTAATGAAAGTGTCAAGATTGCCTAAGAACCAGAGTCAATCTCGTGAGTTCTTGTTACAAAGATGGAAAATTCTCTGTATTGTTTGCTTTTGGTGTTTTATGTTCACGTTGTAAACTGTGCTTTTGTGAATGTATTTCACCGTATGAATGTATTCCATTGTCTGTGTTCGTGAATGAATTTCACCGTCCTTTGGCCGCTGCTGGAGGCCTTCTATTTATAGGAGAAGAGGTCGCTAGGTCCTCCCTGTACATTGCGGGCGACCGCCGTTTCCTATATTAAAATAAGGTGGGCGATCGTCCCATCACGTGGGACTGTTTCCTTAAAGTCTGCGGCCGCCGCCGGGCAATGATGTGCGAGCCAATGAGAAGTATGCACGCGTCCTGAGTCGCTGTATCGAGAGGACCCACTTTGCACCTTTCGGCGGGTCTGTCGGTAGGTGTGAAGGTGGTGACAGGCTGGGGTCAAAGGGCCCTATCCCGTGGCATCTATTACGGATCTGCACGTGGGTCTTCACCGAGATTCGGTCTTCGAAGACTTTGACGGGTGTCGGATTCATACGTGGCACGGGACGATCGTCTCCAGTCGGCCATTAGAGGCGATCGCCAGATGCCAATAGATGATCGCCTTGGACGTCGACCGCTAGGCGCTTGCCCAGCATCTGTCTTCTTTAGCTGGCTCCTGACCATTATGCCAATCGCCATAGAGGCGTATAAATCGCCGCACAACATCCGGGAGTTTTTCTCACCACAAAATTTAGTGGCATCTGTGGCAGACGTGATTAAGACTTTTAATCACCAGCTGACCTATGTGCGCCACTTGGTCAGGACCGAGGCGGAGAGGATTTTTCATTTTGACATGCGGATGAAGCCGGAGAATCAGCAATATATGTCCGGATTTGAATGTACCACCTTGCGACAGTATCAGGACAAAGCACTGGCCTACGATATGAAAGAGGCGGCAGTAGAGAAATCAACGGGAGTAAAGAAGCAGAAAGTGTCTGGAAACTTCACGGAGAACAAGAGTATTGGGCCCCGCAAGGGACAGTCCTCATTTCATTCATCCAGGAGACCTCCGCATCCTTCTCGAGGTGGAAAGAAGTTTCGGGCAGCACCAACAGATTCAGACGCAGCGAGGAAATGTTATAACTGTGGTAAAACCGGGCATGTTCGACGTGATTGTTATGCACCTGCTGTGACCTGCTTCGAGTGTGGATAGGAAGGACATCGCACAACGTTTTGTGGAAATGCGACTCAATCTTTTGGTACTTGCACTCCTGCACCGGTTCCGAAGGATACAAGTGTGAACCAGACACAGCAGAGTGGTTTCCAGCAGCAGAATGTTGGGAAAAGAGAGGCGTCCAGCGCTGGGTCCGTTCCTCCGCGCATTTACGAGATGAGGAAGTCAGATGATCAGAACACGGCTGTTGCATCAGGTATGATTCAGATTCTTTTGCAACCAGTTAGTGTCTTATTCGATTCAGGAGCTATGCATTCTTTCATATCTTTGAACTATGTTAATCGTTTGAAAATCTCGTGCTTGTATGATTGTGAACCTTATGTTGTGGGATTACCGAGCGGAGAGAAACTTGTGGGAACCCTAGAAACTAGAGATTTTCTAGTGACTATAGGCGGGAGAGATTGGCCATCAAATCTTATTGTAGTCGACATCCACGATGACGATTTAATTCTCGGAGATGATTGGCTCAACCGTTATGGAGCTATTTTGAATTACCGAAAGAGAGTCATTTCTATCATTGCTGATGACGGATCTGAACATTTATTTAAGGGATGGAGACCGGGAAGCTCAGGAAAATTGATCAAAGCCATGAAAGCAGTTAAATTGCTAAAGCAGGGTTGTTACGGATTTTGGTGTTATGCCATGAAGAAAGAAGAAGAAGTCGAGCTCGCATCTATTCCAGTGGTAAACGAATTCTCAGACATATTCCCTGATGAACTACCCGGGTTGCCTCCATGGAGAGAGGTAGAGTTTAATATCGAATTGGAGCCTGGAGCTGCACCTATTTCTAGAGCACCATACCGTACGGCGCCAATCGAGATGTATGAACTAAAGAAGCAGCTTGAGGAATTATTGCAGAAGGGTTACATTCAACCAAGCCGCCTCTCCTTGGGGAGCACCCGTTCTCTTTGTCCGGAAGAAAGATGGATCCCTTCGATTATGTATTGATTACAGGGAGCTAAACAAGGTGATGATCAAGAACAAGTATCCTATACCTTGGATCGACGACTTGTTTGATCAACTTCAAGGGGCAAGGGTATTCTCGAAGATTGACTTGCGACAGATACCATCGCTGAGAATTAAGGAACCTGACATACCAAATCGCCGCATCCCTAAGACGGCACTATGAATTCGTGGTGATGCCTTTTGGACTCACCAATGCTCCTGCGGTATTTATGAAATTTATGAATCGGGTATTCTTTGAATACTTGAATAAATTTGTGGTAGTCTTCATCGATGACATCTTGATCTATTCGAAAGACACAGAGGAACATGCAGAGCATTTGCTTATCGTTTTGAGAACTTTGAGAAAGGAACATCTTTATGCGAAACTTTCTAAATGCGAATTCTGGCTTAAAGAGGTGACCTTCCTTGGGCATGTAATATCAGCTGATGGAGTTCAGGTGGACCCGAAGAAATTCGAGGCAATCTTGGAATGGGAATCTCCTAATAATGTGAAAGAAGTTCGGAGTTTCTTGGGACTTGTTGGATATTATCGCCGTTTTGTAGAAGGATTTTCCAAAATCGCTCGTCCACTTACTCAGCTGTTACAGAAGACCCAAAAATTCGTGTGGAATGAGAAATGCCAGGCGGGTTTTGATGAACTTAAGAGAAGACTGACGACAGCGCCTATATTAGCATTACCAGATGGAACTGATGGATTCATGGTATACAGCGACGCTTCAAATCAGGGTCTGGGATGTGTATTGATGCAAAAGGATTGGGTGATTGCCTATGCCTCTCGACAGTTGAAACCGTACGAAGTTAATTACCCAAATCATGATCTGGAGTTAGCAGCTGTGGTCTTTGCTCTAAAAATTTGGCGACATTATTTATACGACACTTATTGTCAGATCTTTACAGATCATAAGAGCCTCAAGTATATTTTCAGTAAGAAGGAATTAAACATGAGGCAGAGAAGGTGGCTGGAATTCATCAAGGAATACGATTTGGAAATCCTCTATCATCCAGGCAAAGCAAACGTGGTAGCTGATGCACTAAGCCATAAACCTGTTTCTCTTCGAGTGTTGGAAGCGCTTATGTCCCAAACCAGCATTCAACGAGAACTAATTCGTGAAGGAATCGAAGTGTGGTCGCAAGGAGTCCAAGGGCAACTGTGTGTGATGGAACTAACTTCGTCGTTGGTTGAAGAAATCAAATCTAAGCAGTTTGATGATTCTCTGATTCTTCGATTATGTGACGAAGTGAACAAAGGAAAGGCCCCAGGATTCGTGATACAGGATGATGGAGTTCTGAGATTTCAGAGTCGACTTTGCATTCCCGATGATGATGTTTTGAGACAGATAATTCTGAAGGAAGCTCACAGCACGCCCTATTCTATTCACCCGGGCAGCAGTAAGATGTATAAGGATCTAAAACAAAACTTCTGGTGGGGAAATATGAAGAAGGACGTAGCAGAATACGTTTTGAAGTGTTTGACTTGTCAGCAGGTTAAGATTGAACATCAGCGACCTGCCGGAATGTTGAATCCGCTTCCGATCCCTGAATGGAAGTGGGAAGATATATCGATGGATTTCATCACCAATATGCCAAGGACCAAGACGGGAATGAACATGATTTGGGTTGTAGTTGATCGACTAACCAAGTCGGCTCATTTCCTAGGAATTAAAGACACGTGGGGACCCGAGAAATTGGCACGAGTATTTATTTCATAGATAGTCCGATTGCATGGTACACCGAAGACCATTATTTCGGATTGAGATGGTCGTTTCGTGTCGCACTTTGGAAGGCAGTTCACAGGGCATTGGGAACCGACCTGAACTTTAGCACGGCTTATCATTCTCAGATGGACGATCAGTCCGAAAGGACTATTTAGACAGTAGAATACATGCTTAGAGCTTGTGCCTTATACTGGTCAACTGACTGGGAGGTTCATTTGCCCTTGATTGAATTCACCTACAACAATAGTTGGCATGCTTCCATTAAGATGGCACCATTTGAAGCGTTGTACGGAAGAAGATGTAGATCGCCCCTGTGTTGGGATGATTCTTCTGACTTGATTGGGACGGAACCAGAGTTGATAATTCAGACTCAAGAGAAGGTAGCTCTAATTCGGGAACGGCTGTTGACTGCCCAGAGTCGACAGAAGTCTTATGCAGATGTGCGCCGTCGCCCGTTGGAGTTTGAGATTCGGGATCATGTACTATTGAATGTTTCTCCTACCCGGGGAATTTTCCATTTTGGGAGGAAAGGAAAGCTGAGTCCGAGATATATCGTGCCATTCGAGATCCTTGAAAGGGTTGGGGATTTAGCATACATGTTGGCCTTACCGCCATCGCTGAGTCACGTTCACAATGTGTTTCATGTATCCCAATTACGGAAGTATGTGCCAGATCCCAGTCACATCATTGATTTCGGCGAGATCGAGGTAGCTAATGACGGCACCTTCGAAGAGAGACCAATCAGAATACTTGAGAGTAGGATCAAACAATTGAGGAATCCTTGGTTAAAGTACAATGATCACGACACGGAGTGGAAGAGGCCACTTGGGAAATGGAGGACAATATGAAGACTAGATATCTAGAGTTATTTTCATCTTAAGTTTCGGGACGAAACTTCTTTTTAGGAAGAGAGGATGTAATACCCGAGATTCTAATGTGTATTTTGAACATTGTGACCTTGTATATGTTGTATTTGATCTGAGTATTATCCAGCGTATTTCATGATCCGGTGTTGTTGAGCGTATAATTTCATGAATGTGTTCAAAATTTGTAATTTTTGCACTAGTAGCGCACGCTAACCACTAGGCGTAGCGTACGCTAATTGGGTTTCGTAGCGCACGTTGTGTATGAACCTTAGCGCGCGCTATACGTAGTCAACTTGATTATGACAGGTGGTAGGTGAGATCAGCCACTAACTTGGTCTGACATGTCCGGATGTATCTGGACGGCTTTTGGAAAAGTCGAGTCAACGGTGCTTAGCGCACGCTAATGTTATGAGGCTAGCGCACGCTAAGTCTAGTACAGTGAGGTCAGTGAACTTTCGTTCGGTCATCAGCGCACGCTAAAAATAGTTGTTAGCGTACGCTAATCGTTGATTTTAGCGCATGTAAGGATGTTTAGCATACGCTATGCTGAGACCCATCAGAGACAGTAGACTGATAACCCGTTAGCGCATGCTAATTTGGGAGAGTAGCGCGCACTAATAACCCTTTTCTATAAATAGGACAGCACCCATCTTCATTTTTCAGTTTTCACCACTTTGCATACTCGATTTTTGGGACTTTGAGAGTTACTCCCTCCATCCAAATCCTGCATACCAGCCTCCTAACATCACCATTGAAGGCAAATGAGCTTTGAGGATTGGTATTCTAGCTCGTGGACGTGGAGTTCATCAAGATATTTCAACCTTTCTTTCCGAATAAGGTATGTTATGGTTTACCAAGCCGAAACTTACGTTCTCAGCTATATTTTGAGCCTGCTTTGGAAATCCTTAGGCTAGCTAATGATCTTATGAATCCAGCAATATATTTTTGAAGAGTGAAACCCAATTATACCTAGTTTTTCTTTCATTACTTAGAGTGTTGATCTAGCCTCGGTGGATAAAAACCTTAGGATGTAGTATCCTTAATTCGTTGGAATCATGAGCATGATTTTAGTTAGATTCTATGAATTCCTTTGATGTTCCACCGATGAAATTCATGTTTGCTAGGGGTATTTGTTTTGACAATATTCTTCATGTTCTTGAGGATGATAAATCGACCATGTCATTGAACTCAACCCGGATCACCGTAGTATCATTTTCCTTGGGTAATACTTGGGCATGCTTGCCATCTTGAGTAACATTTGTGGTAAAATCGTAATAGCTGAACATATGAGAATTTGGAATTTAATTCCATATTTAAACCCGAAATCTTTAACATCTTGTATATCCTTGAACCCATAAACATCGGCACTTCACATCCGAAATGATCATTCAACTCACATGAAGTGTATCATCATTTCCGGTTCAGCTTTCATCTAGTATACTAACCACGAACCGGTCTTACGTCAATATTTCACGATTCTAATATAAGTTTTTCGGTGATCGTACGTTAGTTTTGAATAGAAAGTTGAGTTCCTTGTTATCTCTTTTGATCAAGGTCCAAACCTTGCATAGTGATCGATCAAGCGACGACAGCTTGCGGACGTGTGACATTCGTGGGAGTATTTAGTCCTTGCCATCTCTGAGGTAAGTATCGTATATTGAGTGTGGTTTATATTAGAACTTTGATCATGCATATGATTTTGTTTATGTTGTCGAGTATGAGATTATTTTCTTTGATTTGTCGTGGTATTCGCTATTAATTGTTCGTGTTGATGAACATATTGAATTGCATATGTGTATGCATGATTGCATGGTTTATATTGTAAATGATCCGAGGGGGTCATGAGGATCTATGCTGAGGGCGCTGGATCGAATGTCCACCATGCGTTGGTCCGACGGGATCATCATGGGGATCTATGCTGAGGGCGCTGGATCGTTGGACGGGTTTTCTACCATACGTTGGTCCGACGGGATCATCATGGGGATCTATACTGAGGGCGCTGGATCGTTGGATTACCTTGTATTGTGTTGATGGAATCGTGAGGATTCGCATCGCTGATTTCGTGACTAAGTCCGGTTTGTATGTTTTATGATGCATTGATGATTTATGTATTATGATACTTGTACTAGCATCGTTTTGCTAATTTCTTCGGGGTGGACATTTGTTTTGATGTTCGTAGCCGAGAGCTGGAAGCAACCACAGTACCGATATGACGATGAAGTGGCTCAGTGATGTGGATTATGTTATTTTGTTTTATGGTTATTTTCCAGTACTCGAGTATGCACATGTTGATGATTTTGGGAATGTTTTGTAATAATGGACTCATTCGAATTGTCGAACGGGTTTGAACTTCTTCTACTTTGATGACACTTTAGTATTTATTTCGTATTTCTCAATTTAGCCTTGTAAATTCTTATATAAAGGATTTACAGCGCTGTAATTATTCCGAATATATCGGGGTGTTACGGGATTCCGACCAAAGCTTGACCGAAACTTTGGAGGAATCACTCATGTTCCAATCAACGTTCTGAATTTCGATTTGAAGCCCGTCTTAATTTCAATAGTTCAACAAAATCAATTTGGAGGATTTGTTGTCGAGGATCCACATGCCCATCTTACACATTTCATGCAAATATGTGATACTATCAAAATAAATGGGGTCTCGGATGATGCAATACACTTACAATTGTTTCCATTTTCTTTGAGAGAGAAAGCAAGAAACTGGCTTGGGACTTTAGCTCCAGGAAGTATAAGGACATGGGAGGATTTGAGCGAAAAAAATTTGTTCAAATTTTTCCCACCTAACAAGACGGTGAAGCTAAAAAGTTAGATTACTCAGTTTCATCAACTGGACTCCGAACTGTTACATGAAGCATGGGAACGTTTCAAAGATCTACTAAGGCGATGTCCTCGACATGGTTTCCCAGAAGACCAACAAATGTGTTTCTTCTATAATGGTCTTACGGGAGACACGAGGAATTTTATTGATGCTTCCGCGGGAGGGTCATTGCTAGCAAGAAGCGCCGAAGAAGCTTATGGATTAATAGAATAATAGCTATGAATAGTTATCAATGACCGATGGAAAGAGCAAATGTTAGAAGGGTGGCTGGGATATCCGATTCGGACCCTATTAAGGCACTAACCGCGTAAATGACGATGTTAACTACTCAGTTGGGGGCTCTAACAAAATGAGGTGATTCGAAAATAACTCCTCAAGGAAGTTTACTAGCGTCCGACCCATTGGAGGAGGCTCATTACATTAATAATCGGAATTACAACAATTTCCAAAATAATCCACCGCCGGGTTTCTACCATCCCTCCAATAGAAATCATGAAAATTTTAGCTATGCTAATCAAAAGAATGTCGTACAACCACCGGCCGGATTCAAAGTGTCAAATGGTGAAATACTTGAAGAAGCAAAGCCAACATCAAATCTCGAGAATATTCTAGCTACCTTTATGATGGAAACAAAGAGTCGATTTAGTCGAGATGAGAAAAAATTAGACAAAATCGAAGGTCATGTTACTCAATTAGCTACCACCATGAGAGCTCAAATGAGATTTCTCGAAACTCAAATTGGACAATTGCCTAAAGTTTCCGGAAGTCAACATCACCGGGGATAATTTCCGAGCAATACCGAAGTAAATCCAAAAAAGTCTTGTCAAGCTATCACCTTAAGAAGCGGAACGAATTATGAAGGGCTAAAGATGCCAACGGTCCAACAAAGCGAGGGAGCCAAAGAGGATCAAATCAAAATTGTAGAGGAAGAAGTGAAGCATGACACATCTAAGAGGAATGAGAAGCCTAAAATACCTTCTAACTCTACTTCTACTTTTAAAGTTCATCTCCCTTTTCCTCAACGTTTTAAGAAGAAAAAGTTAGATGCCCAATTTGCAAAATTTTGACATCTTCAAGAATATTAACATTAATATTTCTTTTGCAGACGCTTTGGAACAAATGCCTAATTATGCAAAATTCTTGAAGCATGTGATGTCAAGAAAAAGAAGGATGGAAGAACATGAGACAGTTGAGCTAACCGAAGAATGTAGCGCTATTATCCAACACAAATTAACTCAAAAGCTTAAGGACCCTGGAAGATTTACCGTTCCATGCACCATTAGAAAAGTTTCATTCGATAAGGCTTTGTGTGATTTAGGTGCTTCAATTAACCTTATGCCTCTATCTATTTTCAGGAAATTAGGAGTTGGGAAAATGAAAGCAACAACGATAATGTTATAATTGGCGGATCGATCCATAACACACCCCAAGGGGATTGTTGAAGACGTGCTCGTAAAGGTCGACAAATTTATATTTCCAGCAGATTTTGTCGTTCTCGACATGGAAGAAGATGAAGATCTACCACTTATCCTTGGACATCCGTTTCTACCAACGGGAAAGGCTCGTATCGATGTTGAAAGGGGAGAACTTACATTACGTGTTAATGATGATCATGTTCTATTTTCCATATTCAAAGCTATGAAATTTCATGATGATATTGAATATTGTAATGTTATTGATAATATAAATTCGTATGGAAAGAAAAAAGTCTTACACTCATTATCTTCAGATCCGTTAGAGTTTTCTCTTGCGAACTCATGCTTTTCTAGTGACTCAACCTTAGAGTTTGATGATTCTGACTTGTTTGATTATGTTTGTGAATTGACTTCCCGCAGAGGAACCGCAAATCAAAAAATTTGATGGTTCTGACAAAGAAACGGAACAAGAGGAGCGTGCAATAGTTGCTGAAATCAAGCTGACGGGCTACTCGACCGTGTCAACTGACAAGATCCAAAATTTAAGATCCGTTTCATCTCAACCGGGTGTATCACCACCAAGCTTGGACCTTAAAACTCTTCCAGAACACCTCAAGTATGCATTTCTAGATTGTAATAATACAAATCCGGTAATTGTATCCTCTTCCCTTACCTCTACTCAATTAGATAAATTTCTTCATGTTTTGAGAGCTCATAAGTCGGCTATAGGATGGTCTATCTCAGACTTAAAGGAAATTAGCCCTTCAATATGCATGCATAGGATTTTGCTTGAAGAAAATTATAAACCTAAAGTGAAAAATCAACGAAGACTTAATCCTATAATGAAAGAA
This sequence comes from Orobanche coerulescens, assembly GCA_033398695.1. NCBI lineage: Eukaryota > Viridiplantae > Streptophyta > Magnoliopsida > Lamiales > Orobanchaceae > Orobanche > Orobanche coerulescens. The sequence goes on along the minus strand of CM065819.1, from coordinate 119,556,195 downwards.
GTAGTAAAAAAGGAAGTGCAAAATTGTTAGATGCTGGAATGATTTATCCAATTTCCGATAGTGAGTCGGTGAGTCCTACACAAGTTATGTCTAAAAAAGTGGGGATGACCGTGACTAAAGATGAGGAAGATGAATTAATTGCTATGAGGGTAGTTACGGGATGGCGAGTGTGTATAGATTACAGAGCTTTGAATGCAGCTACTCGCAAAGACCATTTCCCTCTCCACTTCATTGATCAAATGCTTGATAGATTGGCGGGGCATGAATTTTTATGTCTTCTTGATGGCTATTCAGGATATAATCAAATTTACGTAACACCGAAAGATCAAGAAAAAATGGCTTTTACATGTCCTTGTGTCGTGGGATGCCGTTTGGCTTATGTAATGCCCCAATCACTTTTCAGCGTTGCATGATGGCTATCTTCCATGGTTTGATCGAAAATATAATGGAAGTATTCATGGATGATTTTTCGGTGTTTGGAAATTCATTTGATCATTGCTTGTGTAATCTCACTTTAGTTTTGCAGCATTGTGAAGACACTAATCTTGTGCTAAATTGGGAGAAATGCCACTTTATGGTGCAAGAAGGGATTGTCCTAGGCCGTAGAGTGTCCGCTGCAGGATTAGAGGTTGATAGAGCAAATATTGTCGCCACTGAGAAACTTCCCCCACCGAAGAATGAAAAGGCTATTAGGAGTTTTCTTGGTCACGCTGGTTTTTATAGGAGGTTCATAAAAGATTTTTCAAAAACCACTAAACCTTTGAGAAATTGTTAGAAAAAGATACTGCTTTTATTCTTTCTAACGACTGTTTGCAGTCATTTGAAACTCTAAAGAAGGCATTAGTGAGTGCTCCTATCCTCGTAGTACCGGATTGGTCTCAACCTTTTGAGATCATGTGCGATGCAAGTGATTATGCGGTTGGAGCTGTGTTGGGACAACGTCGTGAGAAACTCTTTCGGGATATTTACTATGCAAGCAAAACATTAGACGGAACCCAGCAAAATTACATAACAACCGATAAAGAATACTTGCCGTGGTATTTGCTTTTGATAAGTTCGGATCATATTTAGTTGGGATAAAGACGATATTACATACGGACTACGCAGCTATCAAGTACTTGTTCGAAAAGAAAGATTCCAAACCTCGCCTGATTCGATGGATTCTTCTTTTGCAAGAGTTTGACGTGGAAGTTCGAGATAGGAAGGGTTGTGAGAATGTGGTGGCTGACCACTTATCTCACCTCGAGTACAAGCAGGAGGAGGAGCCCGAAATTGAAGGGATTAAAGAAGAGTTTCCGGATGAGCGGCTTTTTATGGTTGAAGCTAAATTGCCTTGGTATGCTGACATTGTTAATTTTTTGGTTGCAGGCGTACTACCTCCGGACTTATCTCATTATCAAAAGAAGAAATTCCTCCATGATATCAAGTTCTATATGTGGGATGATCCACTACTTTTCAAAAGATGTGCCGACATGATAGTGAGGAGGTGTGTGCTGCAAGAGGAATGGGAGGAAATTCTTCAACAATGCCATTCTTCACCAACCAGAGGACACTTCAGAGTAACACGGACTGCTGCAAAGGTGTTGCAAAGTGGATTTTATTGGCCTACGTTATACAAAGATTGCTATTTCTTCATCCAATAATGCGATAGATGCCAACGAGTGGGGAATATTTCAAGGCGTCATGAGATGCCCATTACCAATGCAATTGAGGTTGAACTTTTCGACGTCTGGGGCATTGACTTCATGGGTCCCTTTTCCTCATCATTTGGGAATAAGTATATTCTGCTAGCAGTCGAGTATGTATCTCGATGGGTCGATGTAATTTCTTACCCAACAAATGACGCACAAGTGGTGATGAAGTTTTTAAAGAAGAACATTTTTTGCCGGTTTAGAACCCCAAGAGCGTTAATCAGTGATCGGGGATCACAATTTGTAAACAAAATCATGGATAAACTCCTTCAAAAAGTGTAAGATATTTGTACCGATGTTTCGATATTCAAATTTTGTACCGATGTTTCGATATTTGTGTTGTTGATTTGGGCAGTTGTTTCACAGATGTATCGTGCATTATTGACTTTTAGCAGGGTTTGGACTTGATTGTATAATCAAAGTGCATTTAGATTTAGCACGGATAGATTATTACATCTGAAGAGGATATATTTTGTTAAGACTCATGGAATTGTTATTGTAAGCGTATTGAGGCTTTACAGTGAAGTCACTTGCTAGTACCTCAGGAGATCGTCGACTTGGCGCATATGTAGGTGTACTGTTTTGGTTATTCGTTAATGATGATGATTGATCGTTGTTGTGATGGTTTTGGAATATTTTGGTTGAACGATTTGTTGGTTTTTCTATGAAGGATTGCAAGTTTCGAGGACGAAACTTATTTTAAGTGGTGTAGTATGTAATATCCGAAATTTTTACTACTATTGTTTAATGTTATTTTATCCGAGTTATGTTGTACATCGTGGAATCTGTACAGTATGGATAAAATAAATGAAGGATTGAGATGTCATATTGGTGTAATTGTCGTATTTGGTCGACAATTATAATTGAGGATATAATGTGTTGAGTATATGTATTCAGTATGCCGTATGTTCGTATTCTGTATGTTGAGACATTGGATAAGAGTAGCTGAAAATGGCTAAGTGTAACATTATTAGCGCACGCTAATATACATGCCTAGCGCACGCTATCGTTCTGGTTTAGCGCACGCTAGAGGCAAAAGATAACGCACGCTAGTACAGACCAGATCAGAAGGAATCTATGTGTGGACCCGGTCATTTTCGGCGCATGTGCCGACAAGGTCAACGGATGTTTGTTGTGAATGATTAGTGCACGCTAATGTATATTATAGCGCACGCTAATCAGATTGGACCAAAGGAATCTTGACTTTGTGAGGTTACTTTCGGCATGTGGGGACACGGGGGTAGGTGCAGATTGTAGCAAGTCAACTATGAGTAGCGCACGCTATGGTGGAAGGTTTGCGTACGCTAAATACAGGCTTTTACGTACGCTATTGCATGGGCATTGCGTATGTAAATCATTTCATCCAGTAAGGCAGTAGCCTCTGGACTTCGATAGCGCACGCTAACAAAGAATATTAGCGCACGCTAAACTGGTAACGTACGTTAAATGAAGAGGTTAATGTACATTAATAATATACAATGTATATATATGAGTAGTTGCTGTCATTCCTCATTTCGTTCATTCTCTTCTTGCAACCGATAGAGAGAACCTTGGGAGGACATTTGGAGTTCCTAAACACTGATGGATGATCCTCTTTAACAAGATTAAAGATGGAAATCATAGATGAAAACTTTGTTCTTTAAATCATTGGCGATTCTTGGAAATGGATTCAACCTTGGAAATCAATCCATTCCTTCAAAAAGGTAATTACTCTTCACCTTTGGATTTCGTTTTGGATTGAATGTTGATGTTCTTGAGTTGATGATTATTACATAAACAAGTTGATAAGAATGGTTATGAGATGGATTACCGGAGTATGATGATATCAATGTGATTCGTATGGTTTGAATCGTGTTGATTCGTCTTCTTGAGATTAGTTGGTTAATTCTTCTCCTTAGTTTCGAATATTGATGTTATTGTTGATAATTACTCCCTGTAATGATAGATTATGGAAGTGTTGTTACGTTCTTAATGTTTCATGAGGTTGATATTGAGGAAGATGATATATGGATATAAGAATCGATTAAGGGTCGATGATTACTTATATGTTAAAGGATATCGGATTTCGTTGTTTTGATAGATATGAACATGGTTTAGAATCACTTAGTGTTCTTGATAATCGCCATATGGTGATCGATATCTGAAAAACATGCATCTCAGACAAAGATTAGCGCACGCTAAGCTTACGGGCTAGCGCAAGCTAATGGGAGCGACTTAGCGCAAGCTACGTTATGCATTTAACGCGCGCTAAGTAGGCAGACAGTGCAGTATTTTTGTGTTGTGGTTGTGAATTTGTACTGGTTTGAGTTGGAGACTTATGTTTAACCGAGATGTCGTAGAACCGTTGGGTTTGTTGATTGGTTATGTCGGTTATTGATTGTTATCGGATTGTTGTTTATTGATTACTGCCATACGTTGTGGTAAGTGATCGGTGATTAGAACCATGCTTTGCGGTCGTATTCGAGAATGTTCGTAGATTGCATTGATCAGGGCCGAGGGACTTGTAGATGACGGCAATGGATTTGGTAACGACTTCATCGGGATCGAGGCAAGTTATTACTTGCTCAGTTATAATGTTTAATGAATGGTTTCAGTTTCATTTCGTTTATAATGCATATAGCAATGATTATATGTCTTTGTGATTCTGGAAGTTAAATCGTACTGTATACGATTTATTTTGGTTATTGGCATATTCGGGTATCGAGGTTACATTATGGTAAAAACGAGGATATGAGTATCTATAGTTCATTGTACGTTTGGATTGCCGAGCATTGAGGATAATTGTCGGTGATGATTCGACATCGAGATTTCTCCTGAAGGACTCGGGACAAGTATCTTAGTTTGGTTCAGTTTAGTGTTAATGATGTTGATCATGCAGGTTGTCATTCATGTTGCTGAACATGAAGTCGTCCTAGTTGTTTCATCATAGTGTCGTTCATGTTTTGATTCATATGTTGTTCATGTTGATGAACATATTGAGTTGCATAGGTGTATGCATAATTGTATTGTTTATGTTGTAAATGATCCGATCGATCATGAGGATCTATGCTGAGGGCGCTGGATCAGATGTCCACCATGCGTTGGTTCGACGTCATCATGGGATCTATGCTGAGGGCGCTGGATCGCTGGACATGTTTTCCACCATGCGTTGGTCCGACGGGATCATCATGGGGATCTATGCTGAGGGCGCCGGATCGCTGGATTACCCAAGATTGCGCTGATCAATCATGTGGATTCGCATCGTTGGTTTTATATGTGTTTTTGTGCATGTGTATATTGTTGGTTATCCACCTCATGTTGATCTAGTAGGATCACCAGGGGATCTATGCTGAGGGCGCTGGATCATGGGATTTCCATTGAGTATACACTGTTGTTATTGTTTTGAGCATATTGACGTGGTCATTTGAGTATGCATTTGTAGGTCTTGTGTTAGGACCGTGCCCGTATGTTGCATTGATCTGATCTCGGATTAGACTGGCATGATTATCGTGGTATTGTGCATCTCGAGGTATGTTCTGTATTTTCCTTGGTATTTGTCTTTGATGGGCAATTGGTTTCCGTGTCGAGATGTGTTGATGTTACCCGACGGATTTGGGTTGGACAGAGTTAGTAAATTTCATAACAGTGAGTTATGATGATGTTTTGAGAACCTTGGGTACTGTGCGAGGTGTGAATTTTGGTAAGGTTATGACGATAAGATTACATTGGTCGTATTCTTAGGTTGTATTCTCATTGGTATGTAATTATTATTGTGATGTGACGGTTATCATTGTTGGATATTATGGCTGACCCCGTCGTGGGTTTTCTTTTAGGTTCTTCGATATCGAGCTTGTAGCGGTCGTGAAGAGATTAGCTTCCCGGAGGATACTGGCTAGAGCATGTATTGGTGTATCGAGTTTCCTGATCAGTTGTTGTATTCCGCTGCTAGAGTATTTTTAATTGTTTGTCTTTCTTCGCCGCGTAAGTATTTTTGAATGGCCTTTTGATTTCTGGTAACTTGAGTTACTTTGGAAAATCGTTTTCTAAACTATTGAGTTTCGGTTGTTTGGCCTTATGGTTTTAAATGAGATTTTATGACGGTTTTGTTAAATGGGTTTTGTAAAGTTTTCGAATGTTTTTAAACGATAGTACAGTCGTTAGCCTCTTGGGTGTTTGTAAATGTTTGCGAAAATTTCCTTCAGCCTTGTGGGTTCCATCTCGGGGCCCACGACGCTGTAATATTCCTGGATGGCTCTGGGGGTGTTATAGAATATGGTATCGGAGCTTAGGTTGTGAAAACCTAGGCGGTTGGGTCGAGTTGGGTCATGCTTTTGTCGTGTCATTCGAGTTGTCGGTTGACAAGTGTTTGAGCTCTGAGTTTTGTTGTTAACTCGGCCAGATTATGTGATTCACCAAAGGTAGTAATCGGGATTGTTGTAAACTTTTTCAAATGGTGTTTCTTCTCCCGCTTCAATGTTGATGTAATTATTGATAATTACTCCCTGTAATGATGGATCATGGAAGTATTGTTACGTTCTTAAGGTTTCATGATGTTGATATTGAGGAAGATGATATATGGATATAGGACTTGGATTATAAGTTGAATGATTGTTTATATGTTAAAGGATATCAGATTTCGTTGTTTTGATAGCTTTGAACATGGTTTCAAATTAGTTAGTGTTCTTGATAATCGCCATATGTTGATTCGTATCTCAAAAACATGCATCTCAGACAAAGATTAGCGCACGTTGCTTACGGGCTAGCGACGCTAACGGAGTTACTTAGCGCACGCTACGCCAGCGCTTAACGTGCGCTAAGCAGGCATAAAGTGCGATTTTCGTGTTGTGGTTGTGAATTTGTACCGGTTTGAGTCGATTGTTCAGACTTATGTTTAACCGGATGTCGAGAACCGCTGGGTTTATGGATCGGTTATGTCTGCTATTGATTGTTACCGGATTGTTGTTTATTGATTATTGCCATAGGTCGAGATTATTGATCGCTGATTAGAACCGTATGTTGCGGTGGTTCGCATGTTCGTGAATCGCATAGTGGTCGTGGCCGAGGAGCTCATAGACGAAGGCAATGAGCGGCTTCATCATCGTTGTATCGGTATCGAGACAAGTTATTACTTGCTCAGTTATAATGTTTAATGAATGGTTTCAGTTTCATTTCGTTTATAATGCATATAGCGATGATTATTAGTGCAAATTCTGGAGATTTGTATTATGTGTTGTCTTTCCGATTCTGGGAGTTAAATCATAAGGTTTATGATTCATTTTGGATTATTAGAATTTTGGGTATCGAGGATACATTAAGATAAAGACGAGGATATGAGTATCTGCAGTCCACGGTACGTTTGGGTTGCCGAGCATTGCGGATAATCTTCGGTGGCAATCTGGCATCGAGATTGCTTTCGAAGGACTCGGGTCAAGTATTCAGGATTTATTCGGTTTAGTGTCGATGATGTTGATCATGCAAGTTGTCATTCATGTTGCTGAACATGAGGTCGTCCTAGTTGTGTCATCATAGTGTCGTTCATGTTTTGATTCATATGTTGTTCATGTTGATGAACATATTGATTTGCATATGTGTATGCATAATTACATTGTTATGTTGTAAATGATCCGAAGGGATCATGAGGATCTATGCTGAGGGCGCTGGATCGGATGTCCACCATGCGTTGGTTCGACGGGATCATCATGGGGATCTATGCTGAGGGTGCTGGATCGCTGGACAGGTTTTCCACCATGCGTTAGTTCGACGGGATCATGATGGGGATCTATGATGAGGGCGCTGGATCGTTGGATTACCAGTATTGTGTTGATGGAATCTTGTGAATTCGCATCATTGATTTTATCATGTGTTGTTGTTCATATGTGTATTGTTGGTTATCCACCTTATGCTGATCTGATAGGATCAACAAAGGAATCTATGTTGAGGGTGCTGGATCGTTGGATTTCCATTGAGTATACATGATTGTTATTGTTGTGATCATATTGACGTGGTCATATGAGTATGCATTTGTAGGTCTTGTGTTAGGACCGTGTCCGTATTGCATTGATCTGATCTCGGATTAGACTGATATGATTGTCGTGGCACTTCATATCTCGAGGTATGTTCCGTATTTCCTTTGGTATTCGTCTTGTGATGGACAATCGGTTATCGTTTGGGGATTTGATGATGCTATCCGATGGATTGTATTGGTCAGAACTGGTACTTTTCCATATCGTGAGTTAGTTATGATAGTTTGAGAATCTTGAGTATTGTTTGAGGTACAATGCAGATATTATGTTCGAGTTTATTGGTTAATCGAGTACAGGATGTGAAATGTAATAATGGTTATTCTGATGAGAATTACTTGAGTAAGTAAAGTTATGGCGGTAAGATTACGTTGGTCGTATTCTTATGTTGTATTCTCATTAGTATGTAATTATTAATGTGATGTGACGGTTATCATTGTCGATATTATGGTCGACCCGTGGGATTTCTTTTAGGTTCTCGAGTATCGAGCTTGTAGCGGCCGTGAAGAGATGAGCTTCTGAGGATACCGCCAGACATGTTCTGTGTATTGAGTTTCTTGATTGGTTCTTGTATTCCGCTGCTAGAGTATCTTTATGGTTGGTCTTTTTCCACTGCGTGAGTATTTTGAAACGCTCTTTTGGTATCTGGTAACTGAGGTTACTTTGGAAACCATTTTCTAAACTTTTGAGTTTCGGTCGTTTGGCCTTGTGATTTCAAATGAGTTTTTACGATAGTTTTTGATAAATGGATTTTTATAAGTCTTTGTGAATTTTTACAGATAGTATCGTCGTTGGCCTCTTGGGCATTTGTAAATATTTGCGAAAAATTTCTTTTAGCCTTGTGGGTTCCATCTCAGGGCCCACGGCGCTGTAATATTTCCGGTTAAATCTGGGAGTGTTACAGAATATGGTATAAGAGCTTAGGTTGAGAAAACCTAGGCATTTAGGTCGAGTTGGGTCGTGTTTTTGTCGCGTCATTCGAATTATCGATTTGACAAATATTAGAGCCGTGAGTTTTTGTATTCACTCAGGCTTGTGCGTTATGTGATTTACCAGTGTGGTATTGGGATTGTTGTAAACTTTTCCAAATGGTGTTAACGAGATTCTCTGGAAAGAGATGTGTCGTGTTCTCGAGTCGAACTGAGTTTGATAAACGTGTGTTTTGAAAATATCCGTGTCGAGTATTTTCTAGAGTCGAGACATGTGCCAGTATCACGGGGAATCGTCGGCTTCACGATCTGTAAGTATTTGGACTTTTGAATTTCATTGAGATTTATTGCCGTTCTAAGTTGATACGTTTTGAGATTCAGCAGATATCATGCATTACAGTATAAGGTAACAAAATTGGGACAGGATTGATGAAGTGAGAAACTATGATTTTGGAAATCATTATTTTGGGTAGATTTTGGAACGGAATTGTGCATTTGGGAGAAATATTGTGCATGGTTGAGAAGAACATGTAGTCATGATAGATCATTTTGTGATACATGAAACTGCTTTTGAGCATTTGAAAATGACACTTTTCAAAATGAATGTTTTACGAATGTTTTACGGAAAATGATTTTTGGGCCGAGACCCAATTGATTTTGAAATAGATTTATAACTCAGGACTTGAGGTCCAGAAGGGTTTTCTATTTTTTTTTAAAACTTCTTGTAATGCGGAACGAGATACGGGCTGAGACCCTAATGTTTCAAAAGGCTTTTTCTTGTTGTCTAAAACTCCCGAGATTTGTAAAATATTTTACCAATCATTTACCTATGTTATTTTCGCCTTTCGAGGCTTTGGTTTACTTGTTCAAATGGAACTTCTCGGGAAGTCTTTCGCTGTGTTTGATTTATTGATTTGTTTCAATGTTTTGTCATATCATATTTGAGGTGATCCAGGATGGATTAAGGATTGACGTTGCGAGTAGTATGTGGAGGAGGAGTTTTTATGAGAGTCTATATATTGAAATTTTAGAATTATATCGTGTAGTTTTCCGATGGAATGTCAGTGGAATTTGTGACGAGTCGGATTGGTATACAGGAATATGGATGTGGTCAATCATTTGCATAGTTTTCATTTTAAAACTTCAAAATCGTATGGATCTGAAGGAAAACTGTTATCGAATACTTGGCACCAGCGAGCCGATTTAATTTTTCGAAAATTGATTTTGTGGTCTTACCAAAATTTATGTTTTTGAGTTTTGAAATTTTTGAAAGAACTTTCGAAAATTGTCTTCGTGACAAGATTTCATGATTTCAAACTGGTTTTGAAAATGGGATTGATGTACATACGCATTTAGTGCATAATGCTTATAGTGGTGAAGCTCTGAGTGAGACACACCAACTCGATAGCACACTAATGGTATTATGAAAGGAGATTCGAACTTTAGTATGGCGCTTGGTTATCCAGAATGATCGGTTGATTTTTCTGATAAGAGAATATGTCGCGTGATGTAGAATTTATGCACAGGATGTAATTTTAGAACTTCGGGTTTTGTGAAACTGGGACGATGCGCCACCGTAATGTTTTTGAATGGTTTCTTTGTAAGTATAGATTTGGGGATGGTGCCCCATGTCGGTTGTTTCGATATCGAGTGGTCGCTTTCCACTCCATGTATGATCGATATGTTCGACGGGTTGTGATTGGTTGTTCGTACGCCGAGGGGTATGCTCACCAATGGGTATGTTTATTGAGATACACCGTATGTGATCGTGTGTCATTTTGAGAATGTTATTCTTTCGTATATCTATTTCTATGGTTCTGTGTTGATCGTATTGGAGTTTATCACGCTGATGATATTCTCGATCGTGTTTTGACCTCCGGGTTGGTCATATTAGAATTTATCATGTCGATGATAAATTCGCTGATTGTTGATCATTGTTGGTGATCATCCGAGCGCTCGGATTTTGTAAATGTTTCGGATTCGTGACGTTGTTCGGGCGCTTGTTTCGCAGATGTATCAGATATTATTCGCCCCATCTAATTGAGACTTGATTATGTAATCAAAGCATGTGATTTGATTCGGATAGAGTATTTCATCTGACGATGATATATTTTGTTGAGACTCAAGGAATTATGATTGTAAAGTGTATTGAGGCTTTATAGTGAGGTCACTAGCTAGTATCTCAGGAGACCCTCGACTTTGTGCATTGGTAAGTATGCTGTTGTGGTTATTCTATAGTGATGATGATTGATCATTGTCGTGATGGTTTTGGGATATTTTGGGTTGAATGGTATGTTTGTTTATTTTATGACGGATTGCAAGTTTCGAGGACGAAACTTATTTTAAGTGGTGTAGAATGTAATATCCGAAATTTCTACTACTGTTGTTTGATATTATTTTATCCGAGTTATATTGTACAGCGTGGAATCTGTACAATATGGATAAAATAAATGAAGGACTGAGATGTCAGTATCGGTATAATTGTCGATCTCGGTCGATTTGCATTTGAGGATATCGTATCGTGTTATCGTACTTTCGATATAGAGTTTATCGTATAAGAATATTATTGGATTCAGTGTTTATGTTCAGTGTGTCTTATGTTCGTTTTTGGTATGTCGAGATGTTGGACAAGAATAGCTGAAAATGGCCAAGTGTAACATTATTAGCGCACGCTAATAATCATGAGTAGCGCACGCTATCGTGTAGGTTTAGCGCACGCTACGGATATAAGATAACGCATGCTAATGTAGTCCGATCGTAAGGAATCTACACGTGGACCAAGCCACTTTCGGCGCACGTTCTGATAAGTCAATGGATATTGTAATATAGTGTTAGCGCACGCTAATGCATGTTGATTAGCGCACGCTAACTGTATATCGGTCAACAGGGAATCTTGGCTTTATTGGTTGCTTTCGGCATGTGGGGTCACGAGCATCTTCGTGGTAGGTGTAGACTGTAGCAAGTCAACTGGTATTAGCGCACGCTAAATGTAAGGACTTGCGACGCTAGACAAAGGTAAGTTACGCATAATAATGCATGGGCATTACGACGTAAGCACATGTACGGCCGCATAAGCCTCTCGATCGCGATAGCGCACGCTAACAAAGCCGCTTAGCGCACGCTAGAGTTGCGCACGCTAAACATAAGGTTTAGCGCACGCTAGTAATATACTTTATAAAAAGGGATGTATGGGTGTTATGAAGTATTTCGCCCATTCCTTCCTTGCAACCGAGAGAGAGAGTTTTTAGAGAGAAGTTTGAGGTTCCAAACACCGAGAGATGATGATCTTTAACAAAGATTGCCGAGGAACATGGATTAAAGTCTTGTTCTTGAAATTATTGATGATTCTTGGAATGAAGTTGATTGTTCTTCTTCATGGTTCATCTATACAAGGTAATAGTTCTTCACTTTCGATTTCATTTCGATCGATATTTACGTTCTTGAGTTGATGAATATCATATAAACAAGCTAATAAGTATGATTAGGAGACGGATTACCGGATTATGATGATGTCATTATCGATATATGGATATTGATGTGATTCATATGGTTTGAATCGTGTTGTCCGCCTTCTTGAGATAAGTTGGTTAAATCTTCTCCCGCCGAATGTTGATGTAATTATTGATAATTACTCCCGTAATGATGGATCATGGAAGTATTGTTACGCTCTTAAGGTTTCATGATGTTGATATTGAGGAAGATGATATACGGATATAGGACTCGGATTATAAGTTGAATGATTGTTTATATGTTAAAGGATATCGGATTTCGTTGTTTTGATAGCTTTGAACATGGTTTCAAATTACTTAGTGTTCTTGATAATCGCCATATGTTGATTCGTATCTCAAAAACATGCATCTCAGACAAAGATTAGCGCACGTTGCTTACGGCTAGCGACGCTAACGGAGCTACTTAGCGCACGCCACGCCAGGCGCTTAACGGCGCTAAGTAGGCATAAAGTGCGATTTTCGTGTTGTGGTTGTGAATTTGTACCGGTTTGAGTCGATTGTTCGCACTTATGTTTAACCGGATGTCGAGAACCGCTGGGTTTATGGATCGTTATGTCTGCTATTGATTGTTACCGGATTGTTGTTTATTGATTATTGCCATAGGTCGAGATTATTGATCGCTGATTAGAACCGTATGTTGCGGTCGTGTTCGGGTATGTTCGTGAATCGCATAGGTCGTGGCCGAGGAGCTCATAGACGAAGGCAATGAGCGGCTTCATCATCGTTGTATCGGTATCGAGACAAGTTATTACTTGCTCAGTTATAATGTTTAATGAATGGTTTCAGTTTCATTTCGTTTATAATGCATATAGCAATGATTATTAGTGCAAATTCTGGAGATTTGTATTATGTGTTGTCTTTCCGATTTTGGGAGTTAAATCATAAGGTTTATGATTCATTTTGGATTATTGGAATTTTGGGTATCGAGGATACATTAAGGTAAAGACGAGGATATGAGTATCCGCACCATGGTACGTTTGGGTTGCCGAGCATTGCGGATAATCTTCGGTGGCAATCTGGCATCGAGATTGCTTTCGAAGGACTCGGGTCAAGTATTCAGGATTTATTCGGTTTAGTGTCGATGATGTTGATCATGCAAGTTGTCATTCATGTTGCTGAACATGAGGTCGTCCTAGTTGTGTCATCATAGTGTCGTTCATGTTTTGATTCATATGTTGTTCATGTTGATGAACATATTGATTTGCATATGTGTATGCATAATTACATTGTTATGTTGTAAATGATCCGAAGGGATCATGAGGATCTATGCTGAGGGCGCTGGATCGGATGTCCACCATGCGTTGGTTCGACGGGATCATCATGGGGATCTATGCTGAGGGTGCTGGATCGCTGGACAGGTTTTCCACCATGCGTTGGTTCGACAGGATCATGATGGGGATCTATGCTGAGGGCGCTGGATCGTTGGATTACCAGTATTGTGTTGATGGAATATTGTGAATTCGCATCATTGATTTTATCATGTGTTGTTGTTCATATGTGTATTGTTGGTTATCCACCTTATGCCGATTCGATAGATCAACAAAGGAATCTATGTTGAGGGTGCCGGATCGCTGATTTCCATTGAGTATACATGATTGTTATTGTTGTGATCATATTGACGTGGTCATATGAGTATGCATTTGTAGGTCTTGTGTTAGACCGTGTCCGTATTGCATTGATCCGATCTCGATTAGATCGATATGATTGTCGTGGCACTTCATATCTCGAGGTATGTTCCGTATTTCCTTTGGTATTCGCCTTGTGATGGACAATCTGTTATCGCTTGGGGATTTGATGATGCTATCCGATGGATTGTATTGGTCGAATCGTACTTTTCCATATCGTGAGTTAGTTATGATAGTTTGAGAATCTTGAGTATTGTTTGAGGTACAATGCGTATATTATGTTCGAGTTTATTGGTTAATCGAGTACAGATGTGAAATGTAATAATGGTTATTCGATGAGAATTACTTGAGTAAGTAAAGTTATGGCTGTAAGATTACGCTGGTCGATTCTTATGTTGTATTCTCATTAGTATGTAATTATTAATGTGATGTGACGGTTATCATTGTCGATATTATGGTCGACCCCGTCATGGGATTTCTTTTAGGTTCTCGAGTATCGAGCTTGTAGCGGCCGTGAAGAGATGAGCTTCCTGAGGATACCGGCAGACATGTTCTGTGCATTGAGTTTCTTGATTGGTTCTTGTATTCCGCTGCTAGAGTATCTTTATGGTTGGTCTTTTTCCACTGCGTGAGTATTTTGAAACGCTCTTTTGGTATCTGGTAACTGAGGTTACTTTGGAAACCATTTTCTAAATTTTTGAGTTTCGGTCGTTTGGCCTTGTGATTTCAAATGAGTTTTTGCGATAGTTTTTGATAAATGGATTTTTATAAGTCTTTGTGAATTTTTACAGATAGTACCGTCGTTGGCCTCTTGGGCATTTGTAAATGTTTGCGAAAAATTTCTTTTAGCCTTGTGGGTTCCATCTCGGGGCCCACGGCGCTGTAATATTTCCGGTTAAATCTGGGGGTGTTACAGAATATGGTATCGGAGCTTAGGTTGAGAAAACCTAGGCATTTGGGTCGAGTGGGGTCGTGTTTTTGTCGCGTCATTCGAATTATCGATTTGACAAATATTAGAGCCGTGAGTTTTTGTATTCACTCAGGCTTGTGCGTTATGTGATTTACCAGTGTGGTATTGGGATTGTTGTAAACTTTTCCAAATGGTGTTAACGAGATTCTCTGGAAAGAGATGTGTCGTGTTCTCGAGTCGAACTGAGTTTGATAAACGTGTGTTTTGAAAATATCCGTGTCGAGTATTTTCTAGAGTCGAGACATGTGCCAGTATCACGGGGAATCGTCGGCTTCACGATCTGTAAGTATTTGGACTTTTGAATTTCATTGAGATTTATTGCCGTTCTAAGTTGATACGTTTTGAGATTCAAGAGATATCATGCATTACAAGATAAGGTAACAAAATTGGGACAGATTGATGAAGTGAGA
Organism: Orobanche coerulescens; assembly: GCA_033398695.1. Classification (NCBI taxonomy): domain Eukaryota; kingdom Viridiplantae; phylum Streptophyta; class Magnoliopsida; order Lamiales; family Orobanchaceae; genus Orobanche; species Orobanche coerulescens. The sequence continues at coordinate 119,541,062 of CM065819.1, read as the reverse complement.
AACTATGATTTTGGAAATCATTATTTTGGGTAGATTTTGGAACTAATTGTGCATTTGGGAGAAATATTGTGCATGGTTGAGAAGAACATGTAGTCATGATAGATCATTTTGTGATACATGAAACTGCTTTTGAGCATTTGAAAATGACACTTTTCAAAATGAATGTTTTACGAATGTTTTACGGAAAATGATTTTTGGGCCGAGACCCAATTGATTTTGAAATAGATTTATAACTCAGGACTTGAGGTCCAGAAGGGTTTTCTATTTTTTTTTAAAACTTCTTGTAATGCGGAACGAGATACGGGCTGAGACCCTAATGTTTCAAAAGGCTTTTTCTTGTTGTCTAAAACTCCCGAGATTTGTAAAATATTTTACCAATCATTTACCTATGTTATTTTCGCCTTTCGAGGCTTTGGTTTACTTGTTCAAATGGAACTTCTCGGGAAGTCTTTCGCTGTGTTTGATTTATTGATTTGTTTCAATGTTTTGTCATATCATATTTGAGGTGATCCGTGACGGATTAAGGATTGACGCTAAGTAGTATGTGGAGGAGGAGTTTTTATGAGAGTCTATATATTGAAATTTTAGAATTATATCGTGTAGTTTTCCGATGGAATGTCAGTGGAATTTGTGACGAGTCGGATTGGTATACATGAATATGGATGTGGTCAATCATTTGCATAGTTTTCATTTTAAAACTTCAAAATCGTATGGATCTGAAGGAAAACTGTTATCGAATACTTGGCACCAGCGAGCCGATTTAATTTTTCGAAAATTGATTTTGTGGTCTTACCAAAATTTATGTTTTTGAGTTTTGAAATTTTTGAAAGAACTTTCGAAAATTGTCTTCGTGACAAGATTATATGATTTCAAACTGGTTTTGAAAATGGGATTGATGTACATACGCATTTAGTGCATAATGCTTATAGTGGTGAAGCTCTGAGTGAGACACACCAACTCGATAGCACACTAATGGTATTATGAAAGGAGATTCGAACTTTAGTATGGCGCTTGGTTATCCAGAATGATCGCTGATTTTTCTGATAAGAGAATATGCCGTGATGTAGAATTTATGCACAGTGATGTAATTTTAGAACTTCGGTTTTGTGAAATCGGGACGATGCGCTACCGTAATGTTTTTGAATGGTTTCTTTGTAAGTATAGATTTGGGGATGGTGCCCCATGCCGGTTGTTTCGATATCGAGTGGTCGCTTTCCACTCCATGTATGATCGATATGTTCGACGGTTGTGATTGGTTGTTCGTACGCCGAGGGGTATGCTCACCACGGGTATGTTTATTGAGATACACCGTATGTGATCGGTGTGTCATTTTGAGAATGTTATTCTTTCGTATATCTATTTCTATGGTTCCGTGTTGATCGTATCGAGTTTATCACGCTGATGATATTCTCGATCGTGGTTTTGACCTCCGGGTTGGTCATATTAGAATTTATCATGTCGATGATAAATTCGCTGATTGTTGATCATTGTTGGTGATCATCCGAGCGCTCGGATTTTGTGTAAATGTTTCGGGATTCGTGACGTTGTTCGGGCGCTTGTTTCGCAGATGTATCAGATATTATTCGGCCCCATCTAATTGAGACTTGATTATGTAATCAAAGCGCATGATTTGATTCGGATAGAGTATTTCATCTGACGATGATATATTTTGTTGAGACTCAAGGAATTATGATTGTAAAGTGTATTGAGGCTTTATAGTGAGGTCACTAGCTAGTATCTCAGGAGACCCTCGACTTTGTGCATTGGTAAGTATGCTGTTGTGGTTATTCTATAGTGATGATGATTGATCATTGTCGTGATGGTTTTGGGATATTTTGGGTTGAATGGTATGTTTGTTTGTTTTATGACGGATTGCAAGTTTCGAGGACGAAACTTATTTTAAGTGGTGTAGAATGTAATATTCGAAATTTCTACTATCAAGTTTGATATTATTTTATCCGAGTTATATTGTACAACGTGGAATCAGCATAATATGGATAAAATAAATAAAGGACCGAGATGTCAAGATCGTATAATTGTCAGATCCGGTCGATAACAGATTTGAGGATATCGTATCGTGTTATCGTACTTTCGATATAGAGTATATCGTATAAGAATATTATCGATTCAAGGTTTGTGTTCAAAGTGTGTCTTATGTCTGCTTTTGGTATGTCGAGATGTTGGACAAGAATAGCTGAAAATGGCCAAGTGTAACATTATTAGCGCACGCTAATAATCATGAGTAGCGCACGCTATCGTGCAGGTTTAGCGCACGCTACGGATATAAGATAACGCATGCTAATGTAGTCCGATCGTAAGGAATCTACGCGTGGATCAGGCCACTTTCGGCGCACGTTCTGATAAGTCAATGGATATTGTAATATAGTGTTAGCGCACGCTAATGCATGTTGATTAGCGCACGCTAATGCATGTTGATTAGTGCACGCTAACTGTATATCGGTCAACAGGGAATCTTGGCTTTATTGGTTGCTTTCGGCATGTGGGGTCACGAGCATCTTCGTGGTAGGTGTAGACTGTAGCAAGTCAATCGTATTAGCGCACGCTAAATCTAAGGACTTGCGACGCTAGACAAAGGTAAGTTACGTACGCTAATGCATGGGCATTACGCATATAAGCACATGTACGGCCGCATGTAAGCCTCTCGATCGCGATAGCGCACGCTAACAAAGCCGCTTAGCGCACACTAGTCAAGTTGCGCACGCTAAACATAAGGTTTAGCGCACGCTAGTAATATCCTTTATAAAAAGGGACAAGGGTGTTATGAAGCATTTCGCCCATTCCTTCCTTGCAACCGAGAGAAAGAGTTTTTAGAGAGAAGTTTGAGGTTCCAAACACTGAGAGATGATGACCTTTAACAAAGATTAAGCTGAGAAACATGGATTAAAGTCTTGTTCTTGAAATTATTGATGATTCTTGGAATGAAGTTGATTGTTCTTCTTCATGGTCTGCCTATACAAGGTAATAGTTCTTCACTTTGATTTCATTTCGATCGAGATTTACATTCTTGAGTTGATGAATATCATATAAACAAGCTAATAAGTATGATTAGGAGATGGATTACCGGATTATGATGATGTTGTTATTGATATATGGATATTGATGTGATTCATATGGTTTGAATCGTGTTGTCCGTCTTCTTGAGATAAGTTGGTTAAATCTTCTCCGCTTCAATGTTGATGTAATTATTGATAATTACTCCCGTAATGATGGATCATGGAAGTATTGTTACGCTCTTAAGGTTTCATGATGTTGATATTGAAGAAGATGATATATGGATATATGACTTGTATTATAAGTTGAATGATTGTTTATATGTTAAAGGATATCGGATTTCGTTGTTTTGATTGCTTTGAACATGGTTTCAAATTACTTAGTGTTCTTGATAATCGCCATATGTTGATTCGGTATCTGAAAAACATGCATCTCAGATAGCATTAGCGCACGCTAAGCTTACGGCTAGCGCACGCTAACGGAGCTACTTAGCGCACGCCACGCTGTGCGCTTAACGTGCGCTAAGTAGGCATAAAGTGCGATTTTCGTGTTGTGGTTGTGAATTTGTACCGGTTTGAGTCGATTGTTCAGACTTATGTTTAACCGGATGTCGAGAACCGCTGGGTTTATGGATTGGTTATGTCTGCTATTGATTGTTACCGGATTGTTGTTTATTGATTATTGCCATAGGTCGAGATTATTGATCGCTGATTAGAACCGTATGTTGCGGCCGTGTTCGGCATGTTCGTGAATCGCATAGGGTCGTGGCCGAGGAGCTCATAGACGAAGGCAATGAGCGGCTTCATCATCGCTAGATTTCAGATTTAGACAAGTTATTACTTGCTCGCTTATAATGTTTAATGAATGGTTTCGCCATTTCGTTTATAATGCATATAGCAATGATTATTAGTGCAAATTCGAGGTTTGTATTATGTGTTGTCTTTCCGATTCTGGGAGTTAAATCATAAGGTTTATGATTCATTTTGGATTATTGGAATTTTGGGTATCGAGGATACATTAAGGTAAAGACGAGAATATGAGTATCTGCAGTCCATGGTACGTTTGGGTTGCCGAGCATTGTGGATAATCTTCGGTGGTGATCTGGCATCGAGATTGCTTTCGAAGGACTCGGGTCAAGTATTCAGGATTTATTCGGTTTAGTGTCGATGATGTTGATCATGCAAGTTGTCATTCATGTTGCTGAACATGAGGTCGTCCTAGTTGTGTCATCATAGTGTCGTTCATGTTTTGATTCATATGTTGTTCATGTTGATGAACATATTGATTTGCATATGTGTATGCATAATTACATTGTTATGTTGTAAATGATCCGAAGGGATCATGAGGATCTATGCTGAGGGCGCTGGATCGGATGTCCACCATGCGTTGGTTCGACGGGATCATCATGGGGATCTATGCTGAGGGTGCTGGATCGCTGGACAGGTTTTCCACCATGCGTTGGTTCGACGGGATCATGATGGGGATCTATGCTGAGGGCGCTGGATCGTTGGATTACCGGTATTGTGTTGATGGAATCTTGTGAATTCGCATCATTAATTTTATCATGTGTTGTTGTTCATATGTGTATTGTTGGTTATCCACCTTATGCTGATCTGATAGGATCAACAAAGGAATCTATGATGAGGGCGCTGGATCGTTGGATTTCCATTGAGTATACATGATTGTTATTGTTGTGATCATATTGACGTGGTCATATGAGTATGCATTTGTAGGTCTTGTGTTAGGACCGTGTCCGTATTGCATTGATCTGATCTCGGATTAGACTGATATGATTGTCGTGGCACTTCATATCTCGAGGTATGTTCCGTATTTCCTTTGGTATTCGTCTTTGATGGACAATCGATTATCGTTTGGGGATTTGATGATGCTATCTGATGGATTGTATTGGTCAGAACTGGTACTTTTCCATATCGTGAGTTGGTTATGATAGTTTGAGAATCTTGAGTATTGTTTGAGGTACAATACAGATATTATGTTCGAGTTTATTGGTTAATCGAGTACAGGATGTGAAATGTGATAATGGTTATTCTGATGAGAATTACTTGAGTAAGTAAAGTTATGGCGGTAAGATTACGTTGGTCGTATTCTTATGTTGTATTCTCATTGGTATGTAATTATTAATGTGATGTGACGGTTAGCATTGTTGGATATTATGGCTGACCCGCCGTGGGATTTCTTTTAGGTTCTCGAGTATCGAGCTTGTAGCGGCCGTGAAGAGATGAGCTTCCCGGAGGATACTGGCTAGGACATGTTCTATGCATTGAGTTTCTTGATTGGTTCTTGTATTCCGCTGCTAGAGTATCTTTATGGTTGGTCTTTTTCCGCTGCGTGAGTATTTTGAAACGCTCTTTTGGTATCTGGTAACTGAGGATACTTTGGAAACCATTTTCTAAACTTTTGAGTTTCGGCCGTTTGGCCTTGTGATTTCAAATGAGTTTTTACGACAGTTTTTGATAAAAGGATTTTTATAAGTCTTTGTGAATTTTTACAGATAGTACCGTCGTTGGCCTCTTGGGCATTTGTAAATGTTTGCGAAAAATTTCTTTTAGCCTTGTGGGTTCCATCTCGGGGCCCACGGTGCTGTAATATTTCCGGTTAAATCTGGGGGTGTTACAGACGTCTGTGGCCATTTTGAAGTGGCATGAGATGGCTTTCAATATTTCATTACATTCACTGATGACCATACAAGGTATGGGTTCGTGTACTAATGAAACATAAGTCTGAAGCTTTTGATAAATTCAAGGAATTTAAAGCCCTAGTTGAAAACCAAACAGGTAATCGTGTTAAGACTCTTCGGTCAGACCGAGGTGGTGAGTACATGAGTAACGAGTTTGATGAGTTCTTAAAAGAACTAGGAATAGTGTCACGATTCACTCCTCCAGCTACTACATAAAATGGTGTATCAGAAAGAAGGAACCGAACCTTGTTGGACATGGTTCGCTCTATGCTTAACTATACTGATCTACCAATTTATCTGTGGGGTCATGCGCTCCTTACTGCTGCGCATATCTTGAACAGATGTCCTGCCAAATTTATTCATAAGACTCCACATGAGATGTGAAGAGGTAGGAAACCAAGTCTTAATCACATTAGGATTTGGGGATGCCCTGCTCATGTCAAGAAGACTAAAGTAGAGAAATTAGAAGCTAGGTATGTGAAAGGTCGTTTCATAGGATATCCAAAGGATTCCATGGGATATCTATTTTACATGCACGAAATCATAGGATCATCGTTGCTTTACAAGCACACTTCCTCAAAGATGAGTTCATTCAGGAAGGAGGCGCATGTAGAAATATTTCTTTGGAAGAAATGAAAAAAAAACACCAAATGAGACACCTGTGCAAGATATTATAACCGAACCTTCTGAAATACAAACACAACCTCGCAAGTCTAGTAGAATTTCTCAATTACCTGAGAGGTATGGCTATCTGCATTAAGAGTAACTAGGTGTCCATGAGATGACAGAAAGTAGTCAAGAGAATGATCCTTCTACAATACGACCAAGTGATGGTAGATGTTGACTCCGCCAATTAGCAAGAAGCTATGGAAGCTGAGATAGACTTGATGCATGCTAATAAAGTCTGGACTTTAGTAGATCGTCCAAAAGGCATGGTGCCTATTGGAAATAAATGGATCTATAAAAGAAAGACCGGTGGAGATGGCAAGGTTGATACCTATAAGGCCAGGCTTGTGGCAAAGGGTTATTCCCAAAGAGAATGAATTGATTATTTCGAGACCCTCTCGCCTGTAGCTATGATTAAGTCTATTCGCATGATGCTTGCCATAGCAGCCCACTTACATTATGAAATATGGCAAATGGATGTGAAAACAGCATTCCTAAATGGTATCCTCGCGGAGGAGATTTACATAGAACAGCCTAAAGGATTCATATCTGAAACTAATATTCATAAAGTATGCAAACTTCAGCGTGCCATTTATGGACTTAAGCAAGCTTCGCGAAGTTGGAATCTTTGTTTTAACGAGACAGTCAAAGAGTTTGATTTTGTCCAAAATGAAGAGGATCCCTATATTTACAAAAAGGTTAGTGGGAGCAAAATTGCGTTCTTAATACTATATGTGGATGACATTCTACGTATAGAAAATAACGTAGGAATGCTCAGTTCTATGAAAGCTTGGCTTTCTAAACAGTTCTCAATGAAAGACTTGGGAGAAGCTTCCTATATTATGTGTATTCACCTCTATCCGGATAGAGCGAAAAGAATGTTAGGTCTTTCCCAAGCCCTCTATTAGAAAATATCCTGAAGCGATTTTGGATGGAAAATTCTAAAAGAGGGTTCCTACCTATGCAACATGGTGCAAAACTTTCCTTAGAGATGTGTCCTCAAAGTGAGGAAGACATAAAGGAAATGAGCAAGGTACCCTATGCTTCGGCAGCTGGTAGCCTCATGTATGATATGATTTTCACTAGACTGGACATTGCCTATGCTGTGAGTGTAGTAAGTCGATTTCAATCAAATCCAGGGTAGGAAAATTGGAGTACTGTGAAGAACATTCTTAAGTACCTGAAGAGGACTAAAGACTTGGTTCTTACATACAGCGGTGGAGAACGGGTTATACAGACTCAGATTTTTCGGGGGACATGGATGCTCATATGTCCACATCAGGGTATATCTTTTCTCTGAACGGTGGGGCAGTATCTTGGAGAAGTGCCAAACAAAGCTCGACTGCAATCTCTACATGTCAAGCAGAATATCAGGCAGCCACGGAGGCTGCTAAAGAAGCTTTTGGGTTAAGAAGTTCACTGAGGAACTTCAAGTGGTTCCTAACACAGAGAAGACCCTGATGCTGTTTTGTGACAATGACGGAGCTGTTGCAAAGGTAAGGAGCCTAGGGCTCACCACAAAACGAAACATATTGCAAGAAAATATCATTTTGTTAGAGAAATTGTGCAGGAAGGGAATGTTATACTGCACAGAGTAGACACGACAAATAACGTTGCTGGTCCGCTTACCAAGTCACTATCTCAGAAGGTCTTAGAGAGACATCTGGAGAGTATGTGTAACACCCCCAAAACCATATGGGAATATTACACGCCGTAGACCCTTTCCACAAGGATCTACCAAAGCAAACATCCATAAACAACCAAATGTTTGCTCAAATGTGGTCAAACAATAAAATGATACAGATCGATATGGTCACTTACACGTGAATACATGCATCGATGAGGTCACACAACCCAATCGATAAAACCGACTTAAATAACATTACCCACACAGGGGTCGAAATACAATACAAATGAAAATCAAATCAACTCTGACAACACAACAAAAATCAACACAACTCTCGACTCATGATTAGTATCGCAGTCATCCTCTTGTGCCAATCCCGTGGATCGATCCTCGAACTGCATGTACCTGGACGCAAAACAGACATCCACCCCCCGATTACTCAGGGTTAGTAAAACTCCACTGTTTTACTAGTGAAAGTATCAAATCATACGAAATGTAATAAGCAAATAATAATCGTGAATCCAATATAATAATCAAGTATCAAAATATTCCCGGGAGGTTTTCACAAGGGAAGATAAGCTATGAAGCATTCAAAAATAAGATTATAATCTCGGGAATTTTTAGATTTTCAAAACCTTTAAGACCTCAAGTCCTGATTCAGAAAACCTTTCGAAAAACTTTAGGGCCTTAACCCAAATCTTGTTTCATAACTCAGCAGTTTACAATACGGGAAACATTTATTCAAGCTTAGGACTCGATCCAACATTCATTTTCATAAAACTTTTCCTTTCAAAACTTTGATTTGAAAATAATCATGCTCATGACACCGTGATCCACTGTCATGTGTCTCCGTAGGTTCAACAACCCGCACGGACTACACCACGCACAATTAAACAAACATAATCAATTCCGACACCGTTATCAACTGTCACGTGTCTCCGTAGGTTCAACAACCCGCACGGACTATTAACCAGACATAACCAATTCCGACACCGTGATCCACTGTCACGTGTCTCCGTAGGCTTAACAACCCGCACGGACTATATCAATCACAACAATCACACACACAGTCCTGACACTGTAGTCCACTGCCACGTGTCACCGTAAGCCCCATCGAGCTCACCCGGTTGGACGTACTGTGTCCGAAACTCATGGTCCACTGTCATGCGTTATCGTAGACCTCGCTGCATCAAAGACGATCGACTTCGCACTCACTAAGTTCTGACCCCGTAGTCCACTGCCACGAATCCTCGTAGGTCCCGTCGAACCAACACGAGTGAACTTAGCGGTCACACACATATACATATTCACATTCACATTACATACAACAATGAGCACAATTAATCAATCACATTGATCACCACAAAATCGTACATCACACGTACATAACACAATCTCAACACTCGCAACAACTATCATCAATCCACGACACATAACCAACATAACACACGCTCAGACACAATACATCGACAAACCAAGTGTACAACCATCCCATATGTACGTCGCATTCCTGCACAAATGGCACAACGCCTAACACGTGTAATATCCGGAAATTCTATTACTGTTGTTTAATGTTATTTTATCCGAGTTATGTTGTACAAATGTGGAATCAGTAAGATGGGTAAAATAATTAAAGGACCGAGATATTTAGATTGGTATAATTGTCGATTTGGTCGACAATCGATGTAAGAAGTATATGTATTCAAGATGCCGTATGTTTGTATTCGTATGTTGAGACGCTGGACAAGAATATGAAAATGGCTAAGTGTAACATTATTAGCGCACGCTAATAATCATGAGTAGCGCACGCTATCGTGCGTGTTTAGCGCACGCCACGGATAAAAGATAACGCACGCTAATGCAAATGATCGAAGGAATCGCCAGGTGGACTGTGCCACTTTCGACGACGCTCGATAAGTCAACGGATGTTGTAATGTAGTGATAGCGCACGCTAATGCATGTTGATTAGCGCACGCTAACTGTATATCGGACAAAAAGGAATCTTATCCTCATCAGCACTTTCGGCGTGTGGACCTGTCTTTGGAAGCATACAGACAAACGAGTCAACTATGAGTAGCGCACACTAAGGTAGGACACTTGCGTACGCTAAATAGAGGCATTTACGTACGCTATTGCATGGGCATTGCGTACGTAAATCACTTCATGCAGTAAGACAGTTGCCTCTGGACTTCGATAGCGCACGCTAACAAAGACAGTTAGCGCACGCTAAGTGTGTAATGTACATTAACTGAAGATGTTAGCGTACGTTAGTAATGTACAGTATATATATATAAGTGCAGTTGGCCATTATTCGTCATTTCCGTCCATTTCTTCATGTGAACCGATAGAGAGAGGTCTTAGAGAGAAATTGAGGTTCCAAACACTTGAGTTGATCATTCCTAACAACATTTGAAGCTTGGAAGTGATTGAAAACGGATTCAACCTTGGGATTCAATCCATTCCTTCAAAGAGGTAATTACTCTCCACTTTGGGATTTCATTTTGGATAGTATATGATGTTCTTGAGTTGATGATCGTCATGTTTATGAGTTGATGAGTATGGTTATGAGATGGATTACTCACTTATGTTGATAATATGGTTGATATGAAGATATTGATATGAATTGGATGGTTTCGAATGTGTTGTTTATCTTCAAAGAGATATGTTGGCTAATGTCTTCCTTCAATTCGGATCTTTGATGTTGTTGTTGTTGGTTTCTTCATATGATGGTGAACATGGCATGATTATGAGTTCTCGTGTTTAGGTTGTTGATATTAAGGAAGATGAAATATGAATATATGACTTGAATTAAGAGTCTGATGATTACCTATATGTTAAAGGATATCGATTTCGTTGTTTGATAGCTATGAACATGGTTTCGGGTCACCGGTTCTTGATAATCGCCATATGTTGATCGGTATCCGAAATACATGCAACTATACAAAGATTAGCGCACGCTAAGCTTACCGCCTAACGCGCTAACGAGAGCAACTTAGCGCACGCCACGTTAAGTGATTAACGGGCGCTAAGAAGGCGTAAAGTGCGATTTTCGTGTTGTGGTTATGAATTCGTGGGTTTGAGTCGATTGATTCGACTAGTGTTTAATCGAGATATTGTCAAGCCGCTGGGTTTGTGATTTGGTTTTATCGATTGTTGATTGTTATCGAACTTGTTGTCTATCGACATCGTAATAGGTTGAGAATATTGATCGGTGATTACAACCGTGTGTTGCGGTCGAGCTCGAGTATGTTCGTGAATTGCTTTGGTCGGGACCGAGGGACTTGTAGATGACGGCAATGGAATTGGTAACAACTTCATCAGATCGAGGCAAGTTATTACTTGCTCAGTTTATAATATTTAATGAATGGTTTCAGTTTCATTCGTTTATAATTCGTATAGCAATGTTTATAAATCATAATCACAGGAGAGTTGAGATTATAGGTTGTATTCGAGTTTTGGGAATTTAATCATAAGGTATATGATTTACATTTATTGTTGGTATACTTGGTATCGAAGATATGTTGTGGTATAGATGAAGACGTGAATTATTTACCATCCGTGACATTTCGGATCGTCAAATATTCAGAATAATGGTTCGTGATGGTCTGGACATCGAGATTGCTCTCGAAGGACTCGGAGCAAGTACTCTAATCATTTTTGTCATTTGTGTTGATCATGTCGCGATACATTCGTGTATCGTTGTTGTCATGCATTTGTGCATTGTTGTTGTCGTACATTGTGTACTGTTGTTTTGTGCAGTTGTGCATTGTTGTCACATGTCCACCATGCTTTGATCCGACGGGAATCATCATGGGAATCTATAGCTGTGTGCGCTGGATCGTTGGACAGGTAATGCCACCATGCTTTGGTCCGACGGGATCATCATGGGAATCTATAGCTGTGTGCGCTAGATCGTTGGATTACCATATGTATTGTTGTTGTGCATATGTATATTATGGGTTTGCCATAAGTATACATTGTTGTTATTGTTGTGAGCATATTGACGTTGTCATATGAGTATGCATTTGTAGGTCTTGTGTTAGGACCATGTCCGTATGTTGTGTTGATCTGATCTCGGATTAGACTGACGTGATGGTAATAGTATTTCGTATCTTGATGTATGTTCCATATTTCCTTGGTACTTGTCTTTGATGGACAATCGATTATCGTATTGGAATTGTCGACGTTATCCGATGGATTGAATTGGCCAGAGTTGGTAAAATTTCCGTATCCCGAGTTATGATAATGTTTTGAGAACCTTGAGTATTGTTGAGATACCGTACATATATTTCAGTATTATCTTAATGTGTTGTTAAGGATACAAATAGTGGATTTTCGTAAAGTTACGACGGTAAGATTACATTGGTCGTATTCTTACTTAGTATTTCCATTGATATGTAATTATTGACGAGATGTGATGGTTATCATTGTAGGATATTATGGCTGACCCCGTCGTGGGCTTTCTTTTTAGGTTCTTGGATTATCAAGCTTGTAGCGGTCGTGGAGAGATTAACTACACCTAAGATACTGGATAGGACATGTATTTGTCTATCGGGTTTCGATCGCTATTGTATTCCGCGCTAGAGTATTTTAATCGCTTATCTTTTCCGCCGCGTGAGTATTTTATTAAAATGAACTAGTGGTATCCGTAACTTAGGTTACATTGGCAATCGCTTTTTCTAAACTTGTTCTGTTTGACGTGTAAGTTTATAGCTTAACGATGTTTTTTTAAACTGCTGAGTCTTGGCATTTCGGCCTTATGGTTTCAAATGAGATTTTACGACGGTTTGATTAATGAGTTTTATAAAGTCTTCAATGTTTTTAAAAGACAATACCGTTGTTGGCCTCGGGTGTTTGTAAATGTTTGTGAAAATATCCTTCACCTTGTGGGTTCCATCTCGGGGCCCACGGCACCGTAATATTCCCGGCCGGCTCTGGGGGTGTTAAGGTAATATGGTATCGAGCTTAGGTTGAGAAAACCTAGGCATTTGGGTCGAGTTGGGTCGTGTTTTCGCGAGTCATTCGAGTTGTCGATTTGACAAATATTAGGGCCGTGAGTTTTGTTGTTCACTCGGGCTTGTGCGTTAAGTGATTTACCAATATAGTAATCGGGTTGTTGTAAACTTTTCCAAATGGTGTTAACGAGATTCTCTCGAATGAGATGTATTGTGTTCTTGAGTTGAACTGATTTTGCAAAACGTGTGTTTTGAAAATATCTGTGTCGAGTATTTTCTTGAGTCGAGACATGAGCCAGTATCACGGGGAATCATCGGCTTCACGGTCTGCAAGGATTTGGATTTTTGAATTTCATTGAGATTTATTGCCGTTCTAATTTGATATGTTTTGAGATTCGGAAGAATAATGTGTTATGTCATGAGATAACAGATCACAGTAGTTGGGACAGGATTGATGATCTTGAGAAGCTATGATTTTGGAAAATCAATATGTAGGTTAAGTTTTGGAACAGAATTGTGTATTCGGGAGAAGGACTGTGGATTGTTGAGAAGAACATGTAGTCATGTTAGTTCATTTTGTGATATATAAACTGCTTTTGAGCATTTGAAAATATATTTTTCAAAATGAACATTTTACGGATGTTTTACGGAAAATGATTTTGGGCCGAGACCCAATCGATTTTGAAATGGTTTTATAACTCAGGACTTGGGGTCCGAAAAGAGTTTTCTACTTTTTAAACTTCTTGTAATGCGGAACGAGATACGGGCTGAGACCCTAATGTTTCAAAAGAAAGCTTTTCTATTTTCTAAAACTCCCGAGATTTGTAAAACACTTTACCAATCATTTACCTAGGTTATTTCCGCCTTTCGAGGCTTTGGTTTACTTGTTCAAATGGAAATTCTCGGAAAATCTTTCGCTATGTTTGATTTGTTGATTTGTTTCAATGTTTTGTCATATCATATTTGAGGTGAGCCAGACGGATTAAGGATTGACGCTATAGTAGTATGTGGAGGAGGAGTTTTAACAGAATTTTTATATATTGAGATTTTGGAACTCTATCGTGTGGCTTTCCCAATGGAATATCGGTGGATATTGGTGACGAGCTGAACTGATAAACAGGAGTATGGATATGGTCAAGCATTTGCATAAATTCCATTTTATTTAATCTTGTGTATTTGAAAAGAATTTTTATCGAGAACTTGACACGAGCGAGCCGGTTGGTTCGAAAATTGATTTTGCAGTCTTACCAAAAATTTATGTTTTGAGTTGTGAAAATTTAAAAAAAAAAAACTTTCGGAAATTTGTCTTTTGACGAGACTATATGATTTCAAACTGGTTTTGAAAAATGATCGATATAAATACGCATTTAGTGCATAATACATATCATGATGGAGTTATGATTGTGACTCACAAACTGGATAAGGCATCAGTACGGTACGATGAATAAAGATTCGAACTTCAGTATGGTAGTTGGTTATCTAGGGATGATCGGTTGATTGATCGGATAAGAAGAATATGCTACAGGATGTAGAATTCATGCACAGGATGTAATTTTGGAACTGTGGGTTTTGTGAAACTGAGACATTGGAGATGGTGACCCCATGTTGGTTGCTTTGAATAATGAGTGGTCGTTTCCACTCCATATGATCGATATGTTCGCCAATGGGTATGTTTATTGAGATCTACCGTACGTGATTGGTGTGTCATTTTGAGAATGTTATTCTTTCGTATATCCTGCTTCCGTGGTTCCGTGTTGACCGTGTTGGAGCTACCGTGTGAAAGTATTCTCAAAGTGTGTTTTGACCTTCGATGGTCGAATTAGAGTTTATCATGTCGATGATATTCTCGCTAATTTGTTGATTGATCATCGTTAACTGGCCGTATGAGCGCTCGGACGCTATGTCGATATTTCGGGGTCCGTTGTCATTGTTTCGGACAGCTTGTTTCATAGTTGTATCGTATTATTGATTTGTATCCGGATTGGGATTTGATTGTGCGATTAGCGCATAAGATCTCGACACGGATAGATTATTTCATCCGACGATAATATATCCGGTCGGGACTTATGGAATTGTTATTGTAAGCGTGTTGAGGCTTTTCATGAAGTCACTTGCTAGTATCTCAGAGATCACGACTTGGCGATATATAAGTATGCTATTTTGGTTATTTGGTAATAATGATGATTAATCGTTGTCGTGATTATTTCGGATATTTTGGTTGAACGGTTTATTTGTTTTTATGACGGATTACAAGTTTCGAGGACGAAACTTATTTTAAGCGTGTAGTATGTAATATCCTAAATTTATTGTCGTTGTTTAATGTTATTTTATCCGAGTTATGTTGTACAAACAGTGGAATCTGCAAAGATGGGTAAAATAATTGAAGGATCGAGACATTTGTATTGGTATAATTGTCGACTTGGTCGACAATCGATGTAAGAAGTATATGTATTCAAGATGCCGTATGTTCGTATTTTGTATGTTGAGACGCTGACAAGAATAGCTGAAAATGGATAAGTGTAACATTATTAGCGCACGCTAATAATCATGAGTAGCGACGCTATCGCAGTGTTTAGCGACGCCACGGATAAAAGATAACGCACGCTAATGCAATGATCGAAGGAATCAAGGCGGCGGACTGTGCCACTTTCGATGCACGCTCGATAAGTCAACGGATGTTGTAATGTAGTGATAGCGCACACTAATGCATGTTGATTAGCGCACGCTAATCGTATATCGGACAAAAAGGAATCTTATCCTCACAAGACTTTCGCGTGTGGACTCGTCTTGGAAGCATACAGACAAACGAGTCAACTATGAGTAGCGCACGCTAAGGCAGACACTTGCGTATGCTAAATAGAGGCATTTACGCACGCTATCGCATGGGCATTGCGTACTTAAATCACTTCATGCAAGAAGACAGCTTGCTCGACTTCGATAGCGCACGCTAACGAAGACAGTTAGCGCACGCTAAGTGTGTAACGTACGTTAACTTAAGATGTTTGCGTACGTTAGTAATGTACAGTATATATATATATAAGTGCAGTTGGCCATTATTCGTCATTTCCGTCCATTTCTTCATGTAAACCGATAGAGAGAGGTCTTAGAGAGAAATTGAGGTTCCGAACACTTGAGTTGATCATTCCTAACAACATTTGAAGCTTGGAAGTGATTGAAAACGGATTCAACCTTGGGATTCAATCCATTCCTTCAAAGAGGTAATTACTCTCCACTTTGGGATTTCATTTTGGATAGTATATGATGTTCTTGAGTTGATGATCGTCATGTTTATGAGTTGATGAGTATGGTTATGAGATGGATTACTGAGTTATGTTGATAATATGGTTGATATGAAGATATTGATATGAATTGGATGGTTTCGAATGTGTTGTTTATCTTCAAAGAGATATGTTGGCTAATGTCTTCCTTCAATTCGGATCTTTGATGTTGTTGTTGTTGGTTTCTTCATATGATAGTGAACATGGCATGATTATGAGTTCTTGTGTTTAGGTTGTTGATATTAAGGAAGATGAAATATGAATATATGACTTGAATTAAGAGTCGGATGATTACCTATATGTTAAAGGATATTGGATTTCGTTGTTTGATAGCTATGAACATGGTTTTGGGTCACTTAGTGTTCTTGATAATCGTCATATGTTGATCGGTATCCGAAATACATGCAACTGTACAGCATTAGTGCACGCTAAGCTTACTGCCTAACGCGCGCTAACAAGAGCAACTTAGCGCACGCTACGTTAAGTGATTAACGTGCGCTAAGAAGGCGTAGTGCGATTTTCGTGTTGTGGTTATGAATTCGCGCCGGTTTGAGTCGATTGATCCGACTAGTGTTTAATCGAGATATTGTCAAGCCGCTGGGTTTGTGATTTGGTTTTATCGATTGTTGATTGTTATCGAACTTGTTGTCTATCGACATCGTAATAGGTTGAGAATATTGATCGTGATTACAACCGTGTTGCGGTCGAGCTCGAGTATGTTCGTGAATTGCTTTGGTCGACCGAGGACTTGTAGATGACGGCAATGGAATTGGTAACACTTCATCGCAGACGAGGCAAGTTATTACTTGCTCACTTTATAATATTTAATGAATGGTTTCGCCATTCTGCTTATAATTCGTGATAGCAATGTTTATAAATCGTAATCATAGGAGAGTTGAGATTATAGGTTGTATTCGAAGTTTTGGGAATTTAATCATAAGGTATATGATTTACATTTATCGTGGGTATACTTGGTATCAAGATATGTTGTGGTATAGACGAAGACGTGAATTATTTACCATCCGTGACATTTCGGATCGCCGAATATTCGTAATAATGGTTCGTGATGGTTCCGACATCGAGATTGCTCTCAAGGACTCGGAGCAAGTACTCTAATCATTTTTGTCATTTGTGTCGATCATGTCGTGATACATTCGTATCGTTGTTGTCATGCATTTGTGCATTGTTGTTGTCGCATATTGTGTACGTTGTTTTGTGCGCTTGTGCATTGTTGTCACATGTCCACCATGCTTTGATCCGACGGAATCATCATGGGAATCTATAGCCGTGCGCTGGATCGCCGATGTAATGCCACCATGCTTTGGTCCGACGGGATCATCATGGGAATCTATAGCTGTGTGCGCTGGATCGTTGGATTACCATATGTATTGTTGTTGTGCATATGTATATTATGGGTTTGCCATAAGTATATATTGTTGTTATTGTTGTGAGCATATTGACGTTGTCATATGAGTATGTATTTGTAGGTCTTGTGTTAGGACCATGTCCGTATGTTGTGTTGATCTGATCTCGGATTAGACTGACGTGATGGTAATGGTATTTCGTATCTTGAGGTATGTTCCATATTTCCTTGGTACTTGTCTTTGATGGACAATTGATTATCGTATTGGAATTGTCGACGTTATCCGATGGATTGAATTGGCCAGAGTTGGTAAAATTTCCGTATCCCGAGTTATGATAATGTTTTGAGAACCTTGAGTATTGTTGAGATACCGTACAGATATTTCGGTATTATCTTAATGTGTTGTTAAGGATACGAATAGTGGATTTTCGTAAAGTTACGACGTAAGATTACATTGGTCGTATTCTTACTTAGTATTTCCATTGATATGTAATTATTGACGAGATGTGATGGTTATCATTGTCGATATTATGGATGACCCCGCCGTGGGCTTTCTTTTAGGTTCTCGGATTATCAAGCTTGTAGCGGTCGTGGAGAGATGAACTTCCTGAGGATACCGCTAGGACATTTATTTGTGTATCGGGTTTCGATCGCTTATTGTATTCCGCTGCTAGAGTATTTTAATCGCTTATCTTTTTCACCGCGTGAGTATTTTTTAAAATGACATAATGGTATTTGGTAACTTAGGTTACTTTGGCAATCGCTTTTTCTAAACTTGTTCTTTCAGACGTGTGTTTATAGCTTAACGTATGTTTTTTTTAAACTGTTGAGTCTTGGCATTTCGGGCCTTGTGGTTTCAAATGAAATTTTACGACGGTTTGATTAACGAGTTTTATAAAGTCTTCGAATGTTTTTAAAAGACAATACCGTTGTTGGCCTCTTGGGCGTTTGTAAATGTTTGCGAAAATATCCTTCAGCCTTGTGGGTTCCATATCGGGGCCCACGGCACTGTAATATTCCCGGTCGGCTCTGGGGGTGTTACAACACGTATACTGATATAACACTATTATCGCAAAGCCTTCAAATTACGGATAACACAACCAACTCAAACGGAACATAATTACGAAGGCAAGCAAAATCATCATACATATCATACGTAATTACTAGTCGCAAGATACAAGTCGTATAGTAAGATACTTGCCTCGATATCGGCACGCAAGTATTCCAACGAACGCGGTTCAACCTAAGCTTCAAACGCCCGATGCTATCGAAAAGAAAGACGACAACGAACGGAAGGGTTCAACTTGGTTTCTTCGCAAGAAACTCGACCCTAACAACATATAATCAATAAATCATCGATCATACGAGGAAGAATAATCGTAGAACGCCCGAAAACCCCTCTATGACATTTTACCGGACACCTTCAAGGCGTCGATCAAGAACTCGACCAAAACAACGAATCGATACGATCCAACCATGGAATAATAAAGAAAATGATATAATACATCTAAATAATCATCAATCCATCACAATCCTAAGTTAAATCGGATTAAACGGACGAAATCGAACAAAATACCCAAAATCCCCAAAATTAGATTTCTAGAAAATCAATTCGATTCGCTTCGATCAAAGGATGTTATAGACGGATTATTGATGATATGAACCTTAAAACTTCATGGATTCATCAGATAACAACATTCCTCCATGATTACCCAAGCTCCAAATTAAGAGAAGAAAACGAGTGAGAAAATGGTCAAGAAAACGTCATTGCCTTATATAGGCATCACGGCCGCCGCTTTACGCACGTAATCGCCACGGCTTACGACGAATCGCCATGGCCGAACTCACGCTTAGAAATGCCGGAAACGTTACGCACGCACGCCGTGGCCTTACGACGAATCGCCTTACGACGAATCGCCGATCACTACCGGCCAGAACTCGGCTGCCTACTGGGCCTGCATCGCCGGCCATGACTCGGCCGGGGCCAACTCCGACGGCCCGAACGACCCCAAAACCCGAACCTGAATACGAATCGAAGATACGGTTACGAAGTACTCGCAAAGACGAATTCAAGCACTAAGAGAACATACGATTCTGACCACCCGAATGCTCGAAATTCGACAACGGAAAGTAATTACCCCAAACTTTAGGAAATTACGAAAATGGCCCAAAACGCCAGAAAATCACGATACGTGATCGAATAACCAAACCGAAGTTCACAACACGTCTAACAAAGTTAAACGGACTTACGGGAAACTCGAAACAGCAGTTTTGAACGAGATTCGCAAGAATCGAACTCAAGTGCGGAAAAATCGCTAAAAAGCACGGAACTCAACAAAAGGGCACCGAAACAAACTCGGATGTCAAAAAGTGTAGAATTAATCATTCTCAGAATGACGAAACGGTCATGAGCGAGTCGTTAAAATGGGCTTACGCCGAAAAAAAGAAATTACCGGAAATCGAAATTACGGGTATTACATTTTACCCTCCTTAAAAGAAGTTTCGTCCCGAAACTTAAAACAAGTAGGGAGAAGCAATATCCACTGTCAGTAAGACTCGACGAGATACACAAAAACCGAAAACTCATGCCCAACGGCGAAATGCTGCGAGAAACGCAAAGAGACATACGGCGTGAAAACACGCTCCACGACGACCATAACAACGCCACCGGCAATGATTCAAAACAATAACGATCAATTAACGACGCATCACATACCACATCATATGCACACATTTAATCAAAGAAACGTACGCGACCACAAGTCGCACCCGACTAAAATGGCTATGCGATAGAAACAAATAGAGTATTACGATAGAAATCATTCCGATTCTCATCAACAAGAAAATGTCCGACGTCAAAACACAAACAATTCAAGATAACGGAAAACGAGAATACCGGATATGACATTCTATCCTATTAAAAATAAGTTTCATCCCGAAACTTAAAATAAAACATCATGGTAGAATACAAACAAAACCAAAAAGTTCACGCAACAAATATCATTTTCTACACGAATTACAGCACGAAGTACGATACACAACTACATCACGGGACACCACCGGGCACTCCCTGAGTTGGAACGAAACCTCGATTCCCGTACATTTTGGCAACGGTATCACAATGCACCACTTGGTGCCACAGTTGGCCGCACTTAAAACAATTAACCGTTGTCGAACGACAATTCCGTCTCGCATGGCCCACACGATCGCAGCTGAAGCAGTCTTCACATCGACTGCCTTACTCGCCTCAGAGTAAGGTTCTTAGACCGGTCAACCAAACGAGGAGTGCTCCTAAGGAAAATGCGAAGCAACAGCTCACGGATCCGACTTCTCCGGCCTCTTGAAAAATTTCTCGAGGTCTTCTGTCTCTTACTCTCGAACCAGATTCCGACACGTAAACAGCCATCTCAATGGCTAAAGCTTGGTCCCGATATTCTTTCAAAGGTGGTACACATAAGCGGGCCATACTCTCACGGATATGGGGTTTCATGCGCATATTGAAGTATCGAACCTTGTCCGCTTCACTTCTCACTTGATCCCGAACATAAGCCAACTGCCGATTATAATCGACTATCGCCCGGGATATTGACACATCCCGGGGCGAGCCGAGAAAAAACTCAACGATTCTCGCATTCACGAACAGCAACGGCAATACTCGCCTCCATGGCGGTCTTAAACTTAGCCCATGTAGGTGTACGATCCGCAAGCACTACAACAAGGCCACTAGTCTCAGCCTTCTTTGTCGAAAGGTGCATCGAGCAATGGGTACCCTCCTATCATCCTGACAAGCTACAAAGATCAAATATTCTGTCCAACTGGAAGAGCCAGTTTTCCCAACCTAACAAGTCAGACGAACCCACAAAATGGGGCGGATGCATCTTCATCACATCTCGTAACCACTTACTAGTTCCGTTATCCCTATTTGGGTTCTCATACCGACGTATGGCCTGATTCATCTGCACTAACTGGTCAACCACCTGACGAAGGATGTTGGCGGCGCCAACGTCAACATTAACGCTAGTCAAATGTCCCTGATCTGTACTGAGCTGATTGGTACTCGGCAAGGAGGGAGTCGCCCTCTCCTGCTCCCGATTACGACCACCACCACGGCCACGGCCTCGACCTCGACCCCTTAGCATATTGAACGGACAACCAATCGTAATAACAAGATAAAACAAACCTCACATAATTGACATAAGCCAACAATCAAGAAGATAATGCAATATTCACACGCTCACATCGGCAAAAATGTACGACCTATATCTCAAAGATACACGGTTAAAACATTAAGCATACCATTGTGGTCCAACACCGATAATATTCTTAAAAAACAAGTTTATCGAGGTATTTGTTCAATGATAATATATAAAAATTCGCGAGTTTGAAAGATTTTGCCGGGATGAAATTTTGAAAACACTTTGTTTAGTACTTGTCATTGAAGTGGGGAACGATACCTAACAACGTATCCTCCACTTGGGCATACAACCCATTTTCCGACGAAAATAATAATATAGCCACCACCGCACGACTTAACCTCAATACATAAACACATCACATTCTAATTTACTTAAGTTAAAGTTGTTTTGCAAAATAGAAATTTTCCAAAATCCTTTAGTTCATAACCAAAACGATTTATAATATTTTACAATGTCCGAAGTATTTCAAAACACATTTTTCAAATACCGCTTGATAGTGTCATTTGAAAATACACGGTCCATTTGTCAAAATTTAACAAATTTTAAAATCCATATAAACCATGGTTTGACCGCACCACTAAAATATTTTCCAAAATCGATTTCTACAAAATTCTCAAATCAGTAAAGTCCTTCAGAAACATTCTCAAACTTACCCATAGCGGACAAAAATTACAACATTCCAAAAACAATAATATAAAACTACATACTCAAATGGCAACCAGGGTCGCCAATTCAATCAAATGCATCTCGTGGTATCAAGTTTAAACACACAGCAAAATCATTCATCGGAGTTTCTCACAAACTCTACCATCGGTACCTTTTCGAAACCCATCAAGGTTTACAACTTTCACAACATACCACCCCACCTGGTGGTTCAAAGATAAAACAATAACATGCCCAGTTCTATACACGTACTATGTGCCACAAGTATTAAACACAACTATATTACACAATACTGTGTAAATAAAATTATGCACCGCAATTAACTCACTAAGATAAAATCGAGATACACAGGTATTACGGATAAAGGAGGAGACTTACATCCACAGGTCGCACGGAGGTGATGGTCACCCACGATACTAATCTCGTCCGACAACATAACCGACACGTTGTGACTAAGCACAACTCAACTTGTCACCTGACGACTCGAACGACATGACAACACATTACTCGACAAATCACGACTTAACTCGACCCGACAGCCTAGGTTTCCTCAACCTAAGCTCTGATACCATAAATGTAACACCCCCAAAACCATATGGGAATATTATACGCCGTAGACCCTTTCCACAAGGATCTACCAGGCTAAACATCCATAAACAACCAAATGCTTGCCCAGCGAGGGTCAAACAATAAAATGATATAGACCGATATGGTCACTTACACGTGAATACACTGCACCGATGAGGTCACACAACCCAATCGACAAAACTAACTTAAATAACATTACCCACACAGGGGTCGAAATACAATACAATGGAAAATCAAATCAACTCGACAACACAACAAAATCAAAACAACTCTCGACTCATGATTAGTATCGCAGTCGCCATCCTCTTGTGCTAATCCCGTGATCGATCCTCGACCGCATGTACCGGATGCAAACAGACATCCACCCCCGACACTGGGGTTAGTAAAACTCCACCGCTTTACTAGTGCAAGTATCAAATCGCATAAAATGTAACAAGCAAATAATAATCGTGAATCCAATATAATAATCAAGAATCAAAATATTCCTGGAGGTTTTCACAAGAGAAGATAAGCTATGAAGCATTCAAAAATAAGATTATAATCTCAGAATTTTTAGATTTTCAAAACCTTTAAGACCTCAAGTCCCGATTCGTAAAACCTTTCAAAAACTTTAGTGGCCTTAACCCAAATCTTGTTTCATAACTCAAATAGCTTTACAATACAGAAACATTTATTCAAGCTAGGACTCGATCCAACATTCATTTTCATAAAACTTTTCCTTTCAAAACTTTGATTTGAAAATAATCATGCTCATGACACCGTGATCCACCGTCACGTGTCTCCGTAGGTTCAACAACCCGCACGGACTACACCACGCACAATTAAACAAACATAATCAATTATGACACGGTGATCCACCGTCACGTGTCATCGTAGGTTCAACAACCCGCACGGACTATAAACCAGACATAACCAATTCCGACACCGTGATCCACTGTCACGTGTCTCCGTAGGCTTAACAACCCGCACGGACTATATCAATCACAACAATCGCACACACGCTCCCGACACCGTAGTCCACCGCCACGTGTCACCGTAAGCCCCGCCGAGCTCACCTAGTCGGACGACCGTGTCCGAAACTCATGGTCCACCGCCATGCTATCGTAGGCCTCGCTGCATCAGACGATCGACCTCGCACTCACCAAGTTCTCGACCCCGTAGTCCACTGCCACGAATCCTCGTAGGTCCCGTCGAACCAACACGAGTGAACTTAGCGGTCACACACATATACATATTCACATTCACATTACATACAACAATGAGCACAATTAATCAATCACATTGATCACCACAAAATCGTACATCACACGCACATAACACAATCTCAACACTCGCAACAACTATCGTCAATCCACGACACATAACCAACATAACACACGTTCGGTACACAATACATTACACAACCAAGTGTACAACCATCCCATATGTATGTCGCATTCCTGCACAAATGGCACAACGCCTAACATGTATACTGATATAACACTATTATCGCAAAGCCTTCAAATTACGGATAACACAACCAACTCAAACGGAACATAATTACGAAGGCAAGCAAAATCATCATACATCTCATACGTAATTACTAGTCGCAAGATACAAGTCGTATAGTAAGATACTTGCCTCGATATCGCACGCAAGTATTCCAACGAACGCGGTTCAACCTAAGCTTCAAACGCCCGATGCTATCGAAAAGAAAGACGACAACGAATCTAAGGGTTCAACTTGGTTTCTTTGCAAGAAACTAGACCCTAACAACATATAATCAATAAATCATCGATCATACAAGGAAGAATAATCATATAACGCCCGAAAACCCTCTATGACATTTTACGGACACCTTCAAGGCGTCGATCAAGAACTCGACCAAAACAACGAATCGATACGATCCAACCATGGAATAATAAAGGAAATGATATAATACATCTACATAATCATCGATCCATCACAATCCTAAGTTAAATCGGATAAAATGGACGAAATCGAACAAAATACCCAAAATCCCCAAAATTAGATTTCTAGAAAATCAATTGATCTACCGGATCAAAGGATGTTATAGACGGATGATTGATGATACGAACCTTAAAACTTCATGGATTCATCAGATAATAACATGCCTCCATGATTACCCAAGCTCCAAATTAAGGGAAGAAAACGAGTGAGAAAATGGTCAATAAAACGTCATTGCCTTATATATGCACTTCGCCGCCTTACGACGTAATCGCCACGGCTTACGACGAATCGCCATGGCCAAACTCACGCTTAGAAATGCCTAAACGTTACGCATACATTACCGCCGTGGCCTTACGACGAATCGCCTTACGCACGAATCGCCGAGCACTACCGCCGCCAATTCGGCCACTGGGCCTGCATCGCCTGGCCATGACTCGGCCGGCCAACTCGACGGCCCGAACGACCCCGAAACCCGAACCCGAATACGAATCAAGATACGGTTACGAAGTACTCGTAAAGACAAATTCGATCACTAAGAGAACATACGATTCCGACCACCCGAAGGCTCGAAATTCGACAACGGAAAGTAATTACCCCAAACTTTGGGAAATTACGAAAATGGCCCAAAACGCCCGAAAATCACGATACGTGATCGAATAACCAAACCGAAGTTCACAACACGTCTAACAAAGTTAAATGGACTTACAGAAACTCAAAACAGAAGCTTTGAACGAGATTCGCAAGAATCAAACTCAAGTGCGGAAAAGTCGCTAAAAAGCACGGAACTCAACAAAACGACACCGAAACAAACTCGGATGTCAAAAAGTGTAGAATTAATCATTCTCAGAATGACGAAACGGTCATGAGCGAGTCGTCTAAATGGACTTCCGCCGAAAAAAAAGAAATTACCGGAAATCGAAATTACGGGTATTACAGTATGGGTATTAGATACCATAGTTTGTGGCAATGAGTGCAAGTGGGAGATTGTTAGAAATATGCCCTCGAATGCCACTCAGAGAATGATAGAGTGAGAGCATTGTATTGTTATTATGAAAATATTATTAAATAAGGCATTTTTTATTTCTATATTATCAGATATCATGCATTGTGATTTGGTATATAAAATAATAGTCCTTGCATTTGAGAGCAAATATTCCACTTATTATGGAGATAATGAGATATGCATTGAAAGTGTTTAGGACTCGAATGCTTAAATGGTTCGCAAGTCGATAAAACTTAATCGCGTAAGTTTAGACAAGACTTGTTTAACGTGTACTTTGACATGTAGAGTGCCCGTCTTTACCAAGGGTTAGTGGGATCACACATTATAGGTATGCTAATGGGATTAGTATACTTGAACACGACTCAACTCAATTCGGTCACATGGATATCACCTGTGGTTGTCAATGACTGAATCGAAAGATTGTGATAGGTATACATGGACCTTTGACTTGAGGTTTCAGTAGGATATGTGCTTGTGACATTAAGTTAGTCATTAGAGTAGTTCGATCCAATCGCCAGTTGGTGGGGTCAACCTCCAAATGCAACTTAGTGGGCAAGTAGCGCCTCATCAATACCAAGATAGGATTCTTTCTCCCGTTAGTGAGCAGTAAATGTCCTATTAATGGCAAATGAGATCATAAGTCTTTGGCCAAAGTAGTTAGAGGTAGTTGTACTAGACACACGAGAGCTCAGTGATCTCGGCCATTTTATATAACTAAAGAGATCAAAAGGATGAGATGTGGTATTTCATCCATTTGCCCTCATCTCATTATATAAAACTAATCACACCACACATGATATTGAAGCAACATGGAAGGTGATGAGGGAAAGAGGGGCGGCCTATTTTGGGTTGGTGAGAAACACGAGCCGAGCCACTCGGTTCGTGTATTGGACGTTTGCGTGTCTAGTCCATTAAGTACACTTCGTTTTATCTCAAATGTATTTATACTTAATTAATTAATCCAATTAATTAATTTTTTCAAATAAAAATTATAATAATATATTTCCAAGAAATAATTATTTATGAATTAAATTAATCACCAAGAATTAATTCCAATTCACTAGAACGCATGATTGATCAAATAAATCAAATTATATATCTAATATCCAATATTAATGAAGAGATAATAAATACATATTTTATCCATAAAATATCCTTGTGCGTGACTTCATAGGTCCGTCTTAGTCGGCAACGGAGGAACACTCACTACTAGTGCTCCGTACTATAACCCAACTAAGAACGAATATTATATACTTATAAACCCTTCAATCATATATCCCGGCCAAATATTAGGGTCACAGAAAGTCAAACCCTATTATAGCTTGACTCTATGCATTTGTTAATACAAACCGAGACCACCGAGCTCTTGTGTATCAAACACAACTAGCTCTAATCGCTTGGCTAAAGACTTATGATCTCATTTGCCATTAACCGCATGGGACATTTATCTCACTAACAGAGAAAGAATTTATCTTGGTATTCAAGAAAGACTTTTACTTGCCCACTAAGTTGTATTTCGAGATCGACCCCACCAACCGACGATCGGATCGAACTACTCTAATGACTAACTTAATGTCACAAGCACATCTCCTATCGAAACCTCAATTCATAGGTCCACGATACCTATCACAACCTTTCGATCCAAATATCGACAATTCGTGAGTGATATCCATGTGACCAAATCGAGGTGAGTCGTGTCGAGTATACCTATAACGTGTGCTTCCACTAATCCTTAGTGAAAACATACACTCTACATATCAAATTACACGTTATACAAGCCTTGTCTAAACTTACTATCCAGCTTAAGTTTTATCCGTAACACTCCCAATCCGCCGTGGATATTACACGCCGTAGAACCTTTCCTCAAGGATCTACCAGCCGGTAACAACATATAACAACTCAACCATGCCTTTAAAGATAAAATGACTCAGAGATCGATTTGGTCTTTCAATAAATACATACAACTCAAATACAACTCATGCCCACGCAGGTCAAAACACAACCACACCCGCATAACAGAAAAATATAGCAATGAAAATAAAGTACAACCGAACCAATAAACAATGTACGGTTCCTCATGTGATTAGTATCGATCATCTTTCATCATCCTTCGTGCCGACTCGTGTTATGCTCCAAAACCCGAATGCAAAATAGACATCCACCCCGAATACTGGGGTTAGCAAAACTCCACCGCTTTGCTAGTGCAAGTACAGTGCAAAAATACGAGTCATATAATTCACATTCCACGAACGATAATAATTGAATCCTCAAAGATTCAAACGAAACGAAAAGTACTTCCGAGGCAAGAGTTTGAGAAAACATTTCAAAATCGAAAGATCACAAATCAATGGAAATAATTTATAAAACGTTTAGAATGCCATCGAGAGTTTTAATAGGAAACAATTTAGATTATCAATTCCCGCTTTTCAAAACCCAAAGACGAAAGGGGTCACCGCCCAAAGGTTTACTTTCCGTAAATGACCTTTACTAAACTGCTGGGATTTTAGCCCCAAATCCGTAAAATGGCCTTTACAAAACCATTGGGATTTTAGCCCCAAATCTCATCAACTCACAAGACACAAGAACGACCACACAAGGTTCGCCTCCCAACATCAAAATCCGCAAATAAAGGATTTAACATAAACGATAAAATACTCTAGAGCCATCCTAGCCAAGTAGGCCAAATGAACAACTAACCTCTTACACACTTAGTCAATGCATGCAATCATGAAAACGCTCAAAGCACTCATTTCCTAAATGCCATAATCAATTCACATTTGTAAAATGCACCACAATTAGCCGCCGATCCACACCTCCGTGGACCCCTACCGAGACCCCGCCGGATCTAACCCGTAGTGGTTAAAAGCAAAGCTCATCGATCCACACCTCCGTGACCCCTACCGAGACCCGCTGGATCTAACCCAGAGTGAGCATACACACACACACGTTACTCATGCAATACTAATATGCTAAGAATGTAAGTTCATCAAGAATACTTACTAGAGATGGCCACTTACTCGACGCCGTTATCAAACTCTTCAAAACACAATAACAAGATTAAACACTAATACACAATTCCATAACTTTAAACAACAGGATATCATCAAAGCCTTCAACGCTCAAAATGACCAAATCATAATCAATTCCCAAAACACACCGCTCACAAAACACACACGCGTTTCAAAAAGAGCCTTTAACGAGGCCAAATCAAATCTTTGAAACTTCATTTCAAACAAACAAACAAACACACCAAGACGATCACCGATCATCATATCCACAAAGTAAGAAATCTATGAGCAAGGTACTTGCCTTGAATAAGAACAACACGGAGAATCGACCGAAGTAGGTTGACACGAACCGACTACGAACCCGCCGACTCCACCGATCACAACTCGCAATAATAAACTACGAAGGACAAATACAAAAACGAAAATGAATTCCATAAGACGACTCAAAGCCATTGAATTCAAAGAACAAATGACGAAAGTTCAAGTGTTTTCCCCAAAACGCCAAGAACACAATTCGTCCCGACAAAACACGAAAACGGAATTTAAGTTGAAATATGGATATACAATCCATAGAATGTGTTTAACAACATCATTTAACCAAAATCTATCCATCAAAAACGTATGAAAATCGAGATCGAGAACAAATCCCCCTAAAAGTCGATTCTAAGGAAATCAAGAAATATACTTCGATTCGACGAAGAACAATCGATTAAATGATGTTAAACACAAGAATACTACTAAGATTAATCATACCCATCATGAATTAATCAACAACACGGAACGAATCGGACAAAAATACAAAAACCCTCAAATTCACGAAATTAGGGTTCTAAGGTGAGATTACCTTGATTCGCTGGATCAAAGGATGATAACGGATGATTGATTGATGTTATGAACTCAAGAACTTCGTGGATTTGTTGTTGAACAACATGGCTTCATCACCTCCGAAGCTCCATCCGCGGATCGAAAAGAAAGGAAATGATAAATGAGTGAGAATGAGGTCGTCGCCACATTTATATCGGGTCGACTAGCGCGCCTAGTCGCCGAGCTAAGGCGCTATCGCCTGTGCCGCAATCCGCTGACCTCTCGACTAGATCGCCGCCAGAAGCGTGGCGCAGCCTTTTCCGGCCAGAAGCGGCGCTACTCGCCACCAGAAGACGCAGCTGGCCGACAAAGAGCATGCGCTACCCGCCGATCCACCGAGTCCAAGACTCCCACCGCCCTATCGCCGGCCGCTAGCGGCAGACAACCGGCGTAGCGTGCGCGCTCCCGGCCAGAAGGCGCTACCTTCCGGCCGTAGCGTGCGCTTACGCCGGTTCCCGCGCACCTGTCCGGCCGGTGCCCGCAATCATCCGGCCAGCCCCGCAACTGTCCGGCCAAAGGCCCGACCACCAGGGCCCGCCGACTCGATTTCCAAAAACGTACGGAACGAACACGACGAAAAGTTCGCGGACAACATCATCGACCCGAAATGAAAACATAATACAATAATTAATCATACGCGACCAAGAAACGGGTCGAGACAACAATTACAGATACTGATACCCGTAACTTTTAAGTAATTACAAATTGTCCCAAAATGCCCGAAATCACGATACGTGATCGAATAACCAAACCGAGGTTCACAACACGCCTAACAAAGTTAAATGGACTTACGGAAACTCAAACAAGAATTTCAAACGATATTCGCAAGAATCAAACTCAAGTGCGGAAAAGTCGCTAAAAAGCACTAACTCAACAAAACAACTCCGAAATGAACTCGGATGACAAAAAGTGTAGAATTAATCATTCTCGTAATGAAGAAACGGTCATGAGCGAAGTCACAAACGGACTTCACAAAAAAGAAATTACCGAAAATCGAAACTACGGTTTTACATTCTACCCTCCTTAAAAGAAGTTTCGTCCCGAAACTTAAAATAAGTAGGAGAAGCAATATCCCTAGCCAGAAAACTAGACGAGATACACGAAAATCAAACTCGCGCCCGACGGCAAACGCCGCAAGAAACGCAAAGAGACATACGGCGTGAAAACACGCTTCACTTGCCACCAACACAACGCCGCTGCTAGGGATATAATAAAAACAACAAATGACAAGCGCCATCAAATGGATAATATAGTCAAGTCAATTATCCGAACAATCACAAAACACAACGAACGAAAATCAATATGATTGACCGACCCAACGGTTCATCAATCAAAACGCGAGCCAAACGCTAACAAATACTAATTCCACCGCCAAGGGTCGAAGATCGAAACGAGACTAATTTCCCGAACTTAAGGGAATTACGAAGGAGTCTCGAACGCTCAACGATCACGAAACGAGATCAACAAAAACCGAACAATCAAACGATCGAATCATAACGATCGAGACAACAAAAATCGAACACTCATGTTCGAATCACGAAGAACAATAAAATTCAAACAACTCCAAGGTTCACATCTCGACTCGAGACAATATATAATTGGGTGAAAACAACAGGATGTGCATTCATATAAGATCCACAGAAAGGGAATAGCAATTGAAAAGTCACAACGACAAACGAGTTATTCCGAAACAATACCACACTCGTTCGATCAACAAAAGCAAGGGGCAGGACAAGCTCAGAAAATGTCAACGGACATAAACGAGTCGACAAAGTCGAAAACACAAGAGTTCCAAATCCGATCCACTTCGAATAAAAGAACTAATAGAACCAAATGATGTCACTTCCGAACAAGGTTCACAAGAATCGAACCGAACTCGAAAAAGTCACAATGATAACCAGATCGACCCACAACAAGATCACACTGCTCGGACGATGAAACCGAAATACGTAATGTTCATAAAGTATTAACGAACATGAGCGAATCGATAGATCGAGAAAGAGAAAATATCAAGTCAAAATAGTACGGTATCGCCTTCGACCTCGCCCACGAAATTCACAAAACGGGAGCAAGGTAACATGTCATTAAACAAACGACACATAACGGAACAATCACCGATGGACACGGTCATACCAAAGCAAGCTCTAACAGCTCGCACATGCGCGACAATGCATAAATCACTACGAGGCGACAATATTCAACACCAACATCCCACCTCTCACAGAGGGCTAACACAACAAATGTGTGGAAAACGACTCAACGCTCACACCGCCAATTCGATCATACTTGGGAGCAAACATCAAAATAACATGCGAACATCATACATACATACCCATCCCTCAAACGGGAATGGATAGGTTTTAAAAACGAAAACCTCATTTTGAAAATAATTTAGAAGAACACCGGTTGATCTTGAGTATCACTTTTCAAAAAGTACAAACGTGAAACATCGTTATCGAGAATTTGGAGAACCATTTCGCATTTGATAAAAATGAGGACACTTTCTCTTAGTGAAAACTTTCAGAATATTCACCCTCGGGTCTAAATAAAAGTCTTTCTAAAACATTGAAAATATCTCAAAGCATTTTGGTCCTCAAGTAGAAATTTTTTGAAATATATTGTGGCACCTAGATGTACCACAAGAAAATAACTCATTTGAAAAGTATGTCTCAAATTTATTTTTCTAAGATACTCAAGGTTTTCAAAAATCCAATAGGCCAGAATGCCCAAAACTCGCACATATCGACGTTCACCAAAACTCGTACACATCATGTACTGAACTGCAAAGGCCTCGACGGACCCTACCCGGACCACACACGTTGTTCGTACACATCATGTACCGAACTCCAGAGGCCTCATCGACCTACTGACCACATGATCACCGCTCATACACATCATATACCGAACTCCGTAAGCCTCGCGACCGCACTGAACACACATATTGTCACGACACAACTCATATTGATCAACTCAACACATGATCACGAGCAACACACATTATTATCAATATGTCAAACCACTCAAAAATATACCGTAATACATATCCAAGTACGTAATCAAACCGACACAAATATCATAATCATCACGCCACTCAACCATGACCAATCACGCACAACACAAACCATATGATTAACACAACCAACACAATTCCAAGATGTTATCCACGTGAGGATATCATCACTACCATCAATCGCTCAAAATTATAAAATCACACGAAGTATATTCACGAAGATAAACCAAATCATCATAAACCTAACACGAAGTCTCTATTCACAAGACACAAATCGTATAGCAAGATACTTGCCTCGATAACCGATATCGAACACTCCGACGAACACTGCTCAATCGGGAAACCTTGAACACCTACAACTCTCCAAAAAACAATGAAGATACGATTACAACGAGAATCAAGGCCAAAAACAACTAAATCCCACCAAACTATCGAAGGGAAACTCATTTGGGACATTTAATCGAACATTCAATGTTCGATAACTCCCAAGAACACTGAATCACCAATCGAGTTGAACAAACTCAAAATACGGATATATAACACATAACACGATTAATAGAACTCAATAACATCAATCGATTCATCAAAATCGGATGAGCAACGAAAATCAAGAAGGAAATCCCAAAGTCAACCCTAGGAGATTTCAAGAAATTACCTCGATCCGACGAAGAACAAGGATTAGATGATAATATAATCGACAAGAACCTTCCAAAACATCTTGGAATTGAGTGGAATCTACCAAGAACCCCTATTCCCGAACCTCCGCTTGATTGCCACTGACACGCGATTGGTCATCTCGACCATCCAGTATCGGCCGATTGGCGCCGACAACGAGCGAGTCGCCTCTCATGCTCCCGATTATGACCACTACTATGACCACGCCCTCGCTCGACCTCTCGCATAGTTAATGGACAACCATTCGTAATAACGCAACAAAACAAACATCACAAAATCAACATAGACAATAAACAAAGAAGACGATAAAACATTAACTCCAAGTCATTACCCGAGTACACGAACTAACACCGCAATAATAGAACTTAAATTCAAAAGTAATTGGCATGGTCACATCAACAGAGATGTACGACCTTTACCAAAACAAACACGGTCAAAACCACATGCATATCATCGGGATCAAACACTTCTAACATTCTTTAAAAATAAAATTTTTCCGAGGTATTTGTTCAAATGATAATATTTTAAAATTCGTGAGTTTGAAAGATTTTGCTGAATGAAATTTTTGAAAACACTTTTAATACCTCGTCGCTTAATCAAAACCATGAACACATTATCAAAATTGTTTTGTTTGAAATTATTTGCAAAACAACACGTTGAAACTTCAATCTTCTCGATAAACGATATCATCAAAATGACCTTAGCAATATATATCAATATCACCGTTAACTACATACAGTGGTAACCACATGTTACCATGCCAACCATCACGAATAATAACGCAGATGATAATCATGCCATGCCCCTGAGATCGACCCCCAAAGGTTTCGCCAAACCAATCTCGGTGGAAAACCTCTTGTACTCGCACTCAACATTTCTACAGCATTAACTACCATATCAGGATAATGTCATAGAATAATACAATCAAATCATACTACATAGTCACAACACTTATGTGTGCAACCAAAATTTTCTAGCAAGGATGGTAACAATCAACTACACGTCAAAAATATCCATACCGTAATACCCGTAATTACGATTTCTGAATTTTTTTTTCGCGAAAGTCCATTTTGACGGATCTCTCATGACCGCTTTCTTCATTCCGAGAATGATTAATTCCGCACTTTTATCATTCGAGTTCGCTTCGTATCGCTTTGTTGAGTTCCGTGTTCTTAAGCGCTTTTCCAGATTTGAGTTCGATTCTTGCGAATCTCGTCCGAAATCGTTGTTTCGAGTTTCTCGTAAGTCCATTTAATGTTATTATTAATGTTGCGAGCTTCGCTTGGTGTTTCGATCATGTATCATGTATTTCTGACGCTTAGCCATTTTCGTAATTTCCCAAAGTTTGGGGTAATTACTTTCCGTTGTCGAATTTCGAGCCTTCGGTGGTCGGAATCATGTGTTCTATTAGTGCTCTAATTCATCTTTGCAAGTATTTCAGAATCGTATCTTCGATTCGTATTCGTGTTCGGGTTTCGGGTCATTCGCCATCCTGAGTTGGCCCTAACCGAAGTCATGGCTGCAGGCCTGGGCCCCGGCCGCAGATCGCCGAGTTACGGCCAGAGTGCTCGCAGCTACGCACGTAAGGCCCCCGGCGTAACGATTTAACGGGCCGGCAGATTTGGGGCAAGGACTCTGCTAGTACGTAAGCCCTCGCCGTTAAGATGCAGAACCCCGCCTCGCAGCACTTATTTAAGGCCCCGCAATGGGTTTTTCACCATTTTTCTCACTCTTTTCCTTCTCTTCCGCGGCCGGGTGTGGTTAACATGGAGCCATGTTGTTGAACAACAAATCCACGAAGTTCCAGAGGTTATATCATTGATCAATCGTCCTATAACATCCTTTGATCGAGCGAATCAGCCGATTTTCTAGAAATCTAGTTTTGGGGAATTTGGGTATTTTGGTTGATTTCATCCGCTTAATCTGATTTAACTTAGGATTATGATGGATGGATGATTATTTAGATGTATTATATCATTTCCTTATTATTTCATGGTCGATCGTATCGATTCGTTGTTTTGGTCAAGTTCTTGATCGACGCCTTGAAGGTGTCCTAGAATGTCTTAGAGGGGTTTTCTGACGCTCTACGACTATTCTTCCTCGTATGATCGTTGATTTATTGATTATATGATGTTAGGGTCGAGTTTCTTGTGAAGAAATCGTGTCGAACCCTTCCATTCGCCGCCCTCTTCCATTTCGATGGCATCGGCATTTCAAGCTTCCTGCTGAGTCGTGTTCGCCAATACTTGTGTGCTGATTTCAAAGCAAGTACCTTGTCCATATAATTCTTGTTTTATGGATACGATAATTAGTGATTGTCTAAATGTGGTAGTTTGGTCGCTTGAATCAACTTTCAAAGATTCGGTTTAGCCTTGCTAAAGGCTTGTTTTCAAAACGCGTGGTGTTTTGTAAATCGTGTGGGTTGTAAGTGACTACGTGAATCCTTCGATATGTTTGGTGTTGATGTTGCGCTTGATAAAGCGTGTGTACGATATTGCTTCTTTCCGCCGCTGCTATGGTTGACGTATGCGTGTTGTTATTTATTCGTGTGGTCGTGGACTCGACGGATAAATTATGTGAATTGGTGTATCGATTTGATAATTGTTACAACGATCGATCGTGGTGCTTGATGTTTGTGGCAATGTGAATACTTGTTGTGAGAGACGCCATATCCGGAGCCTCGAGGGCGGGGCGTGTACTCCTACCCGATGTATACCGCAATGTGCGGCTCCATATGGTTGGTGAACGCCGGTGTTTAACCCGATGCGTGTTCAAAGGGCGGCTCTACGGAGTGACGCCGGCGCGGTGACATGTACAAGGGGCGGCCGACATAGTGGAGTGAACGCCGTGCACAGTGTTTCAGTGGAGGCGCCCGGTGTGCTTATTGGTAACGGATATTCGAGTGATAGCTAAGACCCCGTTACCGAACGATTATCGTATTTCAAAATTCTTTCAACTCTTTTCTAAATGCTGGTCTCGATGTAGACCGTGATTTGTGTTTCTGAAAGTGTGTTTCAACTTGTTTTAAACGTTGGTATCAGGGTTAATTAACCAAGGACATTTGACGAGATCTCCGAGGGTTAATTAATCAGGGGTCTTGAGCAAGATTGGTCTAACGAGAGGTCATGGTCTTTGATGGGCTATGTTGACATTCCGTGTTTTGGTTCGAGGACCCCGTGTGATGTTGAGATGATTTGATCTCGTGTTGATATTATTCGATCGGGTCGATAACCCGTGGAAATATTTGTGAAGACTCGCTTGTGTTGATTGAATGGTTTTCTTGCAAATTGCTTTCCGCCTACCGGTCGAGGATCCCGTTGATTTTAGAAAGATAAGAATTTGATAACCCTAAATTGTTTTCTATTAAAACTCTCGATGGCATCTTTAAACTGCTTTATAAATTGTTTTCCTTGATTTGTGATCTTTCGGTTTTGGAATGTTTCACCCAAACTCTTGCCTCGGGAAGTACTTTTCGATACGTTGATCTTTGAGGATTCTGGTCATTGTTATTCGTGGGAATGTGAATTATATGGCTCGTATTTGCACTTTGTTCTTGCGCTAGCAAAACAAAGGAGTTTTGCAACCCCCGAGTATTCAGGGGTGGATGTCTGCTTGCATTCGTGTTTGGGAGCATAACATGTGGTCGGCACGAAGGATGATGAAAGATGAACGATACTAATCACACGAGGATCCGCATGATGTTATTGGTTTAGTTATAGTTTATTTTCCACGCAAAGATTCTTTCCTATCAGACGAGAGTGTGTTGTATTCGACAAGCTGGGCATGTAATGAGTTTTAGTTGTATGTATTTATTGAAAGACCAAATCGATCTATCGAGTCATTTTAACCTTAAAGGCATTGTTGAGTTGTTCTATGTTGTTACCACTGGTAGATCCTTGAAGAAAGGTTCTACGGCGTGTAATATCCCCGAGCGGATCGGGGTGTTACATAAATGGTATCGGAGTTTAGGTTGTGGAAACCTAGTCAGCCGGGTCAAGTCGTGTTGTTTGAGTCTTGTTTCGCCGGATTTTATCTCGATCGAGTCGTGTCGCGATGCGTCTTCGAGTTGGTTAGTCGTGATTAGTATCGTGGGGCGATCATCATCTTCGTGCGACTTGTGGATGTAAGTCTCTTTATTTGTGTTTGTGCCTCGCCCGATGCGAGGTACAGTATGATTATGAGTTAATTGACTAATCCTCTTATAGATTTTGATTTCGTGATATGTGGTTATTTGACTCTCATATTTCGCTTATATGAGGAGTAGTGTCGCTGGATTGTGCATGTCGGATCGTATTTCTTTTATCCGATGCGTGAGCTCTTTGTAATGGATTTCGGTATTTTACCGATCGAGTTTTATTTCGAAAACCGATTCCTTTAACCGAAGTTTTTGGCATTATGGCCTTGATCGCTTTGGTAAATTCTTATGACGGTATTTAGTATTTTGTAAATGGCTTTTGTGTGTTTTTGAAATATTACCGCCATCGGCCTTTTTGGCGTTTTTGTAAATGGTTTTAGCCCGGTGGGTTCCGGCGTGGGACCCACGGCGCTATAATATTCCGTAATTACTCGAAATTTTTGGGCATTCTAGCCTTTTTGGCATCTACCTTTTTGGCATTGAATTATTTTCAAAACTTGAGTATCTTAGAAATAAATTTCGAGACGTACGTTTAAAATTAATTGTTTTCTCGTGGTACTTCCAAGGTGCCACAATATGTTTCAAAATTCTTCTACCTCAAGGACCAAAATGTTTTGAGATATTTTCAATGTTTGATAAACACTTTTACTTAGACCCGAGGGTCGAATATTCTGAAAGTTTTTCACTAAAAGAAAGTGTCCTCATTTTTAACAAATGCGAAATGGTTTTCCAAAGTCTCGATAATGATGTTTCATGTTTGTACTTTTTTGAAAGGTGATACTCAAGATCAACCGGTGTTTTTCCAAATTATTTTCAAAAGGTGGTTTTTTTTTTTTAAAACCTATCAATTCCCGTTTGCATTTGGTAATGTATGTATGATGTTTGCTTTGTCGCTATGATGTTTGCTCCCGAGTATGATTGAATTGGTGGCATGAACGCCGAGGCGTTGCCACGCATTGCTGTACTAGCCCCGTGAGAGGTGTGAACCGGTATTTACTAATTGTCGCCTCGTGGTGATTTGCGTGTTGTCGCACGAGTGTGAGCCGCTGAAGCTTAGGTTTGTACGCTTGTGTACATGTGTGATTGTTTCATGATGTTTGTACGTCCCTGCTCGACCTCTCGGCATAGTTAATGGACAACCATTCGTAATAACGCAACAAAACAAACATCACAAAATCAACATAGACAATAAACAAGAAAGACGATAAAACATTAACTCCAAGTCATTACCTGAGTACACGAACTAACACTGCAATAATAGAACTTAAATTCAAAAGTAATTGGCATGGTCACATCAACAGAGATGTACGACCTTTACCAAAACAAACACGGTCAAAACCGCATGCATATCATTGGGATCAAACACTTCTAACATTCTTTAAAAATAAAATTTTTCCGAGGTATTTGTTCAAATGATAATATTTTAAAATTCGTGAGTTTGAAAGATTTTGCTGGAATGAAATTTTTGAAAACACTTTTAATACCTCGTCGTTTAATCAAAACCATGAACACATTATCAAAATTGTTTTGTTTGAAATTATTTACTAAACAACACGTTGAAACTTCAATCTTCTCGATAAACGATATCATCAAAATGACCTTAGCAATATATATCAATATCACCTTTAACGACATACAGGGTAACCACATGTTACCACGCCAACCATCACGAATAATAACGCAGATGATAATCATGCCATGCCCTAGATCGACCCCCAAAGGTTTCGCCAAACCAATCTCGGGTGGAAAACCTCTTGTACTCGCACTCAACATTTCTACAGATTAACTACCATATCAGGATAATGTCATAGAATAATACAATCAAATCATACTACATAGTCACAACACTTATGTGTACAACCAAAATTTCTAGCAAGGATGGTAACAATCAACGACACGTCAAAGATATCCATACTGTAATACCCGTAATTACGATTTCTGGAATTTTTTTTTTCGGCGAAAGTCCATTTTGACGGATCTCTCATGACCGTTTCTTCATTCCGAGAATGATTAATTCTGCACTTTTTATCATTCGAGTTCGTTTCGCATCGCTTTGTTGAGTTCCGTGTTCTTAAGCCGCTTTTCCGTATTTGAGTTCGATTCTTGCGAATCTCGTCCGAAATCGTTGTTTCGAGTTTCTCGTAAGTCCATTTAATGTTATTATTAATGTTGCGAGCTTCGGCTTGGTGTTTCGATCATGTATCATGTATTTCGGACATTTTGGGCCATTTTCGTAATTTCCCAAAGTTTGGGGTAATTACTTTCCGTTGTCGAATTTCGAGCCTTCGGGTGGTCGGAATCATGTGTTCTATTAGTGCTCTAATTGCCTTTGCAAGTATTTCAGAACCGTATCTTCGATTCGTATTCGTGTTCGGGTTTCGGTCATTCGGCCATCTGAGTTGGCCCCAACCGAGTCACGGCTGCAGCCTGGGCCCCGGCCAGATCGCCTAGTTACGGCCGGTAGTGCTCGCAATTACGCACGTAAGGCCCCGGCAGGTAACGACGTAACGGGCCGGCAGATTTGGGGGCGTTGACTCTGCTAGTACGTAAGCCCTCGGCCGGTTACGCACGTGAACCCCGCCTACAGCACTTATTTAAGGCCCCGCAATGGGTTTTTCACCATTTTTCTCACTCTTTTCCTTCTCTTCCGCGGTGGGGGTGTGGTTAACATGGAGCCATGTTGTTGAACAACAAATCCACGAAGTTCCAGAGGTTATATCATTGATCAATCGTCCCATAACATCCTTTGATCGAGCGAATCAGCCGATTTTCTAGAAATCTAGTTTTGGGGAATTTGGGTATTTTGGTTGATTTCATTCCGCTTAACTGATTTAACTTAGGATTATGATGGATGGATGATTATTTAGATGTATTATATCATTTCCTTATTATTCCATGGTCGATCAGATCGATTCGTTGTTTTGGTCAAGTTCTTGATCGACGCCTTGAAGGTGTCCTAGAGAATGTCTTAGAGGGGTTTTCTGACGCTCTACGATTATTCTTCCTCGTATGATCGTTGATTTATTGATTATATGATGTTAAGGTCGAGTTTCTTGCGAAGAAACCGTGTCTAACCCTTTCGCTCATCGCCGCTTTCCGCTTCGATAGCATCGGCCAAGCTTCCCGCTGAGCCGTGTTCGCTTTAATACTTGCGTGCTGATTTTGAGGCAAGTATCTTGTCCATATAATTCTTGCTTTATGGATACTATAATTAGTGATCGCCTAAATGTGGTTGTTTGGTCGCTTGAATTGAACTTTCAAAGATTCGCTTAGCCTTGTTAAAGGCTTGTTTTCAAAACGCGTGTGTTTTGTAAATCAGGTGGGTTGTAAGTGACTACGTGAATCATTCGATATGTTTGGTGTTGATGTTGCGCTTGATAATGCGTGTGTACGATATTGCTTCTTTCCGCCGCTGCTATGGTTGACGTGGCATGTTGTTATTTATTCCCGTGCTCGTGGACCGACGGATAAATTATGTGAATTGGTGTATCGATTTGATAATTGTTACAACGATCGATCGTGGTGCTTGCCGCTTGTGGCAATGTGAATACTTGTTGTGAGAGACGCCATATCCGGGAGCCTCGAGGGTGGGGCGTGTACTCCGGCCCGGTGTACGCCGCAATGTGCGGCTCCATATGGTTGGTGAACGCCGGTGTTTAACCCGATGCGTGTTCAAGGGGCGGCTCTACGGAGTGACGCCGGCGCGGTGACATGTACAATGGGCGGCCGACATAGTGGAGTGAACGCCGGTGCACAGGTGTTTCAAAGGAGGCGCGTGGCAGTGCTTATTGTTAACTGATTTTTGATTGATAGCTAAGACCCCATTACCGAACGATTATCGTATTTCAAAATTCTTTCAACTCTTTTCTAAATGCTGGTCTCGATGTAGACCGTGATTCGTGTTTCTGAAAGTGTGTTTCAACTTGTTTTAAACGTTGGTATTAGGTTTAATTAACCAAGGACATTTGACGAGATCTCCGAGGGTTAATTAATCAGGGGTCTTTAGCAAGATTGGTCTAACGAGAGGCCGTGTCTTTGATGGGTCAGTGTTGACATTCTCGTGTTTTAGGTCGAGGACCCCGTGTGATGTTGAGATGATTTGATCTCGTGTTGATATTATTCGATCGGGTCGAGAACCCCGTGGAAATATTTGTGAAGACTCGCTTGTGTTGATTGAATGGTTTTCTTGCAAATTGCTTTCCGCCTACCGTCGAGGATCCCGCTGATTTTGGAAAGAGAGGGATTTGATAATCCTAAATTGTTTTCTATTAAAACTCTCGATGGCATCTTTAAACTGCTTTATAAAATGTTTTCCTTGATTTGTGATCTTTCGGTTTTGGAATGTTTTACCCAAACTCTTGCCTCGAAGTACTTTTCGATATGTTCGATCTTTGAGGATTCCCGGTTATTGTTATTCGTGGAATGTGAATTGTATGGCTCGTATTTACACTTTGTTTCGCACTAGCAAAACAAAGGAGTTTTGCTAACCCCCGAGTATTCGGGGTGGATGTCTGCTTTTGTATTTAGGTTTGGGAGCATAACATGTGGTCGGCACGAAAGATGATGAAAGATGAACGATACTAATCACAAGAGGATCCGCATGATGTCATCGGTTTAGTTATAGTTTATTTTCTCGCAAGATGCTTTCCCGCTTTACGGAGTGTGTTGTATTCGACTTCGCGTGGGTATGTAATGAGTTTTAGTTGTATGTATTTATTGAAAGACCAAATCGGCTTCATCGAGTCATTTTAGCCTTAAAGGCATTGTTGAGTTGTTCTATGTTGTTACCACTCTAGTAGATCCTTGAGGAAAGGTTCTACGGCGTGTAATATCCCCGAGCGGATTGGGGGTGTTACACATACAAGATAACTAACCGAGTGCTACGCTGCCGATATAATGGTTAAAATTCACAACACATCATGGACCATACGACTATGTCTACCAAATCAAATGATTGGTAGAGGGTGCGTATACAAATAAAACAACAAGGTTACTACCGTGATAATCAAAAGCTTACTGACGTAATAACATGTAGGTTACGACCGTAATGGTAAACGCCTTACTCAGAATCACTAGCCGCA
The DNA here is from genome assembly GCA_033398695.1 of Orobanche coerulescens. NCBI lineage: Eukaryota > Viridiplantae > Streptophyta > Magnoliopsida > Lamiales > Orobanchaceae > Orobanche > Orobanche coerulescens. Next base: position 119,498,290 of record CM065819.1, on the reverse strand, counting down.
GATGCCAGAATTGTCCCAAGAAATTTCCGACACGGCTCCGACGGTTAAGGATCGACTACTAACAAAGTATTCCAACATTTAGAAAACACCGCAACATTCTCCGACCAAAGATAACAACATATCAAACTTGTCGCAACGACTTAGTCCCAACACACAAACACATAACACTTTAAATTCAAAACCAAAGTCGCTTTGCAAAATGTAATTTTTCCCAAAAATCTTTTCGATCATAACCAAAAATGACGGTAATATTTTGCAATGTCTCAAGTACTTTAAAACATATTTTCCAAAAACCGTCTGATGGTGTCATTTGAAAATACATGACCAATTTGTCAAAATTCAACCGATTTCAAAATCAATACAAACCGTGGGTTTAACCGCACCATCAAAATATTTCCAAAATCGATTTCCACAAAAATGTTCGAACCCGTAAAGTCCTTCGTAAAAACATTCTCAAACCTACCCGCAAATGGGCATAATTACAACAATCCAAAAATAATCGAACTTAAAACCATATGCCCAAATGGCAAACAGGATCGCCAATTCAATCAAATACATCTCGTGGGCATCAAGTTTAAACATACAACAAAATCATTCATCTGAGTTTCTCACAAACTCTACCATTGATACTTTTTTGAAACCTATCAAGGTTCAAAACTTTCACATCATACCACCCCAAACAAAGAGTTCAATGTCAAAACATCAATATTTCCAGCTTCTATACACATACAAAGGTGTCACCTAGATTTAATACAAACCCCATTACACAACACCGTGCAAATAAAATTATGTACCACAATTAACTCACATAGGTGAAATCATGAAACATAGATACCTCACATAAAAGAGGAGACTTATGTCCACAGGCTGCACGGAGATGACGGTCGCCCTTGATACTAATCTCATCCGACAACATATCCGACACGTTGTGACTACGCACAACCCAACTTGTCATCCGACAACTCGAATGACACGACGACACATTACTCAACAAATCATGACTCGACTTGACGCGATAGCCTAGGTTTCCGCAACCAAAGCTCCAATACCATAAATGTAACACCCCCAAAATCGTATGAGAATATTACACGCCGTAGATCCTTCACACGAGGATCTACCAAAGCAACATCACAAAACGACCAAGTGTTTGCCCAACCGGCAAACAATACAATGATACGGACCATTAAGGTCAATTATAAACAACTACACGGACCGATGAGGTCGCATTTAATCGACGTAAATAGAAAAATACAACTCTTTACGATGAATGCCCACGCAGGGGTAAAGAAACAAAATAGCTAAGGCGGAATACGATCGCCGATACAACATAATTCGACTTAACTCCCAACTCTCGATTAGTATCGTAGTCCGTCACCTCATGTGCCGATCCCGTGACTACTCCCCAAACCAAAGAAGCACTGACACAAACAGACATCAACCCCGATTACTGGGGTTAGCAAAATTCTACTATTTTGCTAGTGCAAGTGTAATACGATACGAAATGCAACAAGTAAATAGCAACCACGAATTTGATACGGAAATCAACTATCAAAATATTCCCGAGAATATTTAGAATTTCGAACTCAAGCAAAAGTATTTGAAAAGAAACTCGCCATCTCGGGGATTTTTAAAATAGAAATTTTTCGACCTCGAGTCCCATTTAGCAAAACCTTTTCGAAAGCTGCTAGGCCTCACCCGATTTTCGCTTCAAACACACTAGTTAAGATATCGTGATCCAACTTTAAAACACTAGCCAATCAATCATCACACGATCATTGTTCGTGCACATCATGTACCGAACTCCAGAGGCCTCGATGGACCCTACCCGCACCACACACGTTGTTCGTACACATCATGTACCGAACTCCGCAGGCCTCGCCGTAACCTTCCCGACCACATGATCACTATTTATACACATCATGTACCAAACTTCAGAGGCCTCGCTGACCCTACCCGGAACACACGCATTGTCACGACACAACTCATATTGATCAACTCAACACATCACCACGAGCAACACACATTATTATCAATATGTCAAACAACTCAACAATACACCGTAATACATATTCAAGTACGTAATCAAACCGACACAAATATCATAATAATCACGGCCACCAACCATGACCAATCACGCACGACACAAACCATATGATTAACACAACCAACACAATTCCAAGACGTTATCCAAGTGAGGATATCATCACTACCATCAATCGCTCATAATTATAAAATCACACCAAGTATATTTACGAAGATAAACCAAATCATCATAAACCTAACACGAAGTCTCTATTCACAAGACACCATTCGTATAGCAAGATACTTGCCTCGATAACCGATATCGAACACTCCGACGAACACGGCTCAACCGGTAAACCACGAACACCTAAAACCCTCCTAACAAACAACGAAGATATGATTACCATGAGAATAAAGGCCAAAAACAACTAAATCCCACCAAACTATCGAAGGGAAACTCATCGGGACATTTAATCGAACATTTAATGTTCAATAACTCCCATGAACACTGAATCACCAATCGAGTTGAACAAACTCAAAATACGGATATATAACCCATAGAACACAATTAATAGAACTCAATAAAATCAATCGATTCATCAAAATCTGACGAGCAACGAAAATCAAGAAGGAAATCCCAAAGTCAACCCTAGGAGATTTCAAAAATTACCTCGATCCGACGAAGAACAAGGATTAGATGATGATATAATCGACAAGAGCCTTACAAAATGTCTTGGTATTGAGTGGAATCGACCAAGAACTCCTCTTCCCGAACCTCCCATTTGCCACCGCCACAAAAAGGGAAAAAGGGAGTGAAATAAGGCTCGCCTTCGCTGTGCCTATATAAAGCCACGCAGTTACGGCCGTAACAGTGTAACCTTACGGCCAGAACTCGGCCCTTACGGCCGTAATCGGCATCCGCTACGGACGAACCGACCTCCTACCATCGCCTAAAGCGCCGCATATTATGGCCGTTATGAGGAAAGGAATTGCGGCCGTAATCGGGCATTACGGCCGCATTTGACACACATTACGCCAGAATCGATCCTCCCCGGGCTACCGCCTAACTCAGGCGGGTGCCTTACGGCCAGAATCGATAAGGCAAAGGCGCCATAACTGCTATGCATTACGGCCGTGACACGCCCTACATTGCGGTCAGACCGCCAGCCTTACGGCCAAAACTCGATCGCTCCGACAACTGCTAGACGCTCGACAACATCTCTGGCCACACTAACGCACCGGCTATGATTCAAAATAATAATGAGCAAATTACGAAACATAACATACCATATCACACGCACACATTTAATCAAAGAAACGCACGCAACAAGAAGTCTCACTCGATGAACACTACAACAGAGTATGTCATACCGCTCATGACAGAAAAATGAATTCCACATAATCATAACGATACGAAATAACCGACACCCACCGACAAATAGTTCAGACAACCTAATAAAAATCTCGGTATTACAAATTAAGGGGATTGATCATATCTTTCATTTTAGTCTTCATGTGATATCCATTATGACATATATTTTTCAAATGTCTCTCATAGTTGAGAGAGTATAATGTATCAATAATTTTAAAAAATTTGTTCCTTTAGGTAATAATATATTTTATCTTCTGGAGCCTTAATCAATATTTGTACTTTTTTAGAGTCTTAAATAATATATTTGCTCTTCTTTATCCTCACACTAGAGATATGTAAAAAGTCATTCAAATATATATAATCCTCCCCTTTGAATCACTACGCCATAAGTGCTCATAGGCAATGCCTGTTTATTGTTGCGTAAGATAGGAAAAGTGTTGCCTTAGGCCAAAGGCAACACCAAACTCTTGTTGCCAATACGGCCATTGCCTTTGACACCTAAGGCAACACTTTTAGTCTCTATTGCAACAACGAAAGTATTGCATTATGCCTATAATGCAACAACATAACAAGTAAGGCAACAACAAACGATGTTGCCTAAGATTTAAAAACAGTAATATGTGGTCCAGATGTGCCACATCATCGCTGGTCCCACCTTGTGCCATGTCATCGTGGGTCCCATCTTGATGCCACGTCAACAATGGGGCCCACATTTATGCCACGTCATCAATGGGCTCTACATTTATGCCACGTCTGCAATGGGCCACACATCTATGCCACATCAGCAGTTTTTTTGTTTTGTAATACTATTTTTATAAATACAACACCAGCTAAAATAAAAGGCAACACTTCATACAAATATTTTGAAATAATTATTTTATTTTTACATCAACCCATCCAAAATAAACCAAGGCAGCCAAAAACCAACAAGGACTCCAATACAAAATACAAAATACAAACCACCAATTTAACTTCAAAAGTACCAAAATCAAGCAACACCACCAAAAGTTACATATTGAAATAACTGATAAGTGGTGCCGCCTTGAGTTATAGGAGTGCCATTATCATCTTGATCACTTGATATTGTTGCACAAAATTCTCCAATATCAGCAGAATAAGCAGAATTATCTTCATCAATTATCTTCATCATACATGTCAAGAAATAAGCGTAATCATCCTTCCATTTTCTTGAAGATCTAAAATCATTTCATGACCAGTTTGTTAAAAATAATCAGAATAATCTGACCGTATATATATATATATATATATATATATATATATATATATATTATATATTAATATATAAGTAATCTATAATATATGTGTAATTCTGATCGTATATATATTATATATTATGTATATATATAACTAATGCATAATATATATTATAATGTTGCAGAATATATATATATATATTACAAATATATATTATTATATATATAGATAAATACTGTAAAATATATATATATATATATATATATATATATATAACAAATATATATTAATTAATTGCACAAATTCACTAAGAAAATCAATAGGTGGATTACCACAATTTAGATGCCAAAATAAAGATAAATAAATGGATTACTTATTAGACATGTAAGCACGTTTAGTATGAACAATTTTTTTGTACTTACCCACTGTCGAGGTTTTAATTGCTCCAAATTCTCTAATCTGAAAAGATATTTTAAAATTTCATTAAAATTAAATTAAAATTTGAATCCAAAAAATATGCTTCTCCAATGTTTTCAAAGACATTTTCCTTTCTTGTTCGAATAATTGAGCCTGACCCAATAATGATACTATCATAATCAAACAACCGAGTAATCAGCAAAAGCGTTTCATATGGAAGACTTATACCCTTAAAAAAATGATGAATTCATGACTAAACTATTCCTCATTATTATCTTTTTCGCTTACCAATTGAACCACCATGGAGATACTCATGTGGAGATGCTCCCAAATAGAAAGATTATCTCCTGTCTGTTGCAAAGATGCCTTTAGCTCCCACAAATACAAACCAAGTCGTAACAAATGGTCGCTTTTGTCCATTTGCTAGTTTCATGCCTTCGTATGTAGATCTAGCCATCAAGATACCATAAACCATAATAAAAATAGAAAAAGAAGGATTAACATCAATAAATGCTGAACACATGCTTAGAACTTAAAAGGGATATTTACAAAATCTACCCTTCAGAGCATTAAATGAGAAGCAAGTTAGGGGGTTACAATTTGCCATTCCGCTGTGTCCCTTTCATGAGAAAATACCAAAGAACATGTTTTGGCAATGGTTAGAAATCACAGATCTTATTTAGCATAAACGAGAGGTTTCTATCATATTTCTATTTCTCGCTTCGCTAGTATTAATGGATAAGAAATAATATTCTTATCATCGTGGAGGTAGACAGAATCCCAACATTGGGATAGCTATATCCATATTAATACAACAATAAGGGGAGAATAGTATAAGCTTTGGTACAAGTCTTTACAGTATAAACATGTCACTAATCGACTAACATATTAACGAGCAAAGTCTCACAAGTTCCAAGACGCAACATCTTAATTTCATGATTTTTTGGAGAGAAAACTCGAGCGCTAAATTCGACAAACTTGTAACACCCCGAGATATTCTAATAATTACAGCCGTAAACCCTCTAAGTAAGGATTTACAAGGCAAATTAGAAGAAATATAAATATAATACAACAAAGATCATAAAAGTTCAAAACACAAAACCGGTTTCAACAGATCAAATGAGTTCATTAATAGAACCATCTCGAAATATTAATAAAACACACGTACTCGAGTACCGAAAATAATCCAAAAGACAAGTCACAATAATAATAAACATCACCGAGCCCCTTCATCGCCACGCCGGCATCGGGTCGCTTTTCCCCGCTTCTTCGCCTACCCGAACATCAAAACAAATGTCCACTCCCGAAGGGGTTAGCAAAACGATACTAGTACAAGTATCATATTAAAAATTGAATATGCAACAACAATGCATAACAAAATACACAACACGGACTTCCGCAACCGAATCCAACAATGCGAATCCACAAGATTCCATTAACACAATATGGTTATTCCAATGATCCAGCTTCTCAACCTAGATCCCAAGATGATCCCGCCGGACCAACATGAGGTGTAAGAACCCATCCAATGATCCAGCCTCAAGATAGATCCCAAGATGATCCCGCTGACCAACACGAGGTGGACATCCGATCCAGCCGCCTCAAGATAGATCGCACAACATACACAAACACAACTCATGCATACCTATATGCAAATCGCTATGTCCATCAACATGAACATATAAACACTGATAACGAATATCATACAATTCAACGAAATAGATCCCATGTTCAACAACATGAATAAACCACATGCATTCCGAAAATACCAACATTAATCAAATATGATACTTGCCTTAGAATGGCGATAAGGGTTGTTACTACGAAGAAGAAATCTTCAACCACTTCAAGAACTCTCACTCGATCAATCCACCAAAATCCGAACCTTCAACGAATAATAACACCGGATAACTAACGGTTCCTGATAATCGGTTTAATCATCAAGAACATCAAAAAGAGCTTGATATTCTCATACATGTGAGCTTACTACGCCGCTCTATATCAATTCGGATTTGAATCAATATTAGGATGCTAACCCCGACAAAACTCGTAGTATCCTACCTAAGATCAAATGTATCCCACTACGGATTCTTCAATTCATCACAGATAATTCTTCTTACAATGATTCTAATCATGTTCTTCATTTATCCAAGCCAATCAAGATATCGAAATTACCCGTAGAACACCGCAAGAACTTGATTACTAGGTTCACTTGTTAATCATCTTCTTCTTCAAGAAAATATCCTAAGTTTAATCCATTTAATGTCCCAATACGTATAATTTCATTAAGTAATACATAAGAACTTGATAATCTCCATAAACTTGCCATAATCGGTTTGTAGCTTCATGATTGTGCTTAGGAGTTCAGACACTACGAGGTTCAATGTTCTAAACGATGAAGAAGTACCGAAACGTCGAAAATATTCTTCTAACAACATGATGTTTGACTACGCACGAATTTAACTGGCTAGATAATCTCAGAACATGTTCAAAACATCCTTAAGAATACTTAATCCAGTTGGTGAAGAATCACCTACCTCAAAATAGTGAAGAACAAGGAGAAACTTGAAGAAATTCAACACCGAGAGCTCGAACACCAATCTCCAATGTCTAGGATCTTCGAACTCGAGCCAGATGATGATATGAGAGGTTTAGGATGGAGAGAGTGACCCTCCAAGTCTAAGAAATCGAGTATGAGAAGTAGTGTAACTGAAAAAAAATGAGGATGGGTGTTGTCCTATTTATAGAAAAGGGTTATTAGCGCGCGCTACGGCTCTATCCCTGGCGTGCGCTAATAGTCTTGCAAATTATCGACTCGACGGGTCTCGCATAGCGTACGCTAAACATCCTTACGGCGCTAAAATCAACAATTAGCATACGTTAACAACTATTATTAGTGTGTGCTAACGGCAACGAAAGTTCACCGACCTCACCGTACTAGACTTAGCGTGCGCTAGCCTCACAACATTAGCGTGCGCTAAGCACCGTTGACTCGACTTTTTCAAAAGTCGCCTGCATTCATCCCGACATGTCCCGACCAAAATCCACGGCTGATCTCACCTACCACCCCGCCTTAATCAAGTTGACTACGATAGCGCGCGCTAAGGTTCATACACAACGCGGCGCTACAAACCCGACAGCGACGCTACGCCTAGTTGTTAGCGTGCGCTACAAGTGCAAAATTATAATTTTGAACACATTCATGAAATCATACGCTCAACAACACTGTATCATGAAATACGCTGATAATACTCGTATCAAATACAACATATACAATGTCACAATGTTCAAAATACACACTAAAATCTCTGTATTACATCCTCTCTCCCTAAAAAGAAGTTTCGTCCCCAAAACTTAAGATGAAAATAACTCCGGTATCTAGTCTTCATACCATCCTCTGCTTCCCATGTGGCCTCTTCGACTCCGTGTCGTGACTATCGCACTTTAACCAAGGATATTGTTTTATTCTCAATTGCTTGATCCGACTTTCGAGTATTTTGATCGCCTCTCTTCAAAGGTTCCGCTATTAGCTATCTTGATTTCGCCAAATCAATGATATGATCGGGATCCGTACATACTTCCGTGATTGGGATACGTGAAACACATTGTGAACGTGATCACCGATGGCGGTAAGCCAACCTATATGCTAAATCCCCAACTCTCTCGAGGATCTCAAATGGTCCGATATATCTCGATCAGCCTTTCCTCTCCTTCCAAAACGGAAAATTCTCTGGTAGGAGAAACCTTCAACAAAGACGTGATCCCCAATATCAAACTCCAACGGCGACGGCCAAGACATCTCGCATAAGACTTCGCCGACTGGGCAACAATGCTCTCGAATTAGAGCTACCTTCTTGAGTCCGAACTATCAACTCGTTCCGTCCCAATCAAGTCAAGAATCATTCCAAAGACAGGGTGATCTACATCTTCTTCTCGTATAACGCTTCATACGGTGCCATCTTAATGGAAGCATGCCAACTATTATTGTAGGTGAATTCAATCAAGGGCAAATGAACCTCCCAAATGGCCGACTACCTAAGGCACAAGCTCTAAGCATGTCTCGTACTATCCGAATAGTCCTTTCTGATCGACTGTCCGTCTCGAGGATGATAAGCCTTGCTAAAGTTCGGCCGGCTCCCAAAGCCCCGTGAACCGCCTTCCAAAAGTGCGATACAAAGCGACCATCTCGATGTGAAATAATGGTCTTTGGTGTACCATGCAATCGGACTATCTCTCAAATAAATACTCGCGCCAATTTCTGGGTCCCCAAGTGTCTTTAATTCCTAGGAAATGAGTCGACTTGGTTAATCGATCAACTACAACCCAAATCATGTTCATTCCCGCCTTGGTCCTTGGCATATTGGTGATGAAATCCATCGATATATCCTCCCACTTCCACTGTGTGGATCTAAGTGGCTTCAACATTCCTGCAGTCGCCGATGTTCAATCTTAACCTACCGACAAGTCAAACATTTCAAACATATTCGCTACGCCCTTCTTCATATTTCCTACCGTAAATTTTGTTTTAAATCCTTATACATCTTATCGCACTCGGGTGAATAGAATAGTATGGCCGTGAGCTTCTTTCAAGATTGTCTGTCCCAAAACATCATCATCGGGAATGCAAAATCGACTAAATCTCGTAACTCCATCATCCCGTATCACGAATCTTGGGGCCTTCCTTTCTTTACTTCGCCATATAACCGAAGAATCGAGAATCATCCAACCGCTTAGATTTGATTTCTTCAACCAACGACGGGTTAGTTCCATCACACACGCTGCCCTCGACTCCTCGCGACCACACTTCGATTCCTTCGCGGATCGCCCCGTTGAATGCCGGTTTGGGATGTGAGCGCCCAACACTCAAGAGAAATAGGTTTACGGCTCAAAGCATCGCCTACCACGCTTGCTTTACTCGGATGATAGAGCATTTCCAAGTTGTAATCCTTGATCAATTCCACCACCTTCTCTCGCCTCATGTTTAATTCCTTCGATCAAAATATACTTGAGGCTCTTATGATCTCGTAAAGATCTCGACAATGAGTTCCGTATAAATAATGTCGCCAAATTTTGAAGGCAAAGACCACAAATGCTAACTCCGTATCATGAGTCGGATAATTAACTTCAGACGGTTTCAACTGCCGAGAGGCATAGGCAATCACCCTATCTTTTGCATCAACACACATACTGCACTCGATTTGAAGCGTGGTTGTACACCATGAATCCATCGGGCCCATCCGTAATGCTAGTAGGCATTGTCGCCGCCTTCTCTTAAGTTCCTCAAAACCGCCCGGCATTTCTCATTCCACGCAAACTTTTGAGTTTTCTCAGAATAAATGAGTGAGCGGATGAGCAATTTTGGAAAATCCTCTACAAAACGGCGATAATATCCAGCAAGTCCTAAGAAGCTTTGACTTCTTTCACGTTATTAGAGATTCCCATTCCAAGATTGCTTCACTTTCTTTGGGTCCACTTGAACTCCGTCACCGATATCACATGCCCAAGGAAGGTTTACTTCACTAAGCCGTAACTCGCATTTAGAAAGTTTCGCATAAAGTCGCTCCTTCCTCAAGGTGCTCAAAACAATACGCAAATGCTTAGCATGCTCATCCGTGTCTTTCGAATACATCAAGATGTCATCAATGAAAACGACTACAACTTATATAGGTATTCTAAGAATACCCGATTCATTAATTGCATAAATACCGCAGAGCATTGGTAAGTCCGAATGGCATCACCACAAATTCATAGTACCTGCACGGATCTCAAAGCAGATTTTGGTATGTCCAGCTTCCTTAATTCTCAACCGATGGTACCTCGATCGCAAATTGATCTTAGAGAATACTGCCCCCGCAGCTTGGTCAAACAAGTCGCCGATCCGAGGTATAGGATACTTGTTCTTGATCGTCACTTTGTTTAGCTCCCGTAATCAATACATAATCGGAGGGATCCATCTCTTCCGGACAAAGAGAACGGGCGCTCCCCAAGGAGAAACGCTAGGTTGAATGTAACCCTTCTCGCAATAATTCCTCCAGCTGCTTCTTTAGTTCATACATCTCGCTAGCGCCATACGGTAGGGTGCTCGAAATAGGAGCGGCTCTGTGCTCTAATTCGATATTGAACTCCACTTCTCTCTCGCGGAGGTAACCTGTAGTTCGTCAGGAATACATCCGAGAATCTGCTCATAAGTGGAATATATGAGAGCTCTATCCCTTCTTCTTTCTTCATGGCATAGCACCAAAATCCGTGACATCCCCGCTTCGAATTTCACCGCTTTCATAGCTTTGATCAATTTCCCGAGCTTCCTGGCCTCCATCATTTGAATAAATGTTCAGATCCGTCATCATCAATGATAGAAATGACTCTCTTCGGTAATTCAAAATAGCTCCATAACGGTTGAGCCAATCGTCTTCGAGAATTAAATCGTCACCATGGATGTCGACTACAATAAGATTCGATGGCCAATCTTTCCTCCTATAGACACTGGAAAATATCTAGTTTCTGTGGTTCCCACAATTCTCTCTCCGCCGGCAAACCCACAACATAAGGCTCACAATCAAATAAACACGAGATTTTCAAACGATTAACACAGCTTCAATGATATGAAAGAATGTGTAGCTCTAATCGAATAAGACACTAATCAAGTTGCAAAAGGATCTGAATCGCACTGATGCAACAAAGCAGTTGTTCGATCATCATATTTCCTCATCTCGTATAGGCGCGGAGGAACGGACTCAAAGATCGATGCCTCTCTCTTCCCAACATTCTCGTCACAAACCCACTGCCGCATCTCGGTTCACACTTGTCTCCTTCGAATCGTGCCGGAGTGCGAGTACCAAATGATCTAGTCACATTTCCGCAAAATTCGCACGGTGCCCTTCTTGCCCATATTCAAAATAAGTCATGTAAGGAACGGGACAATCACGCTGAATATGCCCCGCCGACCACAATTATAGCACTTCTTTGATGCGTCAAATCGCCGATGTTGTCCTAACTTCTTTCCACCTCGAGAAGGATGTGGAGGTTTCCAAGATAAATAAATGAAGATCGACCCTTGCGTGGCCCACCACTTTTGTTTTCCGAGAAGTTTTGACATTTTCTCGCTTCTTTGCCTCCATCGATTTCTCCACCGCGCTCTTTCATGTCGTAGGCCGCTTTGTCTTGATACTGCCGCAGCAGAGTACACTAATCCGACATGTACCGACAATCTCCGCTTCATCCTCATATCGAAATGAAAATCTTCTCCGCCTCCGCTCACTCAAGTGCGCACACAAGTCACCGATGATTAAAAGTCTTGATTATGTCTCACATGTATGCTTCCGAACTCATGTGAGAAAACTCTGATTCTAGCCTCTCTAATCGGACGAGGACAATATTGTGCTTCCATCATTAGTTTGAATTCCATCCAACAAGATTATGATTCTCGTGTCGAATAGCTTCCCACCAAATAAAAGCCTCCCAAATGTAAAATACCGGCAATAGAAACTTTCCACTCCTCGGGACGCTTAATCCTCGCAAATATCTTCTAACTCCTTCAGCCAATGATCCCAAGTAAGTGCCTCACAGAACTGGCCAAATTTTGGCGGGTGTAATTTGACCACCTCAAGAAGCCATCCGTCTCCCGATTATCCTCGTTATGCTACCGCCCCATTGCCGTCTCGCATGCGGTCAACTACCCGAGCGAACCGGTTTATCTCGAGCAACCACCTATCAAGCACTCCCGGCATGTTAGATTTGCGTTGTCATTCGCTGATCCTTGTTGTCCTCCATAATGGGAGTCGGCTCGACTAGCCGAGCACTCGGGGTAGTCGCCAATCCTCCTATCTCACATTACCACGCCTCGGCCCACGTCCTCCTCAACATACCGTAAACACAATTACTCAATATCCATGGCAAAATTTTCAAAAGTAAAGCCCACAATATTCACAAAACAAAAATTAAGTACAATGGTAGTATAAGAGATTAGGAGACTTACAACCACGGTCCACATGACGACGCTGGCCGAACAAAGTTGATGTTACGAATGACCCGTAAATCAAATAACGTAAATGCACTCCAAAAACCCGATCGCCAAGATATCCATGAATCTTAGCTCCGATACCATAATCAGTAACATCCCGAGATATTCGACACTATAACACTGTAAACCCTTTAAGTAAGGATTTACAAGGCTAATTAGAAGAAATGTAAATATAATACAACAAAGATTCATAAAAGTTCAAAACACAAAACCGGTTTCAACAGATCAAATGAGTTCATTAATACAACCATCTCGAAATATTAATAAAACACACGTACTCGAGTACCGAAAATTCCAAAAGACAAGTCACAATAATAATAAACATCACCGAGCCCCTTCGCTGCCACGCCAGATTGTGGTCGCTTTTCCCGCCTCCTCGGCTACTTGAACATCAAACAAATGTCCACCCTCGAAGGGGTTAGCAAAACAATGCTAGTACAAGTATCATATTAAATGTCGAATATGCAACAACAATGCATAACAAAATACACAATACGGACTTCCGCTACCGGATCCAACAATGCGAATCCACAAGATTCTATTAACACAATATGGTTATTCCAATGATCCAGCCTTAGCATAGATCCCAAGATGATCCCGCTGACCAACACGAGGTGGAAAACCCGCCCAATGATCCGGGCCTCAAGATAGATCCCAAGATGATCCCGCCTGACCAACACGAGCGGACAACCGATCCAGCCACTTCAAAGATAGATCGCACAACATACACAAACACAACTCATGCGTACATATATGCCAAATCGCTATGTCCATCAACATGAACATATAAACACTGATAACGAATATCATATAATTCAATGAAATAGATCCCATGTTCAACAACATGAATAAACCACATGCATGCTCAAAATACCAACATTAATAAAATTACGATACTTGCCTTAGAATGGCAATAAGGGTTGTTACTACGAAGAAGAAATCTTCAACCACCAAAGAACTCTCACACGATAAATCCACCAAAACCCGAACCTTCAACGAATAATAACACCGTATAACTAACGGTTCGGATAATCGGTTTAATCATAAAGAACATCAAAAGAGCTTGATATTCTCATACATGTGAGCTTACTACGCTCTATATCAATTCGGATTTGAATCAACATTAGGATACTACCCCGACAAAACTCGTAGTATCCTACCTAAGATCATATGTATCCCACGGCCGGATTCTTCAATTCATCACAGATAATTCTTCTTACAATGATTCTAATCATGTTCTTCATTTATCCAAGCCAATCAAGATATCAAATTACCCCGTAGAGCACCGCAAGAACTTGATAATCTCCATAAACTTGCCATAATCGGTTTGTAGCTTCATGATTGTGCTTAGGAGTTCAGACACTACGAGGTTCAATGTTCTAAATGATAAAGAAGTACCAAACATCGAAAATATTCTTCTAACAACATGATGTTTGACTACGCACAAATTTAATCGGCTAGATAATCTCGTAACATGTTCAAAACATCCTTAAGAATACTTAATCCAGCTTGGTGAAGAATCACCTACCTCAAAATAGTGAAGAACAAGGAGAAACTTGAAGAAATTCAACACCGAGAACTCGAACACCAATCTCCAATGTCTGTGGATCTTCGAACTCGAGCTAGATGATGATATGAGAGTTTTAGGATGGAGAGAGTAACCTCCAAGTCTAAGAAACCAAGTATGAGAAGTGGTGTAAATCAAAAAAAATAAGGATGGGTGGCCCTATTTATAGAAAAGGGTTATTAGCGCGCTACGGCTCTATCCCTATCGTGGCGCTAACGGGCTTGGCACCACCGACTCAAGGGTCTCGCATAGCGCACGCTAAACAATTTTTACGTGCGCTAAAATCAACAATTAGCATACATTAATAGCTATTATTAGCGTGCGCTAACTACCGAACGAAAGTTCATCGACCTCACCGTACTAGACTTAGCGTGCGCTAGCCTCATAACATTAGCGTGCGCTAAGCACCGCTGACTCGACTTTTCCAAAAGCCGCCCGTATTCATCCCGACATGTCCCGACCAAAATCCGCGGCAGATCTCACCTACCACCCTGTCTTAATCAAGTTGACTTCGAATAGCGCGCGCTACGAAACCCAATTAGCGTACGCTACGCCTAGTCGTTAGCGTGCACTACAAGTGCAAAATTACAATTTTGAACACATTCATGAAATCATATGCTCAACAACACCGGATCATGAAATATGCTGGATAATACTCAGATCAAATACAACATATATAATGTCACAATGTTCAAAATACACACTAGAATCTCGGGTATTACAAAACTATAGTTGCTCCTGCATTAGGCAACCGAGTTATTGCAACACATTAGGCATTCTAAATATTAATAGAGTAGTAGTAGTAGTAGCATCTTTGCGATAGCATAAATTATCGATCAACAATATGCAACATATCAAGAGTATCACCTTTATAGAGCGAAAATTTTTATCAAGATCATTGTTGAACATCCACTTCAAGCTCTGATCCCGATCTCCAAAAACAATATGAGAAGCCAAATTCAACACAACGTAAAATTTTCTTAAGCCAAAAACAAACTAAATCAAGAGGACAAGTAACAGGAAAAAATAGTAAAACTAAAATTAAAATAAAACTAAAATGGGGATAATAACTAAATGCTTCACCTTATAGCTAAAAAGTATAGCAATCATGTTGAATATACACTTGTGTTAACACATCAACCATCCTTCTTTTTCATAGATCAAAGTTATATTAAATCTGGCCGTACTACCGGATGAAATAGGTTTTAATCGATAGCGCTTTAATGATGAAATCATGTTACCTTCACAAGGACTAAACCTCCTACAGAGTAGTAGTAATCAATGAGTGAATTAGCAAGATTTAGATGATCTTTAAGTCTAGATTCAGCCCCTTAAAAGATAGATATGCGGGCAAATATATTTTCACTTCAAAGGAGTATATTCAAGGAAAAGAAGCGTATAAGGAGTACATCCTCCGCCGAGAGTTGGTGCACGCTATCGATCGCTAGCGCACGCTCTTCCTTCTTTCTAGCGCACGCTACTTGGTAGGTGTAGATCCGTCTGTGGATACCGGATCGGTTTTGTGACCTGCTAGCGCACGCTACGGCTTGCTAGCGACGCTAATCGTGTTATAGGCGGTTTCCGAGCGTTGACCCTGCTAGCGCACGCTAATGCAGGTGTTTAGCGCAAGAATAATCGGCTCAAAGATAAATACCGACAAAGCAGATTAAGTCGCCATTTCCACTTTTCTTCATCCTTTCCGACGAGTGATCCTCAGAGGCGATTTGGAGCAATCTTCTTCATCAAGCTCCATTTTGAATGGATTGCAGATGTTTAACAACATCTAATCGTTTCTTGGTCCAAATCAAGGTAATCTCTTCTTAGAACCCTAGTTTCTTGAATTTGGGGTTTTTCCTCGATTTGTGATTCTTAACCGATCTCATCCGATCGGCTGTGTATTTTGTTTGTCTTAATCAGAATCTTCAGATTTTGTTAACCGCTCATCGATTTTTATCGCTCAATCAATGATTCTTGATTTCTTTGAGAACACTGATCCTTGTCGCTTTTAGGATCATTTCGGATTTCGATTAGTGTTATTGATTCGCGGTGATGCTATTTTCGTAGTATTCGTGGGCCGTCAAGTCTTGATCGCTTTTGGAAGTTCTGAGGTTGCCCGATCGTGCCCATTCGCTATTTCGTCGCTCGTGATATCGAGGCAAGTATCTTGTCCATACGCTTCATGTTTCGTAGGCGTAATTAATGATAAATGATTTTATGTGAAACCCAATGTTTAATGAACGAAAAAGGGATCGGTATGTTCTCGATAAATGTTGTCTTTCAACGATAATTCGCACTTCGTGGAATATACGTGTTATCGGAATATGTGTGTTGGTTTTGTATATTGAAAAGATGCTATGATCACTTCTGAGTGAGTTTAATAGAGCGTAATTCTTGTCGGGATTACGTAATGCTATGTGTACTTGTTCGGTAAGAACGTATTGTGTGTGATATTAGTTGTTACTCCTTTGAAAGGAGGCTGTGATGTTTAAGTTGTTGCTCGCTTGATGTTCGCTCATTGTTATGTGATCGCTGAAAGTGATGTGCCTTCGGCAGATTGCTTGAATTCTCGGATCCATACTTGCTAGTATGGGCCTGGGCGTGACCAGTAGGTTATCCAATCCGGTATGTCTTCATGGGAATCCGAGGTTCAGTGGTTTGCTAGCCCGATGCTCGGATAACTTGTGGGGGTTACTATCGGGTATGTCTTAAGGGGACTCCGAGGTTCGTGGCTTGTTACACCCGCTGCCTCGGATAACTTATGGTTGTGGTTTGGAATGGTTCTGTGGTCGCTGTCACGTGGACATGTGATTTGGTATGGTTTCCTATCGGGTTTATTCACTCGGTATGTTCTACTGAGCATCCGAGGTTCGTGGGCTTTGTTAGCACGGACGCGAATAATCCTTAGGAACACGGGTTATGTGATTCGGTCGGACCTCGTGGCTTATGATTCGGGTCTGGACCTGCGTGCGGTTGTGAATCGGGTTGTGAAACCGCTATTATTAGAATCGTATTTTGGAAAGATGATTTCTGGGCCGTGTCCCTGAGTGTTTTCAAAGACTTGAGAATTCCTTATTTCCAAACATGTTTTCAAACTCCCGAGACCGTAAAATATTTTGTATGAAATTTATGGTTCTATTCTTTACCTTTATAAATCAAACCGCTTTTGATTTAGTGAATTGTCTCTGAAATATATTCAAGAGATTTTTATATTTTCGGATTATGCGTTGCGATGGCTTGTATTTTCTCGCTTTATACTTCTGCACTAGCAAACAAAGGAGTTTTTTGCTAACCTCCGAGTATTTGAAGTGGGATGTCCTGTATTAAGGCAAGGGCCTGTGTACTTGCAGTTAAGTTGTTGGGGATTTAATCACAGATCGATACTTAATGATGGTGGAAGACGCATTTATACTTCAACTCACATGAAGACCATTCTGGTTGAGTATTTTGGGTAGAGTCTCAATATTTGGCTCTGCTCTACAGTAGTTTTCTCCTGCTTTACTTGTGCATATTGATGTATCTCCAACCCCCGGCGCGTGGTGCTGAGTTTTAAGTCGAGTCATGTACATAGTTTGATGTATTTGTATTGTGGTAAAAGACCAAATCGGGTTCTAGCGGGCCTCATTATGTAGCCATCTCAGGCATGTAAATGTGTGAGGTATTTGTTTCTTGCTTTGAGCTCCGGTAGATCCTCACTTGAGAGG